>OY728161.1:233814256-235064256 GCA_963277665.1 Viscum album | reverse complement strand
AGACAACAGCACCTAACCCCAATAACAGCCCAATCTCCCATTCATAGCCAACCCAACAGCTCCTCTCTCATTAGTCTGCGCTTCCAAACCTCCATCCTATCATTCCCACCATCTTTAAAACCACCTTTCCCTTAAGTTGGAAATATGGTTGAGCATCTCGAAAAAGGAATGGTAGTGCCAAGCCTCCCACTTTCACCCCACTCGAAGCCTCCACTTCTTCCTTAGAATTATTATTAGGAACCTGATGATACACTTTCCAATGAAGTGACTCATGATTATGGACCCCAACATCTGTATCGACTACCTTCAACAACTTGTTTCTCCCTTATATAATTGGGAGTGCTACCTATATAATAACAACTTCTTCCACTTGAGCGGTTACACATTCCCCTGATACTGGTTGAGCCTGTCTTTACTATAGATTCAATTGGACATGGAACCTATTTACGCACATCTCCTCCTGCACTGTACCATCACCCTTTCTATCACCGATTTCCTTCTTCACACCAACCAACATCATAGCAGAAGTAAGATCTAGTTTCTTTTCCTCCTCGGAAGACTCTATTGCATGTACAACTGCACTATAGAACTTTTATTCACCTATTTTGCAGTTGCATGAAGTGTACAATCCAATAGGTTTCGACGCTTGTTCTGGTATATTTGAAAACATCTCTCATGAATCCTCAGTTCATGACAATGATCCAAATTGCTCTTGAAGTTCAGAGATATTAGTCCCATCTTGAGTAGTTGAAGCCTTCTCTTCTTTTAATGTTTCACTACCAAATATCCCGAGCAACCTTCCTTTGAATTGAATCTAGGTAAGACTATTCTTATTTGGTTCAAATAAGAAATTCCAAACCCAAGATGCACCTTTCATACAAAATTACTCCATTGGTACTCCATCTCTTTTGGAATTTGGCGGAGTGAAAAATAATCCTCAGCTTCTCCGATCCAGGTCTCAGGATCATTTCCTAAGAAAATTGGCATATCTTACCTCAATATATCCTCCTAACTTCTTATCTGATAAGTGACATCCAAATATCCATTTTTTTCTCTGTAAAGTTGTACGATTCCTCTACTAAAATTCCTCTGCCAACCAAGAACCTACCTGGATTGGACTCTTCACTACAATGTGACTAAGTTGCGTCTACTTGGTTTGGTTCTTCTTGAGTTCCTTGGTCAAGGTAAAAAATCAATTTATTCTAGTTTCTATCTCTATAAACCTCTCAATTAAATCACCAATTGGTGGGTTTTAAAGTTAGAGAGAGAGGAAATCCAAGAGTTTTTGTTGGTTTCTACTAAAATAACAAGCAGAATTTATAGTATAAATATGAAAAAAGAAGAGTAGTTGGAGAAAGGTAGAAGAAATAGAAGAGGAGAATAATTCCCGTGGAGTCACTGCACCACCAGTCGAGGCCTAACCCCCCACTTCTTCCATTGGAAGCTAGTTCCAAAAACATGTCCCCTCACACAACCCACTACTCCCCTTACTTAAAGGCCATACTAAAACCTTCTAGAGAGTCCAATTACAGCTGGAAATGAAAGCTAAAGATACTTAATAGTCTAACAACTATCATAACCACTAACCACCCACTAAAATCCTTTTATGGTATTTACAATACTACCCCTATCTAACAACCACTCCCCTCAAGTATTGGTAAGTAGCACCCAACCCCAACAGTAGCCCAGTCTCTCCTTTGCAGCCAACCCAACAACCCCTCTCACTAGTATTTACTTCCAAACCTCTATCCTATCATACTCACTCATTCATATCCACATCTATAGATTTATTATGACTATTAGTTTCTTTTATTTTAATTTTTTATTTTGACCATCATTTAATTCTGTGAAACTTGTATTATTTTCTAGTGTTCTTTCTATTGTGTTTATTTCATATCACATTTGATAATCTTGTGAGGAATATTAGTTGTGCCTCACTATTCCACTGATTAGTTATGTGAATGAAAAATTTCATTGTGTCCTTTCACCTTTACCCCATATCTTTTTCTTTTCACTCACAATCATTGGTCCAAGGTTGTTTCTCTCTTTTGGAATTGAGGGAATTTTCAAGTTAGGGATGAGAAACTTTCTCTTGAGGTCTATTGTTGTTTGTAAAGTGTTTTGATCTCTGGATTCTAGTCATGGTGTTGATTTTCAAAGTTTTTGATTCAGATTCTTGGTGACATGATTATTCAATGCCCAATGACTTGGGTTTGATAAAGAATGGATGTTCTATGTTTTTGAGATAACTGAGCTTGATTTGTTTGTCCAACTCTGTAAGTTTAGTTTTATTTTGCAATCTTATCATATTTATTTGAATTAGTATGTAAAGTTTGTGTGTTTTATTGAACATAAATGTTACTTCTATGATTCAAAATTTCAAAAATTATTCCAACTTGAATAGGTTGTGATTTATTTAAGTCATTTCATTGTATGTTTGTTTCTTTTTCATAAGTAAAAAATGTAATGTAGTATTCTCCTGCCATGCACATAGATCCAACGAGGATAGAAATGCATACAACCTCTGTCTTTTTTTTATTTTTATGTTTATATGTTCTATCATTATAGTTATTGTTTTTGGGTCATGTAAGTTCCAAGGCCCTTCTAGAATTAGTAAAACGAGATTTGTTAAAGGGTATAGATGCAAGATCCTAAATTTTCTTAAGGTATGTTTTTGTTTAAGTTTTGGTTTGGCTTCTTCTTTTTGGATAGATAAGTGTTTCCCCATGTTCATGTGAAGAATCGAGGGTGTTCTGAGGGTTAGAGACATGAAAGGAGGAAGAAAAGGGAGTTCTTAGGCACGATGCACGGTTTGCGCACAGTTAATGCAAACCATGCGGGAATCCCAGGTAACCGTGCAACCTTGGACAGAGGCTTATGCACGGTTGGTGCATGGTTAAGAAAAATGTGTGGGTAAACCGTGCGAAGGGGTGTTTTTTGGATAGTGTCTCACGTATGGTTTGCGCATGGTTTGTCAAACCGTGCGGGTAAACCATGTGGCCCAGAAACTTTGATAAAATTACAAAAATGCCATCCTGGGATTTTAAACCCCAACTCAGGATTCTCCTCCATTCCACCCCTACAACCCTAGTGATGATATTGGATGAAAAAATATTCCCAAGGATGATTCTCATTTGATTCTTGGCCATTTCGAGCACCGTTGGTTGTGGATCGAAGCCTCAGGTAAGTCTAACGCTCCTCTTGATTCTCTTTTTTGGATTAGTGCTCGTTGTTTCTTCCATCTTCTTTTGAAACCCTAAAACCCACTTTTTCCGGTAGAACCTAGGTTTTGGATTCAATTGATGCTTGAATCAGGATCTAAGGCCATGATTAAGAGTGCATTCATCATCAGATTCGAGGTAGGTGGTCTACAAGTATTATCCCATAGTTTTATTTTAGATTTGTGCATGAAATCTTGTTTTCTTCTTTTTTCCCTAATTGTGTTCTTGGTTCCATTGGAGTGTTTTATAAAAAGGGGTGTCAAAGTGACCAAATGAAATACTCATGATCCCCATGGGATGCGTAGAAGATGACTTGACCATTTTAGGGCCACCCATGGGGTGTGTCAGCAGTCCCAGACCTAGAGAGTGGTAGGGTGAAGTGAATGATTGCTGAGTAAAGTGTGAATCCCACATAGAACATGTTTTAATGGTTGATTGAGTTGTAAATGGAATGATGAAAGATATGCCTAAGGTGATAAGGGAATAAGGTGTTATTGGAATGACATGAAAATGATAAATTGGGTTGAAAGAGATTATGTCGATTGTTTAATGAATTTTGGCTAGAAATGCCTAAGGGGATTAGTGCATATTAAATGGTGAACTTGTAATTATGTAATGAAATTGGAAATGGGGAATATGTTAATGAGATGTAATAAGGGAATGGATGAATATGTTGAATGGATTAATACATGGGGTTTGTGGTACACCTAATGGTGGAATGTAATTAGTGGTTGTGTTATGAGATGTGAGAAATGTACTTGAAAGGCATAAGTGGGTAAATGCTTGTGAAATGATAAATGGGATAAATGGGTAAATGTATGGCCATTGATGAATTTGTCTAAGGCATAGGGGTTGTTGAATACACTTAAGGGCTTAAGGCACGAGAATGGAAATTTGGCTAAATGACTATGAATTTCAATTGGTAAATGTGTTAATGGGTTATGGCATAGTATTAATTCCCATGTTATTTGTTATGCATTGTGATTGATGATTTCCAATGGAATTGGTTATGTTATTTTGTTTTATGGTATAGTTGTGGTGATTTGATAAATAAGCATGTGCACATGACTTGGTAGAGTGGGGTATTTACTTGAGGTTCTATGCCCACAGGTCGAGTTAGATTGAGGCTCTAAACTCCACCCCATAAATGCATGGGTTAGGGAAGGGGATGAAGGCTCTATTCCCCTAATGGCTGCATTCCACCTGAACCGAGGCTTCGAGGTGAGGATAATGTGTTGATGTGATATGTGTATCCCTAGTGAGATAGAGACTTGATTTATTTCCCTTATGCATTGTGATTGATTGCCTTAAACCCTTGTGTAGATGATAATTATTCCTAACCCATGGAACATGTGATCAAAATGGATTATGTAATGAAGATGGTATAATAAATGAAATTAGGATAAATTCTAGGAATTAATTAAGTGAATCTTGGATATCTAATGGGAACCAAGTTTTCCTTTGTTTATTTATCATTTATTTTTTACTTGCATGCACTATCTATGTAACGACCCATTATTTTTCAATGGAAATTCATTTCTTATAAATATTTAATAATGAAATACTAAGTGCTATGTTACCTTTAAATATAAGTTTGTCACTTCTATGATGTGAATTTTGAAAATCTGACATACACGGTTGCGATCAGTAAGTTATGTGGAGTCCGATAAGTAAAACTTAATTTTTGGTGAATAGTAACCAACACTTATGAATAGTAACATACCCTTATGAATAGTGATATACCATAATTAATAGTAACCTTACCTATGATAGTATATAAATAATATTCAAGTGGAAGTACGATATACCTAAGCTTTGGAATATGTAAATAAATATTTTAAAACTGTTGTTTTTAGAATAAATTATTATTTTAGTAGTTGGGGTTTGGCTTAGTGGTAAGCACCCCGTAATACTACATGGAAAATGGGGGTTCAAAACCCATGGGGCGCAGGTTACTGTAGTGGCACTGTAGTAGTGGCGGCACTGTTCATCAGCGGGTTCTATAGCGGCGGCAGGACACTGTAGCGGCGGCAGGGCATTGTAACGGCGACGATACTGTGCGGTACTATAGCAACAGGTTACTATTCACAGAATGTGAATTGGCCTTAGAATTTGGGCCTACGGGCTATGTAATGGTCTACAAGCCCAATGGGCCTTTGGGCTATGTTATGGGTTTCCCTCTACCCAGTTAAAAGAGGACTTTGCTTTGATTTAATAATAAAAAATGAGGCTTCGGCCCCAACCTTTTATAAAAAATAAATAAATTATTATTTTAATTAAATATTAAATTAATCATATCTATAAAATTATTTTTGAAAAATGGAATTCATTTTTGGATTCTACACATCGAAAAATGGTTAGGGTGAATTTTTGGTATTTTTCTGAAAACTTGAATTTTTGATGAATAGTGAAATACTGTAAAATACCGTATGTACAAATTATTAGTTAAATACACTATGAATGACATCACAAGTGATTTAATCCCAATTGGTTCAAAATCACTTGCATTTATTACTATTCTTGGTCATGAAATCATGACTATTTCTGGTCTTGAGGGAAATTAATAAACTAATGATTAAGAAATTATGAAAACTCTCCTCTCCTCCACTATAAAACCCCTCTCACTCCCCCTTTTATTCACTCCTCTAAAGCCTTGTTCCTTCTCCAAATTCTGTCCAAATATCCTCCCAAACTCCTCTCCCACATCAAGCAATCCTTGGTCTCACAAAAAGACCAAAACCTTCCCCTTAAGGAGGCTCTCAAGGAAGTTTGGTTCAAGAGGTAAATTCCTCTTTTCAATTCTTTGTTTTTCCTTTCAAGTTCATTTGTTATCTTTTTCTATTATTACCTCTCCTTATCCAAATTTTGTGATGAATCTAGTACCTTACATGTACTGGAATTTTTTCATGATAGTGGAATAAGTTATCATCATATCTTCTTTTTTACCTTCTTTTATACTAGTAGCAAGAACACCATCTGAGATGTGTCAATTTACCACATTCAAGGACAATGGGCTTTGGATTTCTATTATCATTATCAATTCTGGTAATGAAACTATTATTTTTATGGTTGAAACATATTATTATATATGTAATATACCCTATGTAAGGTTCTGAAATCCCTTTGTAAAAATGGTATTAAGTTATAAAGAAAAATGAGTTCGTTGTAATCAGAACTGACAAATTAACAAAAACAGTTATCATTAAAGTTCTATATAATAATTCATCCTCATGCCATGTAACCAAGTTATATAAATTACCACTAACACCTATGTATGATCATAAATAATATTCAAATTCAATTCTATATATTTACATCCATTCCACATGAACTCCATTACTTAAGAACAAGTGAACCAATTATGAAAATAAAGAAAATGAACACTGCAGAATGAAAAAATTCAATATAATAACTTATAAATAAGGGAATAAATGAACTAAATAGAATTATGATAAACTAAATATATGTCTAATAGGTTATGAAATAGTTTATTAATAAGTATAATTTCATATTCCAATATCTTAAGTTCAAGAGCGGAACACGTTTGGATTTAAGGTAAGGGGTTTTCCACCGAAACATCCATTTTCATTCAGGTTACTTTTATTGTCTAATTACCTCAATGAAATTATGGTATATTATTATTTAATCCTCGTAAAATACGTGTGAGTTTTCTATATATGTTTACCAACCATAAACCTTCCTTATTTTGTGGATAGTTACATGTTTTAAAAGGAACTTTCAAAATTGTTTCTGAAATACAAGCCCGGTCCAAGGGAATTTCTCAAATTCTTACCTATTTTAAAGGGAAATCTATAATCTATTTTTGGAAACCATTATCTTTATAAAATCAATCATTTTATTATGAAAATACCATCTTACTTTACTTCTAGTTTTATACAAATATTTTTGCAAAGAAACTCTTCTTTTCAAAGTAAAAGAGTATTTATCTCAAGATTTACTCGAAGATTTTATAAGAGTATCTTCATCTATTTCAACACTCTTGTTGATTTTTATGTATTATTGATATTAGTATTCTATTTTATCATCTACTGTATTTAATTTAATGGTTTATGATTATTTTTTCTATTGATGTGCTATCTTAAAACCATTCATCAGTTTACTTCAAATGGTTAGTGTTTTTGCTTAATGTTCAGTGAAAGCTATTTAAATTTCACATATTAGTTTCAATATGAATGTGTATATTGTTTATGTTTATCCCCATTCATATTAGGAATTCATTAGACATATTAAGTGTCGAGTGGGGCCCGATATAGCCCCTCGGTGTATCGGTAGGTCTCATGAGACAAACTACAGTCTTGGCACAAGGCCTTGACAAAATGATTATTTATGGTCTTGGCACAAGACCTTGATAGTATGGTTATGTTGTCCCGAATTATGAATTCCCTCATTATGAAAATAGTATTGATAGTTCATGTGATTATTAGACTAGTATAATACCCATGATTATGTTATGTTACGAAAATATTTACTCAGCTCATTTTTCTTACGTATTATGTTCAAGTTTATTTTTAGAGGCATGTGTTTTCAATTATTCACCATGTCTAATTTTTATGTTATCTTCCACTATATTTCTTACCCTTACTGAGCATTTGATCTCACCCCTTTATTATGTTTCATTTTCTCAGTACGTGAAGAAGTTTATTGTGAATGACATACTGAAATAACCTAGGATTTATGGTTGTTGTCTAAGGAGTTTCTATGTTGTATTTATTTTCAAGTTGTAATGTTTAACTTATGTATGAATCTTATTTCCAATAATACTGAACTACTCAGTCCTTCGGGATGCTTATTCCTTGTTTGTATTCCAATGTAATCAAATAAGGCACCAACTCTGGGAAACTGGGGTCGGGTCCTTACAGTTGGTATCAGAGGAAGTTTAGTAGAAAACTTGGAAACTAGATTTAGAAAATGTAGATTAGGGAAGAGTCCCTAAGATAGTCTTTGAGGATAAACATACTAGATTAGTGCTAACAACACTCCTAAGGTAATGTTCATTTTCTTGTTTTGGGAAAAAATCTAGATAGACATGTATATATTTTGGGGTTTGTCTTGTGATCGAGTGTAATAAACGGTGGTTGGAATCCCTCTTGAGAATAGTGCTAACAACACTCCTAAGGTGGGGAGTGATAAGTCAGTCCTGGATGTGGAGAAGAGAACATCTATTCGACATAGTGGCACCAGGGTGCCAATGAGGAACCTATGAGGTGCATGTAAGGTTCCTCGGAGAGGTAATGTGGGGATTGTATGTGGTGGCTGATGAGACAAGTGTTGTCTTCAAGCTCAAGATGGTTCCATGTGAAGCTTGTGATATCTGTGCTGAAGTCGTAGAAGGGTGTGGTTGGATATGACAATAGGATGCAACAAGATAGGTTGGGTTATAAAACTCCAACACAGACCGGGGTTAGACTCGGGTATTTTTTTCATTGGGTGGTTTTAGAACATCGTGAATTTGAGTGAAACTTGGCAAGTGATGTGGTGTGGTGTCATACCAAGGGTGAAGCCTGATGGAGGTTTGGAGTGTGGTAATGCCATAATAATGGAATTCTACCAGAATTCATAGAACGACCTTAGTGGGTGTGTGGGATGATAATGATAGGTTTCAAGTTAGTTATCCCCTTGGTAAGGTGAGAAAGGGGTAGCGTAAAATTAGTGGAAGGTGGGTGTTTTGGGACAAGCCAGTTGGGTGTGGTCCGACCTGAGATGGTAAACTTGAATGGGTGTGGTGAGAGTGACCCACCTTCAGGTTCATATTGTGGTAGCAAGTGACTTTTTGGAAATTAAGTTTTACTTGAGTGAGGTCAAGTTGATCTTAGTCCTTGAATGGATAGTGGAGGAATGTCCTCCTGAATGGTTTCGATGATGCAGTTGGATGCCAATACAGGGTAATTCCCCCATGGATGTTCAATCATGGTAAGATAGAACATGTCAGGTGATGTGAATGTTGAGTTAAGATTTGGGAGATCTTTCCTTGATAGTGGTGAATCGACGTAAGTTTGGAAGTGTGGTTGAAATGACCATTCATTATTATTTGTGAGATATTGAGTTTGGTCACCTTTAGAGTTGGGAAAAAATGGAGGAAAATGATGCTAAGTGATTTTGATCTTGAGTTGTGTAGTGGATCAGACCAAGGGGGTTCTGATTAGTTCCTCCATGATGGTGTGATGCGGTGTGAAAAGTTTCCATGTGTAGTGAGTCAAGAACTATTGTCTAAGTCTTCTATGTGAAGTTTTTATTGGTTGGGTATGGTTGAAGTTGATGCATCCTTGAGGAGTTTTTAGTTCGTGTTGTGGTTGAGGCGAGGAATACTTGTGGGATAAGTATGTTCCCTTGATCTGTGTTCAGTGGGATTTGTGGTGTGAAAATAGAAACTTGGAAGATGGGAATGGATAAGCAGGCCTAGTGGAATGGCCTTTAGTTATGGAAGCTTAGTGATGCTTGGAAGAGGAGCTTGAGAACTAGCTGTTATAAGGTGGGGAGGTTGTAAGATCCTGGATTTTATTAAGGTATGTTTTTGTTTCAGTTTTGGTTTAGCATATTCTTTTTGGTTATATAAGTGTTTCCCCATGTTCATGTGAAGGCTCAGGGGTGTTCCGAGGGTTCAAGACATGAAAATAGGAAGAAACTGGAGTTTCTGGGCATGTTGCATGGTTTGCGCACGATTAGTGAAAATCATGCAGGAATACAAGGTAATCGTGAAACCTTGGATAAAGGGTTATGCATGGTTAAGAAAACCATGTGGGTAAACCATGAAAGGGGTGTTTTTCAGATAGTGGATCATGCACGGTTTTCACACGGTTTGGAAAACCGTGCGGGTAAACCATGCAACCCAGAAACTTTGAGAAAATTACAAAAATACCATCCTGGGATTTTAAACCCAAACTGAGGATTCTCTTCTATTACACCCCCTAGAACCCTAATGAATAGATTAAATGAACCAAGCTTATCAAGGGTCGTTCTACTTTGATTCTTGGCTGTTTGGAGCACCGTTGGTTGTGGATCGAAGCCTCGGGTAAGTCTAACACTCCTCTTTTTCAGATTAGGGCTCGTGGTTTCTCCCATCTTCTTACAAAACCCTAAAACCCTATTTTTATGGTGGAACCTAGGTTGGGGATTCAAGGGATTCTTGAATCTGGATCTAAGTCCATGATTAAGTGTGCGTTCATTATCATATTTGAGGTAGGTGGTCTATAAGTATTATCCCATAGTTTTATTTTAGATTTGTGCATGGAAGCTCGTGTTATTCTTTTTTCCTTAATTGTGTTCTTAGTTCCATTGGAGTTTTTGATAAAAATGGGTGTCAAAGTGACCAAATGAAACCCTCATTATCCCCATGGGATGTATAGAGGATGAATTGACCATTATAGGGCCACCCATGGGGTGCGCTAGCAGTCCTGAACCTAGAGAGTGGTAGGGTGAAGTGAAGGATTGCTAAGTAAAGTGTGAAGCCCATGTAGAACATATTTTAATGGTTGATTGAGTTGTAAATGGAATGATGAAAGATATGAATAGGGTGATAAGGGCATAAGGTGTTATTGGAATGACATGAAAATGAGAAATTGGGTTGAAAGAGATTATGTCGATTGTTTAATGAATTTTGGCTAGAAATGCCTAAGGGGATTAATGCATATTAAATGGTGAACTTGTAATTGGGAAATGGAATGGGAAATGGGGAATATGTTAATGATATGTAATAAGGAAATGGATGAATATGTTTAATGGATTAATACACAGGGTTTGTGTTACACATATTGGTGGAATGTAATTAGTGGTTGTGTTATGAGATGTGAGAAATGTACTTGAAATTCATAAGTGGGTAAATGATTGTGAAATGATAAATGGGATAAATGGGTAAATGTATGGTCATTGATGAATTTGGATAAGGTATCAGTGTTGTTGAATACACTTAAGGGGTTAAGTCATGTGAATGGAAATTTGGATAAATGACTATGAATTGAAATTGGTAAATGTGTTAATGGGTCATGGCATAATATTGATTCCCATGTTATTTGTTTTGCATTGTGATTGATGATTTCTAATGGAATTGGTTATGTTATGTTGTGTTATGGTATGATTGTCGTGATTTGATAAATAAGCATGTGCACATGGCTTGGTAGAGTGGGGTATTGATTTGAGGTTCTACGACTATGGGTCGAGTTAGACTAAGGCTCTAAATTCCACCCCATAAATGCATGGGTTAGGGAAGGGGACATAGGATCTATTACCCTAACACTTTCATTCCACCCAGACCGAGGCTTAGAGGTGAGGATAATGTGTTGATGTGATATGTGGATCCTTAGTGAGATAGGGACTTGATTTATTTCCCTTACGCATTGTGATTGATTTCCTTAAACCCTTCTGTAGATGATAATTATGAATAACCAATGGAACATGTGATCAAAATAGCTTATGTAATGAAGATGGTATAAGAAATGAAATTGGGATAAATTCTAGGAATTAATTAAGTGAATCTTGGATATATAATGGAACCCAAGTTTTCCTTTGTTTATTTACCATTTATTCTGTACTTTCATGCACTATCTATTAGACTGGAGATTTGGTAGACACCATTGGTGGCCTACTGAGTTTTGTACTCAAACCCTGATCGGTCCACCATTGTGTACATGATAAGATCTCTTAGTTACAGTTCAGGAAAAGGGTAGAGGCCCTACTCTGAGATGTTGAGTTGGGCTCAGGATGTACATGGGGAAGGATCCAGAATTAGAGTCGGGAACCATTTGGAGTTTTGGCCATTTGTTTTATTTTGGGTTTCATTCACCTTGCACTACAATACAACATGACATTGTTGTATTTAATTGGTGTTTGTACACCATTTGGGATTGTAGGTAGGATGATCCCGTAAGGGGCTCCACATCGCTAGGTTTTCCCTGTCGTCACCTTCCTCTCCACCTTCTCGGGCCGACTGTGGTTCTCTCCCTGACACATTTGTTCGACGCGTTCATGGTGTGAGATCTCTTCCAGTGGTAGCGTCGTGCGAGCTTGACATCCTCGGCGAACCTCATCGACGACTGGCCCTCTTCTCGCCCTAACCTTCGAACTGGATAGGGTTCCCTATGGCGGCGTAGTGTTGGTCTAGGGTGCGAGTTCCAATTGCTGCAGGCTAGGGGTTAACACCGCGTTTCATTCCATCTTCGGGTGTGTAGGGAGGATATGGTCTCTGAGTGTGGTTTCGAAGGTGGCGGCGGGATATGGATCTGCTTCTTCAGTTTGCAAAGGGGGCTTCTTCCGACGATATGGGATTTAAGAGGTTCCATTTTCTGGTTTTTTTTGTGTTTTTTGAACTTTTGTCTGCAATTTTTGGTTTTGGTGGTTCAGTGTTCTTGGTGGCGCACAGTGTCGATGATGTCGGGCTCTGCCTTTGGTTCTGGTGACCGGTGATGGATTTTCGGTGTTCGGGATTTTGGTTCGGGGTGATTTGTGCTGTACCAGACAACTTGAAGTTGATTTGAGTCAAGATGTCTAGATTTGAAATGGGATCAGTTGAGCTGTGTGCGGTTGATTGTGGATTTTTCATTGAAGACCTTATGGATTTCATGTTGAACATGATTGAAGCCAGTTTCTTGTGCGCACCAAGTGAGTGATCTCACTTGGTAGTGGTGTATTGAATTTGGTGGTATTCTGTCTTGACAATCGTGGTATTCTGGATGTGATGTTGGTTTTTGTCTCGGATGGCCGCAGATCAAGGGATTCTGCAATGTTTTATTTCAAAATGATGCTTCATATGAGGTTCAGGGCAAAGAGGTTTTGCTATTTCCTGGATTTTCATAATTGGAAGTTTGAGAGGGTATGGATTTGGCCATCGGTACCATGCCTGTGCTCTTTTGCACGGGTCAGCTAGTTGTGCTGTGATGAGACAATGGAAGCTGGAATTTATGGTTTTTAGTTGCTGGGAGGAGCTTCACTTTTGTGGCGAGCATTGCTTTTGAACTTGAGTTTTGGTATTTGGAGACTTTTTTGTGTTTAAGTCTTGATGTCATGGGTTCTCACTTTCCCTTAAAAGTGTTTGGAAATAAAAAAGTAATATTCAGTCAGTACACCATTTGGGAAACATTTGGTTATGCATGTTTATTGGTTGTTCATATTGTTTCTACTATTTATATTGTGTTATGCTGTGGCTTACTATGGTAAAGAGGGTATAGTCTCCCCACGTGACTCATTAGACCCTCGCCACTAGTCGAAAACCTCTGGCATACTGGGAGGCGCGCTTGAGGTCATGTGATGACTCAACTCGGGGCACCGGTTCAGTGGCTTCCTGGTCGGGGGAATTGCAATAGACCTTTATAGTCTTATATTTTGTTAGATTTATGTATATGGAATGTCATTAAGAGTGGTGTCTCCATTTAACCTATTTTACTTGAATATCCAGTATAGCAGAGATAATGCCATGTTTTATAAACTGATCACAACAATTCAATTAAAATAACACATCCCACCTACTTTTTTGAAAAACCCTATTATGCCCTTTCTGTCATACAACTATATTACTCTTAAAAAAATACTTAAAAATTAAGTTAAAAAAATTATAGCAAATCGTAAAATGTGACAAAACAAATAATAAATTATTTATATAAATAGTAAATATTTCTTATAATTATAGTTAAATATTAATTTTTGTAAACTTTAAAAATTTAATGATTTGTAATTATACATTAAAAAAATATTTTGTAATAAAATTCATAAAAATAGAAGATTTTTTTATGAAAAAATAAAAAAATTATAAATGGTTTAAGAAATAAAAAAATTTGTTATTTGTGTGATTTTTTTCCCACTAGAAATGCATAATTATTTTTTTAAAACCTTATAAAAACAATAATTTCTATTTATGTGTTAGAAATAATAATTTCAAACTCAATTCAAAAAAGAAGGAAAAAATAACTTTGAAAAATGATAATTTTGAAATTGTTATAAAAAGTAAAAAATATTAATATCCATATTGTGTTTGATATTCACATATAATTAAAAAAAATATAGACTTAAATTTATATATATATATATATATTAAAAAGATTCAATTCCTAAAGATACTTTAAAAGTAAGAATTTGGATTTTAATATTGGAAATAATAATTCAAAAAAAAATTCAAAAAGAAAAAAATTATTCTTAAAAATATCAATTTTGAAAATTTTATAAAAAAATAAAAAATAAAAAATTATCCATTTAAAAAACATTTTATGATATTTAAAAATAATTAATAATTTCCTACACCTATTAAAAAAATCATATATGTATATTTTAAAAATAAAATTCAATTCATAAAAATAATTTAAAATTGAAACATCAACTTCAAATATATTTTGGATTTGACTTCAATATTAAATATATTTTCAAAGTGATTAAACTAAAGTGAATAAAGCACCAATAAAAATAAAAATGGCACCAATAGAAATAAAATAGAACAAATGCATAAAAATACTTTAAAATTGAGCCATGTATTTTTCATTAACACTTGCGTTTAATTTGGCACCAATAGAAATAAAAATGGTTCATACGTCAATTTCTAAGTGTATATCTCAAGCTATAATCAAAATGTAATAGAAAATAGAGAATGAAAATTAAGATTTAATTATGATTTTGAGTTACATATGGGTAACTAAAAATTTCTTCCAAGTAAATGTAACAAGATTTGGTTTTCGAAAGGTAATATGATTTTTTTTCAAGTCATGGTAAGATGGAGTTTCCACATGTTAAGTAGGGGTAAACAGAAACTTTTACAAGTTAAGTAAGAGTAAAACTAAAGTTAAGTAAAGGTAAACTAAAGTTAAGTAAAGGTAAACTAAAGTTAAGTAATGGTAACAAAAAGTCAAGGGTAAAACAAAATCATGTAAGGGTAAACTAAAGTTAGTTAAGGGTAAAATAAAATTAAGTAGGAGTGAAAAAAGTTAAGTAAGGAAATATTAAAGTTAAGTAAGGGTAAAAAAATTAAGTAAGAGTAAAACAAAGTTAAATAAGGGTCAATTAAAGTTAAGTAAGGGTAACCTAAAGTTATGTTGGGGTAAAATAAAGTTAATTAAGTGTAACAAAAAGTTAAGGGTAAAAAAAATTTAAGTAAGGTTAAAAAAAGTTAAGTAAAGCTAAAACAAAAGTTAAGTATGGGTAAATAAAGTTATGTAAGGGTAAACTAAAGTTAAGTAAGGGTAAATTAAAGTTATGTAAGGGTAAAAAGAGTTAAGTAGGGGTAAACTAAAGTCAAGTAAGGATAAAATAATGTTAAGTAATGGTAAAACAAAGTTAAGTAGTTTAGTAAGGGTAAACTAAAATTAAGGATAAACTAAAGTTAAGGGTAAAACAAAGTCAATTAAGGGTAAAACAAAGTTAAGTAAGGGAAAAAATAAAGTGAAGTAAGAGTAAAACAAAGTTATGTAAGGGTAAAACTAAAGTGAAGGAAGGGTAAAACAAGGTTAAGTTAGGGTAAAAATAAAGTTATGTAAGGGTAAAACAAAGTTAAGAAAGTGTAAATTAAGGGTAAACTAAAGTTAGGTAATAGTAAACTTTCAGCGGAACTTGCACTGGAAGTTCTAGTGGAACTTTCATTGGAAATTTTCTATAAACATTTCCAGAATTAAGTTTCATTGTAAAAAAATCAAAGGAAAAATTACCGATTAAGTTAGAAAATTTCATTAATAATAATTATAAATCCATTAATTAGAAGTTCCAGTGGAAGTTTCAGTGCATGTTCTGGTGGGAGTTCCAATGGAAGTTTCATAAATTTTATAAAAAAATATAATTTACCATTTAAAAATGTATATAATACAGGAATAAAAATGTAAATAAAATGCATATATTTAAGAAAATTTATAATAAAAACACTTATATTGAATATATTTTTTAAAAAATTTGTATAAATAATAATTATAAATTCATTAAGAGTTTCAGTGGAAGTTCTAGTGGAAGTTTCATAATACAACAAAAGTATATATTTATAAAAGTAAAAAATAAATTAATAAAAATTAAATTTTAATAAAAATATTTATATCAAATGAAATTATATATAATATGAATTACATTTTTTATATAAATTTTAAAAATAATAATATAATTTAGCATTTAAAAATATATATAATGCATGAAAAAATGTAAATAAAATGTATATATTTTGGAAAAATTACAATAAATGCAATTATAAGATATATTGAATATTTTTTTTACAAAATATGTATAAAAAACTATAAATTCATTAATAGTTCTAGAGGAAGTTCTAGTGGAAGCTCTACAATACAACAAAACTATATATTTATAAAAATAAAAATGTATTAATAAAAATTAAATTTTAATAAATATATTTATATCAAATGAAATTATATATAATATGTATTATATTTTTCACATAAAATTTATAAAAATAATATAATTTACCATTTAAAAATGTATATAATACATAAATAAAAATGTAAATAAAATGTATATATTTTGGAAAAATTATAATAAATGCACTTATAAGATATATTAAATATATTTTTTACAAAATATGAATAAATAACAATTATAATTCCATTAAGAGTTTCAATGGAAGTTACAGTGAAATTTTCAATGAAAGTTCTAGTAGAAGTTTCAGTGGAAGTTCCATAATATAAGAAAAGTATATATTTATAAAACTATATAATATATTAATAAAAATTAAATTTTAATAAATATATTTACATTAAATGAAATTACATATAATAAGTCTCACATTTTTTACATAAATTTTATAAAAATAATATAATTTACCATTTAAAAATGTATATAATACATGAATAAAAATGTAAATAAAATGTATATATTTAGAAAAATTTATAATTAAATAAATTATAAGATATATTGAATTTATTTTTACAAAATATATATAAATAAAATTTATAAATTCATCAAGAGTTCTAGTGTAAGTTTTAGTGAAAGTTCCACAATATAATAAAAGTATATATTTATAAAACTACATAATATATTAATAAAAATAAAATTTTAATAAATAAATTTATATTAATTGTAATTATATATAATATGTATTACATTTTTTATATAAAATTTATAAAAATAATATAATTTACCATTTAAAAATGTTTATAATACATGAATAAAAATGTAAATAAAATGTATACATTTAGGAAAATTTATAATAAATGCACTTATAAGATATATTGAATATAATTTTTATAAAATATATATAAATAACAATTATAAATCTATTAAGAGTTTCAGTGGAAGTTCCAAAATAAAAAAAATATTAATAAAACTATAGAATATATTAATAAAAATTAAATTTTAATAAATATATTTTATATTAAATGTAATTATTTATAATATGAATTACATTTTGACATAAATTTTATAAAAAATATAATTTACCATTTAAAAATGTATATAATACATGAATAAAAATGTAAATAAAATGTATATATTTATAAAAATTTATAATAAATGCACATATAAGATATATTGAATATATTTTTACAAAATTTGTATAAATAACAATTATAAATCCATTAAGAGTTCGAGTGGAAGTTTCACAATATAACAAAAGTATATATTTTTAAAACTAAAAAATATATTAATAAAAATTAAATTTTAATAAATATATTTATATCAAATGCAATTATATATAATATCTATTAAAATTTTCCCATAAAATTTATAAAAATAATATAATCTACCATTTAAAAATGTATATAATACATGAATAAAAATGTGAATAAAATGTATATATTTAGAAAAATTTATAATAAATGCACTTATAAGATATATTGAGTATATTTTTTATAAAATATATATAAATAAAAATTATTAATTCATTATGATTTGTAGCCCAAATGGCCTGAAGGAATTATTTTTATTTTATTATGGATAATACCCATTTTAAGGGATGAAGGGGAACCCGTACACGACCCGTAGGTCCAATGCACAAGGCCCGACATGACCCGCAATACATGACCCGAAGGCCCAGAGGCATACCATGCCCAATACATGACCCGTAGGCCCAACCCACTATAACTTCCCCTCCCCAGATTTTGCATCATTGATCACCTAACTCCCCACCTTTCATTGCTGATCGGCTAGCATTGCCCCATACAAAGCTGCTCGGTGCCTGGTCCCGATGGCGGTTGCCATACCCTCTCATTCTTCCAATTCGGTTAGCTCTGCTTCTGGTGGCTGTTATTCTTATTGCTCTAATCCTCTTCTGGGGCCTTCTCTGTGTGAACTAGGCTACGCCATAGTCTTTGTGGCCCTAAGGCCCTGAGGCCTGAAGACCTTTGATGACTCGAAGGCCCTTGAGACCCGTAGACCCAAACCGGTGGCCCGAAGGCCCAAATCAAGTGAATAGTTTTGGTTGATATAGTACCAAACAGTACCTGCTACAACACTACTACATTACTGTTACAGTACCCCCAGAAATTCACCTCCACCTAGTTTTGAACGTGGGTCTCTTGGATGCCAAGCAGTATCCCTTACCACTCTGGTACGGGCTCGTTGGCTTAATTCATTATGAGTTACAATGGAAGTTCTATAATACAAAAAAAAAATATATTTATAAAACTATAAAATATATTAATAAAAATTAAATTTTAATGAATATATTTACATTAAATGCAATTATATATAATATGAATTAATTTTTTTACATAAATTTTATAAAAATAATATAATTTACCATTTAAAAATGTATATAATATATGAATAAACATGTAAATAAAATGTATATATTTATGAAAATTTATAATAAATGTACTTATAAGATATATTGAATATTTTTTTTACAAAATATGTATAAATAAAAATTATAAATCCATTAAGAGTTTCAGTGGAAGTTCCAAAATGTAACAAAAGTATATATTTATAAAACTACAGAATATATTAATAAAAATTAAATTTTAATAAATATATTTATATTAAATGTAATTATATATATCATGAGTTAAATTTTTTTATATAAATTTTATAAAAAAAATATAATTTATCATTTAAAAATGTATATAATACAGGAATAAAAATGTAAAAAAAATGAATATATTTAGGAAAATTTATAATTAATGCCCTTATAAGACATGTTAAATATATTTTTTTATAAAACTTGTATAAATAACAATTATAAATAAGAACCATACTAATGTAAAGTTATTATGATATGATAGAGATAAGAGGCATGACCAATTCAAGATGCTGAATATAAGAAATTAAAGTGTAAATATACCCACAAAAATGCTAATCAAACATCGATTAACCATTATTTCAGAAGAATAATAATGGTTGATCTGTGCTGTGAGTAATTTTACAAAAAAATTGTTTAATTCCAAATAGTAGAATTGATTTTGAACTAGTAATGTGAAACAGGCAGGCTGGGGTGAGGCGGACTAAGCCCGTGCAGGTTTGAGCCTACATGGGTTTTTACACAAAAGCTTGCATATAAAGCGAACAAAAAATTTCAAGTCCACCCCAACCCGCATAAGCCTGTGGGTAGCCCGTGGGATTTCCCACATTATAAAAAATATTTATAATAATTTAAACAATGTATTTTTTCTCATTCTTAATGGTAATTGTGGGGAGAATTATGGATTGACAATATCTAGAGTTTTATGGGATGTGATAGAATTCTTTTCTATGGGTTAATGGTGGAACATGGCAGCACTGATGCGGTGTCAAACTATTATGATGCAAAATATGTGAGTGATCAGTGAGGAGTGATTAATGATGATATTGGTTGTGTGGTGATGTGAACGGATAGGCCTATGAATGAATGAGGACTCTTCAGGTAATGATCTTTTAAGAGGCTATTAGGGTTCCCATGAGGTCCTTTCTTATTTTATTAATAAGAAAGTAAAATTAAATAATAACAAAATTAAATTGAATAAAAAAATATTATGATTATAATAACTCTTAGAATTAAAACCATGTGCAGGGGAGATATGTTCCATTTTTCGAGAGGTGGGATAGCGCACCATGTAAATATGGCTAATAATCACTATATAAATAATATAATATCATATTAAAATAATAAATATAAACCTATTTAAAATTCGCATGTTAATGAATGGTGAATTTGTATGACCATTATGGTGAGAAATCAAATGTCATGGTTTAGTCTTTATTTTTTATTAAAAAAACCAAAATGTTAAATAAGCATATATTGTAAGTTTTTTTAAATTAGGCCCATGGGTAAGCCCACACTCACACAAGCTCAACCCGCCTTAGCCCGTACTTGCACAATCTCATCCCTCATTGGACCATGCTCTAAACAGTCAAACTTTTTAGATCCATCACGCCCTGTATCCACCCCATACCCGTGAAGCCCATGGGCCTCAGGCTCTTTTTGCATCATTATTTTGAACTCTATAATGTGTGGGTATGTGAAGAAGAAATAGCGGTGATTTTCACAATATTCACATGCCATTTTTTATAAAAGAAGAAGCTTTGGATAAAAAAATTCAATAGAATCATTTCTTGCATAAAAAATAGAAAATTCTTCTAGATGTAGATTCTATCTACTTGATTCTGAGATCAATGTATTATTAGATATCAAATTTGAAACATCCTGTATCATTGAAGTTCCTCCACACCAGTTCGTACTCCTTGCACCTTATTGAGAAAGATCACATGGTGCATCTTGCTAATTATCACAAAAAACTGATCCACAATAGAACATGAATCTTCCATTTTCAGATCTTATAAGAAAACAAATATTTTTATAGTTGAAATATACATGCATAAAATCATACATTTTGAGAATATGGGTCTCTGACCACTCAATTTCTCAAGCACCTATGAATCGATAACCAATCGAATGAAAATGAGAGATGTTGAAAATGAAAGTTCTTAGGGTTGGATTTGGGAATTACACCTTCGCTTCCCCAGTTAGATGATCACCGCTTTCATCTACAGAGATATTGAGCATGAGCATTTGAACTTTGATTTCACACATCGGGTTGGAGAGATTCTTCTCCGAAGCCCGTGTAAATTGATGAAAATGAAAACAATCTGAAAAAACCTAAAAACACAGAGAAAGATATGGTCAAATGTAATAAATAGATAAAGGGAATGACCATGGTTACCGGTGTGAAGAGCTGCCACAATAAGTGCAGGAAGAAGAGTAAGGCGAGTGAGATGGGATCAGAAAAATCTATAGTAATGAGTGAAAATCCACCGCAACAAGGGACGAACTGACCATGGCTACAAGCATAAAGATACACCACAATGAGGGAGGGACTGACCGTGGCTACCAGTATGAAGATCCACCATAATAAGTGTGGAAAAAAGAGAAAGGTGAGGGAGATGAGATCAAAATCATCTCCAGGAACAATTTAAGAGATACCGTAACAAGGGAGGGACCGACCATGGCTACTAGCATGAATATCCACCACAACGAGTGCTGGAAGAAGAGGAAGGAAAGAGAGATGACCCTTTAAAATCAAGTGATTAAAATTCCCTCAACATACCACTTCATTTAGATCATGCCATGTGTAAAAACAAATACATGTCAACATCCCACAACATCATTGGAATATCCTATAAAATAGGGTATAAGAGACTATAAAATGTGTGATTAGGACTATCATTTTTTAAGAATTATTGATGATTTTTAGGAATTTTTTGATGTATATTCTTAAGAGTAAATCCAATAAATTTATATTCTCTAAAAATTGGAAACAAATGATGAAAAACCAAATACGATTAGATGAACCTAAGAGCATTAAAGTATATATTTAAGGATATCCTGAATTAAGTTATAGTCTATAAGATTTGGCTAGATAAACTAGGTTTTCAAAAACATTTCATTAGTAGAGATGTCACTTTTGATGAGTCTTATTTAGAGAATTGGAATATTTTAGAACCAAAACCAACTGACCCCAATACTAATAATAAATATGGAAAAGCGGTTGAGGCAGAAAAACCTAGTAGGGTATAGATTTAACCTAATTATGAACCTATAGATCAAGAATCAAGCTCAACTCTAAGGAATCTCTCGATGAGTCCTACTACTTTTCTTAAGATAATGAGTTATAATAACCATTCAATATTCTTCTAGGAAAAACATGTTAATTAAATTGATTTTTCCTTTAATGTTTCTAACATATTTAATCTAGATGAATATATAAGATATAAGCGTACCATGAGTAGTAAAGATGGTAAAAAGTGGCTTTTATTCATGAAAGAAGAGATTTTGTCCCTTAATAAAAACAATACTTGATGTTTTAGGTTGTAAGTGAATTTATAAAATAAAAATAGGTAACCTTTATGAAGATGAACTTGGATAAAAATATAGAATTGTAGATTAAGGGATATTCACAAAGAGAAAGGGAATTTATTTTCTTGAAAATTTCTCACCTATTTCAAAATAGTGATTTATTTCACATGCATATAGAACTTGATTAAAATATTCATATGAAGTCTCATGAGTGTTTAACTCATGTTTTCAAGCATGATCATGTTTTTTCACATCAATTTTTTATGGATTTAAGTAGTCATGATGGTTGTCTTTACTTGAAATAAATGAAGTATAACATGATTTATTCACTTTTTTATGCAAATGATATTATTATTTTTTGTAAAAAAATGAAAATAATTAGCAAGTTAACTCTTTAATTGAGGAAAATTGTAAGAGGTAGCATGTGAATTTTTTTTGAAAATATTTTCTATGGATTATTTGAAATGGACTCTGATTATGCTTATAATATGAAAACCCAAAATTCAGTTACTATTTTTGTGTTCACTATATTTGGAGGACCTATTACTTGAAAATACAACATGAAGTATTATATACCTCTCAATCATTGAAGCTGAATATAGTGCATAAAATGAGTTCATAAAGGTATTCTTATTGATAACAGACATCATAAGGGATTTAAACCGTTCTTTCTCAAAAATTTCAATTTTCTGTTATAGTCAAAGTGTTTTAAACTTGTATAAGAATTATGTTTTCCATGCTAGATCTAAAAATATAGATGTTATGATGTGTTTTTTTAGGGATAAAATGTTTTTGAAAGTATGGAATGTTTCTAATTTTGAACATTGATTAAAACCATTTAATGTTCATCTAATTAAATACCCTTGGCTATAGGTGCATCGAACGAGTTTAGGACTACGTTTTATTTTTCATGTTTGAGATTTATTAAAATTTCATTGCTCAAATTTCTTTTATGTTTTTTCTATTTTGATTCTAATTATAAAATATAAGTTGTTTTTATTATAATATGCACAATAATCCCAATTCTCCCATGTTTATTGGACGTAGTGCTATGTATGATTTACTAGATGCACTTTCTAGGCTACTTGATGCGATAACCTATGATGCTTGTTCTACCAGATACAACTCCATTACTGTGTTTCCTTCAAGTTTTACTGGACACACCATGTATAATTTTATTAAACACACCACTATTACCACACTACTGGTAGATTCTATTGGATGCATACCCGTTTCTCTATTTTTACTCTATATAAATTATTTTTTGTGTTTGGGCCTTACCCAACCCATGTTTTCTTAGACTATACACCCCCTTGACCCGTATCCATATTTGGGGATTTATTTTGACCATCTATCTTGGACAATCAGGTGATCTCATGTGGCGATCCAAATCTCCCTTGTTTGGATGATTAGTTACAAAAATGTCTAGGTTCATTGTGGTTTTCCATATGTCCCTAGGATTTATATCTCTCCTATCTCCATCATAGTCCAGGGATTTCATCTATGAGGATCAAGGTTATTTTTAAGTTAGGGTAGATTTTATCTCTCTTTCCATCTATTGTTGATATTTTTTTTGGTGTTTCAATATCTATATTTCGATTCCTAGTGTAGATCTTGATGTTTTTGATTTTTGAGCTTGGCGGGATGACCATTCCATGCACTTCATCTTGAGTTTGATAAAGCATGGGGGATTTTTAATGTTGAGGTAACTGAGCTCAATATTTGATCTTGACATTGTGAGATTCTCATATTTTTTAATATTATTGTATTTCATTGAATCAACCTAAAAATTCATGCATTTAATTTGGTTGATGATGAACATTGATTTCACGAACAAAATTTGATTACTTTTTTTTGGGTTTAAGAGCACTGCTAGAAATAGAGGCTATTGATACTATTTAAAACCATGATGATCTTCATGGGGATTTCTCCCCATGTGGTTAGTGGAGTCTCTTTGGATTTCACTGCATCTTGTTGGATATCGCACCATTGTGCTATGATTTGTCCGTAGGTGATTATCCATTACATGATTTTTCAGATTGTGTGAAATGAGTGTTTTATTTTTATGGTTCACTTTCTATGATTCTTTAGGTTGGGTATTATTGTGGTAGTACTCAGAAAATATTTTTGGGCACTACATAGATAAAAATAATTGAATATATCACTAAATTTATTTAGGAAATAATATAAATGATTGAATCTTATACAAGTCAATTCTTTCTCATAGCATATGAATTTGTTTGATCAAGTAATCTTGTTTTATTTTGACATGGATAACTTTTAGAATAATCAAGGATGCTATTTTGGATATGAATAAATTTTAAAAAAATGAAACTAGTAGAGGAAATCTTGAAGAGAGATAGTGATTGGAGAGTTTTTATGGGAGAATATGGTTAAAGGAATTTATCCACTTCATTTTCTAAGATGATAAAAGCTATAAAGTGACACCCCACTCTTTATTGTGGTAAAAAGATGATTTTAACTTTAAGGTTGTATGAATGAGTGAGGCTTGGTTCACACTGTAACATCCTGAGTAAATAAAGAATAATAAAATTTTCATATTTATTAATATTTTTGAATTGAATATTAATTTTACTTTAAATGGGTTGCTATGTTCGATAGCGTACCCGATACGCAATAACGAGTTTCTTTGAAATCTTACGTTGCACACTAATAATATAATATTTTTATTTTAAATGGTAGTTAACTCTTAGCCGTTGTATTGGAGGGAATGAACAAAACTAACTACAATATGATTATACATGTATGTTAAATGTTTTTACATTTATCCAAAAAAAGTTAGACGCTTAAATTGTGAATGAATTTAATTTTAAGCATAATTTACATTAAAAGGTCTATTTACCACCTTTTAATGGATAACCCTCTTTAAATATAGTTTTGGTAATTTTTATATGTTCTAATTGACCAAATAAAATCCTTCTTTAGAATGGGGACATCAAAATTTACTTTGTGTAAATTTTTGAAATTTTTCTGATAAAGTTCATTTTTTAATAAATAGTGAAAAATATTGTATTTTTCTGATAGAAATCATTTTTTAATTCGGTATATCAAATAAATCTTAGGCTGAATTTTTGGTATTTTTCTGAAAAACTTCAATTTTTGATGAATAGTGAAACCACTTAGTAGTAGTTAAAAAAACTGATTTTTTTTTTCATTTAAATGAAATTTTACCCCTTCTGTGAATTGAATTTTGAAAATCCGACATACATGGTTGTTATCAAGAAGTAAAATGTGGTTCAATAAGATGAAAATAATTTTTGGTAAATAGTAACTTTTGACTTTTATTTACCACAATTAAAGGTAAATAGGGTAATTCAAGATTAAAAGAATATTATAATAATTCAAAATTACCTTAACACTTGTCCAAACATTATTTTTTGAGTCATTTACAACCATGGGAATCTTTGGGTTGATTTTGGGACCCCATTGAGCCACTTGGGAGTGATAATGACAATTTAGATTAATTAACATAAAGTAAAGAAAAAAAAAGAAAAAAGAAAATATCTTTTAGTAAATTAATTTTTACAAGGGGTTATATAAATTATCTTTTCGAATATAAATATTCATTAGAAAGATAAAAATATTTCCTACATCATGGTATTTTTTTTTATAATTTTTAGACATCAAATAAATTAAATTATTTATGACACAATAATGATGCTGTATTTACATCATTAATAAATCATTTAAATAAATAAGATTATAAATATTAAATTAACATCCAAAACCTATACAATTCTTATTGGATGATTTTATTTCTACCATGATTCATCTTATCTTCAACTCTAATAAATTTTTGGACCTTTTTAAACTGAATATATGTTTATAATAAAATAATGTTTTCACACTTTCCTAAAGAGCCCCTCCTCTCCCTTAGAAAAGGAGACCAATTCTAACCAATTCCTCACACCTCTCAAGCCATTTGACTCATCCAAACTCTTCCTAATTAATCTCCCTACATATCTACCCTCTTCCTAGAAGCCTTAAATTAGGCAAAAGGCACTTCAAGAAGTCCTTTGCTTCAAACCAAAGAGAGTTACCCAAATTAAAGGTAACGATTTCTCTTAAATTGTTTTCTTTTATTTTACTTCTCCAACCCCTAAAATCTTTTTATTCCTTTCTTTTGTAACAACACCAGTATCCTCAATATACTAGGATGTTTTTATGAGAAGGATTCTAACTACACTTGCACACACCTCCATCTAATGGATGAAGAACATAATGTTTCTGTGGATGACAAACTAACGCCTCACAAAACGACGATTGTTCAAATATCTCCAACCGCCTATCATGGTGGCCATTATTATGGCACTGTATTTATATATGATATATATTATTTTTATGTTTTCTTTATGCTTCTGTAATTTACATTTATAGCATACCTTTATGGTTACCATTATGGGTAAACGCGATAATTTCATTTGAGGAAGTGCGGACTACCGCCCCCTCAAAGTGATATGACTTGTTCATACCATATGTGGTATGTATAAAGGATATATTTAATGATATTATATATGATAAAATACTAGAATAATAATACTACTATGTATCATTATTTTTTAATTACATTAAATATGAAATAGAAATGGAAGTAGCGTTCATGCGTACGTACAACTTACCATCTCCATGAACCGTGCATTTCATTTCTTACCTCTAAATGTTATGTACTATTATAAATACATGTATATGTTGGATATATATGATATATATGATATCCAAATCATGAATATCATTCTGGATATAATGAAACTTTGACCACATGAACAATATGTAATTATAAGAAGTCCATTTTTGACTCAAGTACCAAATATCTACAAAACAAAAATTATTAACTTAAATGATTACATAATGTTTATAAAATGGTAATGAGTGATATAAAAAGGAATAATAAACTTGAAAAATGTTCTTAAGCAAGTAGAAATTAACTTTAGTTTATTATTCAAGAGATTTTAGAACGATCGAGTCAAGTCGGACACGAGGTAAGGGACTTCGTCTCAATCTCCTTTCATTGAGGCATATTTTGTTTTAATACACGACTTTATTTTATATGCTGTATAAACATTCTTGACTTTTCAAAGGGAATCTTTTTCTATGAAGCATTTTACTAAACGACAAAAAGGAATGTTTCTTTTAACGTGAGTGGTGACAACGACCTTTTCCACCGCCGCGAGTATTATTTAATCTTTGGCTTCCTCAACAAGCCATAATATTTTTAAAAGAAAATAAAAAACATATACCTTTTTATGTATTTTGGTATTGAAAATGGTTTTGATAATGTATTTGTTATGTCAATATATTTAAGTGATATATTGTGATTGAAATGTGGAAATGTTTTCTTTCCTTTATAATTGTTTTATGTGTTATTGATAAAAAACTATTTTTTGAATATTTTATTGATAATAAATGATACAATTTCCTCAAATTGTGTTAAATATGTTTATTTATAAAATATTTGGGATTTGATCATTCATTTGAAAATTTGGTGAAAATTCCAGTTTTACCCTTTATAGTGCACTGTAGTATTTTGAAGATAAATATTTTTATATTTATTATTTGAATTTGAAATTTTGTAACAATGTTACTAACTTAATTTTATATAACTTTTATTCAGGAAACTAGAGCTAAATAGTGCATTTATTTGTTGAACATGGGCCATGAAGTCAATGTTGGGATGGACTCTGCAGAATGGACAGGGGTTCTGTATTTGGCCCATATCTTCTCCATAAGGGCTTTTATTGAGCCCAAATGTTAATAAAATATCTGGGACATGATTTGGAACAAATCATCCTTCTATAAGGCCGTCCAATTCACACGTTTTAGAGGTCAAATGGGCGGTTCAATTTTCATTAAAATATTTGGACGAGATTTTCCATTCACACTTGAAACCTCTTTAAACCTAGCCTCCCCTCCACTCTATAAATTAGTGTTTTTCTCATTTGGAGGGGTTGGGGACGTAAATTATGAGATTGTAGGTAGAGTATAATTTGTTTCACCCAAATTATCCAACCATTGTAAGAGGGGTATCTCTTGAAGCAAGGATCCCCTCACCGAAGCCTCCTTCTCTTCTTCATTTTGTAATGTTTTCATTTGTGTAATAAACTTCTTTGATATTATTTTATTCCTCATCTTTTCTTCTGTTTTGTTTAAATTTATTCTTCTCTTAATCTTATTAATTGGGTTTTAATTCTTGAGTAGAAGCGTTATTGGGTTATACCCATTATAAACCTTTGCACATGCAAAACGCTTCTACGATGATTACACCACCCATGGAAGAGTAGTCTTTTAGTAATCGATCTATCTTCTACCCTCTTCATTTAATTATTTTAAATCATTGAGATAATTTAATTCACTTAATATGATCCATTAATTGTGTTTTTAAATTTTAAGAAACTAAGCAAGCAATTGAACAATTAACACAAAAACACGCGAGGTCGGGATTTTGTGTAAATTGTGAGAGCACGATCTTAATCGGTAATACAAGACCATATGAGATAAATTTGTAGAGTTAAAATATAATCCCTAAACACAATTCATCCTCATTTCCAGAATGGATATGTGCCTTAATTTACCACTGACCATAATCTATCCTTAGAACATAAATCAAAGTAGGGTGCTGTGATTACATGTTCTAAAGATAACCTAGGGTTTAATTAACTTCATCTTTGTGGTAAGGTTAATTATCGTAGGGTTAGGGGGTTAACAAGTTAAGGGGTCATAATTAAGTGGATGTTAATTTAAATGATAATGATAAATAATTTATTTAAGAGGTAGAGTTAGATCGATTACGCCTTTTAAAATATTAAAAAAAAACATCTTCTTGTTGTGTCTTTAATCAAACTTCATTTCAAAATTAAAAACAAAAAAATGAAATCTTCTTCCAGCAAACTTCTTAAAGTTTTATAAACTATAAACAACCACCCCCATCCTATCAATTAGTGTTTTTTATTCTCTTTTATTTTATTTCTATAATACCTCTAAAAATTTGTTTTAATTCACTTCCTCCTTTGAGAGATGACCTTGGTCAACCACTCTGCTGCACCTAAGTACCCCAAAATCACACTAATCATTTGAGGGCACCCACGACAGTGCTCTTTCAAATTGGCACCGTCTCCAGGGAGGCAAGTAATTATTTCAACCAATTAGAGGTATTTATTTTATTTTACATTTTATTATCTTCCTATCTTCTTTCTTCATTCTTTACCCAATCTAATTTTTTTTCTTCTTTTATTTTCTTCTACTTCTTTTTGGACCATCAACTCAAACTTCTAATTTTTATTTTACTATGGTCCATTTTACTTCTTTTCATCTTTGATTTATTTATTACATGAAATAATCCCGAGGATCTCTTAGATCTTGACCCTGAGATTGAATATAGCCTTCGGGCACGAATCAGGCATTCTCAGTCTACGAGAAGTTTCAACATTCAACTAGTTGGAGAATTACTCCAATATCAGAACATTGAAATTGGAAGCAATACAAATTCAACCATAAAACAAGAACCAATGGATGAAAATAATGGAAATGAACTTAATAGAACCATTCAATAATTGGATGCACCTGATATTAACTATCAACCAAATTATATTGCATACCCAAATCTCGAATCGGACTTTGAACTAAAATCTGGGTTAATTCACTTACTTCCAAAGTTTCATGGCCTCTCTGGTGAGGATACCAATAAACATTTGAAAGAATTTAATGTGTTTTTATCAACCCTAAAAACTATTAATGTCTCTGAAGATCAAATAAAATTAAGAGCATTCCCATTTTCACTTGATGGAGCTGCAAAGGATTGGATGTACTATTTACAACCAGAAGATGTAACATGTTGGAACGATTTGAAACGTCTTTTATTGCAGATATTTTTTCCAGTATCAAGGACCACTTCCATTCGTAAGGAGATATCTGGGATCAAGAAAGCACAAGGGGAGTCAATGTATGAGTATTGGGAGCGATTCAAGAAGTTGTGTGCAAGCTTCCCACATCACAAAATTATTGAGAAACTCATAATTCAGTTCTTATATGAAGGACTCACACCAATGGAGAGAAGCATGGTGGATGCTGCAGCTGGAGGAGCATTGGTGGACAAGACACCAGTAGCTGCACATTAATTGATCGACAAGATGGCCAAAAACTCCCAAAAATTTGGCGATAGAGGTACACCACATGTCAGGGGAGTACATCAGGTAAGTCCTTCTTCTCTTGAAAGTCATTTGATTGATAAAAAGTTGGAATAATTGACAACTATGGTGAGATAGAATTATTTGGATCAAAAGGCATCCCAAACCCCTCCTTCAAGGCCTTGTGGTATTTGCACTGAGAAAAGCCACCCAACTGACTGTTGCCCCCAACTACAAGAAACAGAAGATTGTGCAGCAGTATTCCCTGGGAGACCATATCAACAACAACAACCACATCCCCAAAAGAAGTATGAATCCTTTGCACCAACATTCAACCAAGGGTGGAAGGATCAATCAGACATGAGGTATGGCTCTGGGCAACAACAAAGGCCCCCTTTTCAACCAAACTTCTAGCAGCCTCAAACTTACCAACAGGGTTTCCAACAACTCCAAAAGAGATTCGAAGCTCAAACATCAACAAGTCAACAACAAGAGAATATCCAACATAAGGTAGACTCTAACCACTACTACAAAACAGGGCAAGGGCAGTGCTGCCCTTTATCAGCGCTAAAAAGAAAGCACTGATAACGGAGTATGCCTTTATCAGTGCTATATAAAAGCACTGATAAATATTACATTTATCAGCGCTAAAATAAGCACTGATAAAGGGTACCCCTTTATGAGTGCTTTTTTTAGCACTGATAAAAGGTAACATTTATCAGTGCGTTTTTTAGCGCTGATAAAGGTATATCTTTATCAGTGCTAAAAAAGCGCTGATAAATGAATGTTTTATCAGCGCTTTTATTTTAGTGCTAATAAAACATACCTTTATCAGCGCTTTTAACGAGCGCTGATAATGGTTCTGTCGGTTTTTATTTAATAACCCTAACAGGCCATCCTCGCTTGCACGCGGTCAAGATCTCATGGAAGCTGAACTAGGCCCCTCACCACGCGACCTCGTCCTCCTCGTCCTCCTCCTTCCTCCTCCTTCCTCCTCCTCATCCTTCTCATCCTCCTCATTCTCCGCTGCAGCATCCGCCTCCGCCCCCGCTCCCGCTACCGCGACCGCCTCTGCCTTTGCTGCCTCCACCCTCGCTGCCGTGCGCGACCGCTGCCGCCTTTTCCACCCCCGCCGCCTCTGCCTCCGCCGCCGCCGCCGCCTCCACCCTCGCTGCCATGACCTCCGCCGCCTCGTCCTTCTCCTCCTCGTGCTCTCAAGGTGGGAGGTGAGTTCCATGGATGATATTCCCTTGGTATATTATTTATATATTGTGTGTGTGAGGACCAAATAGTGAATATAGATGTGAGATAGGAATAATACCATATCTTGAGCCTAATTCCAGTAAGGATTTCCATAATAGATAGTGTGGTATTAATGTAATTATGATTATGTCTAGGGATGTGATTCATAATTAGTGATGAGTGTTGAAATAAGAGATGTTATTGATATTTAGCAACACAGGTGGGTTGTTTGTGAATGATGTGGAATTGGATACCCTATAGGTTCCACAGGGATATCTTGACTCTAAGATGAAGTATATGGTAATTGTTTAGTTATGATGGTTCACATGTGTGAGAGGTCTACCAAGGTTATGTGTGATGACTTCTATGGATAACCAAACCTTATTTTCATTTTTTTTATTTTGAGTTACCATGGGCGGTAAGTTCTACCCCTTCGAGTTGAATATTTATGTATGAGATACAAAGGAAATAGTTTTTAATCTTATGGTTATATGGATTCCCAAAGATTATCCTAATGGAAATGATGATGGATCCATATTAATTTTCATCACATAGAATAATCTCATAGTTATATGATTAGACAAATATGAACCCATAATACAAAACATATCACCTAGTATGTCTGTCACATATACGAATAAATAAATTAGAAAAAAAACATGCTACAAATCATAAAGGTACCATTAAATACTTACATTGGTTAACTTGTTTTAGAAATTTTTTATCTTCATCCATGCCTTGTACTTGCACCCATGAATTTGAAGGTGAGTATGTGTACACGATAGTTGACCTTCTTAGAGAAGAGTTTCTGGAAGAGTATAAGAGACATGATGCAATGAAGATCATTAGAGTGTTGGAGCAAATGTGGTTGCTACAAACAATGTGGAAATCGGCTTGTACAACGCGGCCGAAGTTACAACTTGTAGGTATTGTAACTTAGGCCACGTTGTACAAGCCTATTGCCACAATGAATAACAAGATCTTCATTGATTCATGTCTCTTATACTCTTCCAGAAACTCTTCTCTAAGAAGGTCAACTATCGTGTACGCATACTCACCTTCAAATTCATGGGTGCAAGTACAAGGCACGGATGAAGATAAACAATTTCTAAAACATGTTGACCTATGTAAGTATTTAATGGTACCTTTATGATTTGTAGCATGTTTTTTTCTAATTTATTTATTTGTATATGTGACAGACATACTAGGTGATATGTTTTGTATTATGGGTTTATCAGGAGTCTGTATGATTTCCTGTTTCCACATTTCATTTTAAATAGCATGTTATAATTATATATTTACTGTACCCTAATGGCTCAAATAGTCAGGCATATTGTAGATGTTTCTATAATGCTGTAGGATTCTTTGTCCCCAATGGTAGTACATTTTTAGGATGTTTTCACTGATGAGGTATAAAATTTACTTCTTAATAAAGAGATAAACTTTATAATCTAGTTAGTTTTGGGAGAAAATTCAGTTTCTATCACAATTTCTAAAATAACACCAAAAGAGCATCAGTTGTTTGAATTACAATTTGATGATATAGAATATAATGGTTTCATATGGCATAGTACTTTACCATGGGGTTTTATAGTTCTCTAAAATAGATGGTTGATTGGTATTTATTATTTTGTTGGACTATTGGAGATTGAACCTGATGAGAGTCATGAATATGTATCCTCATCCATGCATTGATAGTCACATTGATCATCTATGAGGTTCTATGATCTTCTCTAAGATAGATTTTACATTAGGATACCATTAGATGAGTTGGACATTGATGGACCTACCATGGACTACTTTTAGGAGTAGTTATGGCCTGTATGATTTTTTAGCGATGATTTTTGGTTTAACTAATGCATTGGTTGTATTAAGGGACTTGATGAATAGGATATTTCATCCTTTTCTGGATTAGTTTTTAGTATTTTTTTTTAATTAAATATTAGTGTACTCCCAACCCATAGTTGATATTGACCAACATCTTATCATCACCTTGAGTACATTGAGATAACATCATATTTATTACTGTTTTCTCTTGTTACTCATTGGTTTCCTCTTGTTCGCATGTCATGTATTTTCTAAGGCATCATTCAGTCTTTGTAAGACTAACTTGGAATAAATTTGATATATGTCAGATTAAATCAGGTATCTTATACATACATGATGTTCACCCTACTGGACACACCATGTATATGGATTTCACATGTGTTTAAAGGCATTTGTACCATGATTTTTTTTATAAAACCCAAACAATGCTACCTGATTAATTAAAACATAATATTAGGCAAGTTATCGAGATCGAACCCATAAAGACGATGAATATGAATAAAGAATGGATGAATGCCAATAGGTTGACAAAAGAGTATGAAGATGGCGTGAAAGAGTTTATCAAGTTTGCAGAAGATCATGCATGTGACCCTTCTCAAATCCTTTGTCCGTGTTTATGCTGTTGTTATTCAAGACAAATTAGTCCAGAGGAGTTGGAAGAACACCTGATCTGTCATGGAATAGATCAAAGTTATACATGTTGGAATAAACACGGGGAAAAAACCAATGTAGGTAGTGACTCAGAGAACACGACATTTTATAGATCATCTGATATGATTAGAAGCATGAATAGTGAAGACGATCGTATGGAGGGTGTGATTACAGATGTGAACGATGATGAAGATCGTATTGAGGAAATGACAAGGACAGTTGAAGATGAACTTCGTGATTTCCCAAAATTGTTTGAGAAGTTAAAGAGTTGTGAAAAAACGTCATTGTATGCTGGTTTCACTAAATATATAGCATTTTAAATAGTATTGAAGCTGTATAATTTGAAAGTAGGCAACGGGTGGAGTAACGCCAGTTTTACGGAACTACTTGCTCTCCTGAATGACATGATCCCAGAAGATAATGAACTCCCAAGAAGAACATATGATGCCAAACGAATGCTACGATCGATGGGTATGATCTCTAAAAGAATACATGCTTGCCCAAATGACTGTATATTGTTTCTCAAGGACCAGAAAACACTTAAAGAATGCCCAAAGTGCGGTGCTTCCCGATACAAGAAAGAAGATTCTAGTCCTATGAAAGTTGTATGGTACTTTCCAATCATTCCTAGGTTTAGACGCCTATATGGAAGTGAGGAGACTGCAAGACAATTGACATGGCATGCAGATACAAGAATTAAAGATGGGAAACTATGTCACCCTGCAGACTCTCCTCAGTGGAAGAGAATTGATCACGAGTATCCTGAATTTGGGAACGAGCCGAGAAACCTTCGTATGGCGTTATCTAAAGATGGGGTGAATCCTTTTGGTTTTCAAAGCAGCAGTCACAGTACATGGCTGGTTATGTTGGTAAATTATAATTTACCACCGTGGTTATGCATGAAACGAAAATAAATCATGTTATCTATGCTTATATCAGGACCAAAACAACCGGTTAATGATATTGATGTTTATTTGGCCCCATTGATCGAGGATTTGAAAATATTGTGGGATTCAGGTGTTACGATGTATGATGCTTAAAAAAATGAACAGTTCACTTTGAAAGCCATATTGTACGGGACGATAAATGACTTTCCTGCTTATGGAAATTTGTCAGGATATAGCATTAAAGGAACTCAAGGGTGTCCCATTTGCGAAAAAGGTACATAGTCAATTAGGTTGAAACATTCATCGAAAACCATGTTTCTAGGACATCACAGATTTCTACCCCGACGACGTAAGTACCGATCTTGGACGACATCATTCGACGGAAGTTTAGAGGAACGTACAACACCGTATCCACTAACATGTGATCAATTGTTTGATAAAGTGAAAGATTTGGACACTACTTTTGGTAAACCATTTTTGAAAAACCTTACGAAAACTGGTTGGAAAAAGAGATCAGTTTTTTTTGAATTACCATACTGGAATTGTCTGTATGTCAGACATTTTCTTGATGTTATGCATGTTGAAAAAAATGTATGTGATAGTGTCATCGGCACGTTGCTAAATGCACCCGGCAAAACAAAGGATGAAATTAAAGCTAGATTGGACATGGTTGAGATGGGAATACGAGAAGAGTTGGCACCAGTGAAGGGTGAAAAATGAACATTTATTCCTCCTGCTACTTACACTCTTTACAGGCAGGAGAGATATCAGTTTTGCAACTTCTTGAATGACTTAAATGTTCCAGAGGGGTATTCATCAAATATCAAGAACATCGTGTCAATGGGAGATTTGAAATTAAAGGGTCTGAAATCACATGACTGCCATGTTTTGATGCAAGATCTAATTCCTATAGCTTTACGTTGCATTTTTCCCAAGAATGTCCACCATACATTAATGAAGCTTTGTTTCTTCTTCAAAGCTATATGCAGCAAAGTTATAGACCCGGCGAAATTTCCAACTATGGAAAGAGAAATTGCCGTCATATTATGTGAATTGGAAATGTTCTTCCCACCGACATTTTTCGATATGATGGTTCATTTGATGGTTCATTTTGTGAGAGAAATTTGACTATGTGGTCCTGTACATTATAGATGGATGTACCCCATTGAACAGTATATGAAGATTTTGAAAGGGTATGTCAAAAACCGAAGTCGGCCAGAGGGTTGTATTGCGGAGCAATATATTGTTGAGGAAGCTGTTGAATTTTGTACCGAATACCTGTCTGGTGTGGAAATCGTTGGCCTACCGAAATATCGTCACACTGAGTGGCTTGAGGGTGAAGGAATTTCTGGAAGATAGGTTGTCACAATCAATATTACAGATTGGGAGCAGGCCCACCTTTACGTTTTGCATAACAGTTTCGACGTTGACCCATATGTTCAAACCCACAAAGAAATTCTTAGGCATTTGAATCCTTCTAGGGCTGAAAAATGGATATCAGATACACATAATCGACAGTTTATAGGATGGTTTCGAGACCATATTATTAAGTAGTTAGATGAAAATCCAGAGTCAATTTCAGAACGACTTCGATGGCTGGCCGGAGGAGCAAGTGTGTACGTATTATCTTACAATTCTTATGCAGTTAACGGTTATACATTCTATACTAATGAACATGATGAAGACAGTACCATACAGAATAGTGGGGTTACACTTGTGGTTGAGGCGATGCATGTTTTCGGTGCTAAGGACAAAAATCCAATTTATGCTAATATGTCATACTTTGGCATCATCAAACGAATATGGGAGTTGGATTATACGAAATTCAAAGTGCCGATTTTTCAATGCAAGTGGCTTGATAACATAACTGCTGTTAAAATAGATGAATTAGGATTCATGAAAGTTGATTTCAGTAAGGAAGGGGAGAAAGACGAACCATTTATAATGGCATCACAGATAGTACAAGTATTTTATGTTCCAGACCCCGCAAACCGAATTTGGTCAATTGTTCTGTTATCGACCAAAACAACTAAAGGGTCAGATGAAAGTTCAACGGAGGTTGACCCTTTTATAGGGACTTCACAATAATTTCGCAGCGGTCCAAATGTAGACGGCGTTTTGTATGTCAGAGGAGAACACAATGAAGGAATTTACATAGTCAATAGAGGAGTCAAATCACTTCAGCCTTTAAAGAAAAAAAAGAGATTACAATAATTAGGTTATTTGTTTATTGTAACATACATTGTGTTACGTTATGTTATTATCTGTTCGCTTCTGTTTTTATGTAATCTAAATTAAATATTAAACCACTTCTGTAGATAATTACTTCTGCACCTATTGATGCGCCCAATCCTGAGGCACAAAAGGTCTCTCATCCAGCAGCTGGTGGTCCCACTGTAGAGCAACAACAGGTTTCTGAACCAAATGCTGGTGGTCCCAGTGCAGAGCAACAACAGGTTTCTCAACCTGTTGTTGTTGGTCCCAGTGCTGAGGTACATCAGGTTTCTCAACCTGTTGCTGCTGGTCCCATTGCTGATGATAGCACTTCGGGGGAAGATATTGATGCTACTTCTGAGGAAATGGTAGGAAATGAAACCCTGAAGGCACAAAAAAAACAAGAGCATCGTAGTTTGACAGTGTTGGCCAAAATATTTAAGGCAAAAGCAAAAGGCATCAAATTTGAGGTGGGATGGAATAAGCGAGGCCAACATGTTAACCCCAACAAATCCATCTTTAGTAGCTACATTGGAATCGTCACTCGGCAACACGTGCCGATTGATGTACAGTTGTGGCACCATGTTGTCACCGGGCTAAAGACACTAATGTGGGAAGAGATTACGGTAACATTATGATATCATTTTTTGAATTTATTAAAATAAAATAAAATACCAAAACATTGACTTACTCTTCATCATCCATTGCAGAGTGCATTTATAGTAGATGTCTCGCACAAGGAATATGTATTAAGAGTTGCAGGAAGAATTCATAGAGGTTTCCACACAATTTTAACGAAATATCATCTTAAAGTTGCAGAAGGGAAAATCAAGCCGCACCCACCTCCTCTTTACGCACACTTGATATCCCAAGGAGCGTGGGATGCATTTAGCAACCGTTGTGGGGAGCATAATTTTCAGGTACATTGTGTGGGGTAATAAGTTGTTTGATGTTTGCTTGTATTCATCACTCTGATTGACAGTTTTTTATTTATGAAACAGCTACTGAGTGCTGAAAATAAAAAACGCGCAACAGAACCAGCATACCCTTACCGTAAAGCAAGGATGGGGTACGCTGAACTTGAGAAAAAATTAGTACGTCTTTTAAATATACCATACTACTAGTATGTGACATAAAACAACACCATAACCATGTTTCTCTGTTTATATGCAGATTGATGAATCGAAATCGAAAGCCATATCCATCCCACGCCATGTGCTATGGAAGGAGGCTCGTGTAAATAAAGAGGGGACATTGATAGATAAAAACACACAAAAAGTGTGGGAAACATGTGTAAGTATGACATAATATAAATTTGAGTTGCTTTAAATCGCTATTACATTACAATAACTACTTATTTTTCTATATTTTCTATCTGAAATAATCACAAGAATCAATAACAATCGCACCAGATGCAGAAATACTTTCAGCAGCCTTGAAGCAGCCAGAAAAGTATGGCCGCGTCAGAGGTTCGGGTTTTGGGGTGACACCCCGAACATATTTTCAAAAACAAAAACAAGCGGAGGATCAAAATGAAAAAATTGAAAAGCTGCAAGAACAATTATCTATTTTTCAAGAAGAATTAAAATACTAGAGAGATATGATAGAAAAATTGATGGGGGAGAGGCAAAGAGAAGAAACGAATCAACAACAACCCGTGCCTGACGATCTCGCCCCACCCCCCACGAGCTTTGAGGCGAGCCATTCCCCTAAAAAACCTGACTTAGATGAGGTAATAAATGTTTTAATAATTGTTTCTATGAAATGTGATTTACATAGACACTGATAACTTTCCTGTACTAATATTCCATAGGGTAAAAATGACTGTGATTTATATTTATCAACTCCCACCTATCACCTTTTAGCGAGGGCTACGGTGTTCAATACGCAAAACGACATGCTACACAATAGACAACTTCCAAAAGATCATCTTAGAGTTTCAATTAACGTAGATAATGAGTTGAGTGCCGAGATACCTATTCCAAATGATGATGATGACATTCATACGGTTGAACAAGCTGTTGGAACATTCATCGCATGGACGGAAGTTCTTGTAAAAAAACATGTCGACAAAAAGGTATTCATTTCTTATTTATTTTTCAAGCTGGACCTTTAACATTTAATGAAAAAGGTCTGAACCAATGACTGTTATTACAAAATGACAAAGAATGTGGGGTGAAACAAAATATCAGCTCAAAACTATCTCAAGGATCAACCAACCGATTGAAACGGTCTACTGAGAGCACCTTCACCCCACCCGTTCTATATCCATAGTTAATATCATTGTAGGCTCATGTGGATACAAAGTTGAAAGACGACAGTACTCACATAGTTTCTTTCAAAAAAGATATGTATGGAGAGGAGATATCAGATTTCATTAGTGATGAAAATGTAAATGAACTCCTCAAGTATGAATGGATAGGCGCCTCCATTGTAAATGTATACATGAGGTAAGTTTTCATGATTTGATTTTACAAAAGCTGATATACTCTGATAATTTTGACTAAATACATTTTATATTTGTCGCAGACGTATATATGAAAAACAATTGAAGGGATTTTCCCATGAACAAAAATTTGGACTCGTTAGTCCTCACACCACATCTTCAAAAGACGAAATAGATTCTGTTGAAGAGGCTGCAATAATGTCATCCCTGCTCAAATCGTTTGAAAACAAAATTACGGATGACAGACTCTTTTTAATACCAACGATGCAGGGGTAAAACTCTAAAATTTAATCATATCAACTATATTTTCATTTCTTTCTTTACTTATTCCTTTTTGTATTTTTAGGGAGAATTGGATGCTGATTGCAGTCAATTTGGATACTCCAAAGATTTATTTTCTGGATTCAACGCATGGATATCCAACAAACCGACCACGCATGATGGCATTTGTTAATTTGTAATACACTAGATCCAACATTTTAAAACTAAAAATCTAGTTATATAATTTATTTTATCTTTTAAGGAGGATTCTGTTATGATAGGGCGGTGCATCAATATCATCTAATGCATGGAATGAATCTAGGTCATAAGGATAAGCACACCTACAAGATCTACAACTAGAAAAGTATCTGGGTATATATAATAAAATTTCACTATCCAAGCACATATCAAAACAAATTACTTATTGTTGTCGTTGTTTCTGTAGTGTCCAAAACAAACAAATGGAAAGGACTGTGGTTATTATGTTTGTAAATTTATGAAATAGATCGTATTTCATCAACAAACTAGCATCCCTGATGAGGTATTTTTGAAAATAATTATGAGTTCATTTAAAATATTTATTAATCCTTTGTGTATTTATATTTTTTTAGTACTATCATGACTGTTGCAAAAAATCATATTCAGAAGATGACATACATGTGTTTAGAAACGAATGGGAAACATACCTGATGGAAGATTGTACACAAATAGGATGAAGGTGAATTCCTACCACTTATTTTATCTATATATGATCATTGATTATCCTCCAACCTTCTTTGGTGAATTGAGAATGCTCCGATGTATTGAAATCTTAATTTATTACTCAATGTTTTCTATCCCCGGATTCATATTATTGATCTTTGAACAAATCAATATTGAAGTAAGGCATGATGGTGTGCAGTGCGTATGGGGTGAACGAAGAAACCACTGAGGATCAACAAAATCCATTTTCTATATCTCGTTTGTTTGAACTTGTATTTGAGCACATGTGTTGTTGTTTGACTTGCACAATTATTTCTAGGTAGATGCATGAGATAATCAGTATCGTTGAGGGATTTTTTGGAACCAAAATATGTGTCCCAGGATAATTCAAGTAAGGGAAAGGCTGATTGAGATGAAATCCAAGCTAAAACGACCAGTACATCATCAAAAGAATCAACCCTGTGATGCACCATCATGTAGAATCTGGTCCTCGTGATGTTTTGAGGTGTTTATGGAAGGTATGGGGAGTCTGATAAGCCACATGGACACCATAAATAATGTTTACAGACAGCTCCACATGTTTTTGTGCCTCATGCCTCTTTACAAGTATCACGCCATTCACATGGTCCATCTTAGCACGTATGTCCCATTCATCCCATTGCTACTCTTGGAAGAACCTGAGAATCTGACAATGCATAAGCCCCAAAAGACCCATACTCATCCAACCAAGAGTATTCCTAGTGTGAAGGGAAGCTAACCATGGGTAATACCCACAACATACCTCTTTTAAATATATGGGTTTTGATCCTTGTATTCTAAATAGGGTACGTAGGTTGCCTCCATGAGGTTAAATCCCAACCAATGGTAAACCATGGTGACCCCCTCACTGGGGTACACCTTCGCTTATTTTCCCTATTATATTTCCCTTAGTGGCGTCTGAATAATTCTTCAAAATGAGAAACCTTACCTTTATGGGATGCACCACACTTGGGTCAGACCTCATTGAGCGTTTTGATCCATCTATCAGGTAAACATTCCAGGTGCTCCCTCCTAGAGATGTACCTACCTAATCCACCTTTATAAGTGTTTTGATCCACCCAGGTCTTACATCTCTGTAAGACATTAAATCATGACCCTTTATCCTTGTGGGATGTTAAACTCATGGAATACCACAAGTTAAACATGGGTTTCCATTAATATATTCAATATTAATGTTTAATCAGTCCTTATTAAGGTATTGTGGAGGTGTGGTTTTATGTTTTCCAGCATATTTCAAAAGATTACACGCTTTATGTAGGTGATTCCATGCTTTTACATTATATGATGATTTTATTATCCAGTATTTTCTTGCTAAGTGTACTATATGAAATGTTTGTGTGGTTAAAAATGTGTTATCAAAGGAATTTGGGGTGTGTATAGACTTGAAAGTTATTTTTAAAATGAATGCAGTTGTATTTATTGTGGATTTTCATTATTAAGTCCTTTAAATGTGTTTGAAGAAATGATAAAGTTGTGTGATGGGTGTTTTCAAATGGATTTAATGTGTTTGTGAATTTTAAAGAGGGTTTTCTTATGATATGTAGAGATTATATATATGTGTATTTAAATTGAATGAAAGTACATGAGAATTTGTTGATATATATGATGTGTATAATGTAAATTGAGCACAATTTCCATACAAGGTATTTTCTTTATGATGTACAGGGGACAGGGTGAGAGGGCAGGGGTGGTTTTCTAGGGGAGGGGGAAGGGGGAAAAGTGGTAACGGGAAGGGGTAGGGGGTGTGCTGGGTTATTTTAAAATATATAGGGGGTGGGTAGGGGGTGTGCAATGGGAAGGGGGGAAGTGCAGTGGGAAGGGGTGTGCTGGGGAAGGGGGCAGGGGGTGTTCAGGGGGCAGGGAGTGTGCAGGGGTAGGGGGTGTGCTCGGGGGTGGGCAGTGTGTAGGGGGTGTTCCAGGGAAGGGGGCAGGGGTGCTTCTTTTTTATGGAATGGGGGGACATAATATTTTTTTTATGTTTTGTGCCTCACTAGTATAATTGGTTATTTTATGTTTTTTGCCTCACTATTATAATTCCATTTAGCAACCCCATTCTTTATTTCATTATTGTATTACTAAAATAATATTTGTTTTATTATGTAGGTGAAATATTTTTCCTCAGTTCGAATGCTTTGTTCGGAAACCGCCGCCATGGACGACAATTTTTTAGAATGGATGGATGCAAAAAGGATGGAACATCATTGTTTTTTAACTATTTGTTGGATAAATGTAATTGTAACCAAATTAAACATTGTTTTAAATGTATATAGAAGTGTGTTGTTTTATATTCATGATTTCAAGTAAATGTATGTATAATTTTTTGTTCTTCTGTGCTTTGTGTGTGGGTGTTGTGTGTGTTGTGTGCAGGTTTTGTTTGGAATGTGTAGGTGCTGTAATGTGTGCAGGTGCTGGGCAGGTTCTGTGTAGGTTCTGGATTTGGATAGGATCTTTGGCCTTTATCAGTGCTAGTTAAGCGCTGATAAATGGATAATTTATCAGCTCTATTTTGAGCGTTGATAAAGGTAGTTTTTATCAGCACTCAAAATAGCGCTGATATATTATATATTTATCAGCGCTGAAAATAGCGCTGATAAATACTACCCTTATCAGCGCTCACTTAGCGCTGATAAAGGGTCACTTTTATCAGTGCTTTTTTTAGCGCTGATAAAAGTCCCCCTTTATCAGCGCTATTTTTAAGGCTGATAAAGGGGACCCCCCTTTATCTTCGCCGAGATTAACAACACTTTTTAGCACTGTTAAAGGCCGTTTTTAGCGCTATTATAAGCCATATTTTTAGTAGTGAACACTGATGATCTTTTGAAACAAATTGTTCTTAATCAACAGAATGAGATGAAGAGTCAAGGTTCAGAGTTGAGGGAGTTGAAGACTCAAATGAGCCAGATTTCCACCACCCTCCATGAACTTGTAAGTAAGAATTCTGGAAATCTACCTTCCCAACCCACTCCAAATCCAAAGGGGAATGTCAGTGCCATCACATTGAGAAGTGGGAAGCAAATGAATGATACATCTATACCTACCATTCCACCGGGATTCACCTCAACTCTAGAGAAGCCTCATTCCATACCAACTGATGAGAAATCCAAGGAGAAAGATAAAGGTAAGAAAAATATTGATGATGTTCCTCCTAAACCCCTTCCTTTTCCAAACAGGGTTGTTCAAACCAATAAGATGGCTGAAGAAGCAATGAAAAAGGAGGTTTTGGACACATTCAAGCATGTGGAGATCAACACTCCTCTACTTAAAGCCATTAAGAAAATCCCAAGGTATGAGAAATTCTTAAAAGAATTTTGTACCAATCGAAGAGGGATCAAGGGAAATGAGAGAATCAACCTTGGAAGGAATGTCTCAGCACTCATTATACCAACTCTAGCAATGCCAACAAAGTGCAAGGATCCCGGGACATTCACCATCCCATGTACCATAGGGGAGTTTCACTTCTCTAATGCTCTTTGTGATTTAGGAGCTTCATTAAATATGATGCCTCACTCTATATTCTCTTATTTACAGGTTGGTGAGTTAAAGACGATGAGAGTAGTGGTGAAGTTGGCGAATAGAGCTACGACATATCCAGTAGGAGTCCTTGAGAATGTACTTGTCCAAGTAAGAGACATGATCTTTCCAGTAGACTTCTATATGCTCAAAATGGAGGATGATCATGTAAGTTCTCATGCCCCCATTATCTTAGGTAGGCCCTTCCTCAAAACTGCAAAAACTATCATAAATTTCAATGAGGGTACACTTTCCATGGAATTTGGGGATGAAGTTGTGATATTTAATGTTATGGATTCCATGAAGTACCCCTCATAGGATCATTCTACATTTTTTATCTCCCATTTTGAACCACCAAGTAAAAACACCATGGAATTGGATTGTCCTATGCTTAGAGAGATTATGAGTATTGGTTCCAGTTTGATGTCTAAGAGTACTTCCACACCCATTTCAAAGGAAAAAGACTCTCTAAGATTTGATTTTCAAATGGAATCATATTCTGATTTTGATCATGTGAACTCTAATTATGACATGGCTGTTGAGTATGCTGATGGATTTGATGCTTTATTATCTGATTGTGATTATTTCTATTCTGATACTGATGCTCTTTGTACACATATTTCAGTTCCTTCTATGTTTCCATCCATACAACACCCCCCTACACTGGAACTCAATCCATTTCCACCAAATCTCAAATAATCATACTTGTTAAGTGGTGAAAAATTACCTGTTATCATTGCTAACAATCTCCCTTTTGAACATGAAGAAAAACTTTTGAATATTTTGAGGGAGAACATCAGGGCAATCGGGTGGACCTTGGCTGACATATCGGGTATTAGCCCCTCTATTTTCATGCATAGGATTCTTTTGGAGGATGGGGCTAAACCGGTGAGGCAACCACAAAGGAGACTCAATCCAAAACTTCTATAGGTTGTTAAAAAAGAGGTTGAAAAATTGCTCGAGGTAGGTATAATCTATCCCATTTCAGATTCTCAGTGGGTAAGTCCTATTCAGGTTGTGCTGAAGAAAAGTGGTGTTACTGTTGTTAAAAATGTGAAAGATGAGTTAGTTACAATGAGGGTACAAAATAGTTGGTGTGTGTGTATTTATTATAGGAAACTAAATCATTCCACTCGCAAAGACCATTTACCCCTCCCATTTATTGATCAGATGCTTGAGAGACTAGCTGGGAAGACACACTATTGTTTCTTGGATGGATTTTCTGGCTTTTTTCAGGTTCCCATTGCAGCAAAGGACTAGGAGAAGACGACATTCACCTGCCCATTTGGTACATTTGCTTACTAAAGGATGCCATTTGGACTTTTCAATGCCCCAGGTAACTTCCAGAGATGCATGGTGAGTATTTTCTCAGATTTCATTGAGACCTGCATGGAGGTATTTATGGATGATTTTACAGTTTATATATCCTCATTTGATGAATGTATCTCTAGTTTGGGTGATGTGTTGATTCATTGTATTGAGAAGAATATGGTCTTAAATTTTGAAAAATGTCATTTCATGGTCGAAAAGGGAATTGTCTTAGGTCATATAGTCTCACAACATGGCATTGAAGTTGATAAATCTAAGGTAGACATTATTTCATCCCTCCCATATCCTACATGTGTGCATGATGTTCGATCATTCCTTGGACATGCTGGATTTTATCGACGCTTCATCAGAGATTTTAGTAAGATCGCTCTACCCTTATCTCGATTGCTTCAAAAAGATATTGACTTCAATTTTGATGATTCTTGCAGGACTTCCTTTGATGAGCTAAATAAGCGTCTGAACACTTCACCTGTCATAAAACCCCCATGGTGGGAGATTATTTTTGAGCTTATGTGTGATGCCTACAACTTCACGGTTGGAGCTGTCTTATCTCAGAGGGTGGAGGGACATTCACATGTGATCGCCTATGCATCGAGGACACTGGATTCATCCCAATCAAACTACACAACCATGAAAAAGGAGTTTCTTACTGTCATATTTGATTTAGATAAATTCCATTCATATTTATTAGGCTCTAAAGTAGTTGTTTTTTCTGACCATGTAGCTCCGAGGTACCTCTTGAAGAAGCCAGATGCAAAGCCCAGGCTGATCTGATGGATGATCCTTCTTCAAGAGTTTGACATTGAGATAAAGGAGAACAAGGGGTCAGAGAATTTGGTGGAAGACCACATGAGTAGGATTACTCACACACCAGAGGGTGACACCTTGGACCGGGTACCACTTCGGGACACTTTCCCAGATGAGCATCTCTATACCATCTCAGGTACGCATCCTTGGATGCTTATTTAGTTAATTACATTGTTTCCTCTGAAATCTTATCAAATTTGAAGAAGCATCAAGTCCAAAAATTAAAAAGCGAGTCTAGGTTTTATGTGTGGGATGATCCTTACCTCTGGCGCATGTGTAGTGACCAAGTCATTAGGGGGTGTGTTCTTGATCAGGAGTTTGAGTTTGTTTTGCATTTTTGTCATACACTTTCTTGTGGTGGACACTTTGGACCCCAACGTACTGCTAGAAAAGTCTTAGACTCTGGATTATATTGGCCTAGCTTATTCCATGATTCCCATGTGTTTTGTAAATCATGCTCTCGTTTCCAACACACTGAAAACATTTCAAGAAGACATGAGATGACCCAACAACCAATTTTATTTTGTGAGATTTTTGACGTTTGAGGAATTGATTTTATGGGACCTTTTCCTAGTTCATTTGGTTTCTTGTATATCCTTGTTTCTGTCGATTATGTGAGTAAATGGGTGGAGGCCAAGGCCACCAGGACTGATGATTCTCATGTTGTAGTGGATTTTGTCAAGGATCAAATTTGATGCAGGTTTGGAGTACCAAATGCCATCATCAGTGACCAAGGGACACACTTCTACAATCAGAATTTTTCTTCCCTCCTTCGAAAGTATGGGGTGACACAAAAAACATCAACACCATACCACCCCCAAACAAATGGCCAGGCTGAGGTTTCAAATCGTGAGTTGAAACAAATTTTGGAGAAAACCGTGCAGCCAAATAGGAAAGATTGGAGGAAGTGCTTGGATGATGCATTGTGGGCTTATAGGACAGCATACAAGACACCCATTAATATGTCCCCATTTTTGATTGTTTTTAGGAAAGCATGTCATCTCCCAGTGGAAGTCGAGCATCAGGCATATTGGGCTATAAAGAAATGCAACATGGATTTGGCCCAACCTGGAATTCAAAGAAAGTTTCAAATTCAAGATCTTGAGGAGATTCGACTATCATCATATGAGAACTCAAGGCTCTACAAGGAAAGATCAAAATCATCTCATGACAAAATGATCCAACAAAGGGAGTTTCATGTTGGAGAGAAATTCCTTCTCTATAGTTCACGACTAAAGCTGATGCCTGGTAAGTTGCATTCCATATGGTTAGGTCCTTATGTTGTGACTAATGTTTTTCCTTATGGTGTAGTGGAGATCACACAAGAGGACACATGAAGGAGCTTTACAGTCAATGGGAAACATTTGAAGAGATACATTGAGGGACTTCCTACTAATGCAGTGGATTTTATCACACTGCATGACCCCATCATCACTTGAGCACATCAGACTGTTCCTAACCCTTTCACTTTTATATTATTTGTCCTATTTAAAAATTCTGCATTTCATGTGCATATATCATATCATGGGTTCACATTGAGTACAATGCAATATTTTAAGTGTGGGGGGTGGGGGAACCTTTTAGTTTAGTAATTTCAATTGTTTTCCTGTTAAAAAAAACAAAAAAAAAATTGTGTGTTTTTCAAATTTTGTGTGTTTATTTTTCATTTTTATTTGTGTTTTTGAATTTTTTTGATTCTCATCACACTTTTGAAATGCATATCAATGAGTGAAACAATTTATCCCATGAAACTGAGCTTAAATGAATGCTGAAAATGACTTTGTTTCAAGTTCAAATATTTAGTAATTTCATGAAAAGTACACTAAATTTTGAATCCCATGCCACATCTCACTGTCTTTATATTTCAAATTACTTTCCTGTGAGGCTTATGAACCATTATTTTCATATTCTTTACATTTACCTCACTTCTTGAGAGAACCAAACCATGCTTGATTTAACCATAATTTGATCTATTCCTGTCAAAACTTGAGGGTTTGAGGTACTTATGTTTAAATGATTGAGGCATTTGTTTGGTATTAAAGCCCCTATTTCAAAGAATCCTTTTTTTATAATGTCATACCTTGAACATTTAATCCTTATAGCCCTTAGAATCCATGCACAACCTGTTAGTTTAGCCACATTACAAGCTAGTTTTCCCTATCCAACCAACTCTTGAAGTGAAATTGCATAATCTAGTTGAACTTAAGTGTGGGGGAAGTTATCTTGTGTTGTGCTACCACATTCTGTGATACTTTGGGTGGAAAATTAAATTTTGAAGATATGTGTTTGCAGCTGATAAAAATCATTATATTGAAAGTTGTGCCTTTTCTAGAGCTTTCATGACAAGTGAAGCTGTGCCTTTTCTGGAGCTTCTAATTGAGGTGGAAAGATGTGCCCATCTGGAGCTTTCAAGAAAATCATGTTTGAGAAGATTGACAGTTTTTATGCTGAAATGATGAATGGTGTAAACTTTCCATGACTTTTCATGATGATGGAGATGAATTGATACTATGGGGATTGAGGATAAGACCATATTTAAGTGAAAATTAGATTAATGCAAATTTGCTTCAAAAAGAGTCAAGCCCTCCTCATTCAGCCTCAGAGTTTTTCACATCTTAATCCTACCAACCGAAAGCCACAGAACAACCCTAAAAAGTCATCATGATAAACATATGTCCTTGAATCATATCAGGTAGAGATATAGTAATTTATCAATCTTATGGTGACCCTTGTATGAGTTTGGATGAGAAAAACATTGCAAAAAAATTTGACATTTGTGTGATAAGAGAAAATTCAAGCGAGGTAAGTGTTTTGTGCATGGGAGGATAAATAAAGTGGAAATATATTGAATGATATAAATGAAGAACTTGAAATAATGGTTTTTTATTAGGCATGATACCTCTTTTTTCTTGGTGTGTAATTGTTTGATCTCAAGGATATGTGTTTTAAAATTGGTTTTGATTTGATATTGATGTTTACTTGACATGAGGTTTTGCCCAGGAGTGCAAAAGGGTAAGTGTGGGGGAGTTGATAAAACACTATTTTGTTGAATATTTTATTGATAATAAATGATATAATTTCCTCAAATTGTGTTAAATATGTTTATTTATAAAATATTTGGAATTTGATCATTCATTTGAAAATTTGGTGAAAATTCTAGTTTTACCCTTTATAGTGCACTGTAGTATTTTGAAGATAAATATTTTTATATTTATTATTTTAATTTAAAATTTTGTAAAAGTTTTAATAACTTAATTTTATACAACTTTTATTCGGGAAACTAGAGCTAAAGAGTGCATTTAGTTGTTGAACATGGGCCATGAAGTCAAAGTTGGGATGGACTCTGCAGAATGGACAGGGGTTCTGTATTTGGGCCATATCTTCTCCATACGGGCTTGTATTGAGCCCAACTTTTAAGGAAATATTTGTCACATGATTTTTAACAAATCATCCTTCTATAAAGCCGTCCAATTCACGCGTTTTAGAGGTCAAATGGGCGGTTCCAGTTTCATTAAAATATTTGGTCGAGATTTTCCATTCACACTTGTAACCTCTTTAAACCTAGCCTCCCCTAAACTCTATAAATTAGTGTTTTTATCATTTGGAGGGGTTGGGGACGTGAATTAGGATATTTTAGGTATAGGAGAATTTGTTTCACCCAAATTCTCCAACCATTGTAAGAGGGGTAGCTCTTGAAGCAGAGATCCCCTCATCGAAGCCTCCTTTTCTTCTTCATTTTGTAATGTTTTCATTTGTGTAATAAACTTCTTTGATATTCTTTTATTCATCATATTTTCTTCTGTTTTGTTTAAATTTATTCTTCTCTTAATCTTCCTAATTGGGTTGGAATTCTTGAGTATAATCGTTATTGGGTTATACCCATTATAAACCTTTGCACATGCAAAACGCTTCTACGATGATTACGCCACACATGGAAGAGTAGTCTTTTAGTAATCGATCTATCTTCTACCCTCTTCATTTAATTATTTTGAATCATTGAGATACTTTATTTCACTTAATATGATCCATGAATTGTTTTTTTAAATTTTAAGAAACTAAGCAAGTAATTGAATAATTAACACAAAAACACGCGAGGTCAGGATTTTGTGTAAATTGTGAGAGCGCGATCTTAATCGGTAGTACAAGACCATACGGGATAAATTTGTAGAGTTCAAATATAATCCCTAAACACAATTCATCCTCATTTCCAGAATGGATATGTGCCTTAATTTACCACTGACCATAAGCTATCCTTAGAACATCAATCAAAGTAGGGTGCTGCGATTACATGTTCCGAAGATAACCTAGGGTTTAATTAACTTCATCTTTGTGGTAAGGTTAATTCTCGTAGGGTTTGGGGGTTAAAAAGTTAAGGGTTCATAATTAAGTGGATGTTAATTTAAATGATAATGATAAATAATTTATTGAAGAGGTATAGTTAGATCGATTATTCCTTTTAAAATATTTTCAAAAAAAAAACATCTTCTTGTTGTGTCTTTTTAATCAAACTTCATTTCAAAATTAAAAACAAAAAAATGCAATATTCTTCCAGTAAACTTCTTAAATTTTTATAAACTATAAACAACCACCCCCATCCTTTAAAGTAGTGTCTTTATTCTCTTTTATTTTATTTCTATAATACCTCTAAAAATTTGTTTTAATTCACTTCCTCCTTTGAGAGACGACCTTGTTCAGCCACTCTGCTGCACCTAAGTACCCCAAAATCACACTAATAATTTGAGGGCACCCACGATAGTGCTCTTTTAGTTATGATTTTATAATGGTACTTGGAAATTTGATGGGTGGTTACATGATAAATCAAATAACGGGTGGTTCCGTGAATACTAGGACGAGTGGTTACGTTATAACCTCCAATGCGTTGGGTATAGAAGTTGGCTATATGGCTATTCCATTTTGTGATATGTATGGAAGTCGGCCGTATGGCTATTCCATTTAGTGATATGTGTGGAAGTTGGCTGTATGGTTATTCCATTTATGTATGTTTATTTCCCAAGTTACCTTTATATGATATGTGTTCTTTATATGGTTTTTATGGTAATCTTTTGGTTACAAAAGGGTAAGTAATGATATTTTATTCAGTGAAGAGTATTTATTACTTCATAAAGGTGAAAAGTATTACTTATGTTAAAGTATTCATGGTTTACTTGTTGTTTTGAAAAACTAACAGTTTTTATTCTTTGTGTATCCCTTACTGAGCTTTTTATGCTCATCCCAAGTTTTTGAAATGTTTTTCACATGACATAATGTGTAATAGGGTAAAGGATGGGATCAGGGAAAAGTCATGTTGTTTTAAACATGGAACTAAACATGACTTCTTTTTCTCAAGAGTTCATGTTTTGTAAAAAAATGGAAATTGTGTAGAAGTGTCTACTTTTAAATCTTTTGAGATGTAATAGTTATGTTCTAATTCTCGAAAACTCTAAACCTGAAAAGATCCTCAATGTGAATTATTCATTTAATTCAATATTATGCAAGGTTTAAGGACGAGTCTTTATAGTTGGTATCAAAGGCCGGTTTAGACAACTTTAGGAGTTAGGGTATTGTTAAATTAATATCCATAAAGTAATTTATGTTAATATTGAAATCATATAGCATTTACAGATTACCATGTTGATTTGCCTAAGATATTTCTTTGTTCAGAATGGTTTTCCACAGAGGAAACATGGCAGCTATGTTGTGATGACATCAGGAGGAAGACAACCTTCCAAATTAGCAACCTAAGATGTTTGGAATCAGAACTGAACAGTTTGTTGCAGTGATGACATAGTTGACTCAGGCTATTAATGTTGGTGGTATCCATGTACGAGATCAGACAGATCAACCACAGAGGAACATGTTAGTATTGGAGCATTTCATGAGGCAACATCCCCCATCATTCAGAGGATCATCTGACCCTATGCTAGCATAAGGGTGAATTAAAGCACTAGAAAAGATTTTCAATGTTATGGGTTGTTCAGAACATCAAAAGGTTAGTCTCACTGATAACCATTTTAAAGGTGAAGATGATCAGTGGTGGTCGATGGTGAAAAATATCAGGGATAGTGAAGAGATTGATGCTCTTGATTGGGATGAATTCAAAGGTATGTTTCTTGAAAAATATTTTCCTAAGGTGGTTCATCTTAGGATGGAAAAACAATTCCTAGAATTAAGGCAGGAGGATGACTCAGTGGCTGCTTATGAAGCAAAGTTCACTCGATTGGTATGGTATGCACCAAATTTTATCCGAGATCTTGATAGTAAGATAAATCGATTTTACTCAGGACTGAAGCCAAGATATCGAAGAGCGTTAGCCTCTCGTGAGTTCAAAAGTTATGAAAAACTTGTTCTATGTGCGGAGAAGGTGGAAATAGAGTTTGTCGATGATCAAGTGTTCTTTGAAAAACAACATAATAAGAGGTCCAGTTGGCAGACAAAGGGGAAGAATTCATCAAATAATCCTGGAGGTAAGAAAATTAAATATCCAACTTGTGAGAAGTTTGGTAAAAATCATCCTAGAGAATGTTTATCAAAGTCTGGAAAGTGCTTCTGGTGTGGTAAGTCTGGTCACATTGCTCGTAACTATAAAGAAGATGAACAAGAAGGCAATGAAAAGCCATCGGTAAGATGTTTTAAGTGTAACAAAATGGGTCATTATGCAAATGAGTGTCTAGCAAAGAACTCAACTGATGGAAAGTAGTCGAACTACAAGCAGAAAGGGGTGGTGAAATCCTTCGCAACTACTTCAGAAGATGTTGGGCCATCAAATGAAGTAGTATCAAGTACACTGCTTGTTTGTTCAGATTATGATAATGTGTTGTTTGATTCAGGGTCTACACATTCTTTCATTTCTGAGAAGTTTTATAGTAAATTGGGAATTCCATATCAAGATATGAATATAAAACTTATGGTAAAAACAACTGGAGGAAATGTTGATAAAAAAAGAAATTATAAGAACCTTCCTGTCCTTGTGTGTGGAAAGAATCTACCTTCAAACCTTATTGTTTTGCCTCATGTAGAGTTTAGTGTTATTTTGGGCATGGATTGGATTTCCGTTTATCATGCTAAGATTGATTGCAGAGCTAAAGAGGTTTCTTTTCAGAAATATTTACAGTTTTTGTACAAGAATGAACACTTTATTTTGATAACATATTAGGAAGTTGAAAAACTGGTAAAAGATGGAAATGAATGTTACCTTCCACATATTGTTGAAAACAAAGGGATTGTTCAGATTAATGTTGTGTTAGTGGTAAATGAGTACCTTTATATTTTCCCTGATGAGTTTCCTGGTATAATACCTGATCGAGAAGTTGATTTTACTGTTGACTTAGTTCCTGATGCTAAGCCAATTTCAAAACCCCCTTATCGAATGGCTCAAATTGAACTTTTAGAGTTAAAGAAGCAATTACATGAGTTATTAGATAAAGGTTTCATTCGACCTAGAACATCACCATGGGGTTCTCCTATTTTGTTTGTTAAAAAGAAAGATGGTTCAATGAGACTTTTCATTGATTATAGATCATTGGATAACATCACTGTTAAGAATAAGTATCCTTTACCTCATATCAATGATTTGTTTGATCAGCTCCAGGGAGCTCAGTATTTTTCGAAGATTGATTTGAGGTCAGGGTACCATCAGTTTAAAGTAAAGGAAGAAGACGTTTTGAAGACCACGTTTCGTACTAGATATGGACATTATGAATTTGTAGTTATGCCTTTTGGGTTAACCAATGCACCTGCTGTATTCATGGATCTTATGAATATAATTTTCCGTGAGTTCTTGGATAAGTTTGTGGTTATGTTCATTGATGATATTTTGATTTTTTCAAAAAGTAAGAAGGAACATGAAATTCATTTAAGGGTTGTCTTTCAAACCTTAAAAGAAAAGAAACTATTTGGGAAATTTAGCAAGTGTGAGTTTTGGTTACAACAAATTTCTTTCCTTGGTCACATTGTTTTAAAAAATGACATAACTGTTGATCCTAGAAAAACAAAATTTGTTGAAGAATGGCCAAGACCCACAAATATAACCGAGATTCGTAGTTTTCCTGGTTTGGAAGGTTATTACCGGAGGTTTGTTTGCATGGTTATCTAGTCCAATGACTAAGTTAACTCGAAAAGGTGTTAAGTTCATTTGGAAAAAATAATTTGACGATTGTTTTCAGGAATTGAAAAGAAGATTGGTGAATGCTCCAGTTTTGGCACTGCCATCCAGAAATGGTGAGTTTGTTATATATAGTGATGCTTCTTTGAAAGGAATTGGTTGTGTCCTAATGTAGAATGATCAGGTAATTGCTTATGCTTTACATCAGTTAAAAACTCATGAGTTAAATTACCCTACACATGATTTGGAATTAGATGCTGTTGTTTTTTCTTTAAAAATTTGGAGGCATAATTTGTATGGAGTGAAGTGTGAAATATATACTGATCACAAAATTTTGAAGTATATATTCACTCAATAATAATTGAACATGAGATAGAGGATATGGTTAGAATTAATCAAGGATTATGATTGCACAATCTATTACCATCCTAGAAAAACAAATAAAGTGGATGATGCTTTGAGTCGAAAAAGTAATACTTCATTAACCATGTTATGTTTGGAACAAGATCCATTAATTTTTGATTTGATGAAATTTGGAATAGAAGTTGTTGGTGCAGAAAATTCTTCTATTTTGTATCAGGTGTCAGTGAAATAATCTCTATCAGACAGAATAAAGAAAGCGCAGAAAGAATACAGTGAGTTGCAGAAAAAGGTAGTGTTGGTTTAGAAGGGTAGGTTTCCTGATTTTAACGTTGATAATGATTGTGTTTTAAGATTTGGAAAGAGATTATGTGTGCCTTGTGATTCAAAATTGAAGAATGAGTTGTTATGTGATGCTCATAGTTCCCCATTTTCAGTTCATCCTAGTAGTACTAAGATGTACAGAGATCTTAGGGAGTATTAATGGTGGGATGGAATGAAAAGAGATATTGCTGATTTTACTGTGAAGTGTTTGACTTGTTAGCAGGTTAAAGCAGAGCAGAAGTTACCGAAAGGGATGCTTCAGCCTCTACCGGTGCCAGAGTGGAAATAGGAAAATATATCCATGGACTTTGTTGTGGAATTACCAAAGACATCTTGAGGTAATAGTGCAATTTGGGTTATAGTTGATCGATTGACTACATCTGCTAATTTCATTCCTATTTGAGATACTTTATCTCTAGATCAACTTTCTCGGTTGTATGTTAAAGAGGTATTCAGGTTTCATGGAGTTCCTCTCTCCATTTTATCTGATCGTGATCCCAGGTTTACTTCTAACTTTTGGAAAGGCCTTCAGAAGTCATTGGGTACTGAATTAAATTTTAGTACAACTTTTCACCCTCAATCAGATGGGCAGTCAGAACGAACAATTCAGACATTGGAAGATATGTTATGATGAGGATCATGGCACACATGGGAATCACAGGGTTGGAGGTGGACTTGATGAGGAGGGAGGAATGCAAACAAGTGGACAAGACCCATTGCGTGGAATCGGAGGCCCAATGACAAGGGAGCAGACCAAGAGAATGAAGGAGGCCTTAAATGGGATAATCATGGAATTCCATGAGGAGGCCCAACACCCTTGCTTGGGGGAAGCATCTGGGCCTATAATTACATTAATTAAGGCCCAAACATGCTTTTAAAAATCCAACCCAAGTGGTGCTACGAATTTTCAAGTCCACCCCACCATGGAATCTTCAAAGTCAAAAGGCGGTGGTCTACTTGTCTTTACTTTTCCAAAAGGTTGTGCTACTTGTCTCCTAAATTCATGGGCAAGTGACAAAGTTGTCAAAGTCATCATTTAGGCTTTTTGACTTATGGAAACTAGGCATTAGACTATTGTAAAGATCCACCCAATATGTGATTTGAATTTCAAGTTTCTTTGGCTATAAATAGACATCCCCTTGTACTCTTTGGACATCATGAATGAAGGTAATGTTATTATGGTGAGTTTTGCTTGAAACCTTTGTGTTCTTGCTTAATTCTTGACTTATCAAAGGATTGGTTATCCTTTGTGGCATCTTGTGGCTAGAGTTCTTAGAGACAAGTTCTCTTTGGGTTCTACCTTGACCATTCCCCCCCTTCCCTCTCATTTTCATTATCCACACACCACATTCACTTATTTTCTTGCGGCGATCCAGGTGCTCAATGCGTGAACATTATACAAGGTTCCTAGGACACTTCCTAGTGGGTCTTGCATCGCATATCAATTGTTATCAGATCCCATTTGCAAGAAATCAGGTTCTTTCTTTCTTATCATTTCTTCCATTTTCATTTCTTTTCAAATCGGGCCAACATCAATTCTGGTCCATTTTCTTCTTCCCCTACAAATTTCATTTCTTCTTCTTTTCATATGTACAGTATATCATTCGTGTAGTTTAGAATCTCATCTTTCTTATCCATTTGGAATCATCAAAATCAAATCTATACATAACGAGATACAACGGGTTCAAATTTGCGACAAATTCTGCAATTTTAAAACCACGCAAATATCACATTGATTCTATTTGATGTTAAAAATTATTTCTTCTCATGCATTTAAATATTTAAAAATTCATCTTGTTGTTGCTGCATCTACAAAAAAAAAGAGCAAAAAAAAAAAAAAATCGAAAAAAAAATTAAAGGCTCAAAATTTTTTTTTGCAACATTTCGAATTCTACGTCCCATTTTCATTCTTGTACTTCCATTTTTCTTACTCTTCCCAAAATTTTCATCTTGAATCCAATTTTAATTTTATCTTTGAATTCTAGTTTGGGATTGCCACATTTTAAAGATCCTTTCGATTTGTTGAAATTGGGTAAGAACGCTATAGGAAGCAAGTTGAGTGGTAAAAGGAAAGAGTGTTACATTTTGATAAAATCCAAAATTGAGTGAAGCAAGAGCGAACATATTATTTTTGAGTGTAAACATGTGAGGGAGTGTGTGAGGTCCATTTTCCTTTCTCTTCATTTTTTTTACAGGATCCCTAAATGGTGGAGTCAAGTAATACCAATGAAGCAGACATTAAGATGTTCATGAGGGCTATACAAGAAAAATTCCAAAGGTTGAATGCGAGGATGGATGAACTTCAATCCCCTTCCAATTCTAGAGCACTAATAAGGAGTAGGGTTGTTGAAGAAGATGAGGAGTTTTCCAATTTTCATGAGTCACCAATTCAGCAAAATCAACCACCATGGAGGCAAGCCAACGATCTTGGAGGAGTAAAGTTGAGGATCCCTTCATTCCAAGGTAAGAATGATCCTGAAACTTACTTGGAATGGGAAAGAAAGGTCGAACATGTTTTTGGTTGTCACACCTATTCTGAGGAAAACAAAGTGATTTTGGCGGCCGTGGAGTTCACCTATTATGCTAGTATTTGGTGGGACCAACTACAAGTGAGTCGACGACGAAGTGGATAAAGACCCATCCACACTTGGGAGGAGATGAAAGTTGTAATGCATAAGAGGTTCATTTCTAGCCACTATTATCGTGATTTGTTCCTCAAGTTGCAGGGTTTGAAACAAGGGGCTATGAGTGTTGAGGAGTATCACAAAGAGATGGAGATCATCATGATTCGGGCGAATATTGATGAGGAGCGAGAGGCCACCATGGAAAGATTTGTGAACGGTCTCAACCATGACATTCAGGATATAGTGGACATGCACCACTACTTGGACATGGAGGATCTACTTCACATGGATACCAAAGCGGAGAGGCAAGTAAAGGAAAGAAGGATGCACCTTACATCTTATGGTAAGGATTCTAGACCTTTCAAGTTTAAGTATTCCAAACCACAAGAGCATGTAAGGGAACACAAAACTGATTCAAAGGAGTTGCCCAAACCAAAACCATTCTTTCCGGAATCCAAAGGTAAAACGAAGGGTAAGGTTGTTTCCAAATCACGAGATATAAAATGTTTTAAATGTCAAGGATTTAGACATATTTCTTCACAATGCACAAATAAGAGAACCATGATTATTTTGGATGATGGAGATGTTCTTAGTGCTAGCTCAAGCGAAGATGAAATGCCATCACTTGATGATGATTCAGAGGTGGAATTGGAAAGCCCCTCACATGGAGAAATGCTTGTGGCAAGGCGTGCTTTGAGTGATCATCCCAATGGAGAACATGATCACGAGAAAAGGGAGCACATTTTTCATACTATATTCCTTGTCAAAGATAAGGTATGTAGTATGATTATTGATGGGGGTAGTTGTAAAAATGTAGCAAGTGGTTTTATGGTTGATAAATTGGGATTGGCTACAACTAGACATCCTAGGACTTATAGATTTCAATGGTTAAATAATAGTGGGGATGTCAAAGTGACTAATAAAGTACAAGTTCCATTTTCTATTGGGAAGTACGAAGATAAGGTGATGTGTGATGTTGTTCCAATGCATGCTAGTCACATTTTATTGGGAAGACCTTTTAAATTTGATATGAGGGCCACACATGATGGATACACCAACCCCTATTATTTTGAGTACAATGGGAGGACGGTTATTCTTACACCATTGATGCCTTTGCAAGCTTATTAAGACCAAGTGAGGATTGAGAGAGATTGTGAGAAGAGAGAAAAGGAAAAGAGATAAAAAAAATAGAGAGAATGAGAAGAGTGGAAAAATAAAGAGTGAAAAAGGAGTCTTGAGTGAAAGAAGAAAAAATTAGGGAAATAAAAGAGTTGAAAACAAGAGTGAAAATAAGAGTGAAAACATGAGTGTTGAGGGAAAAGTGAGGTTATTTTCAGGAAAAAGAGAGATAGAGAGAGCTTTAGAGGGGGAGGAAACTCTTGTGCTTCTATTCAAGGGAGAATTTTTTACCACTAACTCTCCTAACCTTTCAATGCCTTCTAGTGTTATGTATCTTTTGCAGGACTTTGGTGACGTGTTCCTGGAGGAAATTCCCGATGGCTTACCTCCCTTGCGGGGTATCGAGCACCACATCGACTTCCTCCCCGGAGCAACGCTTCCAAATCGACCGACTTATTGGGCTAACCCGGAGGAGACTCGAGAAATCCAACAATAAGTGGAAGAATTGCTAAGGAAGGGATTTGTTCGAGAGAGATTGAGTCCGTGTGCGATACCGGTAATCCTTGTCCCAAAAAAAGATGGTAAGTGGAGAATGTGTGTTGATTGTCGAGCTATCAACAAAATCACGGTAAAGTATCACTATCCCATACCTCATTTGGATGATATGATTGATGAACTCCATGGTTCATGCTTGTTTACTAAAATTGACCTAAGGAGTGGATACCATCAAATTAGAATGAAAGAGGGAGATGAATGGAAAACCGCATTTAAAACTAAGTTTGTATTGTATGAATGGATAGTTATGCCTTTTGGACTAACTAACGCCCCTATTACATTCATGAACTTAATGAATCATGTTTTCCGTCCATTCATTGTGAACTTTGTGGTTGTTTATTTTGATGACATCCTTGTTTATTCTAAGAGCCTTGATGAACATCATGAACATTTGAAACATGTTTTTGAAACTCTTAGAAAAAATAGGTTGTTTGCAAACTTGGAAAAGTGTACATTTTTTTTAAATTCGGTTGTTTTCCTTGGTTTTGTGGTAGGAGATGATGGCATGAGGGTTGATGAAGAGAAGGTGAAGGTGATTCGGGACTGGCCAACACCAAAAAATGTCAATGAGGTGAGGAGCTTCCATGGACTTGCAAGTTTTTACCGAAGGTTCATGAGGGACTTTTCGACCATTGCGGCAGCATTGAATGAGTTGGTCAAGAAAGGGGTGAGCTTCAAGTGGGGAATATCTCAAGAAGATGCCTTCTCCACACTCAAAGGTAAGTTGACCAATTCACCTCTCTTAATTCTGCCCGACTTTTCTAAAGTTTTTGAGGTTGAGTGTGATGCCTCTGGAATAGGAATTGGGGCTATTTTAATGCAAAACTCTAAGCCTATCGCATAATTTAGTGAGAAGCTTAATGGGGATGCATTTAACTACTCTACATATGACAAGGAATTGTATGATCTCAAAAGAACTTTAGAAAATTGGAAACATTACTTGTGGACAAGGGAATTTGTGATTCATTCGGATCATGAAAGCCTAAAATTTCTTAATTCACAAGGAAAGTTGAATAGGCGACATGCAAGATGGCTTGAATTCATTGAAACATTTCCTTACATCATTAAGCATAAAAAAGGAAAATAAAATGTTGTTGCTGATGCTTTGTCTAGGAGATACTCTCTTATCACTTATATGCATGCTAAAATACTTGGTTTTGAAATGTTGAAAAGCATATATGAGAATGATGCAGACTTTTCTGAAATTTGGAAGTTATGTGAAAAACATGGCAAAAGTGATTTTTAAAAATATGATGGATTTCTTTTTCGGAAAAATAAATTGTGTGTTCCATCTTGTTCCATGCGTGAATTGCTTGTTAGAGAAACACATGGTGGTGGATTAATGGGGCATTTTGGGGTTGAGAAAACATTGTCCTTATTGAGTGAACATTTTTATTGTCCTCACATGAGTAGGGATGTGGTAAGTGTTTGTGGAAATTTTAATGTGTGTAAACATGCAAAGTCGAAAGTGATTCCACATGGATTATACACCCCTTTGCCTGTTGCTTCTCATCCTTGGGTTGACATTTCAATGGATTTTGTCCTCGAATTTCCAAGATCACAATCAGGTAAGGATAACATCTTTATGGTGGTAGACAGGTTTAGTAAAATGGATCATTTTATTGCTTGTTCTAAAACCAATGATGCAACTCATATTGCTGATTTGTTTTTCAGGGAAGTTGTTAGGTTGCATGGCTTACCCAAGAGCATTGTGAGTGATAGGGATGTCAAATACCTTAGTCACTTATGGAGGACATTGTGGAACAAACTTGGAACCAAATTATTGTTCTCTACCACTGCACACCCACAAACAGATGGTCAAATGGAGGTGGTCAATAGGACACTTTCCACATTGTTGTGTTCCATCCTTAGAAAAAATCTGAAACATTGGGAAAGATTTCTGCCTCACATTGAGTTTGCTTATAATCGAGTGGTTCACTCCACTACTAATGCTTCACCGTTTGAAGTTGTGTATGGTTTTAACCCATTAACTCCACTTGATATTTTACCTTTGCATACTAATCAATTTTCTAATATTGAAGGTGAAAAGAAGGAAAAGTTTGTGCAGGAGTTCCATGCAAAGGTAAAGGCCAACATTGAGCAGAAGAATGAACAAGTAGCGAAGCACGCCAACAAAGGTCAGCAAAGATTGGTGTTTCAACCTGGAGATTGGGTGTGGGTACACTTGAGGAAGTAGAGGTTCCTAGAGCAACAAAAATCAAAACTTCATCCACGAGGAGATGGTCCTTTCCAAGTCTTAGAGAAGATCAATGATAATTCCTACAAGATTGAGTTACCCGACATGTATGGGAATGTTAGTACCACCTTTAATGTTGCTAATCTTTCTCTCTTTGAATTTTCAGATTCGAGGACGAATCCTTTTGAAGATGGAGGAGATGATGAGGATCATGGCACACATGGGCATCACAGGGTTGGAGGTGGACTTGATGAGGAGGGCGGAATGAAAACAAGTGGACAAGACCCATTGCGTGGAATCGAAGGCCCAATGACAAGGGAGCAGACCAAGAGAATGAAGGAGGTCTTAAATGGGTTAATCGTGGAATTCCATGAGGAGGCCCAACAACCTTGCTTGGGGGAAGCATCCGGGCCTATAATTACATTAATTAAGGCCCAAACATGCTTTTAAAAATCCAACCCAAGTGATGCTACGAATTTTCAAGCCCTCCCCACCATGGAATCTTAAAAGTCAAAAGGTGGTGGGCTACTTGTCTTTACTTTTCCAAAAGGTTGTGTTACTTGTCTCCTAAAGTCATGGGCAAGTGCTAAAGTTGTCAAAGTCATCATTTAGGATTTTTGACTTATGGAAACTAGGCATTAGACTATTTTAAAGAGCCACCCAATATGTGATTCGAATTTCAAGCTTCTTTGGCTATAAATAGCCACCCCCTTGTACTCTTTGGACATCATGAATGAAGGTAATGTTATTATGGTGAGTTTTGCTTGCAACCTTTGTGTTCTTGCTTAATTCTTTACTTATCAAAGGATTGGTCATCCTTTGTGGCGTCTTGTGGCTAGATTTCTTAGAGACAAGTTCTATTTGGGTTCTACCTTGACCATTCCCCCCCTTCCCTCTCATTTTCATTATCCACACACCACATTCACTTGTTTTCTTGCGGCTATCCGGGTGCTCAATGCGTGAACATTATAAAAGGTTCCTAGGACACTTCCTAGCGGGTCTTGCATCACGTATCATGTTACGTGATTGTTCGATAGATTACCAGGGAAGATGGGACCAACATCTTTCTTTGGTTGAATTTTCTTATAATAACAGTTTTTATTCCAGTATAAAAATGGATCCATTTGAGGAATTATATGGAAAGTGTTGTCGAACTCCAGATTTTTGGGATGAAATAGGAGAAAAGAAGCTGATGGGACCAGAATTGGTAGAAGAGATGGCAGAGAAAGTTCAGTTGATTCAGAAGCACATGAGAACAACTCAGAGTAGACAGAAAATTTATGCAGATAATCAGAGGAAGGATCTTTCTTTTGAGGTAGGTGATCATGTATTTATCAAATTTTCTCCATAAAAAAGTGTGATGCGTTTTGGTAAGAAGGGAAAGTTGAGTACGAGGTTCATTGGACCTTATGAAATTCTGGAGAAAGTTGGATCAGTTGCATACAGAGTGGATTTACCTCCAAGTTTATCCCAGGTACACAATGTTTTTCATGTTTCGATGTTGAGAAAGTATATGCCATATCCATCTCATGTTTTGAGCCCAGAGGTAGTTCAGTTGGAAGAGAATATCTCTTATGAAGAACAACCAGTCCAGATTCTTGACCGTAGAGAGCAAGTGTTGCGGAATAAGGTAATTCACTAGGTAAAGGTTTTTTGGAAAAAACATATGGTTGAAGAGGCAACGTGGGAATTTGAAAATTCTATGAGGGATAAATACCCCCACTTATTTGATAAGTGAATGAAATTGCAAGGACGCAATTTACAAAAGGGGGGAAGGATGTAACATCCCGAGTAAATAAAGAATAAGACATTTTTAATATTTATTAGTATTTGTGAATTAAATATTAATTTTACTTTAAATGGGTTGCTATGTTCGATAGCGTAACTGATACGCAACAATGAGTTTCTTTGAAATCTTATGTTGCACACTAATAATATAATATTATTATTTTAAATGGTAGTTAACTCCTAGCCCTTGTATTGGAAGGAATGAAAAAAACTAACTACAATATGATTATACATGTCTGTTAAATGTTTTTACATTTATCCAATAAAATTTAGATGCTTAAATTGTGAATGAATCTAATTTTAAGCATAATTTACATTAAAAGGTCAATTTACTGCCTTTTAATGGAGAACCCTCTTTAAATCTAGTTTTTGTAATTTTTATATGTTTTAATTGACCAAATAAAATCCTTATTTATAATGGGTACATAAAAATTTAATTTGTGTAAATTTTTGGAATTTTTCCGATAAAGTTCATTTTTTAATAAATAGTGAAAAATATTGTATTTTAATTCAAAACTACGTATGAATCTAATTTATTTATATGGTTAGATTATCTTTTTAATTAGTTTCAAAGTGTAATTAGAATATATTTTTACCATTTAATACAATTTTGGTCATTTTAATTAATTTCACTTTGAGAGCGGACATAAACAAGTGTCAATCTTTTGATAGTTATTGCTTCTTAAAAACACGCTATTTGTTTTAAGAACGAGAATTAATTTTAAATTAATTAATTCCATTTATATGTTTTGAATTTAGAAAAATAGACATCATTTTTGAATTTAGTATATCAAATAAATCTTAGGCTTAATTTTTGGTATTTTTCTAAAAAACTTCAATTTTTGATGAATAGTGAAACCACTTAGTAGTAGTTAAAAAAACTGATTTTTTTCATTTAAATGAAATTTTACCGCTTTTGTGAATTGAATTTAGAAAATCCGACATACATGGTTGTTATCAAGAAGTAAAATATGGTTCAATAAGATGAAAATATTTTTTGGTGAATAATAACTTTTGACTTTTATTTACCGCGGTTAAAGGTATATAGGGTAATTCAAGGTTAAAAGAATATTACAATAATTCAAAATTACCTTAAAACTTGTCCAAACCTTATTGGTTGAGTCATTTACGACCATGGGAATCTTTGGGTCGATTTTGGGACCCCATTGAGCTTCTTTGGAGTGATAATGACAATTTAGATTAATTAACTTAAAGTAAAGGCAAAAATGAAAAAAGCAAATATCTTTTAGTAAATTAATTTTTACAAGGGGTTATATAAATTATATTATCGACTATAAATACTCATTAGAAATATAAAAATATTTAATACATAATGGTATTTTTTTTTATAATTTTTATACATCAAATAAATTAAATTATTTATGATGCAATAATGATGCTGTATTTACATCATTAATAAATCATTTAAATAAATAAGATTATAAACATTAAAATAACATCAAAAACCTGTCCAATTCTTATTGGATGATTTTATTTCGACCATTAGTCATCTTATCTTTGACTCTAATGATTTTTTGACTTTTTTAAACCGAATATATGTTTATAATAAAATAATGTTTTTACACTTTCCTAAAGAGCCCCTCCTCTCCCTTATAAAAAGAGACCACTTATAACCAATTCCTTACACCTCTCAAGCCATTTTTATTGTCCAAAATCTTCCCAATTAAGCTCCCTACATCCCTCTACTCTTCATAGAAGCCTTAACTTAGGCATAAGGCACTTCAATAAGTCCTTTGGTTCAAACCAAAGGGAGTTACCCAAATTAAAGGTAACAGTTTCTCTTAAATTGTTTTCTTTTATTTTACTTCTCCAACCCCTAAACTCATTTTATTCCTTTATTTTGTAACCAAAACAGTATCCTCAATATACTAGGATGTTTTTATGACAAGGATTCTAAATAAACTTACACAAACCTCCATCTAATGGATGAAGAACATAATTTTTCTATGGATGGAAAACTAACGCCTCAGGAAACGACGATTGTTCAAATATCTCCAACCGCCTATCATGGTGGACATTATGATGGCACTATATTTATATATGATATATATTTTTTTTATGTTTTCTTTATTCTTATATAATTTCCATTTATAGCATAGCTTTATGGTTACCATTATGGGTAAATGTGATAATTTCATTTGAGGAAGTGCGGACTACCGCCCCCTCAAAGTGATATGACTTGTTCATACCATATGTGGTACGTATAAAAGATATATTTAATGATATTATATATGATACAATACTAGAATTATAATACTACTATGTATCATTATGTTTTATTTCCATTAAATATGAAATAGAAATGGAAGCAGCATTCATGCGTACGTACGACTTACCATCTCCATGAACGGTGCATTTCATTTCTTACCTCTAAATGTTATGTACTGTTATAAATAAATGTATATGATAGATATATATGATATATATGATATCCAAATCATGAATATCATTCTGGATATAATAAAACTTTGACCTCATGAACAATATGTAATTATAAGAAGTCCATTTTTGACTCAAGTACCAAATATCGACAAAACGAACATTATTAACTTAAATGATTACATAATGTTTATAACATGGTAATTAGTGATATAAAAAGGAATAAAAAACTTGAAAAAGGTTATTAAGCAAGTAAAAATTAAATTTAGTTTATTACTCAGGAGATTAAATAACGATCGAGTTAAGTCGGACACGAGGTAAGGGACTTCGTCTCAATCTCCTTCCATTGAGGCATATTTTGTTTTAATACATGAATTTATTTTATACGCTGTATAAACACCCTTTAATTTTCAAAGGGAATATTTTTCTACAAATCATTTTACTAAATGAAAAAAAGGAATGTTTCTTTTAACGTGAGCGGTGACAACAACCTTTTCTTCCGCTGTGAGTATTATTTGATCTTTGGCTTCCTCAACAAGCCGTAATGTTTTTAAAAGAAAATAAATACCATATACTCTTTTATGTATTTTGGTATTGAAAATGGTTTTGATAATGTATTTTCTATGTCAATATATTTAAGTGATATATTTTTATTTAAATGTGGAAATTTTTTCTTTCCTTTATAATTGTTTTATGGGTTATGATTTTATAATGGTACTTGGACATTTGACGGGTGGTTACGTGATAAACCAAATGACGGGTGGTTCCATGAATACCAGGATGGGTAATTATGTTATAAACTCTAATTCATTGGGTATGGAAGTCGGCCGTATGGATATTCCACTTAGTGATATGTATGGAAGTCGGCCGTATGGCTATTCCATTTAGTGATATGTGTGGAAGTCGACCGTATGGTTATTCCATTTATGTATGTTTATGTCCCAAGTTACCGTTATATGTTATGTGTTTTTTATATGGGTTTTATGGTAATATTTTGGTTACAAAAGGGTAAGTAATGATATTTTATTCAGTGAAGAGTATTTACTACTTTATAAAGGTGAAAAGTATTACTTATGTTAAAGTATTCATGGTTTACTTGTTTTTTTAAAAAACTAACAGTTTTCCTTCTTTGTGTATCCCTTACTGAGATTTTTATGATCATCCCAAGTTTTTGAAATATTTTTCACAGGACATAATGTGGAATAGGGTAAAGGATGTGATCAAGGAAAAGTCATGCTATCTTAAACATGGAACTAGACATGACTTTTTTTTCAAGAGTTCATGTTTTGTAAAAAAAATGGAAATTGTGTATAAGTGTCTACTTTGAAATCTTTTGAGATGTAATCGTTATGTCCTAATTCTATAAAACTCTAAACCTAAAAAGATCCTCAATGTGAATTATTCATTTAATTCAATATTATGTAATGTTTAAGGCCGTTTCCTTATACACACTTACTGTTCAGACAAATGATAAATCAATTTCACATAAGTAAATGTTGGATCATCCAAGTAACCAACTAGAAATGATTTGTTTGGATTATGGTTTGAAGTGTCATACACACTATTTTGTTGTCATATTAAAGAAGTGAAAAATAATAAATCATTATTTAAAGTTTTGAATGAAGGAATTGATCGGATTGAAAATAATAAAACATGAAAGCTTGTGAAGCGATAGAATTACCACAATGTCATTGAGAAAAAATTGGGTGTTCAGAAGAAAATTTTATGAGCATGAGAATGTTATCCATAATAAAGAAATGTTGGTTTATAGTGGCTATTCTCAAATTGAAGACACAATTTTTGAATATATATTTTCACCAGTGGAAATATTTGAATCAATTTTTCTATTTTTGATGGTTTCAATTTAAAGGGGTTTAACTAAATGGATGTGGATGTGCTTCTTCTCATCATGAATCCTTCTCTATTATAGAATGAACCTCAAAATGAATTCCTTCATCAATTTATTAGCATTAAACTAAATCACCACTTGTGTTTATCTATTTGGATCACCATAAACTATGCATCTCATTTGAATTTTAAATTATTTAAAATACATTACAAACCATCTTTCCTAAATGGATATATTTTGGAGGAAGTTTTTGATAAGATTCCTCATGGTTTTGAAAGTTATCATTAATTAATTTATGTTATTGAAATTTCCAATTCCTCATGTGGCCTTAAATTAATAAATGACATATCAAACTATATTAATATATAATTTATATAACTTGTGTTTTTCTACAACCTTTGGCTCAAACCCCATTAGGACCCCTCTTGAGTCAGTGTTGAGATTTGGAGTGAACTCTGAGACTTAACTCCAATAGGATATAAGGTGGTGATAACACCAAGGGTATGGACAATATAACATGGGAATACCCTTTTTTATGTCTAGGGAAATAAAGAATCTACTATTCAATGTCCAATCACAATGGATAATAATGTGCAATTATCCAAGGAATACTATATCCAAGTTTATGCACTGTCATACAACCCTAATGAAGGTTTAATGTCTAGGTAGATTATCTACATAAACACCTTATTTTACAATACTCAAAAACATTGTTCTATAATATTACAATTATAAACCCCATCATAGAAATATCATACATAATGATCATCTTCATAACCCAAGATATAGAAACATAAGAAAGGGATGATTTCAGATTCTTAGTAAGAGAAACACAAGAATGTGGCATAAACATAAGCATAGAAATCATAATATAGTGGATCATACATAAAAACTTGTTTCACTTAGTTGATCAGGAATAACTACCTATTTCCCTTGATGGATCAAGCTTCACAACCTATTTCCCTTGGTGAATCAAGTGTCACAACTTATTTCTTATTATCTCACGAGATATAAAGCTTTACCCAATGCATTTGAGGGATATATAGGGCCTAATCACCATTTAATAAAAAACCATACATTTTTGTGACATAGTGTTATAAAACAATTCATTTTCCATCATCATTTATTTAACCCAAGGAAAAGAGACGAGTTTCATGAAATTATCAATAGAATATTTCCTAAGCCACCAAGAGAAAGAATGGGGATGGTAATCAAGGAAATCAAAGTACAAATTTATAAACACAACTATCACTACTAACTTTAAAAAATGATGTAAAGTGATAATTGAGGTCGATCCAAAAAGAAAAATAAGAGATAATTTAGGTGAATTTATAAATTTAAATATGATTTATTGAATTGTTTTATAAATATGGTGAAGAAAAGTAGATTTGGGTTTTTGAAATTAGTTGAAAAATCATGTTTGGGTTTTTTATATTTAGGGTTTGGGTCCTAATAGATTTAGAAATTAATATGATTGTTCTATATTGGTGTTAAAGTCAAGATGATAGAGATACTTGTCCTTGGTATCCCCTCTTTGTCACATCAATCCCCCTTTTCCCATGGTCATGTACTTTAGGGAATTACCGAATTAGGTTTGTCTCAATAATATTTTTAAACATAATTATCTTTGATTATTCAACAATCATGATATAGTTTAGGATAATTAGTTGTGAAATTTTAAAATTGAAATTATTATATTCAATTAAATGGTCATGAGACATAGAGTAAATAAATATAAATTTATTTATTATTACAACAACCCAAATACATGAACAAAATAAGAAAATAAAATCCAAAACACCTTCTCACTTTTTCCACATCACCCAACAAAAAGTGGGAGTTACCCTCTCATGCTAGCCATGGGATAGAAAGAGTAAATTAAGAAAGAAAAGGAAATCATAAATAAAATGGAGAAGACCGGTGGATGACTTAGCAACGCATCATCTCTCCCTAGGCTTTGATCTCCGAGTTGATTCCTGGCTCTCTATTTATAGACATGAGGGATGATCAAGTTTTCTAGAACTCTCCCATAAATTATGTCATGAAGAGTCCTAGGTAAATTATAGTGATAAATGATGACCTAGGAAAAAATGCGCAAGCCACCTTCAAAAGTTACATCAAATCAGCTGAAACTAGGCCTATATGGAAAGTTTCATGGAGTGACATATGTGTCATGCTTTGAATCTTATGGCCTTCTCCCTGAGTGTGTTTTTTAAACTATGTCTTCATGTATTTAATTCTGTTCATGTCTTGAATACGATTCACAACATGAATGGCCATTTTCTAGCATGTTCATCTCTATTTCATCCCGTTTCTTCAGTTAAGATATTTGGGAACATTCCATGGACATCATACATCGTGGAAAGCCTTCTTTTAGTGGATATATTGACCAAAATTACTCCTTTTTCTTGTTTTCAATCAAACATTGTATCCTATAAAAGATGAAAAAATCATTATATATTTAGGAAATAATTAACTATTTAAATCACAAAAGTAATATATTTTAATATAGAAAAGGAATTCATGAAATGTAAGTATCAATCCCCCCACACTTGAATTCAGACTTGCACTTAAGGATGAAATATCAATATATTACAAAGGATTCTCACCTTACAATTCTTTAAATGAAATGTCAATAAAATCAATTAATAAAATAGAGAATTAAATGTTCAAGCATCACACAATGGAATTTCATTAACTCCTCACTTTTCAAAGAAACAAGTCAACCATGTATTTTACTTTCCCCCCTTCAAATTAATAGTTCCCCTTCATTATTCCATTTTAATTTTTCAATTAATTATTAATACACATGACACTTGAAATCTATCTCACTTTTAATTTTTCAGCTAATCATCAAGGTACAAATGTGAATAGTTATGCTCAAACCTCAAATAAATGTCTCTTACCATAGTCTTAAAATAAATCTATTATCTCTACCACATAAATATAGTGATCAAAATTAGTCATAAGGACTTTTTATTAAGGTTCAAATGTATTTTATTCTTAAGGTAGGTGGGTAATGAATAAAAAAAATTTCAAAAGGTGGTTTTAATTTAAATCATAGTGCATGATATAAAAATATAGGCCCAAATAAATACTTTTATAATGATAAATATATCATCTCCCCATCCCTCAAAGCTCAACACAGACACATGATAAAATTAAGTATAATAAATGAATCACCCTCTCTTGTTTTTAATTTTTTTTTGAATGTTATGAATAATAAAAATCTCACATCCATCACCTAACCACATATGATAAAAATATTATCGGTATGGAAATGATGAATTTTGATCCTCCAAAGACACAACCTATTTTTTTTTTTCATTTTTTTGCATTTTTTATAGAAAGAGAGGTGAATAATAAAGTAAAATGATAAAATGGTATCTCCTAAAATCATAGAAAAACTCTCAGCAAAGTCTCCTCACTGAATTACAACCCTATCCACCATGGATATCCTCTCCCTCACACTTATTCTTTTGAATATCATGAAACACACTAAGAGTAGCGTAATAAAGGATATAGTAGGCCTAAAGCATTGATATTTTATTATCATGTTTATACATGGATTATATAAGGAAAAGTATGATTTAATGTCAAGGTGGGTCCAAGGATAAAGGGTTAAAAAATAAAATGCCTCAATCATATTAAAAATGATTTTGTTTAATCATAACTTTGATAAGATGTCATGCAAGTTCTAGAAGAAAACATAGACGAGTCTCTCAAGAAATATACTAAATAAAGGAACTAGAAATAATGGTTTAGAAAATGTCTAGGGGTTGTGAACAAATGGTTGAGATAATTAATCATGGAAGTGTATATGAATAATAAAATAAATTAACATAAATATCATAAATTCAAGGTATACCAAATCCCATAAAAATTTCATTTACAAGAATCAACTAGTCTCTCTAAATTATGATTTTTTAAATCTAAATCCCCATGTTTATCTCTAATTATTCTTTCCTCTCATTTATATCTTTCAAATTTATTGAGAAATAAATTTAAAAATATGTTCTGGAAATTATCCTTAGTAGTTTTTGTCTCCTAGATCAATGATTAAAGAAAAAAGTCAAGGAAAGACATGAAATTAGCAGTTAAAAAGCTTTAAAAAATGAATGTGGAGAATAAAATAAAAAATATAGAATTGAAATGTTTACTCACCCTTCCATGACATTTTATAATGGACCGTGCATGTTCTGGTTGTTATGATATTTCATGACTTGAATTGGGATCTCATGACATGAATTTGTTTTGCTGCCTCTTATCATGATGCCTTGTTCACCAGTGCCTTAATAGACCTGAAAAATAAAAATAAACAAGTGAAAGTACATGACCCCCACTTTGAAATTTAAAAAATATTGGGGGAGTGTGAAAATTCATAAAAATTGAAAAATAAAAATCCTAAAAATTCAGGTATCCTCCTAAAAGTGCTTTGGTTATGGTCATTGAGCTCGACCTTACCTCTTGAAGTTAAGTGATTGAGGGTAGGAAGGAGGTTACCTAGTCCAGATCTACAAAGTGTCAAAGCTGTGATTCCTCCACGTAGATGGGTCCTCTTCCTTTTTTCTAAAACTAACTTTACTTTCCCATTAGGTAGTACCTTTCCAACCTCCATGGGCCTAATCTAATAGTTTTTGGCCCTTCTTGAAAAACTGAAGGGCAGTTCAATGACTGCCCAAACCTATTGTCCTTCCTCGAATTCTTCAGGAACAACGGTCACTCCAATGTCTCCAAATTTTTCTAGTAGACTCTTACCCTTATTCACCTATTTTTCAACTTCTTTACTTTCTTCAGTAGCTACAACAATTTTTTTATGGAAAACAATGTCCTCAACTCCTAAAAAACTTTCCTCTGTCAACTCATCACCTATTTCTTTCAGATTCTTCATCACCTGGTGTATATAGAAATTCACTTCTTATCCACTAACTCTTAAACTCATCCCCCACTTTGAAATTTCCTTAACTCTTATACTAAACTCCTAATTCATCCCCAAAATATTAATTTCCTATATAAGATATTTCATCTCAAATCTTTCAGAAAAATCACACATAAACTTTTAGATTTTCTGAGCATCCAATCTAGCTATTAATATTCCATCAACATATAAAATCATTATGATGAATTTCCTATCTTCTGTTGATTCTGATAACAAAAATGATTTTCATTGTGCATACTAAACCCTTCCTCCTATATGAATGAATTGAATTTATGATTCCATTGTCGAGGGGATTGATTAATCCCATAAAGACTTTTATTCAACCTACAAACCAAGTTACGGTTCCCTTATATCGGTAAACCTATCGGTTGTTGCATGAAAATCTCCTCCTCTAAATAACTATGAAGGAACACAGTCTTAATATCCATTTACCCCAGATACAGATCTTCTGATGCAACCATTCTTAGAACTATTTTAATGATATAATTTTTAACTACTAGTGAGAATATTTTTGAGAAATATATTCTTTACTTATATTAATAATATTTCACTACCAGCCATGATTTTTACCATTTCTTTCCATCACCTTCTTTCTTAATCTAGTAAACCCACTTGTTCTCAAGTGTCTTTTTACCCTATGAAAGTTTATTTATCTCCCAAGTTTTTTTGAAATTTAAGGAATTCATATCCCCATTCATAACTGAATCCCACTGCTTAGAGTCAATAAATGAAGCTTCCCATGGATTTGTAGGATATACTACATCCATTAGAAGTATAAAATTCATATAATCCCCATACCTTTTAACTAGTCTCTTAATTCTAGTTGATCTCCTCAACTAAATCAGTTTAATTGAACTACTTGGATTTTCTCTTTCTTCCAGTACTTGAACTTCCAGTAATCCTTCTTCTGGGGAATGTAATTCAAGTGATCCCACTTGAGGTTCATTTACTCTTGAACGTTTTGGTATTTATAATGGTCTTATTTATAGAATTCATGTGCATTTATCACCTACATCCAAGTTCTCCAGTTCTTACAAACTATCGATACTCCGATCAACCTAGATTTTGATAGTTGATTGTCCTTAAACTTCTTACTCAACCAAGTCCCATTCCTTCCAAAAAACCTTTTTATAAAATACAAAATAGCTTCTCATGATCTATTTTCTTTTACCATCCACAAGCGATATCCAACATTTTCATCTCCATAACCAAGGAAAAAATGCATTTAAGATTTCAAACCAAGTTTGTCCCTTTCCTTATAATTTACATGTACATAGGCCAAACTACTAGAGACTCTGAGGTTATGAACTTAAATTTTTTTTCCAGACCATAACTCCTCCAAAATTTTCTTCCCTACTATTTAATCTGTACTTCTGTTGGTAAGATAATCTATCATATTGAGTGCCTCTACCCAAATTATAAGGCTCCGACCTTAAAAATTACATAATGAGTTAAGTCAAGAACTTTACTTTAATTCACATCAAGAATATTTTTAGGTTTATATATTTAGATAATTAGGCCATAAATCAAACAAAAAAACTTCAAATTTTACAATGTAGAAACTTCTACTCACTATCCAATTTTTTCATAAAACAAAAACTTTTAAAAAATGAAACATAGTTTCTTTTCATGTTCAATCATCACAAATTTTCCCTTGATTAAATCATTTTATCTATTATCCATTAAATCCTATGATTTTTTTTAAAACTTGGGATGAGCATAAAAAATATAAGCAAGGGATACAAAAAAAAAAGAAAAATGTTAGCCTAGCAAAAACATGTAAACCATGAATAATTTATCATAAAGTAATATTTTTCACCTTTAATAAGTATTAAATACTCATAAATAAATATAAGATCATTGATTAACCTTTTCTTAATAAAAATATTACCATAAAAACCATATAAATCACATATAACATATAAAGGTAACTTAGGACATAATCATACTTAAATGGAATAACCATGCAGTCGACTTCCATACATATCACTCTTACAAATGGAATAACCACACGAATGATTTCCATACCCAATGTATTGGAGGTTATAATATAATAAAACATCCTTGGTTTATCACAGAACCACCTATATTTGGTTTATCATGTAACCACATTTCAAATGTCCAAGTATCATTATATAATTATAACACATAAAAGATTGTAATTATCAAAATTCCACTCATAAAATTTCCTTTTCAATCACAAGAAATAATTTCAAGATATTGAAATAGTAAATCCATTTTAAGAACCATTTTAAATACCAAAATACTCAAAACGGTAATAAGGGATTTTTTTAAAACATTAAGGCTTATAGAGGAATCCATGTATCAAATAACAGTTATAGCGGCAGAGAAGTCATTGTCACCGTATACGTTAAAAAGAAGCATTCAATTTGTCATTTGTAAAGAAAGTAAAATGATTCATATAAAAATATTTATTTTTAAAACCTTTTAATTAAATTAAAAGTAAAATGGTTTTATTATACACCTTATAAATAATAAATATGCATATCATTAAGTAATTCCTCAATGAAAGGAGATTGAGATGAAATCCTATATCTTGAGTTTGATTCGTCATGTATGTTCCTTATTCTTCCTAAATAATAAAATTAGGTTAATTGATACTTGATTAATAACCTTTTTCATGTTTATTATTACTTTTATATCACTTATTACCATTTTATAACAATTACATAATTATTTATGTTCATATCGGAAGTTTTGTCGATATTCAGTACTTGAGTCAAAAATGAACTTGGTATAATGTCAATAGTTGATATGGTCATATGTACATTATCACCAGAATAATATTCATGAAATTATTATCATATTTATTCATAAATTATACTTTAAAATCAAACCATTAAGTATGGTTATTAGAAATGAACAATTTTATAATCATGGAGACGATAGGCCATACGTATGCATGAGTAACGTCTTCCATTATTCATTTATCATTATGGAAAGAAACTAAGTATTATTTTATATTTAAATAATTATAATAACATAATTAATATCATATTAATAATTTAAATATACTTATATATATCATACAATTGATGTAAATAATAAAAATGAGTCACATCGCTTTGTGGAGGTGATAGTTCATACGTACGCACAAACGACGTTATCATTTTTATGCACATGGAAAGTAAGAAAATAATTAATATATTATTATCTTATAATGATTAATATATCATGAGTATCACATATGAACATTAATTTTATTATTATAATCAGTCATGAGAGACAGTTATTGAAAACAAATTAGATCGGTTTGTGGAGGTGATTGTTCACACGTATGCACAAACGATTAATTACTTTACCATTTAATAGAAGTGGAGATAGATTTAGGTGATGATATTAAAATAATAAAATCTCAGTATATTGGGGATAATGGAGTTATTATTTCATTCTGTAAGAATAATATTTTAAGGAATTGGAAGAAGAAATAAAATAGAAACACTTAAATAAAAACATTACCTTTCCTTTGGATGATCACCTTTCTTAACACCATAACATGCCCAAGGAGGATGTTCTGCCTAAACTAATGTCTCTAGAATGTAGTTAGAAATTATAAAAATGGTTTTGGGAAGATATTTTCTGAACCAAATGGTTTTTAATTGTGAGTAATAGAGAGGAATGTGTGCCTTTTTATAGGAGAGGGGAGGGACAACCTTGGAATTATTAAAAGTATCAAATTAATATAAATTTGTTTTCGATTCCAAATGGGTCCAAAATTATTTATTTAGAAAATATTATAATTTTTGGTCGAATCCCTATCATTCAATTAAAATTATACAAGTTTTTAATATTTTTTAATCCTTATCTTTTTGTTTTAACCCCTTTTAACTCTTATCATTTTATCAAGTAATTTATACTTTGAGGGTTAAAATAATTACCAAATCATACCAAACTACCAATAAATGGGTAATTAATGAAATTTTTGGACTTATATAATTTTTTTGTATGAATATTAAATTTTTATAAATTTTATATCATTTAATTAAATATTTTATATTTTAAGATATGAATTATGTCAATTTTGACACTATTCAATACTTGACTTTTTAAAAAAATCATAACAACTTGATTCCTTTGAAAAAAATAAATTAACTAATCTATAACATGTAAAATTCATCCATAAAATTCATGGATGGCATCAAATATTTCAAATTATATTTATTTTAATATTATTAATACCATTTATTTGATTCTTCCTTTCATAAATCAATTACTGCATCATCATTGTGTCACTATTTAATTTAATTATTTATTTCAGAAAAAATATTAATAAATTAACATGATGTAGGAAATATTTTTAGATTTATAAGGACTATTTATAGTCAAATATATCAATTATATAACCCCATATTGATTTTTTTTGTATTAAAAGAGACCTATTTATGACATCTTTGCCTTTACTTTAAATAAAATGTTATAAATGCCATAATCCCACCCAAATGGCTTCCAAAGTCATAAATTTCAGCCCTAGTATCGTATTGGTAAAAAATAACTTATAAAATTAAATTAGGACAAGTGTTAGTATAATTTTATAACATTATAATATTAATTTTACCCTTATTTACCCGATTTACCCTTTTATCGTGGTATATAAAATACAAAAGTTACTATTCACCAAAAATTAAGTTGATCCTATTAGATAAATTTTTTATAATGATTAAAACCATGAATGTACATTTTTTTAAAATTAAATTCATAGAAGTGGAAAAATTAATTTAATGTTAATCTTGTTGACAGATCGAGAAAACGAGTTTTTGAAGTAAAAACATTCAAAAGTTCACAAAGTTTTTATATTCAATTTCAATGTGAAATTATTTCAAATGAACTAAATTGGATTAAATGATAAAAAAATACTCTAATTAAACTTTAAACCAATTAAAATTATAACCTAACTATATAAATAAATTAGACAAAAAAGCAGTTTTGAATTAAAATGCATTATTTTTCACCATTCATTAAAATATGAAATTTATCAGAAAAATACCAAAAATTCACCCCATTTTTTTTGTATCTATATACAAACTAATAATTTTATTTTTTTTAATATAATTTATAAAAGTGAAAAAAACTAGATTTAAAATGGGTTCTCCATCAAAAGGCGATAAAGATGCCTTTTTTGCAAAATACTCCTTTTATGCGTAAAATTGAATTTCTTATTATATAATGTATAAAAAACATATAATATGAATTTTAAACATCATATTGAATTTATATTTCATTAATATAATCCAAAAATATTGATTTTATTATTTTATAAACACAATTATTCACACTTAAATAGTTTTTCATACAAACACATCCTTTATATTCAATTAGTTTTTATTTTAATTTATAATTAATTTTATAACCAATGAATCATTATATAAACATTTGTAAACCATATTTTCATAATTTAGTTAACATCATTCATTCCCTCCATTCTAACATCTATGCGATAACTACCACTTAAAATAATTATATTACGATATATTATTTTTTTCAGTATAACTCAGTCTTACATGCAACATAAGATTTTGGAGAAAACCATTATTGTGTGTCAGATATGCTATGAGACATAGAATCCATTTAAGGTAAAATTAATATCTAATTTATAAATATTAATAAATATTAAAAATTATTATTCTATAATTACCTGGGATATTACACAAATCATCTTAGACATTCTTGAGTGCAACCTCATACTCCCATCTTTCTCTGTTAGAGTCATGTTCATTTTTCCAACCCCTCTATTCTAATATGGATTATTGGACATTGTATTTTCATGCATTATCCTTCCTTCTTGTAGAAATTTTATATGTTGTGTCTAGTGTACTCACAATTGTTATATGTTTATATGCACTTAAGCTTCCGACTACACTCCCTTTCTGCTAATGCTTTCCACTGAATAAACTCATGAGATACATCAAACTTATGCTTTAAGAAGTAAATGCATACTTTTCTTATAGCATCATTAATGAAATTAAGATATTAATGATAAACACTATAGGACTGAACATGGGTAGGTCCCTAAACATTTGAGTGTATAGCTCCAACTTTTGGTCCATGGGCTTCTGACCGTATAAGTTGAAAGACATTGTTTTCTACTTTACTAATATATAACTTTCAAAATTTACTTTTTTTTTCTAATCAAGATTCAGTATTCCCTTAGCCTTTATAACCTTAATGTTTTTTAATGAGGTAACCAAACTTTAAAATACATATTTATTGATCACCTCAAGTTGAACTTATGACCGTTGAAATTTTGTATGAACTTACAGTCAAGTAAAGGGTCTCATACTTTACTCCTTTTGCAATCACCATGGATCCCTAAGCCACTTTCCCGACCCTATTTTAAAAGGTAATTCCAAAACCTTAATCATATAATTTTTTAGTAGAAATAATATCCTTCAATCGACCAGGAATGTGGTGAAATTTTGATAGCTTCAAGAATCCTCCATTCTTTAAGAATCCTTCATGCTTCACCATCCTCCAGATGGAATTTCTCAAAATTTCCTGATACATAATTACCTATGCATCATTGATCACCAATTTAATAATATGAAGCTCTAGATTCAATCACCCATTATTCTACTAGAGTGGTAATTTTTAAAAATTAAGTCTTACTATCTTTAATTGTATTAATGGAATATGAAAAACAGATCATAGATGTTTTTTTCAGAATTATTATTATGAATTTTTTAATATTTATTAATGTATCCCTTCTTACAACATTTCCATCTAGTTAGAAAAAGACCAGAAAACTTTACTCAGCTAATATCCTATTGGATTTCATGAGATGTATCTACCAATGACTTATTCTAGTATATTTTCCTTTGTTTAGGTGAACATCATATTTTATCAATATTAAGGGCACTACTGACTGGCACCTGAACTTCTATTCATCAAAGTTTCTCATTGAGTTTCAGATTCCTAATATCATCAAATAATAAGTATATTTTTCTATTGGAGTTACTAACTGTGATAACTATTTCATCACATCTCTCTGAAAGTGAAAATAAGATTAGAAACGCCCATACATCATAAAAAAGTCTCCTTTACCAATTGGAGCTACCCACAAATCATGTTGAAGTAATTCACATGATCTTACACTGGTCTTACTTCTGAAAACCTTAATCTAAACCACCATCGCAACATGAGGAATTTGTTAAGGGACATCTTTTTTATACATATCCTCCAATTCCTTCATAACATTCACTGTATCCTTATTATATTTAATATTAAAAGAAAAATTCTTTGCAAGAGACATCCTTACTAGAGCCAACACCTTTATATCCAATCACTCTTATTCATATTTCTACATAAACACCAGATTTACCTCAGACAATGGTATTTTCAAGTACTTATGAATCTGATGGTATTCAATCTGTATTTTCTAGAATCCAAAATATGTTCCATCAAATCTATTGATTCGGATCTTCCCTTCATTAGATTCCATTCCTGAAGTGATACTGGTGTGTTGAGCCTATGAACACTAAACCACCCTTCAATACCACTTGTTAGATAAGTCAACCATGAAAATATGATCTCTATGCTTCTGATAATACCATCAAATTCTTTCATGTTAGTCCACTCAAAGATCACATAAAGGTGAATATGTATAGTAGAAAACCAATATCTAAAAGTTTTCTTCCATGTGATTGATTGTATCAGAAGTATGTAGTCTATGTGCCCTACTCAATGTAAAAAAATCCTCCTTGCACACACACCAAAAAATAATTAACATACAAACTACATGAAATACATTCAATGGTAAAACATGTAATGGAAAATAGAATGTAGAAGAAGAACACAAGGAAAATTGAATGTGATTTAGACTATATCCTACATGCATGAGGAACCACACCACTACTTTATTTTATTATAATTGAAAGATTACAGGTGATGAAAATAGATTATAAAAAAATAATACTCACCAAATTCACATCTCTTCAATCAATGATCAGTCAAACCCCTCTTTACAATGGTGGTTTCACACACTTATATACCAAGAACAATGGTTCAAACAAGTTAAGCTCACTCTCCTAAAAACCTGAATCATATGACATGGAAACTTGAGCTAGGTTACCTACCCAGTGACCCATCGACTTTGATGAACTTTCAGAACTCCCAGTGCTTCATCATATAACTATAGGTAGATGAAAACTTACAATGGACCTACCATCGTTAGAGAAGTTCTACTTCCACTGTCTGCACCTAACATTCATCCCATCACCCATCACATGAAATTCCAATGAATGTAATTCTGATGGATGAAGTTACGGTGAAATGAAACATACTTCACCTCCCAACAAATGATTCTTTTAGAATAATATCATTATCACAGAAGCATAATGATATTATTCAGATTTTATTAAAGTGGTGAATCAAATTTAAATATATTTGGACACATAAGAAAAGAATAGTGTGAAAAACAAAATATGTTGCTTTCGTAGTGGTGGTAGTACTAAAATATGTATAGGAGACATGTTCATTTTCTATAGATTAGGAGGAAGATAAAGAATGTTTTACAATTTTAAAATCATAATAATGTTATAAATATCATATTAATTATAACGTCCTAGACTCAAAAAACCCAGAGCCGATAGTTATATTACATTATTGGTACAAAATAAAAGAGTTCTCACATGATCATACAACTTATTAGTCTTGAAAGATTAGATATATATATGTACATTACATTTGAAAACATAAGATACAACATGAACACATTGTGAGAATATTATTATCCCTTCCATTATTTCCTTGAAATTATACATAGTTCTCCTTGAGATTTCCTTGAGAAAGGAAAAAAATAAGGATGAGATCACATAATTAGTAAGAAGTAGGATATAGTGAATTCTATCATATTATAAGTATGGAATATGTGATATGATAAGAATAAATGAACAACATGAATCCATAATCAACTAAAATAGATGGAATTATATATCTATGATAATAAATTAAAACATGGATGAAAATAATCATTGATCTCATGCTAATGTAATTCCTAATATCAAACATCAAAAAATGTTGTCAAAGCCTTATGCCAAGAAACTATCCTATTATGGGAAGGGGTATACACCAAAACCTAACCTGTTTTGTCTCATGAGACCTGTCAATGCATTGAGGGGATATAGAATTCCAGACCCCACCCCTTTCCTAATTAAGTACAATTAATTTACCATAAGAGTCAACAATACATTTCATGTCACGACCCATCCTTGGGGCCCGTGCCATGACTACCCCAAGCCCGCCTTCTATAGGCCAGGGGCTGGCGACTAGCACCAAAGGCATAAATCCTGATAAAAGGGAAGGCATTTCCTTTATAAGAAAACAAACACCATAGAGTACGCAAGATGAAGTAAACACTAAGTAAACTGAGTACAAAAGTAAGTGCTGGAAAGTAAATGGCCCAGAATACAAACCCACTGAAAGTAAAGTACAACTGAAAGAAATTACAGAAGCAGAAAGGTAAAGCAGCAACTCCGAGCTGTCCTCTGGTAATCCCACCTGAAGGGTATGTACATATAGTCTCATCAGCTCCTCGGCTCCAGCCGTCTGCTCCGTGTACGTCCCGTCCAGTGATCCACCTCTAGGTACCGTCCAGCTCCATGAGCCTCCACCTCGATCAGTGCTGTCTGTCGTCTGCATCCAACACAACGTAGTGCGGGCATAGCCCATGCAGGGGTGAGTATACGATACTCAGTAGGGACCCCGAGACCCCCGAAGGTATCCCAGAATCCATGAAGGATAAACCAAAAAGGAAAGATACAATCACAAAGTATCAACCAACTGGACTTAGGTATATGCCCATACATATACCTAAGTCATCAATCCCAGCTCGGCTCCAGCACATGAGCCCAAGTTCAACCCATTCCACACAGGAAAGTACAACCCAGTCCACACAGGAAAGAACAACCCAATCCACACAGGATAGCAAGTCAATCATAATGAAGTTATTGATTGAAAATCAAGACTCAGCTCACACAAGTATACACTTCGTAAGGTGATAGAGATGATCAGATGTAGCCACTGATTCATCTAAGCTATCATACCCACATAGAATACAAGACCAGATAAGCTGTCAGACCCACAAAGGATACAAGACCAGCTACTCTGCCGAACCCACATAGGATACAAGTACAGAGTCAAATACTGCCAGACCCACATAGGATATAAGAACAGTAATCATCGCCGTCGAACCCACTGAGGATTCCAGTATGGTCGTCGTCACTGCCAAACCCATGGAGGATCCAAGTACATTCTTCATCGCTACCGAACCCATGTAGGATCCAAGTACAGTCATCATCGTTGTCGCAGTCGCAGCCAGCTCTAGGGTTCTCGTACACAGCTCGCTCGATTCCAGGAGGGTCCGCTCCATGAGCCAAGGGGGTCGATACATCAACTATTACGAAGTCCAGAGTTGATGTATCACAAAGTTCCATCTTGTCAATATGAACTCAATGTGACAGAAGACGCGTCAATCGGACGCCCGGTCTGAGAGTTATTGGCTTTTTCGTCTCAGGGACCCGATTGGTTTTTAAGCTAAAACCAAACCGAACATACTCCAGTTATTTCCAAACTTCGAGTGGAGTAATCCAAAAGAACCGTATCACTAAGAGGAATCCATCAAAGTCGACGACACGTTAATCAGACGTTCGGAGCTCAAGTTATATGCGTTTCCGCTCCAAGGGCCCGGTTGGTTTCCTGTTCGAACCAACCCGTCCATACTCAAAGTTTTCCAAAACCTTGAGTGTAATATTCCGAAATGGCCATCTCGATCCAAGGATCCCAAACGCAACTGACGGTGCGTCGATCGGAGGTACGTAGGTCAAGTTATGGGCGTTTGAACGGATCTATCTCAAAGTAGGGGGGTTTGGGCCCGACCCAGCGCGACCCGGCCCGGCCCGGCGCGGGCGGCCGACCCAGCGTGGGCGGTCTGACCCAGCGCGGGTGGCCGACCCAGTGCAGGCAGAGGCGGAAGGGGGGGGGTGCCTCCCTGTTTTCCCGAAACGGCGGACCCCTGTGGGGTCCGCCCTAGGTCGCTGCCGGGGGTTTCAAACCCCCGATTTTCATGGAAACGACCAACTGTTTTGGCCGGACGGTGAGCTACCGCGGGACCCCCCGCAGGTCCCGCCTCCTGATGCGCCGGCGACCAACTTGGCCAGCCGCCTTTTGTTGCTCCGCCGCGACCTACCCCCGCCGCGGCCTCCTGGTGCTCCGGCGCGGCGCGATGGCGCCGCGCTCCTCCGCCACGTCCCGGCTCCGGCCACGGCCTCTTTCGGCCTCACCGACACGGCGCGACGGCGTCACGCTCCTCCGCCGCGCCCCGCTCCGGCCGCGGTTCTCTCGACCTCGCGCAGGCAACGACTCCACCTCCGTTTCAATCAATGAAGAAAATCAACAACAAAAAGGGGAGGAGGTTCGGCCGAGTTCGTGTGGTCTGACCTCCTCCTATTATATATTGATAACTGGCGGCCAATATTAACGATGAAAATCGAAATATTATTGAATGTAAAACCAACCCCTACCTAGATTCACAAAGGTTGATCGCTTGGCGAAGGAAGGGAAAGCTCCGTTGTTTCATAGACGTTGCCGCGGAATAATGGTGTCGCTTCGTCAAGCGTCGAGAAAAAGGAAGCCGAGGTTGGCACCGGCGTTCTTCGCGTTCTTCAACGATGAGGAAGATAAAGTTCTTCAAAGACTTAGAGTTTTCTTCCCAAATCCTCCACACAACGAAACACCCAACCCAAAATAAAATAAGGCTCTTTCTATATTTTATTTACTTATGCCAACATTACAAAACTTCAAAAGCTGAAAATTTAAATCACTTAATTAATTAGACTTGTGTTGTCAAATTAAATAGAGAGATAAGTTGGCAAGAATTAATGTGGGGGAGAGCCACATAATTTAAGAGGGGGTTTTAGAGGGGTTAGGGAATTGAAAAGGTGGGGGCTCGTGTGGTCCCCACCTCCCTCATAACCACACATGGGAAGTTGGGTGGTCATGGGCCCCACCAACAACTTCCCATGAGAGAGTCTAACCATGACGAATAAAATAAAATTTGCACACAATTTTATTTTACTTATCATTTAATCCCCAATTTTTTTACAACTCTTCCCGTGAAAACGCAATTCCAGAAAAGGTCAGCTTAAGAAATTATTGGCGCTGCGGTTTCATCAGTGCCCTCGGATTTTGATTCCGAGCACCTGTTCAAAAGTTAGGAAAACCCGCCCGTTCGTTCACTGAATGTACCCGAGCTAAACTTCGAAAATTGATTCCGGGCACACCGGGCCTCAAAATCAGGCGCTGTCAGAAACTGCGTACTCGTAAAATACCAAAGAATTTAAGAAAAAAAAATTCCTTGAAATTTACGGGTCTTTACATTACTCCCACCTCAGGGCTTTACGTCCCCATAATGATACATCACAAACTAGGGGAAAAAATGAGGGTACTGAGCACGCATCTGAGCCTCCCGCTCCCATGTGCTCTCCTGGAGGTTCCCGTGCTGCCACCTGATGCACACTAGAGGTATCAACCGTCCACATAGGACCCGCTCCTGTCGATCCTAGATCTCCACCGGGACCTCCACAAAAGTCACCCCGTCATCAATGTCTAGATCCCTATGGTCGATTATATGCATCGGGTCGTGCACGTATCTCCTCAGCTGAGATACGTGGAAGACGTCCTGCACCCGGTGCAACTGAGGTGGAAGAGCTAGGCGATAAGCCACCTTGCCTATCTTGCTGAGAACCTGGAATGGTCCGATGAAGCGCGAAGACAACTTTCCGCCCCAGCCAAATCTCCGTAATCCACGTCGAGGTGAGATCCGTAAGAAAACGTGGTCGCAATCCTCGAACTCTAGTGGTCTCCACCTCCTGTCAGCATAATACTTCTGTCGGCTCTGAGCTTTCCTCATATACTCCTAGATGACCTATACCTTCTCCATCGTGGCTTGGACCATCTCTGGTCCCACAAGTGCTGACTCCTCAGGGTCTGTCCAGCACAGAGGTGATCTACAAGGTCGGCCGTACAATGCCTCGTATGGTTCCATCTTGATGGTGGAGTGGTAGCTGTTGTTGTACGAAAACTCAACCAAGGGTAGGTGATCCTCCCAGCTGCAACCAAAGCCGAGGAAACATGAACAAAGCATGTCCTCGAGAGTCTGAATGATCCTCTCCGTCTGACCATCCATCTGAGGGTGAAAGGCGGTGCTCAGGCATAGCTGCGTCCCGAATGCCTGCTACAACCCCTTCCAAAGCCGGGAAGTAAAGCGAGCATCACGATCGGAGACGATAGATGATGGCACACCATGAAGCCGTACGATCTCCTGAACAAAGAGGCATCCCAAGCTCTCCACTGAGCCCTTCTCTCTAATGGGTAGGAAGTGGGCCGACTTGGTGAGTCGGTCGACGATCACCCAAATGGAGTCGTGTCCTCTGGAAGTACGTGGAAGTCTAGTCTTGAAATCCATAGATATCCCATCCCACTTCCACTCCGGGACCTGCAAGGGCTGTATCAAGCCTGCTGGTACCTGGTGGTCCACCTTCACCTGCTGGAAGGTGAGGCATCGAGAAATGAACTCTACCACAACCTTCTTCATACCCGGCCACCAGTGATGTCGTCTGAGATCCCGGTACATCTTTTCTACCCCTAGATGTACCGCTAAAGGGGAAGTGTGAAACTCTCTCAGCACCTCCTCCTGTAATGTACCTGGTACCATGGTACATCCTCTAAAAAGGATGACGTGATCTCCTCCTATAGAAAAACCATCAGGTTCCTGTCCTGTGGAAATCTGTGCACGTCGCGTCTCACAGTCAACGTCCCCACCCTGTGCCTCTCTGACCCGCTGAATAAGTGGAGGTGTGACTGTGAGCGACTGAAGGAAGGCTTCCCCATCTCTATCCACGGAGGATATCTGTAAAGTGGCTAACTGCTCTATTGCCTCTCCAAGAAGCTGAATGTCCTTCCTCCTGCTGAGAGCATCAGCTACTACACCCCCCTTCACAGGAGTATAGACTATCTCAAAGTCATAGTCCTGGAGGAACTCGATCCATCGTCGCTGTATCAGGTTCATGTCCTTCTGCGAGAAGATGTACCCGAGACTCTGGTGGTCAGAGTATACTGTAAAGCGCTCTCCCATCAGATAGTGTTGCCACATCTTCAATGCGAAGACCACTGCTGCTAACTCCAGGTCATGGGTGGCGTAGTTCTGCTTGTGCTGTCTCAACTGTCGTGAACCGTAAGCGATCACTTCTCGCTCCTGCATCAGGACACACCTGAGTCTGGTCCCTGATGCGTCATAGTAAACTACGTACCCTACGCCCTCCTCTTGTAGCCCCAAGATGGACACACCGGTCAATCTCCGCCTCAGCTTCTAGAAGCTCTTCCAACATCTTTCTGACCACACGAAGGGTTTACCCTTCTTCGTCAAAGATGTAAGCGATGCCATAACTCTGGAGAAGTCTGGAACAAATCTCCGATAGTACCCAGCCAGACCTAGGAAACTCTGCACCTCCGTCACGCTCCTGGGTGGCTCCCAAGAAAATACTGCCTTGACCTTCACGGGATCCACTGCAACTCCCGCCTCTGAGATGACGTTCCCTAAGAAGTGAACCTCTCGAAGCCAGAACTGACACTTCGAGAGCTTACCATAAATCTAGTTCTCTCGGAGTGTATCCAGTACAACCCGTAAGTGGTAAGCGTGCTCCTCCTTATTGGTCAAGTAAATCAGTATGTCGTTAATGAAGACTACGACAAACCGATCGAGGTAGGGCTGGAAGATCCTGTTCATGAGACTCATGAACACTACTGGAGCATTGGTTACACCGAAAGGCATAACCAAGAACTCATAGTGGCCATACCGACACCTGAAAGCCGTCTTCTGCACATCCTCATCTCGAACTCTGAGCTGATGATAGCCTGACCTGAGGTCTATCTTCGAGAACCACCATGCTCCCTTGACCTGATCAAAGAGGTCGTCAATCCTAGTAAGCAGATACTTATTCTTCACGGTCACCTGGTTCAGGAGACGGTAATCGACACACAATCGCAAGCTCCCGTCCGCCTTCTTGGTGAACAAAATCGGGGAAGCCCAGGGTGAAACACTGGTTCGAATGAATCCCTTGCCCTGCAAGTCCTCCAGTTGTACCCGTAGCTCTCGAAGCTCAGCGGGAGCCATTCGATATGCTGGAGTAGATATCAGGGCTGTCCCGGGGTATAGGTCAATATAGGAATCTACCTCTCTGCGAGGAGGTAGTCTTGGAACGTCGTCAGGAAAGACGTCCACATACTGATCCACCACTATAAAAAAAATCGGACTCCGCATGTTAACTACTCTAAGGATGAAACTGGCCAACTGATGTGTGATTGGCTGCCCTCTTCTCTGCGTGAGTCCATCCTGTGCTGTGAAGGTCCCCTTCTGGCTGGTGAAGGTGAACCTGGTCCCATCTGTGCGGACACACCGCACCTTGCTCCTAATACAGTCGATCTGAGCATGGATTGTAGATAAACAGTCCATACCCAAGATGACATTGTAAGGCCTAGACGCCGCTACAAGAAGATCCCAGCTGAATCTCTCGCCTCCTAAAGTAATCTCACACTGCTGGCACCAGTGCATAATTGTCGAGTCTGCTCCGGTAAGAGTCTCTAGCCGCAAGGATCGAGCCAACGGCTCTGTCAAAATCTTAGAGCTCCGAACAAGGGAAGTGGTAATGAAAGAATGACTCGCTCCTGTGTCTATAAGAACTGCAGCAAGGGTGGAGTAGACACCGATAGTACATCGAATCATCTCGGGTGCACCGTGGTCCTAAGCCTCCGCTGCCTGGATCTGAGCCTGCCTCTGCCCGCCAGCTCCCTAGGGTCGGGGTGGACCTCCTGGTGGTGGTGGTGGTAGAGCCTCAAAGTGTCGTCCACCACCCACTGCTCGGATAACTCCTCTACCTCGTCCAACTACTCCCTATGGACCGCCATGGTCGAACCTCCGCCTCTTCCTGGGAGGTCCCTCTACTGTTTGCTGCTCGTCTGCATGGCGGGTCGGGCAGTCACGAGCCATGTGGCCCTGCCCGCCGCATGCATAACACTGTCTGCTCCTCGGAAGGCTGGCTCTGCAAAGTGTGCCCCGCACAGCCGAACCCAAATCCTGAGGTCGTCCGCCTGATGGTCTGGTCCGCTTGGACCCCTGTGACATCCGTCGACTGCCAGCTGTAGAAGACTCCGCTACATGCCACCCTACGGTAGGACTCGCTGCTAGTGTAGGCTCAGCAAGAAATCTCTCCACAAGAAGGGCTCACTCCAGTACTCCCGCCTGCGTCGGAATGTTGAGGGAGATCATCGATGCCCTGATCTCATGCCTCAGTCCTTGCTCGAAGGTCCAGGCCAGGAAGAATGGGTCCTGTACCATGTCTGTGGAGTAGCACGAGAGATCAGTAAATCTCGCCGAGTACTGGGCTACTAACATGCTTCCCAGACACAACTGTAGTAACTCCTGGATTCGCACCGCACGGAGGGTGGCTGGAACAAACTCCAAGCGGAAGAGGCTCTCGAAGTCCGTCCAAAGAAGAGATGCCTCGTCATGCACCTGGAACATCAGGATCCACCATCTACCTGCTTCCGCGTGCAGGAGACTCGCCGCAAGGATCACCATGCGGTCAGCTGGTGTCCCTACTAATTTGAAAACTTGAACAACAGCCTCCAGCCAATCCTCAGATGCCTGAGGGTCCATCTCCCCGCTGAACCTGGGCGGTCTTTGACGTTGAAAATCGTGCAGTGCACTAAGGTGACGTGCACTCTCAGCTGCTGGGGCTGGTGGCATCAGTGGGTCGGCGGGTAGAGGTACTGCCGGTGCCTCCGCTGTAAAGGATCCCTGCACTGAGGCCTCGTCACTTGGTGGGCTACCGTATTGCACAAAGCTCGGAACCCTAGCTGGCTGCCATCGTGGGGCCATCCTGAAAAGAAACAGGTGCGCGACGGTCAATACAGTATACCTGGTGAGCTGGCCCAAATTAATCAAAAAGAAAACTTTTGAAACACACATGCAATCAATGTTTTCGTGAATTGAGTCAGAAATCAGAAGTCAGGGTCCTGGTGTATGGATACGTCGGCCGCCGCACCAACACTGGACTCCCTGGACTGATAACCACACTCAATACCCTTAACACTATTTCTTCACATAGAAGAAAGATCAGAGTCTTGAGTTCTATGGTAGAACCGAACTCCTCTGATACCAATTTGTCACGACCCATCCTCGGGGCCCATGACGTGACTACCCTAAGCCTACCTTCCATAGGCCAGGGGCTGGAGACTAGCACCAAAGGCGTAAATCACGATAAAAGGGAAGGCATTTCCTTTATAAGTAAACAAACACCACAGAGTATGCAAGCTGAAGTAAACACTAAGTAAACTGAGTACAAAAGTAAGTGATGGAAAGTAAATGGGCCAGAATACAAACCCAACTGAAAGTAAAGTACAACTAAAAGAAAGTACATCATCAGAAAGGTAAAGCATCAACTCCGAGCTATCCTATGGTAATCCCACCTGAAGGGTAGGTACATATAGTCTCCTCAGCTCCTCGGCTCCAGCCGTCCGCTCCGTGTACATCCTGTCCAGTGATCCACCTACAGGTACCGTCTAGCTCCACGAGCCTCTACCCCGATCAGCACTGTACGTAGTCTGCATCCAACACAACGTAGTGCAGGAATAGCCCGTGCAGGGGTGAGTATACGATACTCAGTAGGGACCCTGAGACCCCCGAAGGTCTCCCAGAATCCACGAAGGATAAACCACAAAGGAAATATACAATCACGAAGTATCAACCAACTCGACTTAGGTATATGCCCATAAATATACCTAAGTCATCAATCCCAGCTTGGCTCCAGCACACGAGCCCAAGTTCAACCCAGTCCACATAGAAAAGTACAACCTAGTCCACACAGGAAAGCACAACCTAATCCACAGAGGATAGCAAGTCAATCATAATGAAGTTATTGATTGAAAATCAAGAATCAACTCACACAGGTATACACTTCGTAAGGTGATAGAGATGATCAGATGTAGCCACTGATTCATCTAAGCTGTCAGACCCACATAGGATACAAGACCAGCTAAGCTGTCAGACCCACAAAGGATACAAGACCAGCTACTCTGCCAGACCTACAACGGATATAAGTACAGAGTCAAATACTGCCGGACCCACATAGGATACAAGAACAGTAATCATCGCCATCGAACCCACGGAGGATTCCAGTACGGTCGTCATTGTTGCCAAACCCACGGAGGATCCAAGTACAGTCGTCATCACTGTCGAACCCACGTAGGATCCAAGTACAGTCATCATCATCATCGCAGTCATAGCCAGCTCTAGGGTTCCCGCACACAGCACGCTCGATTCAAGGAGGGTCCACTCCACGATCCAAGGGGGTCGATACATCAACTGTCAAAAATTCCAGAGTTGATGTATCACAAAGTTCCGTCTCGTCAATTGGAACTCAACGCGACAGACAACGCGTCAATCAGACGCCCGGTCTGAGAGTTATTGGCGTTTTCGTCTCAGGGGCCTGGTTGGTTTTTAAGCTAAAACCAACCCGACCATACTCCAGCTACATCCAAACCTTAATCTAAGTAATCCATAATAACCTTCTCAATAATAGGAATCCATCAAAGTCGACGTCACATCAATCAGACGTCCGGAGCTCAAGTTATATGCATTTTCGCTCCGAGGGCCCGGTTGGTTTCGTGTTCGAACTAGCCCCTCCATACCCAAAGTTCTCTGAAACCCTTAGTGTAATATAACAAAGCTACCGTCTCGATCCAAGGATCCAAATTCAACTGACGGTGCATCGATCGGAGGTCCGTAGCCCAAGTTATGGGTGTTTGAATGGATCTGTCTGAAAGTAGGGGGTTTGGGCCCGGTCCAACCCGGCCCAATACCCCCTGGGTGGGCCCAAACCGGGTCGACCCGACCCGGTTGGGCGCGGCCCGGCCCGGCGGGGGCGGCCCGGCTTAGTGCGGGCGGACGCGGAAGGGGGGGGGGGGGGGGCGTCGCCCCCCTGTTTTCCCGAAATGGCGGATCCCTGTGGGGTCCGCCCTAGGTGGCTGCCAGGGGTTTCAAACCCCCAATTTTCATGGAAACGGTCGGAGGTTTTGGCCGGCCGGTGAGCTGTCGCAGGACCACCCGCGGGTCCCGCCTCCTGATGCGCCGGCGGCCGGCTTGGCCGGCCGCCTCTTGTTGCTCTGCCGCGGCGCGTCGGCGCCGCGGCCTGCCCCGGCCGCGACCTCCTGGTGCTCCGGCACGGTGCGATGGCGCCGCACTCCTCCACCACGACCCGACTCCGACCGCGGCCTCTTTCGGCCTCACCGGCGCGGCGCGACGGCGCCACGCTCCTCTGCCGCGGCCTGCTCCGACCGCGGTTCTCTCGACCTCGCGCGGGCAACGGCTCCACCTCCGTTTCAAGCCACGAAGAAAATCAACAACAAAAAGGGGAGGAGGTTCGGCCGAGTTCGTGCGGTCCGACCTCCTCCCGTTATATATTGATAACAGGCGGCCAATATTAACGATGAACGTCGAAATATTCTTGAATGTAAAACCAACCCCTACCTCGATTCACGATGGTTGATCGCTTGGCGAAGGAAGGGAAAGCTCCACTGTTCCGTAGACATTGTCGTGGAATGACGGCGTCGCTTCATCAAGCGTCGAGAAAAAGGAATCTGAGGTTGGCACCGGCGTTCTTCGCGTTCTTCAACGATGAGGAAGATGAAGTTCTTAAAATATTTAGAGTTTTCTTCCCAAAGCCCCCACAAAACGAAACAACCAAACCAAAATAAAATAAGGCTCTTGCCATATTTTATTTACTTATGCCGACATTAAAAAACTTCAAAAGTTGAAAATTGAAATCACTTAATTAATTAGACTTGTGTTGTCAAATTAAATGGAGAGATAAGTTGGAAAGAATTAATGTGGGGGAGAGCCACATAATTTAAGAGGGGGTTTTAGAGGGGTTAGGGAATTGAAAAGGTGGGGGCTCGTGTGGGCCCCAACTCCCTCATAACCACACATGGGAAGTTGGGTGGTCGTGGGCCCCACCAATAACTTCTCATGAGAGAGTCTAACCACCACGAATAAAATAAAATTTGCACACAATTTTATTTTACTTATCATTTAATCCCCAATTTTTTACAATTCTTCCCGTGCAAACGCAACTCCAGAAAAGTTCATCTTAAGCAATTACCAGTGCTGCGGTTTCATCAGTACCCTCATATTTCGATTCCAAGTACCGGTTCAAAATTTAGAAAAACCCGCTCGTTCGTTCACTGAACGTACCTGAGCTAAACTTCGGAAATTAATTCCGGGTACACCGGGCCTCGGAATCAGGCGCCGTCAGAAACTGCGTACTCGTAAAATCCCAAAGAATTTAAGAAAAAAAATTTTCCTTGAAATTTATAGGTCTTTACATTTCATACCATTCCCTAAGGAACTTCTTGATGAATAAAAACATGACTATCCATATAATGATAAATACAAAAATAAAATATTATCATCAAAGTAACATGAAGTACCCTTATCAAAGAGATATAATGGTGATGGTATTTTTAATGTGCAGAATGGAAGATTGTAATTGTGCTTTATAGTTTTTATTGGTAGGAGACCAAAGAAATCATATGAAAAATCTTTCATCATGGTTCATAAATAGTGTACGAATATTCCAAAGTATATCCATTGGGAGTGTCTAGCCAGGTGTGCGGTCTTAGGCCCACTTGTCGTGCATCAAGGTGATGAATGTGTCAATGCTCAACAAATCCTTTCTAGGGTGATTAAAACTAGGTGAATATATCACAAAACCACATACACTATCCGGTATCCATAAATGGATGTATTTTCTAGGAAACTACACACATTTTAACTTTACCAAAACTTAGGATGATTTTTCCACCATGGAAAAGATTGAGTTTTTAATGGTTTTGGTATTCTTTTATCAAAAGAATATAAGGGATGAATAAAAATATAAACATTTTAATCCATTAAATTCCATGAGTAATATGGTAAAAATTATTCCATGGTAATTTATGTACCACACAAAAGGAAGTATGAGGTGAATATAACATGATCCCTAAAGAATGAAAATTGAGATGGAAAAACCTCACATATAGCTTGAGTAGAAATTCAATAAAAAACTCTTGAAAGAGAGGAATTAAAATTTATCTTTAAATACCTTTTAAAATTTCATTTCATGATAAAACATATAAAATAGACAGTATATATACCACATAAAGTAAATTAGATGCATAATAAAAAACATGTCCCAAAGAGAGGAATTTGAGACGAAAAACCCATACCTATTATCCCAACTTCCATGAAAGTACTTTAACATAATTCATCATAAACATAGATATATCAATCACTTAGTTTATAAACTTACTCATATCCATTTATATTATTTATAAATAGTCATTCTCTATATGAATTTTACCTATTTTCCACATTAGGTGTTTATAGTTTTGATCATTTATACTAGTTTCATAATAACATTGTCTTTATTTAATATTCTTATAGATTTTATCATTACTTGGTCATTAAAGATACTATTATCTATGTTTTATAATTATTTATGAAGTCTCAAATTCCTTTCATGAGTGTTTTAGTCTTTATCCTTGAAGATGAAATTGATAATAAGTATGTTTTGGTAATTATTGTCGATCGAAGGGTGTTTCTTAATTGAAGATTTAAATATTGATACAACATATCTAGAATAAAAATAATAATAATACTTATTTACACATTTATATTATATTATTCTAGTAATTATTTTCCCATAGTCATGATATAAATTCATTGTATTGTTCAAATAATTGGTTAAACTGATCCAAACATGAATATACCCCAATTTAATGAAGGATCATGAGGTGGTTTTGTTGTAATATCATTATAATGGAATCATAATGATCTTATTTAGTGTTAATTATCAGAATTATAAAGTAATTAAAAGAACAAGTAATGGATATGAACATATTACATAATTTGAATAAATTTTTTTCCACTTAACACACTTGTTTTAAAGGATTAAATTAATTATGATCATTTATTAATCATATCATTAATATGTTCTCTATTTTTTCATACCAAAACCTTAATAATATCATAAAAAAATATTTCATCATTAAATCAATTCTAGGAATCACAAATTATGTGTGGTGATGAAAAATGAATTTCATTTCTCGTGGCTGCAGTAGTCTGCACGTACACACAAATAATGATTTTGTTTTACTTAATGGATGTGATAAATGAATAAAAAGTGACAATACCATTAATAAGGTAACATTAAATTATATTAATGATACAAATATTACTATATTAGTGTTTATAAAATAAATTTTAATTAAGATAATTAAGAATAAAAACTAAGTAGTTTATAATACTCACGTCAGAAACTTGATTTTTTTTGGAAGTCTCCTTATAAATGAAGGCCCTATACTAACTAATGGTGACAGGAAGATTTTGAAAATGGGAGAAATTTATATGAGGAGTAAAATCTAAGAGTTTAAAAGAGAAATTAAAAGGATATGTGAGTCTTGATATGGGGGGGGGGGGTGTTACCCTTTTATAAGTGAAGGGAATGGTAGTTTTGGGAGTAACCCTTACATTTTCAATAATGTATAGTTATTATTAAAGGTTCAATGACAAAAAAATGGACAAAAGTGGAGGGGGTAGCGAGTGTGGGTCAAAAATAACATCAAAGAATCTTTTTTTGATACAACTTTGAGTGTTTTAGTACTTTTATTTTTTAAATTTATAACTTTTTTTTGTAATATAATTTTACCTTGGTAATTAATTTTTAGCCTTAGTAATCAATTTTAATGAAAAAAATTAAGATTTCCCCTTTTACCAAATTTGATTATTGTGATTTAAAATTTGAAGATAATTTTATAAAATACAATTTATAAACATGTGAAATGTTAATTTTAAAATAAACAAACTTAATCGTGTAAAAATTACTTTTAGAAAAATAATGTTCTTAAGATTTAAATTTGTATATAAGATAAAATTATCTTGGATAATGATTTTAATGACATAAATTGATTTATTATAAAAAAAATATAAGGTATGATACATTAAATGAAAGATAAAACTGAATCTCTCTTGAAAATACATGATTCAAAGAAAAGATTGAAAATGTTTTTTTATTAAAGTAACATTTTAATTAGTTATAAAAATATTATACATAGGTTTTATTAGTATAAATAATATTTTAAAATGTATATTTTTATTTACTAAATTCATATTTGATTACTTAAAAGGTTTTGTAAACTTCTAAGTCATTATTATATAATAATAAAATCATACAAATTACAAGTTTCATGAAAACCATATTTTTCGACTAAAAACCGACCTTTTCAAAAAAAATATCAAAAATTCATATTAAGATAATTTTGATATGATGAATTCAAAAATTAAGTTAATTTTGAAAATTTCACATTTTAAATTTAACTTTTAAATAAATTCTTGAATAATGGTTTTTAGAGTGTACATTGTGTGCTAATTTAGAGTATGGTGTTTACCTACAATATTAGGGTCTTAGCTATTACATTAATCCTTTAAATAGCCTTTCAAAACCATCCATTTAATGTGGTGATAAAAAATTTAGCATGCCATTCACGAAGGCAGTAGTCTGGATGTACGCATGATGACATCTTCATTTTCCGAATGGTTTTAGAGGAAAGTAGAAAATATATATTCCATTAGTATAATAAAATTTCATAATATTAGTAATACTGATGTTATCATATTTTCATAAATAGAGTATGTTTTATGGGGTTTGAGAAGAAAATGATTAAGAGAGATCAATTGAGAACATTACCTCTCCCTTTGGATGTTCTCCCTTGGGAAACCCCTTAAGTCTCCTTAGCTTGGTATTTTGATAAGACCAAGGATTCTAAGAATAGGGATAGAGTTTTTTAGAGTTTAAGGTAGTGTTCTGGTTGAGATAAATATTTATAATGAGTGGAGAAATGGGGTGGAGGTGAGATCCTTTTATAGGTTAAGGGAATGACATTTGTGTAAATATGATATTTTAATATAAAGAGCACATGTTTCACATGAAAATTGGATCCAAATTAAAAAATAATGGATTAAGAGATGAGGTAATGTTGATAATACCTAAAAAAATAATTTTCACACATGTTTTAAATGTTATTTTAAGTATACTACTCTTAGATTTTTCACTTTTACTATTTTTGGCTTTTATTATGGTAATTAATTTTTTTACTTAAGTAATTTAATTTTAATGAATACAAATTAATTGGGACTTATTATATAATTTGGTCCTACTAATTAAAAATATTAAATATTTATTTAATAAAATTTATATGTTTAATAAAAATTAATTTTAATATCAGCACATATAATGCATAAAAACTTGTTTTTAGAAAAAGTTTATTTTTTAGCATAAATGATATATTTAGGAAAAAATTATAAATTTTGTTGATTTTAATGAAATTAATTAGTTTATTATTAACCAAAATATATTTATGTGACTTTAAAATAAATAAAAAAATGAGTTTCACCTAACAAAAACATAATTAAAAGAGAGGTTAAAAGTATTTTTTATTAGATTTTTTCTTCTTAATTTTCAAAAATTTAACCATGAGTTTTATAAATTCAATATAGTATTTTTAAATTTATAATTTCACTCTATAAATACATTTTTGATCATAAAAATTGTTTTATAAGTTTTTAAGTTATACTTTCTTCTTGATATAGTCTTAAATGCTACAATTTTAGTAAAAACTTAATTCTTCACTATTCACCTAAAAATCAATTATTCCAGAAAAATACAAAAAATTAATATTAGGATAATTTTGATATATGAAATTAAAAAATTAAGTTAATTTCATCAAAGTCAAGTTCTTAATGTGACATAAATTAATTTTATTATAAAAATTCATATGTGGAAAACAAAATTATTTTTAAGAAAAATAAATGAATCTTGTATTAATATACCTTTTTACATAGTTTTCATATGGTAGTAACTTCTATTGATACACACCAATTTAATGACTATAATAAATCAATTATATTTAATAATTTTATTTTATTAAATCATAATGATTTTCCTTTTATTTTGGTATTGCGTGTAAGACAAGTTACTCAACATGATATTTATTTAAGGAAAAAGTATTTACTAAAATTGAGTCATTACATTCTACCCCCCTTAAAAATAATTTCATCCTGAAATTTTATTACTAGGAAGAAAAAAAGTGAGAGTAATTTTTTCTCATTGCATCCTTGAGTTCACACTTAGCTTCTTCAAACTTATGATTCCACCACAAAACTTTGATCGAGTGAGTAGTCTTGTTCCACAAAACAATATCTCATTGATTCAGAATTTCAACTGGTTATTCCCCATATGAGAGACCATGTTCCAATTTCATGAATTTTGAGTTTATTACAAGTGAAGGGTTTGGTATGTACTTCCTCAAAAGTGATACATGGAACACATCTTGCACTTATAAGAGGTCTAGAGGGAGTTCTAATCGATAAGCTACCGTCCTAAAATTATCAAGAATCTCAAAGGGATTGATGTAGCTAGGGATCAACTTTTCCTTATTCTAAAATATCATAACCCACTTCCAAGGAGATATATAGAGGAACACCTTGTCACAAAATTCAAATTTTTGTTCTCATACATGATTATCCGTATTACTCTTGTTGACTTTGAAAAACTTTCATGTGCCGTTGAATGGTTTGGACATTATCCATAATTTGATGGGAAAGGTTATGTCCTATCATATTTCTTTACCCAACTTCATCCCAACATGTTGGAGTCCTACATCTCTTCCCATATGAAGCCTTATATGGTGCCATATAAATTCTAGAATAGAAAATATTGTTATATGTGAATTATCCTAGGGGGAGGTGTTGATCCTAACATAATTAGAAATCCATCAAACAAGATCTCAGAATATCCTCAAGTGTTTGAATAGTTATTTTAAACTGACCATCTATCTAAGGGTGATAAGAAGCGTTAAAACTTAATTCCATCTCTAATTCTCACTGAATAATTCTCTAGAACCTCGAGTTAAACCTTAGATATTGGTAAAAAAAATAGATAATGGTACACCATGTATTCTTACCACTTACCTTTATGTATATCTTGGTAAGTTGGTTTGGTGAGATATCTTCTTTGATAATGATAAAATGTGATGACTTTATAAGATGATATACTGCAACCCAAATGGAATTATGACCTTTAAATTTCATGGAGAGTCCTATGAAAAAATCTATAGTGATGTTTTTCCATTTTCATATTATCATGGGTAATGGTTTCATTATTCTCTTAAACTTATGTCTTTTAGAGTTAAATTTATATCAAACCAAGCATCATGATATTTACTATAAAATCTCCCTCTTTATATTATCCCACCAGAGGTTTTTCTTTAGATATATACACATCTTCATGCATCCTGGATGAATAGATAAGGATGATATATGATCATCATCCAAACATTCCTGATGTTAGAGGCTTTCACATGCCTTACCTAAAAAATTTATAAAACCCATAATGAAATATAGAGGATTGAATAGGGTTATTATCAAGGAGTCATGGGTCTATTCTTCACTAATACCAATCACTTATATATATTTTTACATCCTTTTTTTATGTTCTTAAAGAAACCAGAAATAGAATTTATGTTTATTTCATAAAACATGAATGAGAAATGATAACGTAGAATACAATTAAATAAAGGGAGACACCCCTAGATTCAACCATAATGATCCTTCATTGTGACACATCCTTGAATCCCTATTAAAATGTGTAAATGAAAATCACACTCAAGGTGATCCACCTAAGTGATTAGATCATCACTATCTCAAATGGGTCATAATTGTGATCCCATACAGTGCTCAGTGTAACATCCTAGGTTTTTGAACGGGTTGAAAAACCTCAACCTATTTGATTTTTTGAATTTGGTGGTTAGAAATTTTTTTATCTTGATCTTAAAAACATAATTCCATGAGTTTGGTTGACCCAATGTCTTTATTTTTGATGAGATTTAAGGCTCAGTGAGTGCCTTGGGGTTTCATGTGAGTTTTGGGTGCATCAAACCCTGAAAACTTAGTTTCAGGAAAGAAAAAAAGGTGAACAATTTGATAACACCATGTATCCTCCTAGGAGAAACCATGTGAACCACCTACAACATTGGACATAGTTTTTCAAATAATATAGGTGGGGGAACATGGACATGTAAGAACTCTATAGTTTTTAATAGTGGGGAATCACATGGTCTGCACATGATTTGGAAAACTGTGTACCTAGCCCATGCGCATGTGGTGCTTGGATAGTGATCACTGCACAGTTGGTGCACGATTAGTTAAACCGTGTGGCCAAACCATGTGGGTCATTTATTTGGGTGAAATTAAGGATTACCCCTACCTTTAATTTTATTTATCCTCATTATTTATCCACCATTTCACACACAGTAGGGGATCCCCCCATTCTTCTCCTACTCCTCTAGGTTCATTGGGTTATTCATCATCTAAGATATGAATCGAGATCTGTTGGTATTATTGGAAGAAAATAAATAATCAATTTATTCCTATTTCCTTTATTCTTTGTTTATCTTTTCATACAGAATCCTAAATCCATGCGAGCTCCTTTTCCCCTATTTCTAGGTAATTCATATGAAATGTTGATTTCTCTCGTTTTGGCTCAAGTCCTAGGTTGATATCAGATGACCGAGTGACTACTAACCTAAGGTAGGTGGCACCTAAATTCATCCTTAATTTTTTTGGGTTTTTTGGGGTGTTTTCTAAATATGCCCATACGGGTTGTCTGAGTGAGAGCCTAATTAATTAATGCATTCTTTTAAGTTGTTTAAATAATGATATGAGATTTCTATTGGCATTCTATTGCTTCAATACAAATGGTTACGCTAGGTATGGGGCTTGGATCATCATGGGAAGGTTAGGCTGGATATGTTTCTTTAATTAAATTGAAAGTTTTATATTGATATGATTTATTTCATGGGAACATGATAGGATTGGACCAAATATTGAGGTGATGTTGATCACCTGGAATGAGGTGACACGGTCGTCAAACTAATGGCATGGTTCGAGATACATGGGGTGGTGATTATCACCAGGTTTAGGAGGCATGGTCAATAGTTGGAGGTGATGAGGTTATCAGGATGAGGGTATGGCTTGTGTGATTGGAGATGGTGTTGACCATCAGGATACATCGACACAGTCACAGGGGAATGAAGTGGCGAATGATGTGGCTTATGTTTTTTTGTGACTTCCTCTCACCATTTGTTGTCCAAAACATTGTTAGAGTTGTGTGGACATAGATAAGCCTTAATCAAGGTTATTTTGACCACTCATTATGGGTAGAGGACCCCATAGACTATGTGACTTAGGGGATGGTATTTACCATCAGATATGTTGGGGTTGATCATTGTAGAAAATCACATGTATGGTGATTGACCATCAGTTAATAGTGTTGAGACCATTAGTTGGGGGATGAGGATCACTATTACATTTTAGGCTGAGGTTTTGGGACTATGGGAGGATGTATATCGCCATGCTCGCTGTTACATTTTATATAGAGGTGTTGGTACTATGGGAAGATGAATATCACCATGAATCAGGATGTCGACTATTGAGATGATAGTGATTATTTATTAGAGGATGGATATCATTGTGCCTTAGGATGTCGAGATTTGAGCTGAAAATGATTTTTTGAGCTGAGGTTCAAGGGATGAGGGAATTGATTGGGCATGTCATTTCGATGTAAGTTACATGTTTGATGTCACGAGGTGTAGAGTGGCATGATATGGGTGGAACCTCCAAATACTTTTTTTTAATTTTCAAAAAGCCATTTTTTGGTGGAGTGGGAACCATATAGAAAAAACATAATGTAAAAAGGACACCAACCAAAACAAACCCTTCAATGAAAATAACTAGAAACAATAGCAGAACAATAACAAAAAAGATACATGCACAAGCTCAGATTCATTTTCACCACTTAAGAAACAACTGGTATTTGTCCTGATGGTGCCCTAAAATATTTCCATGCTAGATAATGGGTTATAATATCCTTATGAATTTTTTCAAAAAGTGTGTGGGAAGGAGAAGAGGCTTAGATTTGGACATTTAGGGTCCATCTGATCTTGTTTTTCAACCTCCACCAGGACATCTGAAGAGGCCAGTTGGGGGGGGGGAGCTGAGTCATGTTTTTTATTCATGGTCTCTTGAGCCATTGATCCCAATTTCATGGGTAAATAATGATGAACAAGGGAAAATTTCCTCTTGGAACAAATTGTTGTACCTCTCGTACCCCTCGTGGTTTAATTTTCATGATCACAATCACTCTCTTATTTATCTAATATTGTTTTAAGTGTTTTTGGATGATAGGCATAATTTCAGGTTGCCAAGGAATTGGGCCAAGAAAGCAAGAAGCAAAAGTGGACTGAAATTCAGTCCACCGGCCAACCGGTGGCTTCACCACCGGCCAGCCGATGGAACCCAGACAGAAGGCTGAGCCACTGCCTCAGCACCGGCCAACCGGTGGCCTCAGCACCGGCCAGCCGGTGGCACCCAGCCAGAACAGTGTCAGCTACTACCTCAGCACCGGCCAACCGGTGGCCTCCTCACCGGCCAACCGGTGGAGCTTGGGCAGAATTGATCTCCATTTTACAAGCACCGGCCAACCGGTGGCCTAGCACCGGTCAGCCGGTGGATCCAGTCAAACTAGCCGTTGGGCTTTGACCAGGCTTGTACACTTGACTCCCAACGGCTCCGAAGCCTTTTCCAACGGCTCCGAAGACCTCCAAAGGCCATATGAGGGTTCCCCCTCTATAAATAAAGGAATAGGAAGCCCCGGAACATACCGGAACCATAACCAAGCCAAAGGAAGCTCACAGACTCATTTTACATCATTTGGCGAACCTCCGACGAATTCCTTCAAGGAACCCCAATTGCTCCAACTCACTTCCACATCCAAGGAGCACCACCAAAGAAGCTTGGGAGTGCTCTTCATCAACTCCATCAATCCTTTGGCACCCAAGACTTCTCCCATTACAGTTTTTCTTGTTTTATCATTTTGAGCTTTAAATTGAGTTTGTGCCTACAAACTCCCATTTCTCTCATCCTCAATTCTTTTGGGTTTTCACATCACCTTTAAGGTGTGAAGAGGTTGGTCAAGCCTTTCCTTTAAAAGGATTGAGACATAGGTGAGCTAGCCTTCACCTGTAAGAAGGCTAGTGGGTTCTTTCATAACCATTAAAAGCAAGCTGTAATAGGTCCTAGACTACCTTAAAGTCTAGTGGGTTTCTTTCTAAAACCATTGAAAAGCAAGCGGTAGTAAATCTATCAACGGTTGAGTTGGGAGCGGAGACGTAGGCTTGGGTTTAAGCCGAACTCCGTTATCAATTTAGTGTCTTGCCTCTTTTATTTCCGCTGCACCTTTTACTTTGATTTTAAATTGTTAATTAATTTTTAAAAGGCAATTCACCCCCCTCTTGCCATCAATTCCTTTCTTTCTCCACCCAACAATTGGTATCAGAGGGAAGTTTGAGTAATACCTTCACCGGTTTCAAATTTAAGATCCATTGTGATGGCTTCAACCTCTTTCGCCCCCGAAGGATATTCTTTGGGTCGTGCTCCATTTTTTGATGGAACTGACTATACTTATTGGAAAACCCGCATGACCAATTTTCTTAGAAGTATAGGTTATCCTATTTATAAAATTGTCATGCAAGGCTATTCTCTCTCCTCTCCCGATGAATCCAAATGGACCCAAGCCGATATTAAAAATTTCGAGCTTGATGGCAAAGCCATGAACGCTCTACATTTCGGCCTTGATCGTAATGAGTTCAATCGAGTTTCCACATGCACCTCATCACATGAAATCTGGAAACTATTGGAGGTTACCCATGAGGGGACCAACAAAGTGAAGGATACTCGATTGGACATGTACCGTCAAGATTTTGAGTCTTTCACCATGCACCCACATGAAAATATTTCTGATATGTTTACACGCTTTACTGACGTTTGCAATGGTAGAAAATCTCTTGGAGATAATATTTCTGCAGAAACAATGGTCAAGAAGATCCTTTGGATCTTACCAAGCTCATGGGCTCCAAAGGTAACGGAAATTCAAGAAGAAAAAGATATCAAGAACATGCCGGTCGAAGAGCTCATCGGATCCCTCATGACCTATGAGATCACCATGAGGAGGCAAGCTGAAAAGGAAGGCAAACCGATCAAAGTTCCAAAGAACATCGCCTTCAAAGTTCAACAAGAAGAAAGCTCATCCTCCTCATCATCTTCCTCTTCAAGCGGCGATTCCGAAATGGAGAATCTTGCCCGCAAGATGCACAAATTCATGAAGAAGCACAAAAAGAAGAAATTCCGCAAGGCTCGAAAGGAAAAATACGACGAAAAATCCGAGCCCGAGGTAACATGCTATGGGTGTGGCAAGAAAGGCCATTACAAGCCCGATTGCCCACTCAACAAGAAAAAGGCCAAGCAAAAGGAAAAGAATAAGGCTTTCAAGGCCACATGGAGTGATATCTCCACATCCGACTCCTACTCCTCCTCAAGTGACAACGGTAAAAAATGCCTAATGGCATTTCATGAGGTAACCTCTTCCGACTCCTCCTCCTCTTGTTCTTCAAATTCAAATTCTTTCAATCACATGTCTTATGAGGATCTCCAACATGCGAGAGATCAATTTGAGGAAGGTTTTCACGAACTTTCTTCCAAATTTGTTGCTTTAAAAAATAATTTCAAAAAACTCTCTTCCGAAAAGGAAAAACTTCTCAAAGAAAAGGAGGAGTTGTCCCTCAAAATCCAAAACCTTCCCGATGTTGATTCCATGGAATCAACTATCAAAGATTTAAGGGAATCCCTAGCCAAATTCACCCAAGGGGAACAAAATTTGACCAAATTACTAGGTTCCCAACGCGTATCTAGAACCACCGAAGGGCTTGGCTATTCCAAGCAAGCTTCCTCTTCCCATGCTCCAACTATTTTTGTAAGGGGGAGCTCCCAATTTAAATTTTGTAATTATTGCAAAAAACCCGTTCACTTAATTTATGAGTGCGACTGCAAAAATGCCCGGTATGGTAGGCCCAAAACTATTTTCTTTAATGATTAATTTCAAAGGAGAAGACCCGCCACTAGACAAGTGTGGATTGAAAAATCCCTTCTAGCGAGTCTCACCGGACCAAAATTTGTCTCGGTTTCAAAAACCACTCCCCGGTGACTTATTGTTTTTATTTAGGGGGAGTTAGGATTGTTTAAGCCTTTTTGATTTCAATTTCAAAATTTTCATTTTCAAACTTTCAATTCAAAATTCTTTCAATTCAAAATTTTCAATTCAAAATTCTCAATTCAAAATTCTTTCAATTCAAAACTTTTAATTCAAATTTCAATCAAGTTTTATGCCCCGTGCTATTTTGATAATCACAAAGGGGGAGAAATTCTTGGTTGATTGGGGGAAAAATCTTTCTCTCATGCTTTGTTTTACTTTCCCATTTATCCTTTAAAGCATGCCTTTCATTTCATTTTTACATTGTTTGTTTTGGTGATTGTGATCATCAAAATAGGGGGAGATTGTTGCACCTCTCGTAACCCTCGTGGTTTAATTTTCATGATCACAATCACTCTCTTATTTATCTAATATTGTTTTAAGTGTTTTTGGATGATAGGCATAATTTCAGGTTGCCAAGGAATTGGGCCAAGAAAGCAAGAAGCAAAAGTGTACTGAAATTCAGTCCACCGGACAACCGGTGGCTTCACCACCGGCCAGCCGATGGAACCCAGACAGAAGGCTGAGCCACTGCCTCAGCACCGGCCAACCGGTGGCCTCAGCACCGGCCAGCCGGTGGCACCCAGCCAGAACAGTGTCAGCTACTGCCTCAGCACCGGCCAACCGGTGGCCTCCTCACCGGCCAGCCAGTGGAGCTTGGACAGAATTGATCTCCATTTTACAAGCACCGGCCAACCGGTGGCCTAGCACCGGTCAGCCGGTGGAGCCAGTCAAACTAGCCGTTGGGCTTTGACCAGGCTTGTCCACTTGACTCCCAACGGCTCCGAAGCCTTTTCCAATGGCTCCGAAGACCTCCAAAGTCCATATGAGGGTTCCCCCTCTATAAATAAAGGACTAGGAAGCCCCGGAACATACCGGAACCATAACCAAGCCAAAGGAAGCTCACGAACTCATTTTACATCATTTGGCGAACCTCCGGTGAATTCCTTCAAGGAACCCCAATTTCTCCAACTCACTTCCACATCCAAGGAGTACCACCAAAGAAGCTTGGGAGCGCTCTTCATCAACTCCATCAATCCTTTGGCGCCCAAGACTTCTCCCATTACGGTTTTCTTGTTTTATCATTTTGAGCTTTAAATTGAGTTTGTGCCTACAAACTCCCATTTCTCTCATCCTCAATTCTTTTGGGTTTTCACATCACCTTTAAGGTGTGAAGAGGTTGGTCAAGCCTTTCCTTTAAAAGGATTGAGACATAGGTGAGCTAGCCTTCACCTGTAAGAAGGCTAGTGGGTTCTTGCATAACCATTAAAAGCAAGCTGTAATAGGTCCTAGACTACCTTAAAGTCTAGTGGGTTTCTTGCTAAAACTATTGAAAAGAAAGAGGTAGTAAATCTCTCAACGGTTGAGTTGGGAGCGGAGACGTAGGCTTGGGTTTAAGCCGAACTCCGTTATCAATTTTGTGTCTTGCCTCTTTTATTTCCGCTGCACCTTTTACTTTGATTTTAAATTGTTAATTAATTTTTAAAAGGCAATTCACCCCCCTCTTGCCATCACTTCCTTTCTTTCTCCGCCCAACACAAATTGGGTCCAGAGGTATAGGAGCTTACTCCTTACCATCACCCTTTATGAATCCAACAGGAGGCTCTAGTTTCTGATCAAAATTATCTTCCCTACCAGGTTGAGACCCCAAAACCTCTTCATAGGGAGATGTTTCTTGTTCCTCTTACAAAGTTGGTGGAACCTGAGGGTTCACTAGATATTATTTTTTTAGGGGATACCTTGGGTAGTAAGCCATGGGTCCTCACCACTAAAAATATATATATGAAGAAACATTTTGTATTCCATATATATATTTAGGGGCATGTGTTCATAAACATACCAATTATGGATGAAGTAGGTAGAGGATTATTTATGGATGCTGAGAATAAGGTAAGCAGTTTAATTAATAAATGGTTGTGCATTTCCTTTTATTTATATTCAGTATACACTTGCATAATTATGGATGTAAGATAGGAACGCGTTGGTGGTAGCCTATTGATAGAGAAAATATTTTCAATTAAATTTAAATTAAATTTAATTGTTTTAAACCCACATAATTGTTACTTTAAGATAAATTGCTACATCTTTATGATATTGGTAATATTTTGAGCTTAATAGTAAAAATGGCCCATTTCATACTTTTAACTGTTTTAAATTATTTCTGTATTTTGGACATAAAATTTTCTAAACTAATCCAAATTTTAAAATTCATTCTTTTCTATATGTTACACATCCAGGTATTCATTTCATCATTTTGGACCAAAATCTGAATCGACCATATAGAAGCTCAAAAGATGCTCACAAGTTGGACTAAGAAAACTGTTTATAGATCTGCCAAGTTTTGGTGTGGGGTCCATAGGTCGTTAATGGTGGGCCCAAATGCTCTGAAATTCGGTGTGTGGACGCAAAATACGTTTTTTAACAACTTAAATGAAGGCGAGGATGCACGAATTGGACATTTAAGGGGTCATTAAAGCATCCTAATCTTGAGGTTTGCGATTTGGAGAGTCTGACTGAACAGAATAAATGATCAGAGTAAAACAGGCATAACTCTCAGAATACTTACCCAAATCCACTGATAGTTTTAGAAAAAATTCCCAAGATAATTATGAACAACAGTAAATAAGGATTAAATGCATGAAGATTTCATTTAATTGGGAAAAAATGCATCAACATTCGGGGGAAAAATTCTGGCTATAAAAGGAGGAGAGCTCCTATAACATCCCGCATTTTATTACATAAACTTTCATTACATTACACAAAACTGAGGATCTTTAAGGTTTAGTGTCTTGGAAACCAGGAACATAAAACATGAAAAAAACATAAAGAATTCTTCTTAAACACTTGAATGGATTATCCTTAAGTTCATCCTAGGTTCATTACTGCATCTCATAACCTAGGGACATACATCAAAAGAAAGGGTGAGAAGAAGGCCCAATAAGGGAAACAAGAGAAACATTTTACATGTGAACTTGAGATACTTTAATAAGGTCATAAAAAGAACTTTAAGGCATGAGAAAGAAATCAGGAGGCATATCATAATAAAAATAATGTTTTTCATAACATGAAGATGTGGCTAAAACATTTAATATTGACAATCATTCCTGTTTCACCAAGGTCCATCCCCAAGGTGTCATTAAAAATTACCAAGGTTATTCACCAAGATATCGTTAAAAATGGCCATCTCTAGATGTTAAGTCTTTACCCAATGCATTGGAGCGCTATCAGGGCGCACCCTTGACATGTATTTATTATCTTGTGATCCACATATATCATCATAAATCATTTCATAAACAACCCATATATCATAAAAGGAATGGGTTTCATTTCATAATCACAACGTTTTAAAAACTGCTTTAAAGACATGATCTTTGTGTCACTTTAAAACCCACAAAAAAGGAAGGTGGGTCTCATATATGTAAATCCAAGAATTTAAAATGGAACATTTTGGTATATATGTGAATACCCATATAGAATAGAGAGCTTTGAGTATTCACTTAATAAAATAAAATAACTTTAGAAAAAGAGAGAGACATTTTGAGACGGAAATTCTGCAGCATAACAACTATGTTTCGAGGTTTTAGAAAACATTGAAAAGAGAGGGGACATGGGTCAAACATTCATAAATGACCCATAAAACAGTAGAGTGACAGAATATGAAGGATATATGAACATGGTAATGAAATTTTAAGTACATACCACTTGAAATGAAAAACATGGAAGGAAAACAAAAATTAGATTTCTCTTATGAAAATCCCGCAGCCTAACGACGTCACTTAAGCTTCAACCAAAAATGAATTGACAAGATAAAATAAGGTCTATCATCATATGAACATAAGAGTTAATTATGATAGATATAGATATCATAACCAAACATAATTAAAAATGAACTTGAAAGACTTGACATGAAAGTAGAACTTTGAAAAAGAGAAGGGTGAAAGAATCCCTTAAAAATTCGGCATCCTAACGACGTCACTTAAACATTCTTAAAACGAATTGATGAGAGAAAGAGGGGGTATCTCATAATATGAACATGAAAAGGGAATTAATAGGAATATAAAAGATCATCCTACAACATAAGAGCATGGAACATAAAAGAAATGACATAAAATAGATTACTTGAAAAGAAAGGGAGAGGTAGGATCCCTTACCTTAAACGTAACTCTTAAAACTCAATGGTTGGGACCTTGAGGGCTTGGAGGCACCTTGGGAGGACTCATTGGGAGGTAAGGAGACCAGAACTTCGTTGAGGATGATTTTGGAGTTGAATGTATGAGAGGATTTCTTGGTATTTATAGGGAAAGTGAGGGGACAAGGCATTAATGGCCAAGGGACACCTCATTGGTGGTATTGAAAAAACCATGGGCTTGCCCATGGTATTTGCCCATGGTATTGGCCACTTGGGACAACTCATACAATAATTCACCCCCTTTAGTCTACCATCCCTTAAAATATCTCATGAAATCATCATGACACAGTTATGATGTCATTTAACATACAGAAACCCTAAAACTGCATTTTTACTATTCACTGAAAATTCATCTTTCTCAGAAAAATCCCAAAAAATTACCATAACATAATATCGATGATCTGAGTTGAAAAATAAAGACCATTTTATAAAAATAATTTTCTAAATATTTTTAATTTAATTTTTAATTAAAAAACACTATTCACCTGAAAAAACTGATACTTGATTAATAATTTATGAAACCGTTATTTACCCATTTTATTGAATCACATTACTTAATCAAGGTGTATAAATTATATTAAAACTTTCTTTAAGTGAGATTACTAATCCATTTGGTCACATTACTAATCCTAAGCATAAAATCACTATTCATAATTTACTATTCATCAAAAATTAAGTTGATCTTATTAGACTTTAAATTTCATACTGAACATAATTGTTGAAGACCATTTTTTGAAAATCAATACACATCATTAATTATTTAAGGTTTACATAAATATTTTAAAATATCTTTTTTTTTCAAAATTCATCAATAAAATACATCCTAAAATTATCCGGACATTTGAAATTTCACAAACTTCACTAAAGGAGGAAATCTCAATTTATTCATTCCAAAGGATTACACAAAGAATCTACGGTCTCGTCACATAGCCCCTTATAACACCAGCATAAGACCTAAGTTTAAGGTGTGCTATGGTGAGAGAATCCGAGGGAGGCTCAGATAACATTGCCCTAGTAGTAATCTCTACTAACTTGAACTTCTCCCGCATGCATTTCCATTCAAGCTTGACACGCTGGAGTTTGGCTTGGGCTTGGTCCAAAGCGAAGCCCAAAGATTCCACCTCCTTCCCAAGCTCTGATAAGTGGGCTTCATAAGGTTCGAGTCTACCAGATGAAGCCATCGACTCCTCTTTCTGCATTAACCTTTAACATCTCTATTAAATTGTTAAGAGTAAGTTAATATACTATTCAAAAAGTTTGGGTCATTACATTCTTCCCCCCTTAAAGAAATTTTGTCCTAGAAATTTTATACTTGAGGCCTAGTCGAAAAGGTGAGGGTACTTTTGCTTCATTGTTTCCTCAGGCTCCCAAGTCTCTTATTCATATTTATGATTCCTCCACAACACTTTCACAAGGTGGGTAGTCTTGTTTCATAGAACCTTGTCTCTATGGTCTAAGTTCTCCACTGGCTGCTCCTCATAAGAGAGGTCATGTTCTAGTTGTACCACCTCTGGGTTCAGTACATGCGAAGGGTCGGGTTTGTACTTCCTCAAGAGAGATACATGGAAGACATCGTGAACTTGAGCTAGGTTCGATGGAAGTGCTAGATGATAGGCCACTGCTCCTATGCGATCAAGGATTTCATAAGGGCCAATGTACCTGGGGCTAAGCTTCCCTTTCTTCCCAAACCACATGACTCTCTTCCATGGAGAAATTAGAAGGAATACTTTGTCGCCAACACCAAACTCCAAGTCCCTTCAACGGTTGTCAGCATAGCTCTTCTGCCGACTCTGAGCAACCTTTATGTGTTGTTGGATGGAATGAACCTGTTCTGTCATCTCTTGCACAAGATCAGGCCCAAGAAGCTTTCTATCACCAGTTTCATCCCAACAAGTAGGAGTTCTATATCGCTTTCCATACAGAGCTTCATAGGGTGCCATCTGAATACTTGAATAGAAGCTGTTGTTATAGGAGAACTCAACTAATGGGAGGTGTTGATCCCATCCACCTTTAAATTCCATTGAGCATAATCTCAGCATGTCTTCGAGTGTCTGAATATCCCTTTCAGATTGGCCATCAATTTGAGGATGATAGGCCGTACTAAAATTCAATTCAGTATTTAGAGCATGTTGAAGACTCCTCCAGAATTTTGATGTGAATCTTGGATCACGACCAGACATGATGGATAGTGGTACCCCATGCAGACTTACCACTTACTTTACGTATATCTTGGCAAGTTGATCCAGAGAGAAATCTTCCTGAATAGAGATAAAATGGGCGGTCTTGGTGAGACGGTCCACAATAACCCATATCACATTGTTTCCTTTGGATGTTTTCGGGAGACCAGTTACAAAGTCCATAGTGATATTATCCCACTTCCATACTAGTATGGGTAGCGGTTGTAATACCACCTTAGGAATTTGTCGTTCTGCCTTTACTTGTTGACACACTAGGCACCTTGTAGTGTAATCAGCAATCTCCCTCTTCATGTTATCCTACCAATAATGATCATGAAGGTCTCTATACATTTTAGTGCTTCCCGGATGTATAGAGAAAGTAGATCTATGAGCTTCATCCATCAGTTATTTCTTTATCTCCGGAATATATGGAACACATAGTCTTGTACAAAATTTCAATACACCTTCTTGATCAATATTGAAATCAGGGAACTTCCCATCCTTTACAGCCTCAAACTTCTCCTGCAGCAAAGGATCTTCTTTTTGAGCCTTCTTGATCTTCTCTAGTAATGAAGGTTGAGAAATCATTTGGGATAAGGTTGATGATGTCCCTTCCCTTAAAATTCCCATGTCTAGTTTTACTAGATCTTTAATCAAGGGATCTCCTAGGATCCTCATTGTTTCCATAACCACATGATCTTTCTTGCTTAACACATCTACGACTTTGTTTGCTCTTCTAGGGTGATAATGAATTGAACAATCATAGTCTTTAATAATCTCCAACCATCTCCTTTGTCTCATGTTCATTTATTTCTGTGTGAAAATATACTTTAAACTTTGGTGGTCGGTGTATATATCACATTTCTCCCCATAAAGATAGTGCCTCCATATCTTTAGAGCAAAAAAAACTGCCGCTAGCTCTAGATCATGCGTAGGATAATTCTGCTCATGAATCTTCAACTATCGAGATGCATAAGCAATTACCTTGTCATCTTGCATGAGGACACACCCAAGCCCTTTCAGAGATTCATCACTAAAAATAACGAATCCTTCTCCGATAGATGGTAGTGTTAACATAGGTGTAGTAACCAATCTCTTCTTCAGCTCTTGGAAACTTTCCTCGCATTCCTTTGTCCAGATGAACTTAACCCCTTTTCGAGTCAACTTGGTTAGTGGATTAGAAATCCATGAAAAGTTTTTCAAAAACCTCCGATAATATCCCTTTAAACCAAGGAAACTACGAATCTCAGTTACTATTGTGGGTTGAGGCCACTCCTCTACAACCATTGTCTTTGCAGGGTCAACCGAGATTCCTTCATTGGTTACAATTTACCCCAAGAAATCCACTTGTTGCAACCAAAACTCACACTTGCTAAACTTTCCAAAGAGCCTCTCCTTCCACAGAGTTTTCAAAATAAACCTTAGATGATCTTCATGCTCCTCACGAATTTTTGAATATATCAAAATATCATCAATAAAAACTACCACAAAGTTATCAAGGTAGTCCTTAAAGACTCTATTCATCAAATCCATGAAAATAGCAGGAGCATTAGTCAAGACGAAGGGCATAAAAGTAAACTCATAATGCCCATATCTTTATCGGAAGGCAGTCTTTAGAATATCTTCCTTCTTCACCCTCAGTTGATGATAACCAGATCGAAGGTCAATCTTGGAGAAGAATTGATCCCCACGAAGTTGGTCAAATAAATCATCAATTCTTGGAAGAGGGTATCTATTCTTCACTGCGATCCCATTCAGTTCTCTATAATCAATGCATAGCCACATTGATCCATCCTTCTTCTTCACAAAGAGAACTGGTGCTCCCCAAGGAGACACACTCGATCGGATAAACCCCTTCTCCAACAAGTCTTGGAGTTGTTTCTTTAACTCTTCTAACTCCACATTTTCCATTCTATATGGGGTATTTGATATCGGTTGAGACCCAAGTACGAGTTCAATGTATAACTCTACCTCTCTTTATGGGGGAGGTCTAGGTAACTCCTCAGGAAATACATCCATGTATTCCTGAACAATCAGAACATCTTCTATTTGTACACTCCCTTTTCCTTCTTCATCATCATCAATTAACTCCATAAAGAAATCTATAGGAGGTGATTCTAGATAGGGATCAGTTTGGGATATCTCTCCTTGGAAGATAATTATAGGTCGTTCATTCAAGACTACTGCGATTTTCTTACTTCTGCATTTGATCTTCGCATTATACTTTGAGAGTCAGTCCATCCCTAGTATAACGTCGAATTCCAACATGGGAATGACTAATAGATTTACGATAAGATTTTTCTCACTAAAGTAAACACTAGAGTCTCTAAACACTGTTGAGTCATGGATAATCCCACTTGGAGTCTTGACTGACAACTCTACCTCAAGCAGTTCGGGGATTGATTCTATATTTTTTGCAAACTTGGAGGAAATAAAGGAATGCATAGAACCAGAATCAAACAAAGTAGTTTCTAGTTTTGAGAGGACAACAAGAGTACCTTCTACCACATCATTTGGATCTTCAACTTCAGTTGTTGTGATAGCAAAAGAACGACCTTACTCCCCTGGCCTTTGCTGAGGTTGATGGTTATTCCCCTCCACTGCCCTCAGATTTGGACAGTGATTAGCAAAGTGCCCAAGCTATCCACACTTGAATCATTTGACTTCGGGTAGGGCCGGAACCATCTTTCCTCTGTCGTTAGTGTTGGGGAGTTGAGGCTTCACCTCACTACGACAATTCCGAGCAACATGGCCTCCTCTTCCACACCTTTAGCACTTTCCACTTCCGATCAAGCAGTGACCCATATGCTTCTTCCCACATTTATCGCATGTGGTAAGTTTCATTTGCTTCCCACCTCTTCCCTGATCAAAAGTCTTCCCTAAACTGGTATCCAATGATCTCTTCTTGTCATTTTATTTATGAGACCACTGTGTCTCACCAAACTCTAGCTCTACTTTCATTGCACTCCGCATGATCTTCTCGTAGCTATAATAGTCCCGGTTGGCTAGATTCTTCTGCAGATGATGTCTCAGTCCACCGAAAAATCTATCAACCTTCCCACTTGGATCCATGACAAAGCTACAGGTATATTGTGAAAGTTGGATGAAGTTCATCTCATAGATTCCAATAGATTCATTCTCCTTCTGCTTCATCTTGAGATTTCTTTCTCCATTCTCGTTCTCATGGAACGAGGGAAATACTTGTTAAAGAATATTCCCTGGAACTCTTCCCACTCCATAGCTTCCATCTCTCCTCATGGATTTGTGTTTTTGACCAGTGACCACCACTGATCAACTTCTCCCTCTAGGCGGGAAACAGCAAGGGTGAATTTTTCTTGTTCCGAACAAAGGAGTACAGAAAAGATCTTTTCAATGGAGCTTATCCATTATTCCGCAACCAATGGGTTAGTAGATCCACTGAATTTTGGTGGCCGTTGACACATGAAGGACTCAACAGAGTGTTTTTCCCTTCATGGTGAGGTCGGCCTCTCAGCTTGATTCAAGTTATTACTCATAACTTGAGTCAGTTGGTTCATCATTCGCATGAATGTTTCCATTCCAGCTTCTATCGGAGGGCCGTCAGCACATGGTGCATTGCGGTCACCATCTGCACGTTTCCTCCTATTGCCCGCCATTTTCTAAAAGGATAAAATATTAGTGAGAAACGTATTTTATTTATGAATCTTCTAACTGAGACTTCATGCTTAGACAATTACATTTCTCTATAATTCCTTCATAATGATTCATAAAAAGTTTGTGATTAACCAAACATATCCCTCGGGAGTGTCGTAACCAAGAGTGCAGAAAGGCCCATTTTCATGCACCAGTTCCCATTTGAGTCTAGCTGAAAGCGGTGTTTTCGGGTTTTACCCCTATGTACATTTTTGCTAGAGCTGCCTCTACCTGCTCGTATCCAGAGAGGGATGTACTTGTTTGATAAACCACTTACTCAATACTTACCAAAATACCAGGAATTTTTACTATATTTAAACTTTTCTATAGGGTTCTTCATAAAGTTTTTATATCCTAATTTCCAAAAATAACTAAACCATCCTTTGATACCAACTATAACATCCCGCATTTTATTACATAAACTTTCATTACATTACACAAAATTGAGAATCTTTAAGGTTTAGTGTCTTGGAAACCAAAAACATAAAACATGAGAACAATATAAAAAATTCTTCTTAAACACTTTAAAGGATTATACTTAAGTTCATCCTAGGTTAATTACTACATCTCATAACCTAGGGACATACATCAAAAGAAAGGGTGAGCAGAAGGCCTAGTAAGGGAAACAAGAGAAACATTTTACATGTGAACTTGAGATACTTTAATAAGGTCATGAAAAGAACTTTAAGGAATGAGAAAGAAATAAGGAGGCATATCATAATAAAAATAACATTTTTTATAACTTTAAGATGTGGCTACAACATTTAATATTGACAATCATTCCTGTTTCAGCAAGGTCCATCCCCAAGGTGTCATTAAAAATTACCAAGGTTATTCACCAAGGCGTCGTTAAAAATAGTCATCTCTAGAGATTAAGTCTTTACCCAATGCATTGAAGCGCTATCAGGGCACACCCTTGAAATGTCTTTATTATCATGTGAGACACATATATCATCATTAATAATTTCATAAACAACCCATATAGCATAAAAGGAATGGGTTTCATTTCATAATCACAACATTTTAAAAACTGCTTTAAAGACATGATCTTTGTGTCACTTTAAAACCCACAGAAAAGGAAGGTGGGTCTCATGTATGTAAATCCCAGAATTTAAAATAGAAAATTTTGGTATATATGTGAATACCCATATAGAAGAGAGAGCTTTGAGTATTCACTTAATAAAATAAAATAACTTTATAAAAAGAGAGAGACATTTTGAGACGGAAATTCTGCAGCATAACAACTATGTTTTGAGGTTTTAGAAAACATTGAAAAGAGAGGGTACATGGGTCAAACATTCATAAATGACCCATAAAACAGTAAAGGGACAAAATATGAAGGATATATGAACATGGTAATTAAATTTGAAGGACATACCATTTGAAATGAAAAACATGGAAGGAAGACAAAAATTAGATTTCTCTTATGAAAAAACCGCAGCCTAACGGCGTCACTTAAGATTCAACCAAAAATGAATTGACAAGATCAAATAGGTTCTCTAATCATATTAAAATAAGAGTTAAATATGATATATATAGAGATCATACCACAACATAATTAAAAATTAACTTGAAAGACTTGACATGAAAGTAGAACTTTGAAAAAGAGAAGGGTGAAAGAATCCCTTAAAAATTCGGCAGCCTAACGACGTCACATAAACTTTCTTAAAATGAATTGATGAGAGAAAGAGGGGGTATATCATCATATGAAAATGAAAAAGGAATTAAGATTAATATAAAATATCATACTCCATCATAAGAGCATGGAGCATAAAAGAAATGACATAAAAGAGATTACTTGAAAAGAAAGGGAGAGGTAAGATCCCTTACCTTAAATGTAACTCTTAAAACTCAAAGGTTGGGACCTTGAGGGATTTTGGGAACCTTGGGAGGACTCCTTGGGAGGTAAGAAGACTAGAAATTCGTTGAGGATGATTTTATAGTCGAATATATGGGAGTATGGCTTGGTATTTATAGGGAAAGTGAGGGGACAAGTCATTAATGGCCAAGGGACACCTCATTGGTGGTATTGGAAAAACCATGGGCTTGCCCATGGTATTGGCCACTTGGGACACCTCATACAATAATTCATCCCCTTTAGTCTACCATCCCTTAAAATATCTCATGACATCATCATGACACAGTTATGATGTCATTTAACATACCAAAACCCTAAAACTGCATTTTTACTCTTCAGTGAAAATTCATCTCTCAGAAAAATCCCAAAACATTACCATAACATAATATCGATTCTCTGAGTTCAAAAATAAATTCCATTTTATAAAAATAATTTTTTAAATATTTTTAATTTAATTTTTAATTAAAAAACACTATTCACCTGAAAAAACTGGTACTTGATTAATAATTTATGAAACCGTTATTTACCCATTTTATTGAATCACATTACTTAATCAAGTTGTCTAAATTATATTAAAACTTTATTTAAGTGAGATTACTAATCCATTTGGTCACATTACTAATCCTAAGCATAAAATCACTATTCATAATTTACTATTCATCAAAAATTAAGTTGATCTTATTAGACTCTAAATTTCATACTGAACATAATTGTAGAAGACCATTTTTTGAAAATCATTACACATAATTAATTATTTAAGGTTTACATAAATATTTTAAAATATCCTTTTTTTTTCAAAATTCATCAATAAAATACATCCTAAAATTATCCAGACATTTGAAATATCACAAACTTCACTAAAGGAGGAAATCTCCATTTATTCATTCCAAAGGATTACACAAAGAAGCTACGGTCTCGTCACATATCCCCTTATAACACCAGCATAAGAACTAAGTGTAAGGTGTGCTATGGTGAGAGAATATGAGGGAGGATCAGATAACATTTCCCTAATAGTAATCTCCACTTACTTGAACTTCTCCCACAAGCATTTCCGTTCAAGCTTGACACGCTGGAGTTCGGCTTGGGCTTGGTCCAAAGCGAAGCCCAAAGATGCCACCTCCTTCCCAAGCTCTGATAAGTGGGCTTCATAAGGTTCGAGTCTACCGGATGAAGCCATCGACTCCTCTTTCTGCATTAACCATTAACATATCTATTAAATCGTTAAGAGTAAGTTAATATACTATTCAAAAAGTTTGGGTCGTTAAAACTCCTCCCTCTCAAAGCATCTCTCATTCCATCCCATTCCTTTTGGGACACCAAGGAGGAGAACTTTTCAGATTTCTCTATTTTATTTTGTTTCTTTTCCATAGTTTTGTAATGCCTTCTTCTTTCCCATTCATCTCGATTAACCTTACCATAGTGGGGTAAACATATGGAGTGATTGGGGAAGTGTGGGTTTTCTATTTTGTAATTCTTGAGTTCTTAGACGTAATTAAATGAAATTTCTTTCTTCTTAAAAGTTGTTTTAAATTTAATATAGAGTATTTTATTATCAAGTATGATCGTTCTTGAATTTTAATACCATTATTGATTTTTTTCTTGGTAAAATAATCATTATCTCCCTCCACTAATTTCTAGTTTATATACGATGGAATAAACCAGAGATTAGTGGTCAAGTACTCGACGATTGTCAGTATGTGTAAAAGGTGTAGTGAATGTTCTTGATTGTTTGGGATAAACAAGACCCAATTGGGTATTGTCCATGTCAATTGAGGATATTCAATACAACTATTTTTCACATGGAAGGAGAGTTTACCAAACCGAGATCTTGGTAAGGTTTTCTCTCACCACCATAATTTCACCAAGGAAGTGAGAGGAAATGATTGTGGAAGCTCACTTTAATCAAATAAGAAGAATAGGTTTGAATTAAATTGAACAAGGATAGCATTACAATTGGAAAAACTAACCCCAACCTAATCACCCCTTTTAATATCATAATTTTTCAATCATTTGAATTTGAATTTCTATTCAATCATTTTCTAATCAAATACACCATTCTACCCTTGTTTAAAAGTGACAAACCATTTTGTGTGCACTCCCCTTCGGGAGACATCCTAGGTCAACCAAATTACTGCATTTTAACTTAGTAAATAATTATTTTTCCATCCCCTATGACAAGCATGTGTCAAACTTGGCACCATTGCTGGGGAGGTAGTGCCACAATCAAATTGTAAATATTTGACCTTTTTCAAATTAAAAAAAATTAAAAAAACTTTTTCATGCTATTTTCAAATGATTATTTATTTAATTCATGGAACACTTACCCACAAGTACAAGAACGAATTTCTAAATCACCGTGGTCTATAGAGTATAGTATTTCTCCCTTGGATAAGCAGATTCAGGGAGCTATAATCCAAATCATCAAGGAGGATAAATTCAAGGATCTCATTCAAAACCTTAAAGGGAACCTCGAATACACAGTGTTGGAGGGTTTGGCCAGAGAATTAATTGAACTCCAAAAGTATTTTCTGGAATTTTATCAAGAAATAGTTGAGGTAAAAAATTAATACTCATAGGTGCATCAACAGCAAGAAAAAGATGTTTTAGAGTATAAAAAATCTCAAGTGAAGGAACTCAAAGAGGACATAGAAGGACTAAAGGTTCAAATAGGAATGATAACAGAATATTTACTTTCTACCTAAGAGAAATTAGAGTCTGAGCTACATGGTTGGGATCAACAAGATTTGAATGAGTTCTGGAAAAAGTGTGAAGAACAACATGGACTCCCAAATGAAGAATATCTAGAACCATTAAAGGGAGAAAGCACTAACGTGGAGGAATTTGAAGAACAAATAAAGGAGCCTGACTACATGCCTCTATATTCTACTACTCAACTCCAAGAGGTGATTTCAAACGAAGAAGAGATTGAAGTCAAACAAAATTAGGGAGATGATATTTTCTTGAACTCATCGTCTTCTACTTTTATTAAAAATGAACTGTGTATCACCTCCCCTTTTTTTAAATCTTCATATTCGGTCAACACATCTATTGCCTTGGTTATTGAGGAAGAAAAAGAAGATGCACCTGATGAAGATCATATGGACCCCCCTTGAGCTTTTTGAACACATATCGGAAGGAGTTCAAGAGGATACAAAAGTGGATTTTCTTGAGTAAAATGAGATGCATGATACTCACATCAAAGGGGATGCAATTGGTATTGATTCTTCATGATTTAATTTTGTTCAAATAGAATTACATTATGACATTCCCTTTTATTTTTCTATTGATGTAGCATACCTTCAACAACCACTGGATCATAAAGAAGATGTTGTGCAAGTGGAAACCAAGAAGGAAGAGGACTCGTTCATTATCCTACCCCCACCTTTCAAGTATTATTTAATTCTCATGGGGGTGGATTTTTTGTGCTATATCCATGGAGTCCTCAACAAAAAGGAACAAGTGAATACTGTAAAGAAGAATTTTTGTTGGTTTATGAGTAAGAAACCTCACCCACTATCAGATTGGGGATAACTGATTAGAACTTCCCATCTGAAGGTAGTCAAAACCCAGGTCCCAATTGCGGGATTAAACCAAGATTCATCCTTATTTTCTCATTAAAACTCTATTTTCATTTAATTTAATAAATTTATTATGTTTTCTTTTTACATTTTTTAGGTTTTCAAAGAGCAACACTTAGGAGCCTAACTCAACATTTCATTTCCAATAAGTCAGGTCATACCTCTCCTTTACACTTGCTTGCTTTTTGTGATTCATTTTAAAAATCTACTTACATGTTAAATCCATTTGAATGCACTGAGGACACTACATCAATTAAGTGTGGGGGAGGGAACCTTTATAGTTCGGTATTTTCATTCGTTGTTTGGTTTACAATTTTTATAATTTTTTTTGTTTTCCAGATATTTGTGTGTTTATTTTTAAAATGTAGTGTGTTTTTGAAACTTTTGAACTGAAATGATTATCATTTACATTTTTGAAACCCATGTCAATGAGTGAAAAAATATATTTCATTAAACTGAGCTCAAATGAATGCTGTAATTACTTTGTTTCAAGTTCAAATCTTTTATAATTTCATGAAAAGTACTCTGATTTTTTAAAATCCCATGCCACATGTCACTGTCTTTATTTTTGAAATCACATTCGTTTGAGGCTTGTTTACCATTGTTTTCATATTCTTTACATTCACCTCATTTCTTGAGAGAACCAAACCATGCTTGATTTAACTAGAATTTGATTTATTTCTTTCAAAACTTGAGGGTTTGAGGTACTTGTGTTTTAAATGATCGAGGTATTTATTTGGTTTTAAGCCCCAATTTTAAAATAATCCATTTTTATTATGGCCTAACTTATACATTAATCATTGGAGCCCTTATAATCCATGAACAACCTATTAGGTTAGCCACATTACAATCCAATTTTCCCTATCCAACCTGCTCTTGAAGTGAAATTGCATGATCTAGTTGAACTTATGTGTGTGAAAAGATGTCTTGTGGTGTACTACCTCATTTGGTGATACTTTGGGTGGAAATTAAAATGTTGAAGAGATGATGTTTCTATTGAAGATTTCATTTTATTAAAATATTTACCTTTTCTGGAGCTTTCATGATAAAATAATATGTGCCTTTCTAGAGCTTGTAATGTAAAAAGAAGTTGTGTCTTTCTATAGCTTCCAATGTAAAAAGAAAGCTATGCCTATCTGGAGCTTTCAAAAAAAAAAACAATGTTTGAGAAGAATTTTTTTCTGGTAAAATGCTAATGGAATGAACATTCCTTGAGTTATCATAATTATGAATTCGATTTTCTACAAAGGGTAAGGGAAGGAGACCATTCTTGAGTGAAAATTAGAATCATGCAATTTTGCTACAAAAAGATCCAAGCCCTCCTTTTTTGGCCTCAAAATTTTTAACATATAAATCCTACCAATCGAAAGCCATAGAACAACCTTGGAAAGTCCTCATGAGAAACACATTTCCTTGAATCACATCGGGTGGAGAATTAGTAATTTATCAAGCCTATGGTAACTCTTGTGTGAGGTTTGATGAGAAAAGCCTTGTTGAACATTTATATTTGTGAGATGAGAGAAAATTCATGCGAGGTAGGTGTTTTGTGTGCATGGCATAAGAAATTAAGTAGAAATATATTAAATAATATAAAATGTGGAACTTTAAATAATTGTTTTTTATGAGGCATGATATCCTTTTGTTTCTTAGTATGGATTTGGTAGATCTCATTGGTATGTGTTTTGGATTTGATTTGATTTGATTTTGATGTTCACTTGTCCAGGAGTCCAAGTTCTAAGTATGGGGGAATTCATAGAGAAAATATTTTCAATTAAATTTAAATTTAATTTAATTGTTTTAAACCCAAAAATATGTTATTTTAAGATAAATTGCTACATTTTTATGATATTGGTAATATTTTGATCTTAATAGTAAAAATGGCCCATTTTGGATTTTTAACCGTTTTAAATTATTTCTGTATTTTAGAAATAACATTTTCTACACTAATCCAAATTGGGAATTTTTTTCTTTTAAATATGGTAAACATCCAGGGATTTATTTCATCCTTTTGGACCAAAAGCTGAATCGATCACATGGAATCTCAAAAGAAGCTCACAATTTGGACTAAGAAAATTGTTTACAGATCTGCCAAGTTTTGGTGTGGGGTCCATAGGTCCTTCATGGTAGGCCCAAGGATGAAAAATAAGTTTTTTAACAACTTCCATGAAGTATAATATGTGCTAATTGGACGTTTAAGGGGTCATTAAATCATCCTAATATGGAGGTTTGCGATTTGGAGAGTCTGACTGGACAAAATAAATGATCAGAGTAAAATGGGCATAACACTCAAAGTACTTGTCCAAATTTGCTGATATTTTGAGGGGAAACGACCAAGATAATTATGAACAACAGTCAAGAAGGGACAAAAGTGTGAATATGTCATTATTAGGGTTACAATGATTCAACATTCGGGGGAAAAATTCTGGCTATAAAAGGAGGAGAGATCCTCCCTCTCAAAGCATCTCTTATTCCATCCCATTTATTCTGGGAAACTAAGGAGGAGAACCTTTCATATTTCTCTATTTTATTTCATTTATTTTCAATAGTTTTTTAATGCTTTCTTATTCCCCATTCATATCTATTACCCTTACCATGGTGGGGTAAACATTTAGAGTGATTGGGAAAGGTTTGGTTTTTTATTTTTAAATGCTTGAGTTCTTGGACGTAATTGAATGAAATTTCTTTCTTCTTAAAATTTGTTGTCAATTTCATATAGAGTATTTTATTATCAAGTGTGATATTTATTTAATTTTAATTCCGTTATTGATTTTTTCCTTGGTAAAATAATCATTACCTCCCTCCACTGATTTCTTGTTTATATACGATGGAATAGACCGGGGATTAGTGGTGAAGTACTCGATGATTGTCAGTACGTGTAAAAGGTATAATGAATGTTCTTTATTTTTTAGGATAAACAAGACCCGATCGGGTATTTCCCATGTCAATTGAGGATATTAAATACAACTATTTTTCATATAGAAGGAGAGTTTACCAAACTGAGATCTTGGTAAGGTTTTCTCTCACCATCATAATTTCACCAAGGAAGTGAGAGGAAAAAATTATGGAAACTAAATTTAATCAAATACGAAGGAGAGGTTTGAATTAAATTGAACAAGGATAACATTACAATTGGGAAACCAACCCCAAACCAATCACCCATTTTAATATCATAGTTTTTCAATCATTTGAATTTAAATTTCCATTAAATCATTTTCTTATTAAACACACCATTTTTACCCTCGTTTAAAAGTGACAAAACATTTTGTGTACACTCCTCTTCGGGAGACATCCTAGGTCAACCAAATTATTGCATTTTAACTTAGGAAATAATTGTTTTCCCACACCCTACAATAGGTGTGCATCACTTACTGAGTTCATTATCACACCCTACATAGGCCCATGAGGATGCATCTAGACTTTATGCTTTTGATATTAGGTAAGGAATTAGGTTGTGGTGTTGTAACTTAGTGATTATAGAGGTATCTTTTTCATGGGATTGATGGAAAGGGTCTTGGTGGTTTCTATACAACAATCTAGGAGTTACTTTTTCTGATTTTTCATTATTTATATATATTTATTGATATGGTCATCCATGGATGACCCTACTCTCTATTTCTTGTATGAATTATCATGAAATGTTTTATCTATAAATGGTATTTCCTTTAGTATTGTTTATATCTATTGTTGTTTTCTTATGATTCCATTGAGTTTTATTTGTTTCTTCCATTGTGTTATGGTTATTCTTCTAGTGTTATATATATATAGACCATTATTATTATCATTACCTAAGGGTATAATCTCTCCACTATCACCTAATCAGACCCTCACTACTATTTGGGAGCCTTACTTGTATCAAGAGACGCTCCTAAGGCCCAACGGAAAACTATCCCAGAGCACTATTTGAGTGGAAAATGGGTTAGGGTACTACAAATGGTATCAGAGAGGGTTCTTGTTTATGTTGTATTACATCATCACAAGACCTCCATATTAAAAGAAAACCGTGTTTGGATGGTCACAATTGATATCAAATGTTTCTTTTCCTTTTTGGTCTTATTATTTGGGTTATGATAGACCAATTACTAGGATGTTGTTGGAATTGGGTATAGTGATCATGTTTGGGTGTCGAAATCCCCATGAATGGGGGACAAAACAAGTTTCTAGGGGTGGAAAATTTATGTTCTACTATGTTCTTTTACAGTTGATTTGATTTCCACCTTGAGTGGTTCAATTGGGTGCGATGGTTGTCTTTTATGCGCCTTTTGTCCCTTAGACCTATATGGAGAGGGAGGTTTGTTTATGAATCATGGTTGGCACATAAGGTGATTTGATATATGTATGTACTTGTAATTAATTCATTAGAACTTAGAATGTTCCAATAGGGGTTGTAATGTTTAAAGTGTCAACAAATAAGCTAAATAGTGCTTTCCTACTTATCCTCCTTGGTGGAATTCTACTCAGCCAGCCTGGGCATGTGGTTCCTAGGGAGACTGATATATGTGATATATGGGAATAACCATGATGAGGGTAGATAGGGATGGAAAATGGGGGTGAATTGTTTAAAGTTTCAACAAAGAATCTAAATAGTATTTTTCTATATAGCCTATTTTTGTGGAATTATACCCAGATACCTCAGATTGATGATATATGATATGTGATGCTTGAATCTATTATGGGTAAGAAATGGGATATGAGTCCAGAATATATGTGATTCTTGACTCTAATATGGGTAGGCAGGGGGCCCTAAGGCCGAATGATACTTAATATTTGACCGTGATATGGGTAGGTAAGGGGCCTTGGGGATGGATGTCATGGGACATGGTTGTGGTAAGGGAGTGTAAGGGTGGTGAGATGCACTGCCTATTAAAGATTTCCCTATCTAAGATATATATATATAGACACAAACACACATATGCTATTATGGATGTTTGACCATCATTATTGGTATTCAGCATGATGCCACATAGACAACTTCTGATGGAGAATCAGGGGGGTGGTGATGTGGTTCTGCATGAGCGTGCATAGGAAGAGTCCCCTGAGGGTTGGGATGATGACCTGGAGGGTTGGGATGATCATGATCCATAGGTACAACCTCCGGTACAAGTAGGAAAACCACAAAAACTGCAGACTTTGGGACATGGATAGATAAGAAACACAAAGCGATCTTGGTATTGTTCATATAGGGCATCAATTGGGGAACTCTGGGAGATGATCCATATATGGCCTATCTAAAAATTGAGTTCTAGTCTCAGCACCCATGACTATTTTAGGGAGAGGGTGGACTACAGGTGGAGGAAAACTGTATCGAGTTAGTCCATACTATTTTTAATCAGCTTGATACACCCCGTATTCGGAGGGTGAAACTAGCTATCTATATGCTCATAGGACCAAAAAAGAGCTAGTGGTATGTATAGTTTTAGGAAGGTAGACATGAGTGACTGTATTGAAAGTATTTTGAATCTAGGTTCTTCAATCACTTCTTTCTAGAGATGCTGATGGCAGACAAATCCTTTGTGTAACGTCCCAAGCCGGGTGCCACTCAACGGGTGCCCCGAACCCGGTTCACCATGTGACCTCAAGCGCATTTCCCCAAATGCCAGAGGCTGCCGACTAGCAATGAGGGCCCATGTCTGATAGTGGGGAAACTATGCCCTCATTTGTCAAAGTGTAGCGCAGCGGAATGGAAATAAAACACACGTCAACAGTGGAAGTAGTAAACCATACACAACTGAAATAAACGAAAGAAGTGGATATAACCAATAGTATATAGAAAATGATGCAACATGTCAAGTTCTAAGAAAGCAGCCAGAACATGTTATACATCAGTATAGTATAGCAAAAAGCAGAGTACAACAAAACAAAGTAAACAGCTGGCAGCAACATCGCGAGCCCAGGCTCGGTCCCATGCCCTCCTACTCCAAAGAAACAGTCAAGTACCTGTGTAGGGACTCTTGCCCCTATCCACACCTACAGAAACACAATCTGTTTGGGCCGAAAAGCATGACCCAAACAGGGTGTGAGAAATATATCTCAGTAGGCACCCACCAAAGGCCCGTTCCCAACTATGTGTAAGCATGCAACAACAGTGTGTAGTAGTAAAATGAAATAAAGTAAGCAGTACTCAAAAGTAACTAACTACCAGTTATATTTCCATTTTATTATTCATTTAATCATTTAACTTTGTAATGTTCTGTGCTTAACAACACCAAGCCCTCAGGCCAACCAGAAGCTTGCCCTCAGACTAATATAGTAAAACCATGCCCTCAGGCTTGCCCTCAGGCTATCCAGAATCCAACCCGTAGGTATTGACCTCAGGCGTAACAGAAATTGCCCTCAGGAATAGAAAGTGTCGTCTTCAGGCACAGAAGTCAAGCCCTCGGGCACGAAAGGTTTCCCTAAGGCGAAATAACTACAGCCCTCGGGCTAAATAGTGTAATGCCCACAGGCTAATCACAACCACTCCCTTAGGCTAAACAGGTAACCGGGCCATGACCAACATGTAAACAAGTAGTAAACAAGAAAATCCTCTCAAGGAAATTCTACAATTACTAATTTAAAGGCATACCCTCGGGTATCCTGGACAAATGGCTAAACAGAGGAACGCACCCCTCGGGATGGTCCTGGATCCAAGCAACGATCCCAAACATCATTTTTACAACTTTATTTAATTTCCTATATAGTTCTAGGTAGTTAAATTAGCCACGACCTCAGCCTCACGACACCCCAATATGGGTTCGTAGATCAAAAATGCACAAAAACGCACAACAATTGGAAATTTACACCAAGCCACCTACCTTATACGCCAACGAGCGATATACTCGAACGCCGACTCTAGAAACACCCAAGAACGACGTAGATCTGATGAAGAACAAAACCCATTAAAACGTAAATAACTTCCGTTAGGGGAACAATTGGTAAGAATCATACCAGGAGAGGAGAGGGATTACCCATGTGGTTCCAACGAGATCGTCCGAAGCCGAATCGGATTCCAGACGAACACCCGACAGATCTTCAAAGGTTTAACCATCCTTCTTGGCTCCAAAATGGCTCAAACGCCTCCTCTGCCAAATGAGGAGGCTACTGCCTGTTTTAATCCGAAAAAACAAAGTACACGGCGTGTACTTCTGAGTACACAACATGTACTTCTTTCATTTAACTGTTCCCCTGGCAGCACTGCCACACTGTTCATCAGTCGACCTGAGTACACGGTGTGTACTGCCGCCCAGCTGGCGGCGACTCCACCGCCTTACTGTTTAAGCCTGTTGAATGACTACACGGCATGAAAGGTACCACTACACGACATGTAGTCGGTTCCTACACCCCTCGTCGCTGACATGGCTACACGCCCCATGTAATCTTCCCAACACGGCCAAAAGTACACGGCGTGTGGAAAAGTACATGGCGCGTAGTTCCAAAATTTAGGATTTTCCCCATTTTCCATATTTTCTCAAAAACACTGAAGGAAAAGGAAAAAGAAGAAGCTCATACCTCAAAAATAAGAACCGGGTTCTTACAAACTTCCTCCCTTATAGCAATTCATCCCCGAATTGCCCTTCCAAGGGTGGAGAAGATAAAGCTCAGAACAGCTCTTTCCACTGAGCACGTACATCGGCCTCCTGCTCCCAGGTCTCGTCCTACACTCGACCATGCTTTCATAGCACCCGTACGAGAGGAACTGACCAGCCTCGGAGAACCTTCATGCTCCTGTCAATGATACGAATCAGATTCTCTTCAAAGGATGCATCTACCTCCAGCTCAACATCCTCAGGCTGAAAGATGTGAGACGGGTTTGAATGATAGCGACACAACTGAGACACGTGGAAGACGTCGTGCATGGATCGGTACCGTTGTGGTAACTGCAACCGATAGGCAACCATCCCGACTCTATCTAGAATCTCAAATGGCCCCACATACCTCAGTGAAAGTTTACCATGTCTCCTGATCCTCTTGTGTCCCAGCCTCGACGAAACACGTAGAAAAACCTGATCCCCGACCACGAACTCCAAAGGTCATCTACGATGATCATCATAAGACTTCTGTCGAGACTGCGCGGTAGCCATCCGCCTCCGAATAAACTATACCTACTCAGAAGTCTCTTATACGAGTTGTGGTCCTAGTAAAGCTGCCTCACCTGCCTCTAACTAGCACAAAGGTGATCGGTATGGCCTACCCTATAAAGCCTCGTATGGTGACATCTCAATAGTTTCCTGAAAACTATTGTTATAGAGGAACTCGACTAAGGGTATATGCTTCTCCCAAGAGCCCCCAAAGTCTAGGACGCATGCGCGCTGCATGTCCTCTAGCACCTCTATCGTCCGCTCTGACTGGCCATCGGTCTGAGGGTGGTATGCTGTGCTCAGAAGCACTTATATACCCAGTGCCCTATGAAAACTCTGCTAGAAACGAGACGTAAAGCGGGCGTCCCTATCATAAACGATAGAATGAGGGACCCCATGAAGACATACGATCTCTTGGATATACAGCCTTCCGAGCTCGTCCACATCGAAGGTCTCCTTGATCGACAAGAAGTGAGCTACCTTCGTGAGTCTTTCCACAACAACCCACACGGCGTCATTGCCACGAGGTGACCTTGGAAATCCAGTCACGAAATCCATCGCGACATCATACCATTTCCACTCCGGAATGGGTAACTGCTGTAACAGCCCAGTTGGTCTCCGATGCTCCGCCTTCACCTGCTGATAGGTGGAACACCTCGTAACAAAACCAGCTACATCTCTCTTCATACCCGGCCACCAGTACTGATGCCTCAAGTCACGGTACATCTTGGTAACCCCGGGATGAACTTCCTAAGCCGAAGCATGAAACTCCTGCATCATCTCCTCGCGTATATCCCATGGGACCCATACTCGTCCATGGAAATGCAAAACCTCATCATTGCCCATCGTCCAACCGGGAGGAGGTTCCTCACTTGCCACCAACTCCCGTAGAACTAGGCCTTCTGAATCAGATAGCTGCCTCATCCTCACTCTGTCCAGGAGGGTAGATGTAATAGCTAAAGATGAAAGATAATTCTTCCCATGACTGTCATGCACCTCCAGATGCATCTCAGAGAACAAAGTCATGAGCTGCCACTAACCAATGGCCTCCTGCACTGCATGTATTTGAGTCTTCCTACGCAGTGCATCAACTACTGCATTACCTTTACCAGGTGTATAGGAAATCTCAAAATCGAAGGACTGTAGGTACTCAACCCACCTTCTCTGCATTAGATTCAGGTCACATTGTGTAAAGATATACTTGAGGCCTTTGTGGTTGGTGAAAACCACAAAATTCTCTCCAAACAGATAATGTATCCAACAGCACAACACATGCACAACTGCAGCCAACTCGAGATCATGCGTCGGGTAATTCCTCTCATGTGGCCTCAACTATCGAGACCCGTACGCAACAACTCGGTCACCCTGCATCAAAACAGCTCCCAACCCAATCCCTGACGCATCACAATAAACTGTATAGCTCTTCCCCTACTCTGGGATTATCGGGATCGGTGCTGATGTCAACCTTCCTTTCAGGTCCTGAAAAGATGTCTCGCAAGCTCCTGACCCAACGAACTTCACACCCTTCTTAGTCAGTCCCATCAACGATGCTGCTAAGCGGGAGAAGTCCTGTATAAAGCGTCTTTAGTAACCATCCAGCCCTAAGAAAATCCGTATCTCAAACACGTTCTTAGGCTGCTCCCAAGAAACTACTGCTCTCACCTTCTATGGGTCTACTGCAACTCCTGCCTCTGAGATGATATGACCCAGGAAGTGAATCTGGTCCATCCAAAAGTGGCACTTCAATATCTTAGCATATAGCTGATGCTCTCTCAGTGTACTCAATACAATCTCAAGATGGGTGGCATGGTAGTGTCGAGTGCGAGAGTACACCAAGATGTAGTCCACAAATACTACCACAAAATAATCAAGATACAGATGGAACACACGATTCATCAGAGCCATGAAAACTGCTGGCGCATTTGTGAGTCTGAATGGCATAGCCAAGTACTCGTACAGATCTGCTCCGAAAAGCTGTAAGCGGTATATCCGATGGTCTCACGCGCAGCTGATGATATCCCGATATCAATTCAATCTTCGAGAACACTCATGCTCCATGAAGCTGATCAAACATATTATCTATCCTCGACAAGGGATATCAGTTCTTAACCATCAACTGGTTCAGCTTTCGATAATCCACGCAGAGTCTGAGGGTACCATCTGCCATCTTCGCAAAAAGGACTGGAGAAACCCAAGGAGAAGTACTGGGTCGGATAAATCCCTTTGCCTGCAACTCCTCTAACTGCCTCTTGAGCTCCTGCAACTCTGGTGTAGCCATCCTATAAGGAGGAATGGACACCAGTGCTTCCCCTGGTACAAGCTCGATAGAGAAATCCACCTCTCGCACCGGAGGTAGACCCGAAAAGTCGTCCGGGAAGACATCCCTGAAATGATCATCCACTGGAGGAAAATCTGTCTGACAAGTACCCTGATCATCCAGATACAACCTTGCAATATGGGTTGTGACTCCACCTCGCCCATGATGCTCTGGTCCAGCTCGACTCGCCTGAACATCCCATTATCCCTTGTATAGAAACTCTCCGCCCTCTGGTGACGTTAAATGCACCCTACGACGATAGCAGTCTACAAAGGCTCGAAAGGGAACCAACCAGTCCATCCCGAGGATGACGTCATAGCCCGTCATCTCTAAGACATAGAGGTCCCAAAGGAAGTGACTCCCTCCAACCTCAAGGGGGCACTCCTTACACTGACGCACACCAGCCTCCTAGTCCCCAACGGAGTTTCTAGCGTCATGATATCGGAAGAAGTATAAACACAGAGCCCAAGGCTCTCCACAACGGGTACAGATATGAAACTATACGTAGCACCCGTATCAAAAAGTACTGAAGATAAGACAAAAGCTACTAAAATAGTACCTCTGACTGTAGAAGGTCCGGGATCTTGCTCGTGCTGGATATGCTGCACTATATAAGTCTTCCCAGTGCCGCGGCCCTGCGACACAGCCTGGATACCCCGAGCTATCCCGCCCTGTTACCTCTGAGATCCTGGTGTCTGGCTACCATGTCCACGACCACCATCTCTGCCTGCACGCCCTGACGTATTCCAGTTTCCCGACTGGTAAGAAGCCACTGGTCCTGCTCCCGCATGTGGAGTCTGCACAGAACCCCTCTCACTAGCCACTGGTAGAAACGCCCTGCAAAAGCGCTGCAGATGACCCATCTTGCTGCAAGCTCGACACTCCACTGGGTCTCGTGGACACTTCGGTCTCTTATGCCACTCTCTGCCACACTGGTAGCACCTGACCGGTCCACCTGAAGATGCTTCCTAGCTAGTACTGCCACCCTGAGAGAATTCCATCTGTCTCTTCCTCTCGCCAGTGGAAATAGTACCAGTAACTGGTGTTGAACCGCCCTAACCCACACCACTAGATTCCCGCAGGTTCCTCTCAGTAATCAGTGCCTGGTTCACAATAGCGTGTACTGAAGGCAACCTGAAAAAATTCACCAGCGCTCGGATGTCATACCGAAGACCATCCTCAAAACGTATGGCTCTCATCGTCTCATCACCCACTAGCACGGGTGCAAAACACTGAAGCTCGGTGAAGCGAGAAGAATAGTCCATCATTGACATAGCGCCCTACTGCAGATTCATGAACTCTTAAGCTCTATCTTCCCTCAGCATATTGGGAAAGAAGAAGTCATAGAAGACTGCCTGAAAATCTTCCCATGTCATGTCTCTGTGATGCTCTGACTGGGTGGTAACATCCCACCACCTCTTGGCAGAATCACGCAGCATGTAAGTCACGAGCTTGACCCTCCTCCCTGGAGGCATCTCAAGATGCTTGAAAATAGTCAGCATCAATACTATCCAAGACTCCACAGCCTGTGGTCCGCCATCCCCTGAGAACGTAGGCAGATGCTGCTGTTGGAAGATACGTGTCAGCTCAGCCATAGATGTGGCAGCCTGCGGTGCTCCCTGAAAGGTCTGCATGAACCGAATAAAGCCTTCACGGAACTATGCCTCCGCACCTATGTCTGGTATAGCAGCTGGCACCACATCTGGCTCTGCTGGAGGATCAACTGGTAGCCCATGGCCCACCATCTCTGGAGTATAATTGTCGCCTCTCTTCTGGCGAACAACTCACGGTTGTCTAGGTGGAATGACACTATAGGGTCAAAAGCACACCTTAGATTCAAGATTACAAAGACTAAAACAAAGGAACCTCAAAGGAACAAGAGGAAGAAGGCATTTTAAAATTTTCAAAACAAGACTACATGGCGTGTACACTAACTACACGGCGTGTACTTGACTTCTCTTCCCCTGCCCGGGTCCTTATACATGGGTAAGCCACATGGCTCCCATTGAACAAAAACTATACGGCGTGTATAATATCTACACAGCATGTACGGTGTTATTTTCCAACTGCCCGTGTCGTCTGTGACATGGACGACTACTCGGCTTAACACCACACGGCGTGTTACACCTGTACACAGCGTGTATAACACCCCGTTTCCCAGCCACACGGCTAACACCACACGGTCTGTCCTCGGACAAGACTACACGGCGTGTCCCAAAGGTACACGGCGTTTTCAAGGAGAGGTGACACTGGCCCATGTTGTTAGTTACACGGACGAGTCCCCAGGCCACACTACATGGCGTGTCCATCATTGAAACGACATGTTCTGTACAGGAGTTCACCGACCCGTGTTGTTAGTTACACGACCGGACTCCGGGTCAACACTACACGGAGTGTCTCTCATGGACACGACGTGTTCTTCCCAAGCCTTTCCCTCCCCGTGTCACCACCCACACAGTTTGTGACACGGTAAGAGACTACACGGCGTGTACTTAGGGTACACGACGTGTACTCATAAATTTCATTTTTATTCCCAAACAAAAGAACATACACGACGTGTATAAAAATACTACACAGCATGTATACTGGGTTTCCAGACAGTATGCCTCCAAAACTTCCCTGGAACCCATAAAATACCATAAAACAACACCTAAGTGTCAAATTCCGATTTGTGAGGGCCCATACTCCCCACGAATCAAATTTTGACATCTTATCTGTGTTATAACCAATAAACAGTCAATGATCCACCAAATTCCGGTCAATGGGGGCCCATACTCCCCAAAAACCAAAGTTTGGCATCCATTCTATAAACAATCTCACACAAACATACCCTATCATATAGCAGGTATTTTATCAAGCAACTATCACAACAGAATGCTTCTTTAGCACAATAACCATCACAACAACATGCAATCTCTAATACACCTACATGGCATGGAAACTATGCATGGCATCTGATTTCTAACATGTGCCTATATGATGTATGAGACGACATACCCTCATCTCATTGGGTTGCAACTAAATAGAACCCATAGATAAAAGGTAAATTACACAATCTCAAAGTGCGTCACCCAACGGTGAAAACATATCAACTGTAAAATTTACAAAATCAAAAGAATTGCAAAATACGAGGTAGACTGGCTTTTCCCTGTACACGGGTTAGCTACTCCCGAGCACAACTTATTACCAACTACCATTAATCCTATCCCTGACTATGGCTCCAAACAGTAAGCCAAAGAAAAGAACCTCCTTTGATACCACTTTGTAACGTCCCGAGTCGGGTGCCACTCAACGGGTGCCCCGAACCCGGTTTTCCATGTGACCTCAAGCGCATTTCCCCAAACGCCATAGGCTTCCGACTAGCAGCGAGGACCCATGTCTGATAGTGGGAAAACTATGCCCTCATTTGTCAAAGTGTAGCGCAACAGAATGGAAATAAAACATACATCAACAGCGGAAGCAGTAAACCATACACAACTGAAATAAAAAAAACAGTGGATATAACCAACAGTATATAGAAAATGATGAAACATGTCAAGTTCTAAGAAAGAAGCCAGAACATGTTATACATCAGTACAGTATAGAAAAAATCAGAGTACAGCGAAACAAAGCAAACAAATGGCAGCGGCATAGCGAGCCTAGGCTCAGTCCCATGCCCTCTTACTCCACAACAACAGCCAAGTACCTGTGTAGGGACTCTTTCCCCTATCCACACCTGCAGAAATGTAATCTGTTTGGGCTGAAAAGCCTGACCCAGACAGGGTGTGAGAAATATATCTCAGTAGGCACCCACCAAAGGCCCGTGCCCAACTGCGTGTAAGCATGCAACAACAGTGTACAATAGTAAAATGTAATAAATAATCAGTACTAAAAAGTAACTAACTACCAGTTATATTTCCATTTTATTATTCATTTAATCATTTAACTTTGTAACGTTCTGTGATCAACAACACGAAGCCCTCAGGCCAACCAGAAGCTTGCCCTCAGGCTAATATAGTAAAACCACGCCCTCAGGCTTTCCCTCAGGCTATCCAGAATCCAACCCGCAGGTATTGCCCTTAGGCATAACAGAAATTTCCCTCAGGCGTAGGAAGTGTCTCCCTATGGCACAGAAGTCAAGCCCTCAGGCACGAAAGGTTTCCCTCAGGCGAAATAACTACATCCCTCGGGCTAAATAGTGTAGTGACCACAGGCTAATCACAACCACGCCTTCAGGCTAAACAGGTAACCAGGCCATGCCCAACATGTAAACAAGCAGTAAACAAGAAAATCCTCTCAATTAAATTCTAAAATTACTACTTTAAAGGCATACCCTCAGGTATCCTGGCCAAACGGATAAACAGAGGAACGCACCCCTCGGGATGGTCCTGGATCCAAGAAATGATCCGAAACAACATTTTTATAACTTTATTTAATTACCTATAAAGTTATAGGTAGTTAAATTAGCCATGGCCTCAGCCTCACGACACCCCAATATGGGGTCGTAGCTCAAAAATGCACAAAAACGCACGACAGTTGGAAATTTATACCAAGCCACCTACCTTATACGCCAACGAGCGATATACTCAAACGCCAAATCCAGAAACGCCCAAGAACGACGTAGATCTGACGAAGAACAAAACCCATTCAAATGTAAATAACTTCCTTTAGGGGAAGAATTGGTAAGAACCATACAAGGAGAGGAGAGGGATTACCCGTGCAGTTCCAATGAGACCGTCCGAAGCCGAATCGGATTCCAGACGAACACCCGACAGATCTTCAAAGGTTCAGCCGTCCTCCTTGGCTCCAAAATGGCTCAAACGCCTCCTCTGCCGAATGAGGAGGATACTGCCTATTTTAAGCAGAAAAATCAAAGTACATGGCATGTACTTCTGAGTACACGGCGTGTACTTCTTTCATTTAACTATTCCCCTGGTGGAACCACTACACTATTCATCCGTCGACCTGAGTACACGGCATGTACTCCCGAGTACACGGCGTGTACTGCCGCCCAGCTGGCGGTGACTCCACCGCCTTATTGTTTAAGCCTGCCGACTGACTACACGGCGTGCAAGGTACCACTACACGGTGTGTAGTCGGTTCCTACACCCCTCGTCAACGACATGGCTACATGCCTCGTGTACTCATCCCAACATGGCCAAAAGTACACGACCTGTGGAAAAGTACATGGTGTGTAGTTACAAAATTTAGGATTTTTCCCCATTTTCCATATTTTCTCAAAAACACTGAAGGGAAAGGAAAAAGAAGAATCCCGTATCTCAAAAATAAGAACCAGGTTCTTACACTGTGAGTTCATGAGTCTCTAGCAAGAGGATACATCTGTCATTGGTTACATGGATAATTTCATAGACCTTTTGTGATTTGAAACTACCATGGTGGGAGACAAAATTTCTAGGGTGAAACATTTTGAGGATGGTTTACGACAATCCATTTGGGTGAAGGTGAATATCTTCAAACTGAACTCATTCTCTGAGGCATTCAACCAGCCACTAATAGATGAGATAAACTTGACATAACAATCATATTGGAGATGGGTGATGGAATTAAATGAGATTAGTGGTGATGTTTCAAGTAGTAGGAAGTGAGGACATGAGGATTCTTAGCAGGGTAATTAGGCTAGAGATTTAGGAAAACCACTAAGGAGTGGGTCTTTAGCTATGTGCTTCCAGTGTATGCATCCAGAACACATTCAGACCTAGCATGATTGAGTTCCAAAGGAGTGTTGAGCATGTGGCCAGATGGTCCATCTAGATCGGTTTTATAGGGAGCCTTCTCAGATAGATGGGATCCAAGGATTGGGGAAGACTCCATGATATGAGGTAGGACCAAGAGCAATACCAGGAGCCAGTAGTCAGGATTCAGCTACACATAGAGGTCATGATAGAGATAGTGAGACCCAATAGTGGGGTCAGTGGATGGAAGATAGTGGAGCTCCATAGGGAGGCCAAGCGTTGGGTAGTTGAGCTTTAGGCCAAATATACACAGTTGAACTGTCGAGTGCAGAGCAGGATGGGGAGCCGAAGATAGTTACAGGTATGCCATGGGTGTGATCAGGTATTCTTTTACTTTGAAATGTTCAGTTTTAGTGCATGAGGTGCATGAGTATTGTTTTTAGAATAAACAAGTGCTAGTTAGTAGGTTGAAATTATTTATGATGTGTGATATATATATATATATATATATGAGGTACTTAGTCACCGATACTTATTGTGGGCATCGATACAATGTAGGTTTTATATATGGTGCATAGGCATCGAGACTATGATGGATATGTATATGTATATATATGATGTGAGATTATTTTTGATCATCTGTTGAGATGAATGATCTTGGGCATCTGATGAGATATAGTTATTATTAGTGTTGTGTATGGTAAAGGGATGCTATGGGTGTCTGATGAGATATGGGACTTGAAATCTATCAGATATGACACATGCATTATTTGAGCACCTGATGAGGTGCATGAATGATGATGCATTATGGGAGGAATTTTGATTCCATGGATGGTAGGTGAATCATTGGAAAATGTTGTTTGGGTTAGAAGTGATCGGGTAGGTAACTCCTAAGGTGGGGAGAGCCTTGAGGGGAGTTGAACTGTGAATTAATAACTAAGGTAGAATAGGTTTATATAGATGATATGGGTATGTTTGTTACCATATATGAGTAAATCTTGATAGCTCAGGGTTGATCTATGTTAAGGTGGGGATATTATAATGTCCCGAGTTTTTGAGCAGGCTGAAAATCCTCAAACTTTTTGAATTTTTGAGTTTAGTGGTCAGACCAACTCTTCTATTGATCTTCAGAATCTAATTCTGAGAGTTTTATTGACCCAAGGCCTTATTTTTAGATGGGTTTTAAGACTTAGAGATTTCTATGGTGTTTCAGGTGATTTTTGGGTGCATCAATCCCCCAAAACTCAGTTTCAAGAAAGAATAAATAGAGGTGCATGGTTTGATAAAACCGTGTGGCCTCCTAAGAGAAATTGTGTGACCCACCTATAACATTAGACATGGTTTTTAAAACCATTTAAGTGGGGGAGTATGTCCTTGTGAGACATATATAGTTTTTAACAGAGGGTAATCACACGGTTTGTGCACGGTTTGACAAACTGTGTGCCTAGAACATGAGCATGTGGTGCTTGGACAGTGAGCACCGCACGGTTGGCGCACGGTTAGAAAAACCACGTGGGTTATTTATTTGGGTGAAATTATAGATTTTTCTCTCCCTTATATTTCTTTTTATCCTCATTCTACCATTTTACGCATAGAAGGGGATCCTCCCATTCTTATCCTCCTCCTCTAGGTTCCTTGGGATCTTCATCATCCAAGAATTCTATTGAGCTCCTTCAGTCTCATTAGAATTACATCGGTAAGGCCTTCAGTCCTCTTTCATTTCTTCTTTGTTAATCTCTCTATAAGAAATTCTAAATCTATGGGAGCACTTTTTACCTATTTCAAGGGCGTTCATCTAGAACACTGATTTCTCTCATTTTGACTCAAGTTAGAGGTCGATATCATATGAGCGAGCACCTACTAACCTAATTTAGGTGGTTACTATATCTCTCTATAACATCCCATGTTTTGAACAGGATGAAAAAGCAAAGGAAATTAAAATTTTCCTTTAACTAGGAAGGTCAGTTTTACAAACCAAGCGTCAGAACTTTTTATTCCGATAGTTGACACTGCAACATTGATAGAATAAAAATATTAAGTTTATTTTATTGATACGTGTGTTTGTTTATTTTCAAAAAAAATAAAATAACTCTCAAATAGTCCATCTTACAAGAAATCTGAGACCACCGTTAGGTCCGGAATGCTGATTTTACCCTAGGTAGGGTATAACCCTGATTCACATTGGGTGTTTGGCACTCTCACACATGATAATTTCATATTTATTTTTAGTTAATTAATTACTTTGTTTTTTATATAATAAATAAATTTTTTCTCACAAATGGTGTGTCGAATGAAAAATCTGACATCACCGATAGTCCCAAGACGTAGAGTTTACCCTAGGTAGGGTATAAACTTTTCGAGCGGTGGACGTTTGGTCATATCACACCCGAAGATAATTTAATTGAGTTAAATATTTTTATTGGCCATTAGAAATAATAATAATAATTTTATTGTAAATATTATTATTTGTGTTGATGTTAACAAATGGAAATGAACTACCATAATTAATAAATTGTGTCGTAGTGTAAATAATAACTGGGAAACGCAATAAATGTTATATTATTAATTGTTCCAACTAAATACAAATCCGCAATCAATATTAATTTAATTACCGTTAACTTTTCTTTAATGGTTATTATTTTAAAATATTAATGGTTTTATTGATGAGTTATATTAAATAATAATAATTTTAATTATTTTAACGTATTGACTTAAATAAAGGTGTGGGAAATTTAAGTTTCTGTTGTCCTAATTCTTTAAAGCAACCCAGGGCGCGTGTCAGCGCACCTCGTTTCGGGTCCTGTATGGCTATTTAATTAATTTAAATAACTGCAGACGTTTTATGAAAAATTATATGTCATGATTTAGTGTTGTGTTCAGGATTTAAAATAATTAATTAAGGATTGAAAAGAGATAAGAAAATATTTAAATAAATTTAAAAGAAAGCATGAAGGGATAAAAAGAAATTATAAATAAAATAGGAATGGGGTTACGAAAAAATGTAAAAATAATTAAAATGGGAAATTTATATTTATATTTATTTTTATTCTTTCTCCTTCTATGCCTTTTTATTTTATTTTATTTTTCATTTATTTTATTTTTTCCTTTTATTCTATTTTTATCTTATTTTTATTTTCTTTTTTTCTTCCTTTTCTTTCTTTCTTTTTCCTCTCATCCTTTCCTCCTCTCCCTCACGTCGCACCTCCCTCTCCCCCTAGATGGAGCACCCCCCTGCTCCTCCTTCGGAAAACTGCAACTCCTCTATCTGTCATCTGTTTTCTTCACTGTCAGGTGAAAAGTAAACCTTACGAAAAATTAAACGTTGTGCAAATGGAATCGTAGGTTTTTGTTGTGTATCCTATGCACAGTTCTCCATGGGAGGATTTTACCCTATTTTGGGTTTTTTCTAAAATCTTCCATTTTCTTCCATTTTTGGTCAAATACAAGCCTACTATGGATCATAGGATCATATACGAACATAAGGTCGGGCGTCTACTCCCTTTCCCTCCGTTTCGTTGCGATTTATAAAAACGTAGCGTTGTGCCATTAGTCAGTGCCTACCAGCTTTGTGCAAATTCACTCAAATTATTTAATTTATTTATTTTGCCTAGTTGTTGCAGCCATTTTTATCATGAATTAATTTTTTTGATTTGTTGCAATGTGGTCAGACACCTCTTTGGGTGTGCCAACATGGTCGGTATAAATTCTATTAGCCCGGGTATTTAATTCATTTAACTGCATGTATTGCGCATCCTATTTTTTGTGTTTAATTTAAATAATTATTTTAGAATAATTATAAACCTTGAATTGTTGGATCTTTGGTAGTTGTTTGTCTAAATTATTTCATGATTTAAATGTGCATGCCTGGGTATTTAATTTAATTAACTGCATGTGTTGTGCAACCTATTTTTGTTGTGTTTAATTTAAATAATTATTTTAGAATAATTATGAACCTTGAATTGTTGGATATTTGGTAGTTGTTTGTGCTGAATTATTTTATTATTTAAATGTGCATGCCCAGACATTTAATTTAATTAACTGAATGTATTGCGCAACCTATTTTTGTGTGTGTTTAATTTAAATAATTATTTTATAATAATCATGAACCTTGAATTGTTGGATCTTTGGTAGTTTTTTGTGATGAATTATTTCATTATTTAAATGTGTATGACCGGGAATTTAATTTAATTAACTACATGTGTTGCGCAACCTATTTTTTTTGTGTTGAATTTAAATAAATAATTTATATTAATTATGAACCAGGAATTGTTGGATTCTTGGTAGTTTGTTATGATGAATTATTTATTCATTTAAAAGTACATTTATCTGCTTATCTTGATGCAATATTTTTCCTTGTTAATATTGTTATGATACAATATTTAATTTGTACCTTGTGATGCACATGTGTATCTGGTTAGTTTTCAAGCTGTGAGTTTATATGCTGATTATGTCATATCTGCTATTGTGAAAACTTTAATTAAATTTAGGATGGGGAAAGGAGTTGGGTCACATATTAAGGGACACACTTAGACCCTCCATTCCTGATTGGTTACCTCTATGTGTTGGGGGTCGGTGTCATTGGCCTTGCCAGACCGAGACTTCCCTGGGCTTTCTAATACTTATGAGTGATACCAGTTCCAAAAGGGCCCATCAGGACAGATCCATTGGCAATGTGGCTATGCTATCCTCAGATGACACTCGACCCCTTTTTGCAAGATTGGGACAGACTCAGGGTAAAGCCATGACTCGGGCAATACTTGGTCTTTCAAAATATTGCATTGGATGGGCTCGGTGGTATTGGATAAATTGAAGGATGTTTTGTAGCGATACCTTAGGGACGATCTCAGACTCCAACTCTCAACTTGAACCTTAATAATGATTCACTGAAGGTTTATATTATTTCCATTTGAGTCACTTGAGAATTGAGATATTCTTCTGATATGTGGAAGAGCACCTAGTTGACACTTGAATTAGACCCTAAGTTAAATCAAAAGCTTGGGGTATACCTCCTTCTTGTTTACCTTTTTTATTTCTAGGTTTTATATATATACGTGTACGTACATTCTGCTGACAGGTACCCTTTCAAACTACCGGCTTAAGTTGGAGCAGGTGATTAGGCATGGGTTCCGTTTGGAACCCGGGCCAACTTATTTATTCCATTTCACTTAATTAATTATCTGAAATTGTTATATAATGGCACACTATATTTTATCATTACATTAAATGGAAAGGTTTAGACACCTTGGGTGCCGCCATACTGGGATTTTATCTCACACCCTGCTCGGGCATCGTTGACACCCAAGTAGATTATATAATTGCAGGTATTGACAAAGGGAAGTGTGCTGCTTCCGATTATTGATCGATTGTTGCTGCTTAGGATGGAGACTAGGTAAGAGGACCGAGCCTTGCTCATGATGCAATTGTCACACTTTGTTTATTTTATTTTTAGTTGATATCATGCTTGGGTTCTATTTTATGTACTTTTAGTTTAGACACGCATCATGGAATGACATCGTTTTGTGATCTTCCACACTTGAGTATTATTCAGTTAGATTATTTATATTTCTTCTATTGTAGTTTATTCATTTATATGCTTCCACTATTTATTATTAATTGTTGTTTTCTTCTTCTGTGTATTACCTATTACCTATGAGGGCATAGTCTCCCCCAAAAACATGTTAAAAAGGCCATCAATGCTAGTTGGGAGCCTCTGGAATTTGGGGAGATGCGCTTAAGGTCATGTAACCCACCGTTCCAGCCACCATCTTAGAGGTAAGCTGGGCCGGGATGTTACACTCTCCTTAATTTTATGGGTATTTTGGGCTGTGTTATAAATATATCCATGTGGGTTGTTCGAGTGAGACCCTAATCAATTAATTCATGATTGTAAATTGTTTAAATGATGATATAAGATTCTTATGGGATGCTCTTGCTTCACTACAAACATTTAATCCTAGTAAGGGGATTGGATCATCCTGGTAAGTTTAGTCCAACTATATTTTTTTAATTAATTTGAATTGTTTATATTGATATGATTTGTTCTGTGGGAACATTATGGGATTAGAATAGGTATTAAGGTGATTTTAATCACTTGGATTAAGGTTAAAGTATCTTCAGGCTGAGGGTGTGGTCTAAGATACATGGGGAGATGATGTTCACCAGGTTGAGGTGAAATGGTCATTAATTTTAGGCTATGAGGTCATCAGGACGAGGGCATGGATTGTGTGATTTGAGATGTTGTTAACCATCGGGATATAGCGACAAGATCGTAGATGCATGAGGTTCCATATATTGTGGCTTATGTTTTTTATTGATTCCACTCACTATTTATTGGCCAATGTACCATTGGAGTTGTGTGCACACAGATAAGACTCAGTCAAGGTAGTGTTGAGCACTCATTGTGGGTGGAGGCCCCTGTAGACTATGCGACTTAGGGGATGGTGTTAACCATTAGATATGTTTGGGGGTACTCACCATAAAAATCCACATGGATGGTGATGGACCATTTTTTGATGGTGCTGAGACCATCAGTTTGGGGATGAGGCTCACTATTACATTTGAAGGCATGGTTCCAGGACTATAGGAGGATGGATATCACCATGCCTCAAGAAATCATCTATTGAGCTGAAAATGATTATTTATTTGTGGAAGGATATCAGCATGACTCAGGACATCAGGCTTCGAGCCGATGGTGATTTTATGAGCTAAGGTTTGAGGGAATAGATAATTGATTGGTTGTTACTTTTGGAAATTAGTTACATGTTTGATGGCATGAGGTGCTGGGTGACATGATATGGGAAGAACCTTGGGGGTTCACCAGATATGATTTTTCATCAGGGGATACATTGGGCACTAAGCCATGGGTCCTCACCAATAAAAATATATATATATGAAGACACATGAATTATTCCATATATATATTTTGGGGAACATGTTCAGAGACATACCCGTGATGTAAAAAGAATATAGATTCTTCCTTGTGGCTGTTGAGCACAGGGGAAGCAGTTTAATTAATTAACTGTTGTGCACTAACTTTTATTTATATCCAGAATACACCTACATAATTATGAATGTAAGATATAAAAATGTTGTTAGATGCATACTAAGTTCATTATCACACTCTACATATACCCCTAGAGACATGTGTAGACTTTTTTTCTTTTGAGATCAGTTATGGAATCACACTATGGAGCTAGACCTTAGTGATCATAGAGGTACCTTTTTCATGGGATGGATGGAAAGGTTCATGGTGGTTCTTATGCATCTAGTTGGAAGTTCCTTTTTTCTTTTTCATGATTTATATATATATGTACTAAGATGGTTAGCCACATGAAACCCTGCTGTCTATTTCTTATATGATCTGCTATGACATGTTTTATCTACAAATAGTATTGCCTTTGGGATTGTTTATATTCTGATGAAATTTCCTTATTCTTCTATTGAGTTTCATTTGTTTCTTCTATTATTTTATGGTCCATATTCTATTTTTATATATATGGACCTTTACTATTATCACCACCTAAGGGTATAGTATCTCCACTATCACCTAATCAGACCCTTTCTATTAGTTGGAAGCCTTTGGAATATAGGGTGGTATGCCTAAGGTCCAATGGAAAATCGGTCCAGAGAACTATTTGAGTGGAAAACAGGTTAGAGAACTACACCGAGATCATTTCTCATATTGTACAATAATAATCCAAGTGATGCAGAAGGAATGGGTAAGTCAAGATACATGAAGTACAATAATCTTCTTATCCTCTCACTATCTCAATATCCTCATAAAAATAGAAGAAATCAATATAGGTGTGTGAACTATGGTTCATTGATTTTCATTCAGTAGGTGACCCTTATTTAATCCTTACATCAAGGATGGAAGCTTGAGAGATCATTGTAATCGCATGGGTTAAAAAGCACGAAGAGTGGATAAAGAGTCAAACAATAACGATGAACAAAAACCTAATGAAAATAACAAGAATTGTAGAAATTAAAATAACCCTTAATTAAATGTACATGATTTGAATTTTCTCTATTGAGAGAGTGGAAATATATTTATATCATTACCAGTTTTCTTCCTTCTTCTCTATGAATTTTTATGATAAGAAGTGAGATCTGGATTTCCCATATTGTTTTTGTGTGTTTAGCTTCAAGGGTCTAGATCTATTTAGGTGGGATCATCTCAAATATTCAAAACTCATAAATTATTACCATTACCATGCTATGTATTCCTTCGATAAGAATAAGAAAATAAGTGTTTCAGTTCTTTGTATCTATAGTGAAAGTCGAGTGATGCTCCAGTGTGTTCGCAAGTTGACTGGAGTAAAGATTAACTGGTTAGTTTTAGGACAAAATTGACGATGAATGCTGGATTAGATATGTGTATGATTGTCATAAAATAAGGATTTGAATCCTTATGATAGTGGATAAAGGTTAACATTCATCCCAAAAAATCCCTACATTATATAGTTATTCCTATATTTAGAAAAGTCCCAAAGTCTTATGCTCAAAGGAAAAGCCTTATGATCAGCCCAAAAGTCTTATAATCCTCCTCTTAGAAAAGTATTATGCTCAAGGGTGAAGCCTTATAATGAGAAACTCCTCCAAAAAATGGAAGAGTTCTTAATCCTTACAATCCTGGGAAAAGCCTTATGTTCAGCTACCTTTTTCATTTTTTTTCTTCTGAAAACCACGAACTATCATTTTTTAGCATAGTCATTATAATAATTAAGTATATAATGAATAAAAACAATAAAAATCATATTAAAATACTATAAATAATTAAATTACTGAATCAATAAATGTATAAATTTTCATTAAAATCATAAGGATGAATAAAACGCTTAAAAACCATGATTTTATCCATTTAGAAAATTAATTCTAGAGTTCACCAAATAATAAAAAATGAATGATTTTCCTAGTATCTAAATTAATCAGGGGACTAATTTCCAATGAAAAGTAAACAAAAATTTGGGAAAATTTTTCTCTCATAACTCCCCCACACTTTAACTATTATGGTATTGGGGAAAATAGCAAATTCAATTTATTTTAAGAGTTTCCTTTCCATAACTTAAGTACATAATCTAGTAAAGAAGAAAATCATAGGTTCCTTTATTGTTTGAATTATCACACCTCCTCTGTAAATTAATCCCATCACCTAATTTTAATTAAATCACAAGTTCCAATTCTAGAAGTGAAATAGATAGATTTAAGTGGAATTAATTTTTAAACAAGTGACAATTCCATTTATCCCTTTCCCTTAAGTCCCTTAAACCAACGTTATAATTTCCACTTCATTGATACAACTCAAATGAATTTGTTTTAATTCAATTTACCCTTCTTTATTAGGGTTTAATTTTCTCTTCACTTGAATGATTTCATTTTGAACTATTAGGCATTTATTAATTTTTTCCCAGTAATGATTGTACAAATCAATGTAAAAAACACTTATTGAATACAAAAAAATGACATTTAATCACACGACCAATGCCTAATGTATCAAAGATTCACATTGAGATCCCAATTGCCCATTTTACTCTAATTTAAACGGAGTTATATCAATTTATTTTGAGTTGGTTCCCTAATGTATTTTTTTTCTTGAAGCCTAAGTTACCACTAATTAAGTTCAAAATTCTAGTGACCTCATGTTATAATTTAAATTCTACAGAGATATTTTCATTTACACTCTTTTTCTTTGTACAATAACCAAATTATTATAAAACTAGTAGGAAAACTCACCCAAAAATCATTCAACTTTATCAATTTCAGAACCAATGAAATCATTCAATCTTGCATGATATTTTTCCTAGGAAGGAAACATTCATCTTGATGAAAGTTTTAAAAACAAAAAAACTATACAAAAAGCTTTATACATGTTCAAAACAGAACATATTTTTTTATGTTTTATTTTTTTGATAATAATAATAATAATATTATTTATGTTTAAAAAATAATTCATTAAAAAAGACTAAAAACAAAAAACAAGAAAAGAGAAAAGAGTTCAGACAAAAAAACAATGAGTTCCCTCCCCCACACTTCTTTTAAACTATATCCTCAATGAACTTCAATAAAAATCATGAATATTTCAAGTAGATTCTAATCAGAAAGCATTAAAAAAGAGTATTTTAGAATGAGTCAACTTGGCTGTTGTTATTCCTTATACAAATATTTGGTAGTTTGTAAATCCTAATTTTATTGGATTTATTTTGTCTTTATTCTACTCATATAGCTACTATAAACTTTACTTCCTATTTAGAAAAACAAGAAAAATTAATTCTATTATTAAAAAAGTAAAACACAAAATTGAAAGTAAATTAAAAGTAGAGAAAAAGGGAAGTAAGATATTGGGTAAACCTCAAATAGGTACTTTAATTTACCCTATCTATAGTTTAACAATATTGGTATTATCCTTAGTATATTGGAGAATTTAGTTTGTGTGGTAAGAACCACCACATGTTTCTTTTTTACACTACTCTTCTCTATTTATTTCTTCTTCCATAGGTATCCATTTTTAATAAGGTGAATTGTGTACAACCCCTTAGCGGTGTAATACAGTTTAATAAGTGGGTTTTTCAGTAGGTAGAAGTCCTCATATCCTTTAGTTAAATCTTATAGGACAATTCATTCCACTTCCTAATTTTCTTTAAATTTGGGTATCACTATGTCCTCTTCTAATACAACTTCTTAAAATATCAGCTCTAATTTTTCCTCAAATCTTCCTACATCTATTCCCATGGAAACATCATCTGAATCCTCTAGGGCCTATGAAAAATGTGATAATTACATATAGTGAAAATAAAGGAAATTAGTTTGTAATTAAGATTATGTACAATCAATATAAGAACTCAATATATGATCAACTCCCTCAATTGTTTTATCATGCAGTTCATCCTATATGTATAATTCATCTTTGAAGTCTTATAATATGGATGGTAATAGTAGTGGAAATCCAAATTTTCTTTTAATCTCCTAAACATCTTCCTCAAATTTTGTAGGGATGAGTTATTTTTTTAAGATCACACTGTTCCTCTATCCCTCATAGAAAAAATCAGGGAAAAAATGTGAAAACTCTTTATGTTTTTTAACAAGTCTTCTAAAAAATGTTGTTCCATGATTTCTTTAAGGTATTTAATAAAATCCTTAATTTTTTTGCTAAATTTTTGGAACATTTCCCTAGTTTTATTAGAAAAATACATAGAATTTATTCTGAGGGTGAGACATGATCCATTTTTTTATTTTTAAATTTAATTTTAAAGTAGAAAATTATTTACAAAGTGTCAAGAAAAATGAGTTTCTGACCAAACTCCCTAACAACGATGCCAGAGATTCAAGAGGCTTCATGGTCCTTATATACAATATTTGTAAAACCTATAATTATATCTAGGGGAATAACTATGGTCATTCTCAAGGAGTTATGATCTGGTCATTCACTAATTTCAATCACTTATATATATTTTTGTTGTTTTCTATATGTTATTAAAGTATTGATAAAGGTAATTGATGTTTAGTTCATATGACAAGAATGAGAAATGATAATTTAGAATGTAATTAAATAAAAGTAGAAACCCATGGATCCAACCATAATGATCCTTCATCTTCTCATATCCTTGAATCCCTATTAAATTCTTTTTTTTCTCCAATCAGCTACACATGGCCCCATTGCTTCAAATGTGTGATTGATCATCACACTTAAGGAGAGTCCCATAAGTGATCACATCATCACTCTCTCAAATGGGCCATAATAATGATCCCATCCGGTTCCCAATCCACAACTCTCATTGTATAATAGCATTCCGAACAATAGGAGAGGAAATAATATTTAGTGGTGTGAAAGGAAAGGGGAAGGAAAGATAAATGAGGTATGATAATCTCCTCAATATCTCACTATCACTAGGTCCTTAGGACAAGATATAAGAAGTCAATATGGGTGCATGAAATCTGTTTTACTAGTTTTCATCCACCCAATGAACCACAAATTATCCTTCCATTATAGATGAAAGATTGAGAGATAATTTCAATCGTAGAGAGGATGAAGCATAAAGAGAGAAGAAAGAGTATAAAAACACATATGAGTAACAAAAAAAATGAAATTAATAATAATTGTATAAATTATAACAATACATAATTAAATTAGTAGGATATGAATGTTTTCTACTAGGATAGGGGAAATATATTTATAGCATCACCAGTTTTCTTCCTCATTCTCTATAAATTTTGGTGTTGAGCAGTGAGTTCTTTATTTGTAGAATGGTTTCCACAAGTATATATTAGAGGGTCTAGGTCTTTTTAGTCCGAAACATATCAAATATCCCCAACTTATAAATTCTTCCCATGAATGAACTCTATATTCCTTTGAGAAGAATCAGAGAAGATGGATTTAAGTGCTTCACAGCTACAGAAGAAGTCGAGTGCTGCTCCAGTGTGTTCATGAACTTACTGGAGTAAAGATATATTGGTTAGGTTTGGGGTTGAATTGATGATGTAATTAGGCTTGTATGTGCAACTATTTTTTATATTGTATGGCTTTTAATCCTTATGGTAGGGGAAAAAGGTTAATGTCCACCCTGAAAAAACCTTACACCGGGTAGTTCTTCCAAAAGTTGGTAAAGTACTAAAGCTTAATGCTCCCAAGAAAATCCTTATACTTAGCTAAAAAGTATTAAGATCCTATAGGAAAAGTCTTAGCCATATTATTGGAATCTACTCTAAAAATGTAAGTCTCAAAGTATAACGTTTAGATGCCTTTGTGATTTTTCCTTGAAAACCATGAAATGAAAATTTTCAGTGTAAGATTTATCAGGGTTAAGTAAAGAATGAATAAAAAAATAAAAAACATATTTTAAAGCCTAAAAATAATTAAATTATTGAATAAATCAATTCATTATATTTAATAAAATCCCAAGGATGAATAAAACACTTATAAACCATGATTTTATCCATTTAAAAAATCAATTCTAGAATTCACCAAAGAAAAAAAAATTATGAGTTGCCTGGGATTTAAATTATTTAGGGAACCAATTTAAAAGGAAATGAAAACATGATTTTTTGGAAAATTTGGATCTCGAAAGTTCTAGTTTTTATGTAACACATATATAGGTTACAAACAATATAACTCCCTCTTTATCAGAGTCAAACTCTAGAATACTCGCTACTATTTTTTGTATCTTTACATCATCCTTTTGGGATTATTTGATCTTTACGTGAATGGATGGTTGAATAGTCATTTGGGAAAGATAATATTTCTACCCTTATCTTATTACTTAATGATTAATCCTCTACAAATCCATGAGTCTTGGTTCTTTTTTAATCCTCATCCTAGATAGGGAAACATGATATTTTCTGCTCAGAGCATCAATCACCTTATTTTCCTTCACCGGGTGGAAATGTATTGAGAAGTCATAATATTTTATCAATTAAAATCATCAAATTTTTCTCATATTCAAATCCTTATGTGTGAATATATATGTTAGGCTCTTATGATCAATATATACATCACACTTTTCTCCATAGAGATAATTCCATCATTTTTTTAATGAAAATATCACCATCGAAAACTTCAAATCATGAATCAGGTAATTTTTATCCCAAGTATTTAATTTTTGTGAGGCATAAACATTAACCTCATCATTTTGTATGAGAATCAAACCAATACCTATTTTAAATCATCATTGTATATTATAAAACCTTCCCCACTACATGGTAATGTAAGTACATGAGTAGTGACCAACCTATTTTTTAGTTCCTTGAAACTTTCTTGACATTCCTCTATCCAAAGGAACTTCATTCTTTCAATGTTAACCTGGTTAGTATATTTTATAGTCATTATAAATTTATTTAAATGCATCGATAATAAACTACTAACCCATGAAAACTACATAACTCATTTATAGTAGTCAATTTGAGACATTGTTTGATAACTTCCATCTTTTATGGACATACTGATATTACCTTTATTGTAATTACATACCCCAAGAGTGATACTTTATGTATCCATAATTCACAATTGATAAATTTGGGATACATTTTATCCTTTTTCAAGGTATTCAACATAATTCATAAAGGATATTTATGCTCTTCCTTAATATTTAAATATATGAGAATATCATCTATAAATACAACCAAAAATTGATCAAGGTAGTATGTAAAGGCTATTCATTAGATCTATGCAGATATTAGAATCATTCATAAGTATAAATGGAATCATTATAAATTTATAGTGTTAATACCTTGTTCAGAAATCTATGTTGGAAATATCCTCCCTTTTAACCCTTAACTAACAATATCCAGATCAAAGGTCAATTTTGGAGAAGTACTAGCCTCTTATGATTTGATCGAACAAATCATCGATATGAGGTAGAGGGTGAGTTTTCTTCATTGTGATTTTATTAAGCTCATGATAATCAATTAAAAGGTGCTTTTATTTATTCTTATATTTGAAGAAGAGGAATGGTTCACCCCATAGTGAAGCACTAACACATATAAAACCCTTGTTCATATTCTTTTACAATTGCTCCGTAATTCTTCCAATTCAATAGGATTTATTCTATATAGACTCTTTGAGATAGGCATGGATCCATGTATGAGTTAAAATTGAAATCCTAACCTCATTATCTAGGGGAAGACTAGATATTTCATCCATAAATACATCAGTATATTCTCATACAATAGGTATTTCATCAATGTTGACCTATTCCTTGATCATTTGAGCTAGAAGTCCCTCATTACTAGGTATTATGATCCATAAAAAATAATTTTATTTCAAATAGATATCATGACCATCCTAGCATAGATATTTGATCACAGGATGGTCGAGGATATGAAATGAGATCTTCTTATCCCAAAAATTGATATGTGCTCTATGTAGGGAAATCTAATCCATACCCAATATTACACCAAATTAAACCAAGGATAGAAAAAATAGATTTGCATGGATCATATCCCCACAAATATTAACCGAATAAGAATTATATATCTTAGACGTAATCATCATGACACTAAGAGTTTTCATAGATAGTTCAATATTCAATGTTTTTGGTGGGGAATAAATATTCTTAGAAAACTTGTGTGATATAGAATAATGTGAAGAACCATAACCAAATAAGGTATTTGTAGTTATGGAGTGGAGAATGAGTGTACCTTTCACCAATTAATTATCATAATCCACCTAAATGATAATGTTTACATGCACTCTCCCTTGTTATCTTGGTTTAATAGGTTGATGGTGCTTATTATATTTGTTAGCTATGGGATTAGGGAATTTATTTTCATGATTCTCAAACACTTTGTACTTGAAGTATTCAAGTGTGGGTGGTGTATTTATTCGGGAATTATTCTCCTCAATTGTACTATATAACCTATTTATCCCTATTCAACACCACTAAGCTTGATGGAAAACCCTTCCTTACTTGAAGAACCTCCCGATCCCTTTAAAGTAATTTCCATGATTCTTCCTCCCATATTGTTGGTATGTAGGCAGTTGATTTCCCCCCACATGTCTTATCATTAGAGTTTCCATAATACTCTAATTTTCTTTTCTTATCCCTAGAATAATGAGAGTCCCCAATTTCCATTTCTACCTTTAACACACATTTAAAAATTTCTTCATAGATCCCAAAGTCTCTTATGGATAATTCCCTTAGAAGATTTGGTTTTAAGACACCAAAGAAATGGTCAATATTTCTTTTAGAGTTAGAGATATAACCAGATGTGTACCCCATGAGTCTCGTGAAGTTTTCTTCATATGTTATAACATATCTTTCATTTTTTAGCTCTATGAATTCTCACTCTATTTTTGTGTGAAGATTTTGAGGAAAGTGTTTGATGAAGAATACACTACAATAAAAGATCCTCATAACAGCAGTTTAAACCACAATTGTATGATTTTACAATGGTTTTATAAAACAACTGCTAAATTGGGTGTCAGTATCCAACATGTGGTGGTTTTTTAATTTAGTGACTGTTTTTGGGAAGTGTCATAGTAAAAATATTTAGTGGTGGTTTTGGTGGTTTTAGCGGTGGTTTCATGTGAAAAAATGGCAAATTTAGTGGCGGTTTAAACCGAAGCTAGTTTTTTTTTCATTTTTTTACATTAAAACTGCCACTAAACCACTATAACTTCCAACAAAAAATAACACAAATTTTTTTATTATTGGTTTTAACCACCACTGATAAGATAACATCAAACTACAACGATGGTTCAAACCCCCACAAAATATAGTTCATTTCATTAGCGGTGGTTTAAACCACCATTAAATGTAGATTTACAAGTAAAAAAGGCAGAAAATTATGCATCCCCGGTACTAGTACCTTGAAAAAAAAACCATGTGCATAGAATATATAAAATAATAATCTAAACCATCTATCAATGTTCATTAGTCAACAATATAACAATGTTTCATAAAAACCATGTACAAAGAACATATAATAGAATAATCTAAACCATAGCATCTCAACCATCTAACAATTTTTGATAGATCTAAATCTAAGACTTTAAACTGTATAGAATCAACATACAAGCTTTAATCCTTAGAACTACATATCATGAACTTATAAGATGTATCCCTGAGCCATCCTAATAAGGATGATTTATTCCAATGCTCAGGATAACATTGTAAAAAGAATTGAGTCCAACAACACTACTGATTAGTTTTAGTTTGGACTTTATATTTGATATAGATTAAGTTCTTAAACATGACTCGGTAAGAGAATCATGTATGAGTCTATGAGAAAACCTATACTATAACACTTTTAATAGGATTATGTTTTTTCAATTCAGGTTGATGATTAATATAAGAATGTTATCCTGGTTTTGGAACCACATTCTGTAGTGGATGAAGCATATTCCATGGAAAGTTTTTTATTTCAATAAAATGTTTCCTAGAAAATTCCTAAGGTGGGGAGAACGATGAGTATTATGGAAATTATTTCCTTTCATGTAGAGGGACACAAATGTAATGGAAAAATTAGAAATGGTCAGAATGACTTCTTGAATCCAATGATTTGGTATATTCAATATTTCATATCTCAAACATGATGATGAATTTTAAAACAAAGGTTTCAGTTTAAACTAATTCTGGATGATAGATTCATGATCGAGATAAATAAGTGATCTATTAGTTTTACCAGTTGGTAGTGTGTCAATGAATTCATGGAAACATAATGGAAAAGTGGTTAGTTGATTACCCAACTATTGATGAAAGATGAGTTTCATTATTGGAATTTTTTGGTTATTTATGGAATAACATGGTATCATTGGGATCTAAGGCTGTGCAATAAATACCTTAATTAAAACACCATCTATTAAGATGGGAATCTCTTAAACAAGTAAGTCGAGATTGGATTGATTGATGCTTCAGTGATCAAATTTTGAAGGAGATCTGATCCTTCAATCTATGCATCATGTTAAATACGATGTGAACTTTTTGGGGTGTAAACCTTTAAAGATATACCATAGAAGTAAAATGAGGGTTTTAGGGTGCGCTAAGGTGGGTGACCCATTTTTGGACCTAGTCACACATCATCAAGAGATGTGGGATTATGGTTTGGTTCAATGAAATTATAACATGTTTTTATGGAGCGTGTATCATAAGATCTAAATAGGCCTATGAAAATATTTTTTCAAAAATGTCAGGAAGTTTTTATTTGTGGACTAAGAATGGGTAATTTTTAGCAACTTGGTGTACTTTTATTAAATATTCAGTCATTACCAATATATTGACACCATCCTAACTATGTTGGGAGAGAATCTATATACCAAGATAATTAATTGAAACCAATTCCATTTTGTTTGGATGGAAGGAATCCATGGGAGGTTTAAACAAGGATTGATTTATAGAAATCCTTGACATATGGATTACAAATTTCAAATATTGGAGGGTAACACATATGTGAGTGTTGGACTGGTTGTTGGATGGTTGTTTTAGTTTTTGAATTTTTTGATAACTGGAACTGAGTACTATTGTATTACATGGTGAATGCCAGGTACTGGTTAAAATACATACTTGGGAGAAGCTCGAGTCTAGGCATTAGGCTTGGGATACCTTTTTATTATCTAGGTGTGTTGGATCAGGAATTCACTAGAATGTTTTTTTGGAATGGTGACATAAACGAGTAAGATTTGGTAAGATTAAGAGATGTCACCATAAGTTGGTTACAAGCAGTGGTGAGCATGCTCAAAGTGATATTGGGGTACCTTGGATAAAAGGTGTCAGAATATGGATTTAGGGATGTCAACTATTAAAGTTTAGTGTTCTTAAAAAATACTCAGCCAAACGCATTTCAATATGAGTTATTTTTAAAAGTGGTATGTGGTCAGTGAGGAATCACTTCAGGAACATGGTGGGTTGATACAGGTGCATTTTAATGGTTTTTGAGAGCTTTTAAAGGAAAATATAGTGTGAACAGTATGATCTTGGTCAATTGGATTTCAACCATTTCAAAAAAATTGAGGACCAAGGGTAATATCCTACCAAGTAACATATTAAATGTGTTGGGAGCACCGTTATGACATTGAGGTCCTGTATAAATAGGAAATTGTGATAGTGGGAGTACCATAACTCAGAATTGACCATTAAAAATTAAAATTTATTATGGATATATCTATATGTTAGTTGATAATAGGATTATTACACGATTATATATATTATATATAGGCTCACTCAATGTGCTTAAGAACATAGCGATGTAGCTCCCAATTTGGATCTCCATCATCCTCCAAGTATCATTCTCCCCTATAGTGATGTCACATGGCCAAAATAGGCTCACCTACCATCTTGGGAACACACCTCAAAGGATCTCTTGTGAGAAGTGATCATTCCCATGTTTTGAATGTGGTAAATGGTCGACCAAACATTTTTGGGCCCCATCCTTGAATGACATGGATGGGGGCCTTGTGCCTCCAACATTAATAAAATGAATCAAATAAACAACATAGTAGTTAGTCTAAAATATTAATATACACATCCTTACATAACTAAAACGAAAATATTCAATATCTCCCTCTTCTATATGGAACATATACTACTTCATACTCAAATTCATACTTCACCAATTCTAGACTCACTACCTTTCTAAATCATCAAACCATATCAAATTCCAATGCCTTTATCAAACATGGAGAATCATGAAAATGTTAGGTCATGAAATTTTTAGGTGACTACTCTGTGCCACACATGATACATGATACATGATACATGATACATGATGCATGATACATGATACATGATACATGATACATGATACATGATACATGATACATGATACATGATACATGATACATGATACATGATACATGATACATGATACATGATACATGATACATGATACATGATACATGATACATGATACATGATACATGATACATGATACATGATACATGATACATGATACATGAACAAACACTCTGTTTCCATATTTTTCTAGTATATCAACCAGACCACTAATCACTATTTGATGATGAACACTACTTGTCACCCTCTCCACCTCCATATCTACTTCCTGCTACCGACACCTGTAAGACAATTATATTGAAAATTAAATAATGTTGTATATTTATATTTAAACTTAAAACCAATAAGTGTTTTCAAACTAAATGATTTTGAAGTTGTGCGATTTACCTTCTCACCACCCGTTATCGATGCAATATCACCAGGGAAAAATCTGGTCATCTTCTGATATAAATTGACCAACGCTTTCTGCAAAGCAGATATCTTATCCCCCTATTCATGAATTGTGTTTTTCATAGAAACATAATCTCTATGAGAATATCAACAATAACCATAAGTAGATGCAGATTTAATCCCTGATGGCCTGCAAAATACCATAGATGGTAAGGGTCCCAAACCCATCCCGTTCACTCGACCAGGATGCTTCTTCCCAAGCACTTTACCAACTGGGTCATCCTGGGAGACTGAGTAGGACTGCACATGATTGGAATCCCATAGTTCTTTAATTTTTACTTATAAATAAAATATCATTAATATTAGAAGTAATATATATTAATATAGTGACAACTAATAATAAGTTATTATAATGAAAAATGATTCATACCCCAACTTCTTTGGAAGGATCATTAACAAAACTCCCATCATATTTTTTATGAATATCCAACCACACTTCTGTTCGAGATTCTTGGTGCCCTAAACTCTGTGATTACATTAAAAAAAAAATCAATAATTTAATATGTTAAAAAAATAATATTTTCTTATAAATATTTAAAATAATGAAAAGATTATCAGAGTCGACCAGCTTCTAAAAAAACTCTTTGACCCCGCAGTGCGAGGGATGATTTTCTTAGCCCGACTCGATGAATTATTTCTTGAAAGATCCTGAAATAAATAAAATGTAATTTAATAGTAATTTATGCAATGTCATATCCTTTTCATATACATGTATAAATATAAAATTCTATTAATATAATAATATATATTTAAATACCATGTAATTATCATCACAATGTCCATCAATAAAAACTTTCTATTTCCCTCTAGGTACCCCATTGGGTACCTTGTCATACATCTGTTGGGTGATCAATGAAGTATCATTGATATCACTCCATAATCTCAATTTAAAGTCTTTCCATTTATTGCCCAGATTTTTCAATGTCCACTTTTGTGCTTCTACATCAACAATCGTAAAGTGGAAAACATATGTACATATAAATTCATTTAAAAAATATTAGAATTTAATAACATACTAAAATTAAATTAAACCATAATGTATTAAAATTACCTTTATTTTTGAATAAAAAATTTCATTCTTCCAAGATGAATACATATGCCTCCAATCATTATACGTAATCGGAAGGGAAACCAGCTCCGTGGCCAGATGACCTAGAATCTGGCCAAATAATCCTATGGAATCATCTGTAGGGACCCCATAGAAATAAAATGGGACAACTATATTTAGTCCTATCAGATTCCATACATCTGAACTTTTCATATTTTTCTCCACAGTTTCATTGTTTCCATATTTTATGAACAAAGAGTAAGTATAAAATAAGTGAAATAAATTTATGAATATTAAAATTTGTACCTATAAAAGTAACTCTCTAGTATCCCCATGAATAACTTGGAGTGGTGCCCTGATCCCTCACTATTAAGGCTGATAAATGGGAAGGCGTCAACTGAGCTTCTTATGGGATGCTCATAGAGAGTGTGTGAGATGGTGCAGGGCGAAAAATAGATGGTGTATCAGATGCTGTAGGGAGGGAGACTGATGGATCTTCATCTGTCAATGTGGTTGATGGAATAATATAGTGCTTCCTCCTTAGAATTCCTATCATTTAATAAAATAAAATTAAATTTAGAACATATAATTCAAAAAATTCAACTTGTGAGAGAGTTGGGATATTGAGTGTTTGTCCTTAAATATCATGTTATATGTGATGAATTTTATATATGATTAGCACTGGATATTGTGATTAACTTTTTTTATGATTTTTATTATGGTTATTACTAGATATTGAAATTATATTCTCTTATGGAACTCTAATGACTTGTGGATACAATAGATGTATCATTGGAATTGATCAAAACAGGTGAGGTTAAGTGTTGTGGTAACCTGGTTTGCACCTGATGAACCAATGTGGATTCTAGTATACAAGTTTCAAGATGAAACCTATAAGATAATTCCCAAATGTTTCATACGATATTCATAAAAAAATCAAGGTTATATATGTGAAATTTAAAATAAAGAAACCTAAGGTAATCACAATGAAATCAATTAATGATAGAGAAACACAAAGTTTTCCATATTTACACACTAAACATTATCTACATCATAACCATAGACATGCTTCATATCAAAATAATAAACATGACCAATATTAAATGATTTTACATGTTTAATATCAAGACAATATATTATTATAATTTATTCATATAAAAAAATAAAAATGCTCTAGAGGAAAACATAATGCACCTTCATCATGCACAATATAATTTATTCTATCATCCATTTATTTCCATCCCTAATAAACTTAATACATGTGAAGTTCATTTAATTTTAGAATGAGACTTTTTAATCAATATATAACTACTATGAAACAACCAATCCAATACAAAACCCCATACATAATTCACATACCAACTCCATGCTCCTGCATCACACATCATCACCAAAACCATGATCATCACACAACTATATCACACATCATCCAATGTCACATCTCTTTCCAACAAACCATTTTTAAATTGAACAACACACTCTAACTCAAACCCAATTACCACCACTAATGGTAAAATTCCCATAAGGACCATATGAAGCATAAAAAATGCATCAATCACATAAACATATAAATGATATTTCAGCATACACAATACCACATTTCAAAGGGGCCTCCTATGTGGATAGATAGGAGTGGGATTAAGGGAGAAAGGGGAAAAAGGGATCAAGATGGGGTAATTGACCAAAAATACTCACATTATATATATATAGAAAGTTTATCAAGTAAATTTTATGGGGCCATGGGGTCCCTGGTTTCACTCTTAGGATACCCAGGACTCTTACAAGTTTAACATTAACTATTTAACTCCCACAAGGTACCCAGTGTCACCTATAATTGTAAAATATATGCGGAAAAACATTGTCGGTACCCTATATCACCAATTCAAACACCAAAACAAAAACCTCATTAAAAAAAACTTTGAATGTAAACTCAATAACCTAAATCAATTTTTAATCCTTTATCAAAAAAATACCCCTCAATCAGAATTAAAAACTGAAACTATCGAATGATTTTTCCATTCAAATTTCCAACATAAGACCTTAATGACACCATAATCAAGGTAATAAGGTAAAAAAATTATATCCTCCCAAAAATATCACTTTTCAATATAGATAAGTCTCAAGAAACATCTATCTAAAGACTCATTGCCTCTATATTGGAAATAAATAAACTGAGGAATCTATTATACTAATAATAATAATATTTGAAACTCACCCCAAATATCCAAAACTAACTAGCTCTAGAACCCAAATAACTGAAACAATATCATATAACTTATACATAATTTTAAACACACCTCAAACCATATATTAATTCATCCATCCCATGTCTAAGTCATAGCTCCAAAATATAACCCAAATCATTAAAAACACCTACACTTCAACATCCAAAACTATCACACTAATAAATATACCTAATTTTACAATACACTTCTAATGAATGAATCCAAAATCCAAAAAAATACCAAACCATCAAGAAACATCAATACTATACCATATTTACTCATACCCATAATCCCTTATTTTTTATACTAATCATAATATAGAACATGGTACTCTCCATTATATGATTCCATTGGGATTTTATTTGATTAACCTAATTTTAAATTATAGATTATCAAGAAAATAAATTTATCAAAATGTTTATATAAAAAATATTCTTATTTTCAAAATCAATATATCAATTTAGTTTTTGGAAATATCACATAATACACAATTGAACAATGATAAAATTTGAGTGAGAAGAATCAGTTACCACCATACATTTTGAAGCTTCATTACACTTGGAATGCATATTATAACTAATTTTACACTAGTTTCCATTTTACTTCAAAAGTATAATTGAATTACATTTCAAAATTACTTTCCAATTTCCTTTTAAAAATTAAACTTTATGTTTTAACATCTATTACCCCATTTAAAACACATATAAGTTTAAAATAGTTTTTTTATCATAACCCATTCTAGTTCAAGATCCAATAAAAAATTTATAATTTAGAAACACCAATTTTATTTTTGTTTCCCCAAACTAAATTATTTTAAATTTTTTTTTAAAGTACACATTATGTCTTTTTAAAAATATATCAATATTTAAATCATATTTTGATTAAATAACATCAAATGAGTTATAAAACATGGAATTATAAAATATTTCCAATTACTAGATGACATTAAAAAACTCCACCTAGGCACTTATACGAAGTGACACATGTTACCACATAGAATTGAAAAAAAGGTTAGGACTATCATGATAAAATGATTTATTTTCATAAAAAAATCTAGAAGAACATCAATACACATGGAATAAGTAACATACCCATTATCAATATATTAACATGCTGATAAATATTAAAAAAAACATTCTCAACAAATAGAGGGGATCATATAAATGAAAATAAAAACAAAATAAATGTATTCACATGAATGGACATTCAAAAAAATTGAAAATGATAAAGAAAATTGGTAGAAGAATATACCTTGATTAATGGGTATATGTTTTTTGATGACCACAATAGATATGATCAAATAGAGCGAGGGGCGGTGAGGCATGGGACCGATGGTGAGTCACAAAAAGGCTCGAGACTAGAGGCAAGGTTCTGCTAGGGTAGGGATTCAGGGGTTTTGGGGGTTTTGGGGGTTGGGGGAGTGGGGAGTTAGGGAGATAAGTGTCAGGTTTTTGAAAAAAATAAAAGTTTTAGTGGCGGTTTTTAATAAACCACTGCTAAAAAAACACTGTTAAACACTGATTTTGGTGTAGTGATAATTTATTGAACTCCTCCAATTATATAGAGTATACTTTTCTTGTGTGTGTTTTAAATAATTTTTTTTTAATGAGAGTCCACTATTGGTTATCCTCTCCTTCCAAATGATAGACGACCAAAATGGCCTTCTCATGCTTCGAGCATTGGATGATGAAAAATATCTTTTCCATAAAAATTATCCATCACTTATCAATACGTGGATTAGAATATCCATTTAAGGAGGGTGGAAATTGTTTCATGAAAGACTCGATATCAAGTTAATCATTCCTTTGTTCACTCAGGATCTCAACGCGGTTCATGTTATTACTGATAACTTGTGAAAGTTAAGTGAGAATTGCTATGAGGTTTTGTACACCAGATCCCACCCCATTTGATTGTTCATTAGTATAATAAAATCATTATCCTACACACCCATTATTAACTCAATTAATCCCTTCTCTAATCATTTCTTAGAAAAAGAAAATTAAGGACTTAAAATTAATAAATGCACCAAAGGAAGACTATTAGATTAGAATAAATAACTCATAAATTACATGCATACCCTATCATATGAACCTATAAGATTTGATCTAGGTTATCCATGGTAAATTCCTATTAGTTTCCATAACATAAACACATTAAAACCCCTCATAATGGTCCATAAAGAGAATGTGAATTTACTAATTCATATCTCTCAGGAGTGTCTAGCTAGGTGTGCAGTCTTAGGCCCACTCATCATAAACTGAGTGAATATAAAGTTGATACTAAGCCATCCCTTTTCAAGGTGATTACCCCTAGGTGAATCTATTACATTAACACATACACTTTATAATATCCATACAAGGATATGATTTCAAGTAGAACCACACACTCTTTATTTTAGTAAAACTTCAGGATGTTATCCTATAATTAGACTTATCCCTAAGATTTTCACTAAATTTCCCTCATCCCAATCCCAAAAAAACTAAAATATTCCCAAAAAAAAAACTAACCCTACTCTAATAACAACTAAGGATATCATAGATAGATAAATATACTTAATTCATTATTTTACATCAATAATACTTTCATATTACAAATAGACACATAATCCCAAGAACTGATGTTTTAATGTTGTGAGAGATTATCCATATAAAAAACTTATTTTACAATATTCATGAACATTTCATCATAATCATACAACTCTAAACCCCATTCTAGATATATCATACATAATAATCATATTCATAACATAAGGAATAAAAACATAAGAAATGGGTTATCTTAGATACTCAGTAAGGGAAACATAAGAAATAACCAATGATGATCATAAGTGAGAAAAAGCTAAGCATGTGGGTATGATAGCATAATAAATATCCAGGAACATAACATTAGAAAAACATATAAAGATAAAACATGGAGAATAATACATGAGCCATCATAATATGAGTATGTGGAAAAACATAATAATGTGGCATAAACATAATCATAAAAATCATAACATAATGGATCATGAATCACAACCCATTTCCATTTATAGATCAGTCGTCACTACCTATTTCCCTTGATAGATTAGGATTCACTACCTATTTCCCTTGGTGGATCAAGTATCACAACTCATTTACCATTATCTCATTAGATATAAAGATTTAATCAATTCATTGGAAGCCTATATAGGTCCCAATCATCACTTAATGAAGAACCATACATATATGTTCCACAAGATAATAAAACATTAATTTTAATACCATCACTAATTTACCCAAGGAAAATAGATGTGTTTCATGAAAGAATCAATAGAACATTTTATAAGTCACCCAGAGAAAGAAGGGGGATGGTAGAATAAGAATATGTCCCTTAATGAAATATAGGGAATATTAAAGGATGTTAACATTGATGAAAGAAATATTTTATAAGAGATTTTAAAATTAATTGGATAAAAAATAATAAATTCACTTTAAGTTTTTAATCACTTTTGAGAAAATTTTTATAAAACAAGGGATTAAACATTTATTTATAGAATAATGAAAGTGTGGTGATTAAGTTTCATAATGATATTTGATTAAGGCAGTAGGAAAATGTGTTAGTATGATTTTAAAAAAAGAATATTCCTTTCACATTTTGTAAAATGGTAAAATTTTGTGAAAAACAATAGTGCATAAAATGTTAAAAGATGATTAATTTTAAATAGAGTAAAATTTATTGAAAATGTTACAACCCAACACACTGGATCCCACCTAGTTAGTGGAGAGATGAGCCACAATTATCCCAATCCCACCTCCATAGGCTAGTGGCTGGTGAAAAGTGCTGAAAGAAAAAACTAATATGGGAGGCCTTTGCCTAATGTACCTACACACACACACACCAAATAATATATATGTAAAAAGTTATAGGAATAAATATAAAAGAAATTAATATCTAGAGTACCAACCATAAATGTAACAACCACTAGGGAATATAAAAAAAGTATGATAGCATAATCTGAGAAATAAAGGGGAAAATAAATGACCTACCAGAAAATATGTACCAACTTAGAAATAAATGGATATGTAAATGATGAGATATCCCAAATTCATATATTCAAGCCCTGATCATTGTACATGGTAAAATGCACCATGGTATCCCTATGCTCCTCTGAAATCACTGTTGACTTATCCATCGTCTGTATAAGACACAACATGTGTGGGAAAATCCAATGTAGGGGTGAGTATATACATACCCAGTAGGATGTCCCAAAGATAGAGGGGTAGTAATAGGAGACACAATAGAAGTAGAAAGATCAACCTATAACAAGAGATAAAGGGAACCCAACAATAAAGATATCCATGGTGCATTTGACCCCATACAGTGGTCGGGGCTTGGAGATCTGGAGCCAAGATCTCTCAATATTTACCTTTACAGTTGTTTTCAGATTGGGACATTTTTTCTAGTCAAGCATTTATTTTTTCCTTTTACTTATCAGATTATTTTTTTGTACTCTAGTATTCCCTAGATGTTGTTACATGTATGCTTTTTACTCTAAATGTTACTATTTATATTTATTCCTCTGGATTTATGCATGGATATAGTCAGGTGCATGCATATAGGTATATTAGGAAAAGACCTATCATATTAGTTATTATTTTTGGAAATTTTCTATGGCCCCTGACCTATAAAGTCAGGTTTGGGGTAGTTAAAACTTAGATCTCCACCAACCAGGTGAGCTCCGATGGGTCGGGTTGTGAAAGATTGGTATTAGAGCTGGTTCGACCTGGGGATGATGTTTGGAGTTATGTACCCTTGTGAGGTTTGGTTGGGAACTTAGGGAAATGGTGTCAAAGTGTCTCGAGTGTGGATTTTAGTCTAGGGAACCCAATACTGGTACGGTGAGTGACATATCCATTCACTATAACTCTCACTACCTTCTTATCGACTCAGTATACTGAGACATTGGTTTGAGGGAAATTTTCTACATGAATCATATAGGATTTATTATTTTGACTATACTTATAGAGTCATCTCCCCATATATATATACATGGTCATCTGATCGTGGCATATATTGATTAAATTTTAAGGATGCCTCCATGAAGACAACTATCCAAGTTACCAATTCAGGATCATGATAATGATCTGATGAGTAATGAAGCCTTAGTCCATGGGCCGTCATGTGAGATATTTCCTCCATGTGGGAAGGTAGTATCACCCCCACCTATGAAGAATAATATTATACCAGCAGAGTAGGATAAGTAAACATGCAATCTTAGCTCACTCCATGAGTTCTAGCTCCAAAGGCCGCTGAGGTTCCACTGTGAGACATATCCCCAGGTGGTAGAGGATTGGCTATAGTTAGTGATCCAAGTTTTAGACTTTCCAAACACTGAATAATTAGGTGGTTGCATTGGTAGCTAGTCTTTTCCACAGAGAAGTTGGGTGTTGGTAGATTCTAGTCACATAGATTCATGTTGAGTCGACACTCTCATGGAGTGACTTCCAGTAGCTGTTTTTTGAGGAGTACTAACCCTCATGATTTTGATCAGTATAGATTCAGAAGATTCTAGAGATTAAATAGGTAGGGATGATAGTTTCTAAGTATGATTCAAGTTTTTTTGACCTTATGTGATACTCCCTTAACATGATTCAAGATGGTTACTTCTAGGTGTAGAAGTTTTAGCATGGTCTCTATCGAGACATTTGTGCCAATGTGGTACCTCGGTGTATTCCCATGTATTTTGGAGTGTTAGTGTAGGAACTGGTGATAGATATATTCTTATTAGAGGGATGCCATGAAACTATTGTTGGTAGTGGGAATTATTGGGTTGATTCATCAGTAGGAGCTAGCAGACACCCGTTGGTAGGATCTTGACACATGATATCTTTTCAGGACCAGACTCAAGCATGTGGTATTTCGACATAGGGACCACACATAGGACTAGGGAAACCTAGAGAGGGGTGTTTCAATGCATGTGATGGGTGAGGTTACATGACATATGATTTCCCAACTCGATGTGCTGAGGAGGTCAGATAGATAGTGTATGGAATGATACGACAGAGGCAACACCGTGATCATGAATCTCTTAGGTGAGTATAGGGAAGCTCCCAAGTAGGAAAAGTTGTCAAAGGAGAATGCGGGGTTCTGGGAGGAGGGGATTTATGTGGTGGATGACATTATGATTCACTTCCACCATTGCCACTAGGCGTCCTACACCATTCTCATGGAGCTAGTGGTCAGGGCCATGGAAAGCTGTAAGTTATGGAGGCATATGACCCAACAACTCATGAAATGATTAGAGGTACGAACTATGTTTATTTTAATCTTAATTTAGTACTAGTTAACACAAGTTAAAGTCATTCCTTTATCTATTTACTAATAGTGCAATAGCTGGGGATCCCAGTTGAGACTTTAGCCCAACAACTTTTCCTTGAGTTTCCTACAGAGAGTGATTCTTTTATACTATTTATCTACTGGAAGTGAGAGATATATATTGGTGGAGAGAGTTTATCTCAGGTCCTTTTAGTCATTATGATGATACCTTATGATGTTATCTTGAGTATAAACTAGTTTTTGATAGTCCAAGGCCATATCAACGGTCACTGCAGATGAGTTAGATTCCTTCAAACTGATTGGATGATATTCTCCTTTGTAGGTGAGAGAAATAACATGGTAGAGTGTGTGGGAATTGTGACCAAGATGATCCAACCCATCACCCATTAGTTGGAGAGTTTATCCCTTGGTACATTAGGATAATAAAAAATCTATATTCCTTCAATCATGGAGAATTATATTGATGTTTTCCCCAAGAAAATTTCTAGGCTCCCTCTGATATGGAAGATGGTGTTTTGCATTGACTTACACCCCACGACCACTATGATATCTCTTAAAGAATATCAGATAGACCCTATCGAGATTTTGGAGTTGTGGTTGTAGTTGGAGGACCTTTTAGTGAAGGGATTTTCCAACCCAGTATTCCCCCATGCATCTTTGATGTTTTTCACGAAAAAGGTCGATTGAAGCTTGAGGATTTGTGTAGATTATCATTGTTTGAATTGGGCCAATATAAAGAACAAGTACACCTTTTCAAGTATTTATGACCTATTTTATAATTTTTGAGGTGAAATATGGTTATAAAAGATCAATTTTAGGTATTTATACCACCATTTTAGAGCTCATGGGGCTAATATTCTGAAGATGTAATTCTGATTTAACTACAAACACTATGAAAACCTGGTGATTCCTTTCAATGTGATGAATTCCCTTGATGTGTTTATGATTTTGATGAAATGTATCTTCCATATATACTTGGATTTTTTTATTATTGTCTTCATTAATGACATATTCATTTACTTTGCATGAGAGAAGGAGCATGAAGAGCAATTGAGGATGGTCCTAGACTTGATTCGGGAGAACCAACATTATGGTTAGATCTTGAAGAACTAGTTATGGATCCATGAGGTTGATTTTTTGGGGCATGCCATTTTTGAGCATGGATTAGCTATGGACCCGGTGAATATTGATACTGTTTATTCTTGTGATCCACCCAAGAGCACATCATAGGTGTGGAGTTTTCTTATATTAGTGGGGTACTAAAGGAGGTTTGTGGTGGAATTCTCTAGAATTGAAACCCCTTTGACTACCCTGATGTGAAAAGGGTATCCATTTTCCTTGGCTAAGTAGTTTCATAGATCCTTTGAGGAGTTGTGAATGAGGATGACAAGTGTTCCTATTTTGAGACCACTAGAGGAGGGTGTGGAGTACATAGCTCATTACAATACCTCCAGATATAGGCTTGTATGCATGTTGATGTAGAGGTAGGAAGTTATCACATATGCGTCGAGGAAGTTAAGATCCCATGAGTAGAACTATGTGACTCATGACCTAGAGTTGACAGTGGAAGTATTTTATATAAGGAATTAAAGGCACTATTTTCTAGGATAATTATTTTTTGTTTACTAAGACCACCAGAGTCTCAAGTATATCTTCAAGTAGAAAGTCCTGAAAAAGAGGTAGAGGTGATGGTTAGATTTTCTACAAGACTATGACTTTGAGATAGTCAATACTCATGGGAAGGAAGATGTGGTGGTATATTACCTTAGAAGAAAGTCCCAGGCTCGCTTGGTGGAGGGGGTGTCTGAGCAGTTGTTTTCCTTACAATTGACCTTGGTTGTGGATGAGGGTGCATTTTTTCTTCAGTAAATGGTGTTGAATCATCTACTTCTCCAACGTGTGAGGATGGACCAGTTGGGATACATCTACTATATGGTCATCCATGATCATATATTCTCAAGATATTCAAAGTATGGATTTTATGAAGGAGGGAATCATGTCATCCTATTTCATGGATGAATAATGGTCCTTATCATGATGTGAGATGAGGTGATGGGGGAGTTTCACACCACTAATTTATCTATACATACTGATGTGTTGAATATGTATAGATACCTTAATAATAAGTTATGGTGGACTTAAATGAGATAGAGTGTGGCTGAGTTTGTCTCTCAGTGCCTCACATGTTAGTAGGTGAAGGCTGAACACTAGGTTATAATAGTTTTTTTACAGCCTCTTGAGATCCTAGAGTAGAAATGGGATGACATATCCATGAAATTTATGATAGAGATTTTGTGGACAATGAGAGTCCATGATTCCATCTGGGTGATGGTTGATGGAATTATAGAGATAGCTCACTTCCTTTCTATCAGTGAATAGATCTCGGTGGAGAGTTTGAGGTAGTTGTATGTGTGGGATATCATCCTCTTTCATAGGGTTCCCTTGATGATTGTCTCCGACCATGATGCGCGATTTACATCACAATTTATGGAGAGGATTTCAGGAGGTATTCAGGACCCATATGAGGATGATTACAGTATTTCACACCCATATAGATGTCCAAACTAAGAAAAGTATCCAAGTACCGGAGGATATGATGATGGTCAACTTGATAGAATTTATCTGGAGGTGTGAGGATCAATTAACCTAGGTAGAGTTTTCATATAATAATAGCTACCACTCTACTATCCGTATGACACATTTTGAGTCACTGTACAGAATATATTATAAGTTACCCTTATGTTGGACTAAGATCTATGAGGTGTCTCTCATTGGGCTAGAGATGGTACATATGATGACGGAGAAAGTCCAGGTGACCTACGAGCAGATGAGGATAGCTCAGAGAAAGAAGAAATCTTATGCAGATCACCATCATAGGCCCTTGAAGTTTGAACAGGGAGACCATGGTTTCCAAAGAGTCTCCCTATGATAAGGATTGTGGAGGTTCATTTGGGGAGGTAATATATCCCCAGGGTTCATTAGTCTATTCGAGATCATGTAGTGGGTTGATGAGGTTTCTTACCACCTCATCTTACCCTCACAGTTGGAGTGGGTGCATGACGTCATCCATGTGTCGTAGTTGAGGAGATACATGAACAATCCCATGCACACTATTTATTGGAGAAATATGAACATTGAGGATGGATCCAACTTCATAGATCACTTGGTGGAGATCAAAAATTATAAGGAGATAATCCTATGTGGATGGAACATTACCTTGGTTCATGTGCTGTGGCAACATGAGAGCATGCAGAGAGCTCCTGGGAGTGGGAGAACCAGATGCAGGCTTAGTATCCCCACCATTTTGTTTAGTTTTTTTTTCTTTTTGAGGATGAAAATCTTGTGGGGAATAATTTATAGACCATGTTTTTTTTCCTTTTATGATTTTGAAATATATCAAGAAATATTTTCAGATCCATCCACTGAGATGACGCGTGATTCTGAGTCTTAGTGCACCCAAAATTAATTTAATAAAATATTTAAAATATTTTATATCACACACAAATACTATTTCAAAAATAATTGTATATATTCTAAAGAGAGACTCAAATTGAAAATATGAGACCATGGTTGAATCCGAATCATGGGATTTACACCAGGTGAGGCCTAAAGTTGGTCAGCACTAGACATTTGGATAAAGCATATGTTGGTGGGTATGTTAAGAAAATTAATTAATTAATTAATATAATTAATTTATTAAATGACCTAAATGTATTCCCTCTATAAATACACTATTTTGGAGAATCTATAGAGTTTTCTGCATAACCCTGGGACCATTGATAGGGGGATTCCACCATTCTTCATTGGTGGATTGAGATCAGATGACTGAACAATAACCAGATTGAGGAGAATCAAGGCGCAATGAATACAATGGATCTTCCCCATCATTAGAAGCTACAATCTTTAACAATGATCAATCTGAATCAAGGTATGACATGTCATTTGTAGTTTCCACCCTTATGATTAGAATATTAAGCATGATCAAACCTATTATCCTTTGTTTTTCATTGAATAAGATTCTTTGTATGATCTTATGAATCAAAATAAATTATTTTCTTAGTTTATATTTTATTATGCCATGTTTCTCACCCCAAATACATCCAATTTATATTCATTGGACATGAATTCTTGGAAAACAATTGATCCACCTATGTTTATGTAATTTCCCCCATCGTTATTCATGTTATTCACCATTGGCCTATGGGTCCATAGTTCAACAATGTTGGGTGGTTTTGAGAAATATCAAACCCTCATATTTGAGGAGGATTCATGTGTGATAGATGGTTTGATGATCTAAGGTTGAAAGGGAATGAATCTTGGGATGTGAGTGATGGATTCATAGATCTAATATTCAAAGTCGAGATGGAATTAGTATGGGAGATGCATCATAATATGCAGACTTCATGTAGTAGAATCAGATTCTTATTTTTAGCCAACGGAGGGCCGGAATCGATGACTAAAGGTGTTTTCCATTGTTTTCAGGTGGTCAAACAGAATAATTAGTGGAGGAAGAAACATGTACAATACATGTGTAGAAGATCTGACATTATATGAACATATTAACTACATGACATGTATTGGGATGAACACATTCCATGTAGTACAATATTTATAGTGGCTATGTTTTTGCATTGGAGATAAATACGACACACTGTGTGAAGGGACTAAACATCATGTAACCCCAAGCTATCTGGATTATAGTGCGCAGAGGGTACATGCCCAAGATCCCATGTGTCCCACACACCATGTATGGTAGGAGACTTGAAGTATACATCGGAGAGTACACAGACTTGGGTAGGCAACACATGTTGAGTTCCAGCCCAACCCTTACACACCATTTTTTACAAGGGGAACACCATGTACTGACAAATGCCCAGAGAAAAAAACACAACCTGAAGGAAAAGAGCATGGATAGATTCACATGGGCAAGCCTTGGGTGGACGAGACATTCCATGTAGTACCTTTACATGTCATGTATTACTATATTGAGTCGAACGTTGGAGAGGGCATGGAAAGGAAGTAGAAAAGGAGCACACACTGTGTGGGTCCCTCAAACATTATGTATTTTTTTATGAATCTTCTATCTCTCATATATCCTTTGTTTAGACTTGGATTTTGGGCTGAAATTAGCCTATATTGATTTTTTTTCATGCAGAACACGATGGTAGCCTACATAGTGGATTTTGAGATATGATGCAAGATGTTTTGTGCATGATTATTCTTTAGGTGGTGCTTGAATTAGATAGTGATCAAAGAGGATCATTAGAGAGTGGAACTCTCCTATAGAGTTTGGTCATGGGTCCTATATCTACTGAGTGGAACCCTCCTTTGGAGTTAGGCCATGGGTCCTCTATCTACTAAGTGGAACCCTCCTATGGAGTCTCGGCATGGGTACTCTATCAACTGAGTGGAACCCTCCCGTATAGTCGGGGCATGGGTACTCTATCTACTGAGTGGAACCTTACCTAAGATTTAAGGCATGTGTCCTCTATCAACTGAGTGTAACCCTCTGGTAGAGTTAGGGTTTGGGTCCTCTATCTACTGAGTGGCACTCTACTGTAGATTAGAGGCATGTTTCCTCTATCTACTTAGTGGAACCCTCCTGTAGAGTCAGGGCATGGGTCCTCTATATACTGAGTGGAACCCTCCTATGAAGTCAGGGAATGGTTCCTATAACTATTGATTAACACCCTCATATTGTAACAAAGTATGGGGAATATACCAAGATATCATGTCCCCTCAACCTTATGGCACAATAGAGAGGTGCAGCTCTATATAGTTATTTCTTTCGATAGACATGAGAGATGCTGGGCATCGATGATGGACCTTTGGAACTATTGGTAGAATCATCATCTTGGGAAGGGATGTGAGATGGAGATACCCCTTTTCTCTTGTCCAGAATTCTTTTATGAGGATATATATATATATATATATCGTTTCTATTGGGTTCTGTTTATCTCTTGCTATGAGTTGAGCTGTTTACTTCTATCATGTATCCTATTACCCCCTCTAGTTTTGGGGCATCCTACCATGTATGTATATACTCACCCCTAAATGGGATTTTTCTACATGTGTCGTGTCTTATGTAGATGATAGAAAAGTTGACGACAATTTCATAGGATCATAGGTATACCTTAGTGAATTTGACCCCATATGGTGGTCTGGTATTGGAGATCTAGAGATGAGATCTCTTAGTATTTACTTTTTTAGTAATTGTGAGGTTGGGACATCTTTTTTGGTTTGGTGTGTATTTTTCCACTTCACTTATCATATTATGGAATCACACTATTTTTTATTCCCCAGTGGTTGTTACATGCATGGTTGTTACTATAAATGTTACTGTATTTTATATTTATTACTCTCCATTTATTCTTATAAAATTATCAAGATTATTTTCTTCAAAATATTCCCAAAAATTCTATACTCAAACAATTTACAAAATTGTATGAAAAAATAGAAAAATTTTCTATCATGATATGGAACTTCCTCTTGAAATATGTGATCATATGAAATACCAAAATGATATTAATCTTTAATTTTATAATTCTTAGAGTGCATCTCAACTTGATCTTATTCTTCTCATTGGGAACATACTCTCACCATTCATTCAAATTGAATCAAAATTCCATTTGTGATATTTAAAACACTTGATAACATTTTAGGCACCATTACAGTATACATTCCAAAATGATCTTATAGGGTTTCTCTTTTAATAGAATAAACATTGGCTTAATTATTTCTTATTCAAATTTTCTCATAATGTGATCTTATTCTACATGGTATAAAGATAAAAATATCTTCATTTAGCTTAAATCATAATTCATTTGTGATGATTTAATCAATGTTGTTCAGTTCCACCATCATATTATATAATTTCTTATTTGGAATATTTATTATATAAATATAATTCTTTTTATTTTCTAGCAATCTCAAAATTTCACAAATTTTTGATCCTTACAAACTTCATATGAACCTTTCATCCTTCAGAAATTAACCTTAAAAATTTCCAGTGAAACTTATATAGTGTGAACTCATCTTTATGAAATTTTTGGAACAACATTAAAAAGTTCTAGTAAACCTTACAAAGTTACCAGATAAACCTTATGAATTTGTAAAACAAACTTACAAAGATTCATCTTTCCCTGGAATAAACCTTGAAAAGTTCATATTCAACCACATTAAGTCTAGTAGAAAACCATATGATATTTCTCCCATTTACAGTTTATCAAACTTCTTCTCAACATTAACCTTATGAATATTAATAGATAACCTTACAAAGTCTATAAATGAACCTTATGAAGTTCATACTTTACCATTTTCTTTTATCAATACAACCTTATGAAGTCTGTATAAACCTTATGAAGGTTGAAAATCAATATTATAAAGATTAGTATGAGATTTATGAAGTTCACACCTTTTTCATTTTTTAGAATTCTTCTCAATATAAATGTAATGAATATGGCATGAACCTTACAAAGACAATAAATGCACTGTATGAGGATTTTAGTATTTAACCATTTTCCAGTCCTACCACAGAATTTCCATAATTATTCTAATCTCTTTAGAACATATTCAAATCAACTCATGGAATTATTAATCACTTTAAATAACCTCATAATAGCTTCAAATAATTTTAGTAATTATCATAATAATTCAAAACCTATTAAGATTATTTGTTAAGTATTTTGAACTATTTAAATACTTAATTTGGAGTATTTACATATACCACTACTAACTAAACATTATAACATAAATCTCATTCAATACATGATTAATCCAAGTAATTTTATCACTAAATAAAACATCCTTCATTCTAGATATCACTAGGATGGTTTCTCTACAACTCCAACTAGTTCTTCTCAAAACTTTAAACCACTTTTAATATTTTATACTCATATATTTTTAAGTCATTCATCAATATTTTTAATAGAAAAAACTAAAATCTATTGAAATGATCACTGAAAAACTATTTTAGTTGTGCATTCATATTCCTTTATCACTTGATATTTATTTCCATAAAGACCATCTCAACAATCATCAGATACAATAACTATGTTGGATTACTCTAGTTTTAATGCTCAAAAATCACGTTTAATCATGTTTAACATTGTGTCATTATGGTTCATTATGTTTATGTATAGTATTAATCTATTATGTCAAGAATTATTTCATAAGAAAGGTTGAAATTTTTTTAATAAGTATGAGTCACTAGTCAATGGAATCAAAGTCACTGGTCTCATTGTTCAGTCAAAAAATCAAAAAAGTACGAGTCACTGTTGCAGTGACACCGCTCAGTCTAAAATTCAGTAAATTATGAGACATCACTGTTTTGATATACCACTCAAGAATTTTCACAAAGGATAAGACAAAATTGACATGGAAAAAACACCATTCCTACCAGTTTAGAATTCTCTCAAAGGACCAGACACCGTTTCTAGATTTTTGAAAATTATGAGACACCATTCTTATGACACCTGTCTAGGATTTTCAAAAATTCTGAGACACCATTCTCATGGAACCAGTCCATAATTTTTGCAAATTCTAAGACATCATTCTCATGAAACTAGTCCATAATTTTTGCAAAGTCTGAGACACCATTCTTGAGACACCGTTCTTAAGACACAATTCAGAGACAAAGGCCGAGTCATCGCTTCTGAGTCACAGCTTCTGATTCACCACTTCCAAGTCACCATTACAAATTCACCACTCCCGTGACACTATTCTAGAATTATTCATTTATTCAGTTATCATTTAAATTAAAAATTATTACTAATGGTAATATTTGAGTTATTTAATGATACTGATATTATTAAAGATCTTTTGTACCCTTGTCAGTAGGTAGTACTAGGTACAAGGTATCTGAACATGATGAAGATCATGCTCCCTATCAGCCAAAATAAAAACACCCAAGATTAAATAAATGGTGTAATGTGAGAAGATTGATAGACGAGGTGTGACACACAAGACCAAGAAGAGAGAACATATACATTCCAATCCTACTAGCTCTGAACAAGAAAGAATTTTCTATGAACAAAATAATGAAAACATCCTTGTAGTAACAAATCAAAACTGAGAATCTACAAGAAGCATATCACTAAAAACTAGAACACAGAGCATCAACAACATTATATTTTTGGGGTCTATTTTCAGAAGTGGACTCGATCTTCACATATTCTTACTCAAGAAGTCCAGAAGCATCAAGCACATCACTCAGAGCATTCTAAACCCCCTCTCATTATTTCTACTATGTTGTGTATAATTTTACTACTGTTTGAGCAGTGAGTGTATCTGTATCAAAAACACACATTGTCTCCTGATCTAAGCTGAAGGATACTAGATATCCTCACTCACTCATCTTTATATACCATTTTACTCCCACATATAACTGTGGAAGAGGTCTCTGTGTGACTTGGTTGTATTTTGTTTTCCACATAAAATTATGGTAGAGGTGTAGTTAACATGGACAACTTGTATGATATTTTAAACCCTGATCCAGGGTGTGAATAAAATTTATTTATATAAACTTCTTGGTGCCAGGTAATCACCAAGTGAAGAGGACTAAGTCTCTACTTGAGATTGAACCTATTGTTTTTATTTGTTGTGTTAAAGTTCTGTTTTCTTGTATGTATTTGTTTATTCAAACCAGATAACTTTACTTTTCTTTAATAGTTAATATTAGATAGTGTTTATAACTATTTTGGATCAAAAAATTACTTCTAAAAGTTATATTAATCTTTCAAATTTCTATAACTGAGAATTAATCAATCTTTTGAGAAATTAATTGAACAGTTAAAACTATTATAAATCTTCTACTTTAGTTAACTGGCCTGTTTAGATTTTAATTTTGGGACTCTTAATAAATATTTTAAAAACATAATTTTTTATAGGAACTCAATTAAACCCCCTTTTGAGTGTCCTACTCTAAACAACATTTGGTAACAGAGGCTTGTTTTTTTAAAACTGCTATTTTTTTCTCTCTCTCAATGTCCTACTCTAAATTTTTTAAAACTGCTATTTTTTTCTTTCTCTCAATTAACCACTACTATTAAATATGAGTTTACTATGGAGAAATAAAATAATGATAAATTGCTTACAGAAAACAATGAACTCAAACTGTATAATGAGAAATTAAAAAAGGATGTAGAAAATTTTACCAATGTAAAAAATACTATCACACAAATTCTTGGTAAAAAGTGTCACAAAAATATACTACTAGTATTGGATACCAACCTGGTCAGGGGAATTTTGCAACACAATATGGAAAATCAGTTTTTGTGCCAAAAACTGATAATTTTTCTACTAGTTACAACAAAGGAAAATATTTAACTTCTTTTAGTATTTTTAGATTAAATAAATTTTATTTTTACAAATATGTACAAAATGTTTATAAGAAACCCATGAAAAAATATATGGGTTCCCAAACCCTTTGTCACCAATGTTACTAGACCCAAGAAAGTCTGGGTACCAAAATATTTTCTTGTTTAATTTGTCTTTATAGGATGCATTCTTGAAGAGCTCCTATAAAAGTTTATAGTACTTAGATAGTGCATGTTCAAGACACTTGATAGGGGAATACTCGAGCTTCAAGAATATTTTTAAAGTTGATAGTGGGAATGTCACCTTTGGTGACAATGCAAAAGGAAAAATCATTGACCTCAACCAAATTGGTAAATCTAATTCAATTTTAATTTCTAAAGTTCTTTTGGTTAATGATTTAAAATAAAATTTTTAGCATATATTAGTTATGTGATGATGGATTTCATGTTAAATTTGAAAATGATGCTTGAAATGTTTTTGATTCTAAAAATGATTTAGTTTTTACTTCATTTAGAAATGAGAATGTTTGTGCTATAAACTTGGATTATTTAATCTCTCAAAATGTTTCTTGATTAAGTGCCTTTTACAAGGAGTATTGGCTCTGGAATAGGAGACTATTCCATTGTAACATTTACTCCCTTATAAATCTCACTAAAAAAGGTTTATTCAAGGATCTACCCAAACTATAATTTCTAAATAATAAAGTCTGCAATCCTTGTCAAAAGGGAAAACATCAAAAAATATCTTTTAAACCAAAGAAATAAGTTTCAATTTCTCAACTTATTGAGTTGGTTCACATGGATTGTTTGGAAAATCTAGATTTTCAATTCTTAATGGGAAGAACAATGTCTATTTTCTTGTAGATGAATTTTCTAGGTATACTTGGACCTTATTTTTAGCTCACAAAAGTGAAGATTTTTCTTAATTCACCAAGTATGCTTGAAATTTAGAAAACCTAAGTGGTATTGGGATTAAATAATTAAGAAGTGACCATGGATAGGAGTTTTAGAACCTATATTTTGAATAGTGTTTCTCACAAAATGTCTACAGTCATAACTTTTCTACTCCTAGGACACCCCAGTAAAATGGAGTTTTAGAAAGAAGAAATAGAACCTTATAAGAAATAGCCTAGAAAATTCTTAATGAATATGAATTACCTATTTTTTTTTTGGTTGAAGTTGTAAATATAGTTTGTTACATAATTAATAGAGTCTTAATCAGACCAATTCTTAAGAAAACTCCCAATGAGCTTTGGAACAAGAGGAAACCCAAAGTTAGATATATCCAAGTCTTTGTTTGCAAATTCTATATTATTAACACTAAGGATAATCTTGAAAAATTTGCATCCAAAAGTGATGAAGGTATTTTCTTAGGTTACTCAACCTTTAGTAAAGCCTATAAAATTTTTAATTAAAGAACCAAATGTGAGGAAGAATATGTACATGTTAAATTTGATGAAATAGATCCACATTAACCTAAAACCCCCTTGAAAATATTGAGGATTATCTATCCAATATGGAAATAAATGTTTGACCCCATGATAATACTATTAAGAAATTTGTTAAATCCTCCAGTTCTGTAAAATCTCAAGACTCTAACCATAGTGAACTTGAACCTATAGATGGACTTGAAATAATGAGTCCTTCCTTTTATAGATTAGTTAAACTCTTAAGAACCATCAATTAGATGCTATAGTTGGAGACTTAGATAAAGGGACACTGACTAGAGCTTCTCTTAGGAACCAGGTTGAACATCAATCCTTCTTGTCACATCTTGAACCTAAAAACATTAATGATGAAATCAATAATGAATTTTGGGTGATGGATATAAAAAAGAGTTGAATCAGTTTGAAAGAAATAAAGTTTGGAAGCTAGTGGATTGACCCAAAGACACCTTAACCATAGGCACTAAATGGGTTTTTAGAAATAAATTAGATGAAGTAGGCACCATAGTAGGAAATAAGGAAAGACTAGTTACATAAGGATATAGTCAATAAGAAGGAATTGAATCTGAAGAAACCTTTTCAATAGTTACTAGACATGAAGCCATTAGAATCCTATTAGCATATGCAACTCATCTAAATTTCAAACTATATCAAATGGTTGTTAAAAGTGAATTATTAAATGGGTATACAGTTGAAGATGTTTTTGTTGAATAACCCCCTGGTTTCAAAAACCCTCATTTTCCAAATCTTTTTTTTAAGTTAGCAAAATCTTTATATATTTTAAAATAGGATCTAACAACTTGGTATGATATGATCAACAATTTTCTGGTTTCTAAAGGTTTTAAAAAAGGTATAGCTAATCCTACTCTTTTTATAAAAAGAATTTCTAAAGATGTTTTGGTAGTGAAAATCTATGTTGATGATATTATTTTTAGATCTTCAAAAACTTCTTTATGTGTTGTTTTTTCAAAAATGATGCAAAATGAGTTTGAAATGAGTTTAATGGGTGAACTTAAATTCTTTCTTAGATTTAAAATATCGTAAAATAAAGAAGGTATTATTTTAAATAAAAGTAAATACAAAAAAATATTCTAAAACATTTTGGTTTGGATAACACTAAAAGTAGTGATACTCCTATGAGTACCACTTGAAAATTGGATCTTGATGAAAATGGAAATTTTTTTGATCAAACTAATTACAGAGGTATGATTGGAAGTCTTTTCTAGTTAACTACTAGCTCATCTGATATTATGTTTAGTGTATGTATGTGTGCTCATTTTCAAGAAAATCATAAAGATTCACATCTTCTTGTTTTTAAAAGAACTTTCAAATACCTCAAACATACTACCAAATTAGGAATGTTCTATCCAAGAGGACAATCATTTGACTTATTTATTCAGATTCTGATTTTATAGGTTTTAAGTTATATAGAAAAATCACCTATGGAACATGTGAATTTTTGGGAAAGTCTCTAATATCATGGTTTAATAAAAAGAAAAATTCTGTTGCATTATCTACTACTGAATCTAAATACACAAATACTAGCAGTTGTTGTGCTCAGATTTTGTGGATGAAACACAATTTGATAGATTGTGGATATCAATTAATACATTTCCCTATAAATTGTGATAACAAAAGTGCTATTAATATCACTAAGAATCCAGTTTCTCATTCAATAACAAAGCATATTGATGTAAGACATCACTTTTTGAGAGATCATTATCAAAAAAGTGATATCACTTTGGAATTCATTGGAACATAACATCAACTTTATGAAATATTTACTTAGCCATTAAATTTTGAAAAAATTAGTTACATCATACATGAATTAAGTTTGATAAATTTTGAGTAACTTTTTGCTATCTCACTAGTTCCTGTTTCACGGTTTGTGGTCTCACTAGTTGCTGTCTCACCATTTTTGGTCTCACCGGTTGATGTCTCACTGTTCGATGTGACAATGTTGTGATGAAACCATTGACAACATACTATAAGGAATCACCATTTTATACTCAATAATTTTTTCCTTTATTGCTGTTTTAATTATTTGATTTCATTTTATTTTATACAACTTTTTTGATTTATGACTTTAAAATCCCTAAATGATAAAAATCAGTTACTCAATATCACTTCCCACTTCACTCTTTCTATAGAACTCCAAAAACTAAAACTATTCTATATGTTTCAAACCCTTCATTATTCTTTGAACTCTCTCTACATGTTGGGAATGGAGAGGTTGAAGCATCCATCTTCTTCGACCCTAGAGAAACACTGATCGTCGATGAAATTGAAAAAGGATCCAATCAAAATTCTTAAGGAACCTCTGAACCAGGGTCTCACAAATATGGTAGTTGTTCTAAAAAAGTATGTATTTGAAAAATTGATTCTTTTGAGTAAGTATCTTGTTCTTAGAGTTTTGTAAGAGTATAGATGGATAGAATGGTTTACCAATGACAAAATACCCTTATACCCAAAGCTTGTTTTTGAGTTTTATCCGTACATTGAGTTTTTGTTTAATTCCAAAGATGATTTCTTAGTCAAAATTTTGGTAAATTGACAAATATTTTCCTTTTCTTCGAGGTTGTAGGTTTCTTATTTAAAATTATCTTATGAAGGTATCTTTGAGGATCATCAAGGAGGACCTCCACCTTCAAGTGATATTTTTTTCCTAGAAGTGGATTTGGGTGATTTAACAGAAGATGGAAAGAGGAGAAGACCTATTGCTCCTGATTTGGGAGGAGAAACCATATTGCTGTTCAAGTCCATTCAATATATTATTTGTCTAAGTAAAGGTAATTTTTTTAACTTGAAATATCAAGATCTGTTCTTGTTACATCTCTTAAAAAATGGTCATAAGATAAACTTATTCAAATATCTTGTTCTTAATATGTGTGATATGATAAAAACCTCCTCCAAATCCACTTCCCTATTCTATTCAAGGTTTATCTCTGCAATGATACAAGCTAAAGGATTGGTATGGGAAAATGAAGAAACCATTGAGGATTATGAGTTTTTTTGTCTAAGAAGATATATAGAAGAATGAAAATTAGTTAGAATCCATATAAAAGGACTTGGGTTAAAGATAGTGAAAATATTTATAAGTATTTTAATCCTTTTGAACATCCCTCGATAACCAAGAATATCACTAACCCTAGTTTGGAACCAGATGAGGTAGTATAATACTCAGATGAAGAAATGAAAGTTGGTGTTGAAGAAGTGAATGTTTCTTATGAAGAAGGAAATGAAGATATTCATGATGAAACTAGAGAAAATATAGCTAAGGGAGAAGTTGATGATGAGGAAGAATCTGTTGTGGAAGAATTTTTGATAAAGAGAAACAAGTAGAAGAAGAAATTTCAGAAGGAGAAGCCACTTTAGGTGAAGCTGAAGAATCTAATAGAAGAGAAAAGTATAAGTAAAAAGAGCCCAGTGAGGGTAATAGCTCTAATATTAATAAAGTAACTAAAATAGAAGTCTATTTACCTACTAGAAAAAGTGTTTAAAAGGCTATACAATTAGAAGAAAATGTAGTTGAGATTGAAATGTATCAAAAAATAGTGGAAGACATGGAAAGAGTTCAGATGATAAAATCACTTAATTCTCCAAGGGAGGCATTTGTTGAGGGGGATAAAAATATCAGTCTAGAGAGTATTGAAGTTCAAAATCCTCTTGATCCAAGTTTATTTGATTCCTTGTACAAGTTTTCAATATTTTTGTTATGTTGATGTCTCTCAAAGATCCTCAATTAAGGAAATGGACCTTTCAATAATGTTTCAACTCAAACCCATAACATCTAAGGAAGTTATTTCTATTCAAGAACCAGTACCTGTTCCTACACTTGGTCAAACAACCCCAAACTATGTGAGTCATGACGATTTAAAATATTTCGGTGAAAATCTATTATTTGGTATTGGAAATTTGATGAATTCACAACCTGCTCCTATAACCAATGTTAGTGAAAGGGATGCTGGAATGCTTCTATAGAAGTTAATATGACAAACTCAACCCAATATGATTGATGAAATACAAGAGGTAAGGATTGAATATAAATAGCTGAATGATGATTTTCAGTCCTTAAAATCATAGATTGAAGAGATGAAGAAGGAATTACAAGCTACTTCTGCTTTAGCACCGGTTGCTAGTCTAAGTGAGGCTGATGCTGACATGATCTCAGGAAAGGTTGTATCTTAGATTCAAACTAATTTTATTTCAATGGTTTAATAAGTTTTAAAGAACAAAACCAAATTAACCAATGAAATTCATGGGATTATGGCTGCAATCAATCGACTGAAAGATGAATATAAAGGATCTTTAGAGACAATTATTAAAAGGCTTAATACCTACACCTCATATGCTCCATCTAAATCATCTTTTGCACATGCCTCTCATCCATTGGATAGTGATTTGATTATATCAGTTATTAGATAATATCTTCAAGCTTCGATCAGTGGTTTTGATCAGGAAATCCTTGGTAATATTCAAAAGCATAGCGAGCATGTGCATGACATGGTCAGATATTACTCAAAAACTACCAATGATTCTCAAGAAGAAATCTCCCATAAAGTGGATTACTATTTTAAGAGGATATATACCAAGAACCAGCTGGAAAATAATTTCATGTATTTAGTTGATAATTTTAAGCTACTTCCAGTTACTCAAGGTTTCAAGGAGAAAGTCAAATAGTTAAAGGAATTTACTCCTACCCTTGAGATATTCATAGAGAATAAGGATAATTTTTGAGAAAGCTATGGAGTATGGTGGTGAAGTCATCAAGGACTTAATCAATCTGATTAAGCCATATCTACATCATCACAACATAGCAATCGTTGCTCCAACTACTACCTCTTTGTGACCTGGCTTGATTCCTTCTATCTCTACTTATTTTTCACCTATAACCATGACCCCTACTTAGGCACTGAGCAAGATCATACCAATTGTTACTGAGCAGACTTTACCTCAGTCTTCCTCCAGACCAAGCCTTGCACATTATATTTTTGAAGGGATACCTCTCCCTTCACTCTCTACTGGATCTGTACCTTCCATGCCTACCACTTCTGCAAATATTGCTTTTACACCTGATGTCTCTCACAAGGGAAAAGTGGTGTTGGACTTAAAGCCAAAGTGATTGGATGATTTTTGATAGGGCTATGATGTACTTTTTGTGATTGTACTATATTGATGTACTCAATGAAATGTGATAACTCTTTCATTCACTTGTTTATGACCTTCTGTTCTTATTATTAGTTTTCATTTTCATATTCTATTTTTGATAAAACCAAAATGGGGAGAACTCAGAGACAGAATTTAAATGATTCTAGGATATGTGTATGAGATTTGATATTTCATAAATATGCTATGATATTATAATTTATATGATGTATTTAATTAATATCTATTTATATATTGATTTCAAAATAATATGTCTGATATGTTAAGAAAAATATTTATCCTTTACTGTAATCATTATGTATGGACTGTAAATGCCATGATTTGTGATCATCAAAAAGGGGGATATTGTTGGAATCCTCTAGTTTTAATGCTCAAAAATCATGTTTAATCATGTTTAATCTTGTGTCATTATGGTTCATTATGTTTATGTATAATATTAATATATTATTTCAAGCATTATTTCATAAGACAAGTTGCAAATTTTTGATTAATAATGAGTCACCGGTCAGTGGACTCACAGTCACCAGTCTCACCATTCAGTCAAAAAATCATCAAAGTATGAGTCACTATTGTAGTGACACTGCTCATTCTGAAATTTAGTAAAGTATGAGACACCATCATTTCAATCTACTAGTTTATAATTTTCACAAAGGACTAGACACCGTTTACATGGACAAGACACCATTCCAACTAGTTCAAAATTCTTGCAAAGGACCACACACCGTTGCTGTATTTTCACAAAATCTAAGACACCATTCTTATGAAACCGGTCCAAGATTTTTGCAAAGTACGAGACACCATTCTCATGAAAATGATCTAGAATTTTTTCAAAGTATGAGACACCGTTCTCATGACACCAGTCCAGAATTTTTTAAAAGTTTTAGACACCGTTCTTGAGACACTATTCTTAAGACACCGTTCAGAGACAAAGGCTGAGTCACTGCTTCCGAGTCACCCCTTTTGAGTCACTGCGCCTAAGTCACCGCTCCTATGACACCATTCCATACTTACTCATTTCTTTATTTATCATTTAAATTAAAAATTATTAGTAACGATCATATTTTAGTTATTAAATGATAATGATATTATTAATGATCTATTGTACCCTTGTAAGTAGGAAGTACTAGGTAAGAGGTACCTGCATGGGATGGAGATCCTGATACCTATCAGCCAAAAGAAAAACACCCAAGATTAAATAATAGGTGGAGTGAAAGCAGATTGATACATGAGGTGTGACACACAAGACCAAGAAGAGAGAACATATACATGCCAATCCTTCTAGTTATGAACAAGAAAGAATTTGTTGTGAACCAAACAGTGTGAACACCCTTACAAAAACAAATAAAAACTGAGAATCTACAAGAATAATCTCACTAAAAACCAGAACACATAACATCAACGACACTCTTTTTTGGGGTCTATTTTTAGAAGTATACTTGAGCTTCACATCTGCTTACTCAAGAAGTACAGAATCATCAATCACATCACTCAGATCATTCTAAACCCTCTCTCATTATTTCTACTATGTTTTGTATAATTTTAATACTATTAGAACAATGTGTGTATCTGTACCACAAAAACACATTGTCTCATAAGATAAGCAACAGGATAATAGATATCCTTACTCACTCATCTTTTTATACCATTTTAATCCCATGTATAATTGTGGAAGAGGTCTCTATGTGACCTGGTTGCATTTTATTTCCTATATAAAACTGTGGTAGAGGTTTAGTTGACCTGGAAAAATTGTATTATATTGTAAACCCTGATCCAGGGTGTGGATCAACCATGTTTATAAAAATTTATTGGTGTAAGGTGATCACCAAGTGAATAGGACTAAGTCTTTGTTTGAGACTGAACCTCTTGTTTTTATATGATGTGTTAAAGTTCTGTTTTCTTTTCTGTCTTTATTTATTCATACCATAAAACTTTAATTTTCTTTGATAGTTAATCTTAAATAGTGTTTATAACTATTTTTTATTTAGTAAATTACTTTTAAAAGTTATATCAATATTTAAAATTTCTGTAACTAATAATTAATCAATATTTTGAGAAATTAATTGAACATTCAAAAATAATATAAATATGCTACTTTGGTTAAATGGTATGTTTAGATTTTAATTTGGGGACTATTAATAAATATTTTAAAAATAATTTTTTTATAGGTACTCAATTCATCCCCTCTTGAGTTTCATACTCCAAAAAAAAACTACTATCTTGAATCTTTTTAACTATGTATTCAAGTATAATAGATTCACTATTATTTACCCAAAATCATGGACAACATATTCATATTTAGTGGGTGGATTATTCCTCTATCATTCTTATCCTCTAAGACACACATATTGGAAAGCTCCTTGGTAGTCATTGCAAAAAAAAATACAACAAAAAATCTATTCACAATCCATTGGTCACTTCAATCTCCCCCTTTGGATTTTTATCAATACTTAGAACATTTCACATACTTGTTTGCTAATATGTGTTCATCAATTGTGTTTTATTGTCTCCCCATTATTGAAAATAAATAAAAAGGTGTTAGATAAGGAAAAAATATTTCTCTCAACTTTAACTTAATACTATCCTCCTTAAATCATCAAAGTTATCATGAAATAATGGAGAAAAACATTTTTATAATAAATATGCCATCAGATAATCAACTCTAAGTCTTTGTGATCCATGCTTGGTGTATAAAATAAAAGTGATCAATTTAGATAAAAAAACCTATCAATAATCTTTTCACAATGTGATATTGACATTGTATTTTCTTCTAAGGGGTTTTACAACTAGATTATCAAGAAATTTATTACTCAACTTAATAAAAACATAAAAAAAATTCAAATGAAATAATGTATTTACCTCTTTCAAACCATTTTAATAATATCCCCCCTTTATAAATAGATTAAACACAATCCAAAAGATAAGAGAAAAAGGTGATGATAATACCTAAACTTTTTCTAGGGTCACTATGATGAATTGTTCTACTTGTAGTATTGAAATCAAAACATTTAATCGGTTCTCCCATTTTTATTCTTCACCTTCAATTCCTAGTACAAAGAAGAAAAAATAAATAATAATGAAAATAAGGAGAGTTTCCATCAGTCCCTTAATGAGATAAATAATATTGAGAATTTTTTCTCAACCCATAAACTCATTTATTTATACCTTTAAAATGTTAATAAGTATTCATTCTTGCCACTTCCTTGATTTTGAAAATAATTTTTTCTTCGGGAAGCATAAATTTATTTACATATTGAGTTTTACTCTTAGTTGGAACAATATTATTTACTTTAGAAACCAAGAACATTCATTATTTTCATCTTTCTCCATCTTCTTGGATAATTACAATTAGGATGGATAAATTATTAAATATTCTTTTTGATTATGGTTAGCCTTATTCTTATGCATAAAATCCCTATTTATAGTAATAGTCTTGGTGTTAAGAGTCATATGTTCTTTACCTTTGTATTATAATAATTTCTTCTACCATGAAATCCAAGTTATATACTTAAAATCTATGTTTATATCCCAATTTCACCTTCCACACACATCTTCATTAGTATTTTATTTTCCATTCTTGGTAAGACTCTCAAACTCTTAAATAGTAATGTATTATTTTAAACCAATCCTACAATGTGTTTCATGGATTGATTATTTGTTGGATTCAAATATACTTAATTTTATCTTTATGTTTATGGCCAGTTTATAATCATCCATTATGTAACCTTTCCTACCAAAAATATAAGAATTTTCTCTTGGGTTTGAAATTATTTTTAGCATTCTTTTTTTTGACCTTTTGTGAGTATTTTTCCCAACTCTCTTCTTCTATTTATTTCTCAAGATAGACTTGTCTTCTTTTATCAACCACTTATTTTTTATTATGTTATTATCATCACATTAGTATATGATTTGTTATTGGTTTATACATACCAACACTCATGAAAATTATAACCACCATTATATTGGTATTCACAATTTTTTTTAATGTAATCAAATCTAGTCTTGATAGAAAAATATATCTATTTCTGTGAGGTCTACTTTAGTACAATGGGTTTTCTTTCAACTTCATCTATACTTACCCTTTATTCAGGACATCTGTAATTTTGATAAGTTGAAATTCTATGCCAAAAATCAATGGACATGTGTGTAAACCCCCAGAAAAACTAGTTGTGTCTTACAAATCTTCTTCTTTTTAGATTAGTAGTAGACTATCCAGATTGAATAAAATTCTTTTTTTGGAGAGAAACCCCATTCTTATGGGTTTTACTTTGGGAGTTTCACTTCATAGACATGTTTATATCCACATTTTATGAGATAGTGCATCTCATGGTATTTTTATCCACTCATATTCCCTTTATTTTTATTTTAACCTTATAATTTCAAACCAAACCACATTATTAAAAATATATTTATTAGGATAATGGGTTGCCTTTTCCAAGATATTGTAGTAGATAAATCATTGGATGATCTCAAACACCTTTCCCCAAAAATTTGAGTCTTTTTAGAGGAAATAATCCTTTTAGAAACTTGTGTTCCAAAACATATCTTCTCATAAAATTTTGAATATTTTACATGGGTGATTTCTATTTTTTAAGTTTCACACCCAAGTCAATACATTTCATATTAAGAATGAACTTATATTATTTAACTATTTTACCCTTTATTTACATTATCTTTTCACTTTATAAATATGATCATTATACATATGACTTTCCTCTAGTAGAGAATTGTTAAGCTCTTTTAATTTCTTTGATTTAACTTCAAGTTGAGCACTCTAAACATTCATAAAGACTTAATATACTTTTTATAATCCATGAATCACTTATGTAAAAAAATTATCACTCAAAACTTTCTCAGAAATAAATCTTTTCAATTATTCATCTATCAGTGAAACTCTTTCATTGAAAATTGAAACATATTGTGGAATGATAGAGAGGTGAACCCAATACCCAATATGACTCTCTAAGGGAGGCCTTGAGGTTATTTTATAATGAATAATTGTGATTACATGATACATCAAGTCCTATGTGGGACTTGAAAAAACTTAACCTATAACACTACCCCTCAGGCTAGGTGTACCTAGATTGAACACATAATTAAAGAAAATAAAGAAAATAAAAGGTGGAGAGGGAGAGGAGGTGATGAATATTATACCTAAGAGGGAGAGATAGGATGAATGCGATGATGCACTTGTATAGGAAAATGGGGATGGATGCTCAGGAGGTGTAGACACAGTGATCAGAATAATCGGGAGAGATCATGGAGGGATGTCACATGCATAGGGAGCGGTCCGGTGGGAGGGTTATGCGTAGGAAGTCCCCCACAGGGAGGGAGATACCGATAGGGGTGATGGTGTAGGACTTATGGCTCCCTTACCATGGAGACCACTACACCCCAATGGGGAGAAATAGCTAGGTTTCCACTAAAAAAAGAGACGAGAGGGCTAGGGTTAAGGTAGAACCTCCTTTGATACCATGTAGAATGATAGATAGGTGAACCCAATACCCAAGATTCCTCTCTAAGAGATTACTTAGGGTTATTTTATAATGAATAATAGATAGGTTAACCCAATACCCAAGATGCCTCTCTACATTATCTTTTAACTCCACTTAATTTTTTTCATGCAGTACCTTTATATATATAAATGTAATGAATTGGCCTAGGATAAACTACTACGTCACCCACTCAGCCTTCCACTAGGTCCGGAAAGTGTTAATAATCCCCACAGGCTGGTAAATAGTGCCTAGGTATTAATAATATGCACTAGGGAATGGTTTCAACCTCATATAATAATATAAACTTAAAATGGGATCTACTAAGAATCTTGTATGACCTATCCATACTTTGAACATCCATTCATAGTAAATAAAAAATTTATCAAAAAAAACACACCGATCATGGAATAAAAAGAATAAAAATACACATGATACATAATAAGTATAATAGATTACTCTCATATAATAATATTCAAAATAATAAACAATCAACATTCTTATAACACACAAAAAAATCAAGATACAATAATAATCAAAAATATAAAATACACCTGGATGAAATGACCAATACAACCATAGGTCCAAAAATAAAACAATAACCTGAGATACCACCTAGACATATCCATGACCCATGATCACCCACTATAACTACATGTACATCCACTAACCAAGATGACCATCCAAAATGAAAACAATACCTGGGAATGAGAATGAAAACATGGAAGCTGTATACACACCCACACAATAATACATATACAGGGTGTGAGTTAAATGTGACTAGTAGGATCTCACTAAAGAGTGTATGCAATTCAATTCATAAAATTTCTCATAAATTTTAGTTTGAACATAAGATATAAAAATAGGTTTTCACTTAGGAAATAATCAACATACTCTATTACTTTAATTTTTTAGAATTAGAAAACTAGCCTTTCTAAAAACACAACACAGTTGGTTTAAAATCATTAGTTTCAAAATCTAAATGTAAAAAAAATCTTTAATTTAAAATTTAATTTTAAAAATAAAAATATTGATTTATAAATGAAAGAAGAAAAAACACACCCTCTTCTATCTTTTCCAAAAAAATAGACTCAAATCCCATCAAAAAAATTACCATTTCTCTTTAAAAACCAGACTTTCAAAAACATTTTAAAAATAATATTGAGAGTAAATTAAAATTATAAATAAAATATAGAACAAAATTTACTATCCCCAAGATATCAATGAAGTATAATAAAAATTTAAATAATCAAAAAATGGTTCCATGTGATCAATCAAGTCTAGGGGATACAACAAGTTATGAAACAGAGTCCCCTAAATAATCCCTCATGAGAACTAAAATCATGGGAAACTCTATAATTTATAACATAAATGGTATAGTTATTGGATCATGAAACAGAGTCCCCTAAATAATTCCTAATGAGAACTAAAATCATGGGAAACTCCATAATTTTTAACATTAATGGTATAGTTATTAGATCATTGGATTACTCATAGAGCCCCTATGTGAACCTGGATATCCCATTCAACACCAATTCGAGTCACTGAGTATAATGTAAAACCCCCCTATGAGGGAATAACTTTCCTAGGGAACTAGTCGGTGTGCACAAAACATGATAGAATAAAATGAATATGAACCATATATGTATATACATATGATCCTATGATATCAAAAAATGGAGGTTAGAAATCAAAAAATTACAAGACCATCACAAGAATCAACAATATTAAAACATTTAAATAAACCTCATCTCACCTTATGCACCCTCACAAAAAACAACCCCTTTCAATATTATCCATTCCAAGGAATCACATCATATTATAATAATATAAAATATCCCCATAGGGGACATAGTATAGTTCATGCACAATAACAAGGGTCTCTAATGAGGGTCTCATTAACACCAAAAAAATCATTTACAAAATTCCAAACAGGACATTTAAAACATGCTTGGAATGACAAAACTATTTTATTTACTTGAAATCCCACTTCAAAACGTCCATTTATTTCAAATTATCAACAAAAACTTTTAAATCCATTGGGTTATTAACCCCTTTTTTAAAAATCACTTTTAAAACACCATAATTCCATTAGGTCTTAAAACCATTTGACATGGCCCATATACACCCCTTCTTATCAAACACCTCTTAAAATATAACCCTTTCTTTGAAAACCAAACTATTCCAGGAACCAATTTAAAATATTAAGACAGTGTAAAAAACCATTTTAGAATCCTTTAATTCAATAAAAGTTCCACTCATATATTTTTTTCAAACACTTGGCATGAAATAAACACATTTCAGAAAAAAACATAGTAAATTCATAGAAACCCTTACATACCAAGTATGGGAAATAATTTAAAAACCATTTACCACCCATTATGGGTATAATATATACCTATACTTATATAATAAAACTCTTAAAACATTAAATACTTTCACAAAATGAGTTACAATGGAGATTTCATAGAAACACCTATCTCTTACAAGAGGAATCACATAACAATGCATCACATTTGATTGTGAATGCCAAAACGGGAAATAAGGAAACCTCCTCAAGATCTAAACACCCAGAAAACTAAGTTAAAACAATTATTTTCCCTAAAATTGAACCCCTTTTCTATTATAGTTTCTATTAGAATAGAAGATCTAGAAGAAATGGGTGTATGGGTGAGGAGGAATAATAATAGAATATAAGGAATTTACCTTAGAGATTTTCATGGAATCATTGAAGAGGAGTCTAAAAATTGAAATAAGAGGAAGGGAGAGCTACCCTTGGATCAACCAAGGTTGAATGTGAATGGGAGAGGGTAAGAAAGTGGAAAAAAACCCTAAAAACAATATAAAGGAAAAATGGTAAAAGAACCAAAATTTCACACATGGGGAGGCCACTTTATGATGTAGCTTCCATGAACTATAGTGTAATACTCCTACCCTTACACCCATTAAAAAAAATATCCCCTACTTGTGGCATAATTATTATTTATAAATAAATCCCATGTAATAGAACTAGGAAATTATTTGTAACAGCTTGATTTAAAAGAACCATGGGCCTGGGTATCTAGGACATTATTATGTGGAATCCTACCTTACAGTGCAATGTGTCTCTTCTAGGAAGAACCAAGGTTCCACAATATAATAATCCTACATGAAATAACCCTAGGATTGTGGAATGAAATTCCTACTTGACCCTTATATAGGAACTTATTGAACAACCCACACAATGGAACCCTCAACCTATAATGCAACCAAAATTCACCCCAAAAATTTCATAAAGGCACGTGAAGGGGTTACAACATGCCCTCCCTAGGTTATGCCGCAGTCCATTGAAAACCTATCCCGTAACTCCCTGGGATCTTTTAAACCACAAAAATACCATAACGACATATAAAAACATTATGATAATCCAAAATTAAATAATAATAAATATCAAATTGTTATTAGGGTGTCACAATTCTCTCACCATGCTACTTCCCGCCCCTAGAAAATTGTTTATAGTGTTAGAACCAATGGAAATCCAAAACCTCAATACCCGAGAAAGAGGTGGGGGTCAGGGAGAAACTAAGGATGGTTTCTATGAGAAATAACACCACCCTCACCTTATATCCTAAAAAACCATTGAAATAATACCCAAGGACCTTCAAGAAAAAAACCTTAAGAAATATCTTTACCCCTAACCATTATGTAAGAATCTCTAGAGGGGAAGAGACCTAACATAGGTATACCTACCATTTAGAATTTGTATAAAATAGTGAACATAATGGGAAACCTCTTATACACCAAAATAAACATCTAAATAACCATGATTCAAAAAATGAACAAAAGTAACCATAAAATATAACTAACCACAATCAACTATCAAGAATTTGGTTCAAACTCCCTAAAGGATAAACCACCCCAAGAAACATCTAGAAGAATACGTAACCAAGGAAAACATGAAGATCACAATATCAGGTCACCAAAACTATCACATACCAAAACATCCAAAGCACATGATAGAAAAAACATACCTAAACATGGAAAAAATGGTTATAACCTTAGGTCATAAAATTGCATCTGAGGGTAAATTTGGGTCAGAATCATAGAAGGCCAACTAATTATGATCCTGACTAAGAGTCCCACTTGGTAGATACCATGGTCTAACTGTCATTAACCACATATCCCTATTACCCATGTATACACTTTAAACATCCACATGTACCATCTATCAAACCAAAACTCATGTGTAAATTCCTATAAAAAACAACCATCACAAATCAACCTCATAGAGCACAACGAAGAATTAGGCATTAACTTTCCAAAAGAACCAACTCTCATGAAAGAGAAACCCAAATGGCATCCAAATGAAATATAAAACCAAATTAAACTCAAAACCATAAATTATATAAATTAATCGAGTAAAATACCAAAATAGACCATCTCTTGAAAATCCATAGAAGACTAGTCCTCATCAATTTAATCAACCAATTAAGACTCACCGACTTGTTCTACTCAACTCAACCTACACAGTTCCCAACCAAAGTCTATAGGAAAGAATAATCTAGGATAATTCCAAGATGAACCACTACACCACTTAGATAAGAAAACAACACCTTACACCCCTTTAGGGTTTGGGAAGAGCTAAGAATAAGAATGGTATTTCCCCTAAATATAAACATCCTACTTATCATCAAGGACTTTCTGGGAAGATTACTTTAAATATGTTTAAACATTAACCCAACTTGGACATATTTTCTAAATCACATCAAATAGACCCAACATAAAACAAGAGACAAAACCAAATATAAAATTTACCAAGAAAAGATAACCAATTTTGAAAACATTTGTTTTTAACCCATAACCCCTTAACAAGTATTCCCAAAATCCATTTAAAAGGAAAACACATTTTGAAGAAATGAGATATCTTTTAAAAATTAAAAATATTTTAGAAAAATAAAAAAACCCATTTAACTCTAAAATTACCAATAGGATCCATGAAAACACCTAATAGGGGAGAGATGAATTAGATTTTGACTAGTTTATACTAATTATAAATTATCCTTTTAAACTTTATCACCTTTTAGAATTTAACCACTATTGCAGGATAGTGAAAAGAAATATTTTAATATTTTAACCTAAAAAGTAATTCCTATATACAATGCTATATGAAAAGTAAAAGTATTACAAAAGATTTAAAAGGTTAAGTAAAAATACATAATCTTTTATATTCTTAGGATGTCCAAGTCATGGATTCACCACTATAATCCTTTATTCAATAAAAGCGGAGTTATCCAGGTATCATCTTGAAAAAAAGAACACCATATTATACAGGTGCACAATCACTATATTAATAAAGTGATATATAAATCATCCCACTACACTTTTTTATACTGTAACCCCACCATTTTCTCTTCATATATTCATTTTCCTCTCAAAGTAGATAAAAGGTCCTTCTGAGGATGTCTCTACATCCAGAAATACTGATCTCCTTCCACAAAAAAGTCATCAACTACTAATTGGTCATTCATAAATACTTGTAACTTGGTCTCTATTATAAATCAAATTTATATCTCTTATTCATAAACTTATCATATAGATTTCTCACTTCTCATACTTTGAATGGTTTAACACAAACTAATAATAATAAACTTCTATAGCAGGTTGAATCTCCTCATATTTTCTTTCTTCTCATGGTTTTTTCTCACTAATATAATCTCAGTATGATGGTCAATATATTTTTCTACTATTTATTAAATACTTATATGATGATCAACTTTAACACACGCTCTAAATATTTATCTTTTTCCTTAAGAGTTCACTGTTTTTACACACACAACACAACATCTTAGAATTCTCAATGCTCAATATTTTTTTCCCTTATCTTTCCTTTTGCATATAGGTCACTAGGAGATCCAAGTTTATATTTTTGAATAATAAATATCCCATCAAATTTGGTTCCCATGATTCTATTACTTTTTCTCAATAGATTTTACATTGGTTTTCTCCCATGATCTCATTTACCTATTCATGAAAATACTTTGTGGATGCATCTCCATGCTCCAAATTATTATTTTTGACTCATTCATCCATATCCTGGGAAATTAAATGAGTTCCATTTCTTTTTCATTTCATCATTTATTTTCTCATTTTATTTTCTCTTTTATATTAAGATATTATAGATTCTTCTAATGGGATTAAAATACTCTTCCTCATCTTCTTCACATATTTCTCATTGAATTAGCTCGACCTCATTTTCTTTAACTTTTGGTGTGAGTAAAACCTCCATGACACAAAACTAAAATATAGATAAATAAAATCTTCATTATTTATCCAGTTTTCATCTTCCTATCTTCTCAATCAAGTATCTTAAATCACAATTTTTTAACATTTTAAAAAATTCAGTACAACATGAGAACCATCATATTTTATATTTATTTTGATTACTAGATGATTATTTTTAAATATTCTCATTTGAGAATCATGTTTTTATAGACCAGTAATCCTTAAAATCATATCATTATTCAAACTCAAAATAATCATATATTATATTTTTCACAAAATCATGATGTTTAGAACATGTTGTAATGGACCAAATATTATCTAAATTCAATATCACTTAATTATGAAATTTATTCATTATAAATACATTTTCATTCTTCCATAATTCCTCTTGATTTGACTTTCATAAGACTAGTTTATATGATTTCATAATATTTAATCACACAATATTCCAAGTTTTTATGATGTTTTAATCCTTAAACAATACTCTAAGCTTCATCCAATTTTATTTTATATTTGGATATATAAATCTAGAAACTTGATTTTTTCAGTCTACAACATTTCCAATTTTTTCTAAGCCAATTATCTTATAAGCTCAACTTATACAGAAATACAGCTCACTCTTTTTTACTTATAGGTGAATGATTTCTTATCTGTTTAAATGAATTTACTTACATAGGTACCTTTTAAGATAATTTACTTATGAAATATTCTTCATGTAACTTAATTCCATTTTTTATTTTCACATGGTTAACTGAATTCTCTTATGAGGATCATAAATTATTCTTGCATATAAATGAAATATCTTATGTGCAATTCTAATATCATACAAAATTAGATAAATTTATTAGATAATTTTCCAAAACATCTTATGGGATGGTTCACTTAGAACAATTATCTTATGGGTTTTCCATGTAGGTTAATTTCCTTTGTCATTTTTGGAACTCCAGCATGGGGATTCTATATTCGATTTAAATAAACTTCAAATCTCCTCATATCATTATTCATCCTTATCAACCATGTCAATTCACTTCATAACTGATACAAATAATTATAGGAATTATTATAATAATTATAAACACCTTTTTCAAGTTCTAATGCCTTAAAATATAATAAATAATCAATATATAGTATTTTTAAGAACTATTCTATCATTACATCTCTAGATTCATTTCATATTTAATAAATTTTCCACCCAGTGTTATAGAATTATAATTTAAGTAGTAACTAACAACAATAAAATAAGATTTATTCCTCCATAACTTAATAAATTTAATATCTAATTAAAATTAGATTTTACCTTTGGTAATAATAGATCACAAGATGTACATAATAGCTAACACTATCAAGTATTTCCAAAAATATTGTAGCCAGTACATGAAAATATCATTCAGTTATTTCCATTGTGTATCATGAATATCAAAACATTCAATCATATGATTTTCAGGTTTCTCTTTGAACCTATCTATCCTGATGTTCCAAGTAATCCAACAGATCTTTCTTTTCATTTCCAATATAATAATTGGTCCTATTTAAATTCAAGGGAAATTCTCTCCATTATTATTTACCCATTATGTATGGAATCCTCTACTTCAGGTATTAGGTGGATAATCTAATCCATCACCCAATTTGAAAATATAAATTGACTTCTATATAAAAATTGACAATAAACCCAAAAATATCATCACACAATCCATAAGGGAACTTTAATCTCTCCCTTTAGACTTATTTTCAATACCAATTTAATAACTAATGTAAATATTTATCTTCTACCCCTCAATAACAATAAATAAAATGGAGGAAAAGTTTTTTATCTCCCTTGATCATACTATTTGGGCGTGGCCTCTACGGGTGATATGGATGGCGACGGTGGGATCTTTACCTAGTTTGTGATTGGATTTTCTTCTGGTGTTCTGGTGATGGTTTTCTTTTGTTCTTCATTTTTTCATATGCTTTCTTTTTTGGTTGGATTTTGGGATGGTGTTTCATGGTTTTCTCTGATGTGCTTTGATCCGGCGGTGGTGATTCAGTGGAGGTAGGTTCAAATATCTCCTGCCATCACGCATGATTATGGTGATGGTTATTTATGGTTTCTGATGATTATGGTTTGGGGTGAATCAGTTTTTGGCTCAAGTTTTGAGCTTCTGTATTGATTCGATTTTTCTAGTGGGGTGCGACGGTTCTGGCGATGATGGTTTCAATGTTGATGAGTAGTGGTGACGATGAATTTGATGTGGTTTGGCCTCATTCCGGGTAAGATGCAAGGCTGAAGGAGTGCTTCTGGAATTTGAATTGAATTTTGAATATGGAACTTCTGAGTTGTCTGCGGATTAGGGTGCTAACAGTTTTAGGATCTGGTCATCTTCATTTTGGTTTCTTTGATGTCCTTTGTGGATGGATTCTTCCTGGAGGTCCATTTCATTTCGTTTAAAGGCTGGGTGAATTCGCTGGAGTTTGCCGATGGGAGGATTTGGACCGGTGTCGATGCTCGCACCAGGGGACATTCAAGGTAACCCTTTCTGAGGTTTGGCCAGCTTTTCTTATGTTCTTGTGCACTGGTTCATGGTTTCCTGTTCATTTCCATTGGTTTTTGATGTTTTTGTGGAATGGTGAAAGTGGTTGTATTGGAATCTGTAGTGGGATACCGAGAACCCATGAACCGACTTTTGAAAATGAAAAAAAATGATTAGAAACATTTACATTTCTCAATATAATACCAACTTTAATTTTTTTATATTGGCTCTGTACAAACAGATTTTTATAAATGCATAAAATTACCCTCAACTTCACAAAGACATCAAAAAATTAAAGTGAAGGTTGATTCTTCTCCAAATATTTGGAAAACCACTCTCCCTTATTGATTAGAATAAGAATAATTAATAATAGGGATAAGAGAGTGAATATCATACCTCAAATTTATCATATATTAGGGCTATTAAAATTTTATAATTATGAAAAAAATAAATAACTATTATCCATGACTTCTTTAGTTGCTCCCCCTCAAGGTATGAATCCCATACTTCATAAATAGGTAGATTAATTCTAGAAATAAGCTCCAAGTAGTTGTGAAACCATTTAAAAATTTGATACCAATTTGAAAATAAATACCCCCTAAAATTTTAGTTCACTATGATGGTTGAATTCCATTAGATTCACCTTCAATTCCCTCTTTAATGAATAATAACCAATGTGTGGGAGTAAGGAAAGACTTCCAATTATCTTTAGTTGTATAAATGGGGTTGGTATATCTTTCTCAACCTAGTGGTAATTTTCCTTAAAGATGTAAAATGTGTTATTTTATTCATGCATGTCTTCTATTTTACATTCTAGGTGTGACCATTTTTAGGAATTATTGATTTATCTTCATCTATAGTTTGATTCTTATCTATAATTTCTTTCTTTTCTTAAGTTGGAATAATAGTTTTAGTTTTTTATAATTTATACAGCCTCCTTTCTTTTTCTAGATAATCTAGAAAAATGATCAATACATCTTTAGGAACATGCTCTACCTTCTCCTTTTGTGTGGACTCCCTCTTTGTAACATATTTCTTAGTAGTAAGTGTTGTAAGTGGTTTATATTTATCAATTGACAACTCATTTTGATTACGAATCCAAGCTATGCATTTTTTAGGAGTGTCTACATCTTGATTTCACCTTACACACTTTTTCACATAAGCATTTGGGTCACCCTTCTTGGTCATCCTCTCTATCTCAACACTGATGATTTCTTCCACCATTCCAATCTTCTTATGCATATCATCGATTAACTTAATAAGAATTTCTAGATTTCCCCTTCTAGATTTAGTTTCTAGGGATTATTTACAAAATTCTAAGGTGTGGCCAATCTCACCAAAATAAAAGCATATTATTCTAGTTAGTGTGTCAAGCTTATCTATTTTCACCATTGGATTCTTGGAAGTATCACTCTTAGTATATTTCTTCACTTGATTACTACTCAAGGAATACTTGTAATTCTATTTTTGTTTCTTACACTATTTTGGAAAATTCTTCAATTTAGTTTAGGTGTTATGTTTGGTTGGAACAAAATTTCATTCATCACATTTTTACCCATATTTGTTGTAGTAATCACAGAAATTATCAAGTGATTCATATCTATTCATCTCAGAAATATTCTTCTTCTTCTATGCATCATGATTATGACCAATATGATTTTCACTTGAGTTATCTATTCCCCCATATTTCTAGGCCTTTTAGGAATTGAATATATTTATATCGTATTCAAAAAATCTATGGTCATATTCCTGAACCACCAGAAACACCAATATTTTCCCACAAATCATTTTATCTTTCTTGAAGGATGAATCTATCTAGATTTTGGCACATGCTATTTTTGGATTGTTTCACCTATTTTCCAAGATCCATTGAGGGATTAATTTTTATACATATTATTTCATCAAAACTTGATGATATGGTGTGTTATTCACCATTTTTATTCTTCCAAATGTGTCTAGATTTTGAATTTTACAGAACTATTTTGAAAAATAGATTTAGTGATCTCAACTTAATCAAGACTTTTGGTCATATTTTTTCATGAGATTGAGGTGGATTATTTTTTTTCCTGACCCGAACCACTGGGGCCTACATAGCTAGTGAAAATCCAAGTGTGACACCCAAATCCCACATCTAATAGGATATGGGATGGCAGCCAACACAGAGAAGACATAAAATGAAATGGGAGGCCTTATCCTAAAGTACACACACACACACACTACCATATCCATGAAAAAGTGAATATGAATAATAAAGGACTACCAAATATAGAGTATAAATAAAAATACAATAACCTCTAGGGAATACATCAGAGTATAAAAATATAAAATCAAAGAAAAAAAGGGGAAAAATAACCACCCAAATAGAAATGAAGTCCCAAACTAAAAACAACTAGAAAAAGGGAAAGCTAGAGAGATTCTATCTCTTGACCTACAAGTCTGACCACCAAATATGGTCAATGAACCCAAGTACCACTATGATCCACTGAAGTTACCATCGATCTTCCTATCATCTATACAAGACATGACACATGCTTGAAATGCCCATGCATGGGTGAGTATAGACATACCTAGTTAGACGTCTGAAAAAAATAAAGGGAGAAATAGAAAAATACAATTGTAGTAAGCTCAAACCATAGTAATAGGTAAGATAAAATCCAATATAAATTCTAATAAAGAAACCCAAGTGAGATTGAAAGAGAATCTGTATCTCCACAACCCAACTAAGAATGATGATTTTGCCTAAAAATCCAAAGGTCTATCTTTGATGCCCGTCATCAGGCACAAAAAAAATATTTATTTTGGACCTAAACCTCACCACTACACTTCACAATTGACGTGGAATGATCTCTAGTAGAGGACCTAATCCCCGTTAGAGCTCGAAGATGGGGGGGGGGGAGGTTCCACCCTGTAGATAGAGGACTCACACCCTGTATAAAAGGGGGTTTCCAACCCTACCTGTGTAAAGAGTATGGGGGACCCACACCCTATTGAAATAGGGTGTTTCCAACCCCAGTGTCTATATGATAAATTGGTCTGATTACTACCATTATCCAAGCATTACTAGAAGAATCATCACACTTATAACTCCTCATGTGGTATCTTTGATGCCAAAACAAAGGCCGCTATTGCATTCTATGTAGATAACTGCTCAATATAAGCTACTTGTGGGCCAAATTACGATTCCTAAAAAAGAAGATACTCAAAGTGGAAGATCTTGAAGGAGGTACATGATGTGTACCTAGGGTCACACAATATGTGGCCTCACCTGGACAAATGGATGTGTCCTTTCCTACACATGTCTTGGCTGGCCATGTACAACTGCACGACGTGTAAATGTGGTACATGACAAGTCTCAGTTACCCATGTCCTACCCACATCCTTTCAGACCATGACCATATACACTATCCATTCCTATGTACACTCTCCATGTTCAGGTACCCTTGTAGTGTATGATTACCCTAGCTATGTATGAGTACATGGATTTTCCCATGTACTTGTCGTGCTTGTGTTCCTGGCTGTGTTTATGACTGTGTACTCTTAAAGTACATGTTGATCCACCATCATTAGGTCATATGGTATGTATGGGTCATAAATGGTGTGTGATATTTATCTCTTCCTAAAACTCTAGTTTCCATAGTAAGGGTACTACACTTTGTGCATTATCTGAAATACATGCCACATATATCATAATTTTCTTGAATTAAAAGAAATATTAAAGTTACTTTCCCATGCCACCGACACCACCATGTTTTCCTCAAATCACACTAGGGAATTTGGATCTTGGGTTAATAATTACTGATCTATCATTGGTGGCTATATTTTGGCCACCCAAACCCCATATGGCATGTTCACATCACACCATAATTCTCCCATAGATGAAAAATTAAGTACCAAACTTCAATCCATGTCTCCATCATGTAAAATAAATATCACACAACAATCCATCCAAAAAAAAAACAATACTCACATCATGTATTCATCCTCCATGAATATGGGGGTTTGATCATTCTCAAATCCAACCAGACAATTTCGAACCATGACCCCATGGTCCAATGATAAAGAATGAAGAAAATTGTGGTGGAAATTCACAAGAACAAAGTGAATACATCATTGGTTGATGTGATATCAGTAAATGATCACATAATCATGTTATCCATGGGGTATATCAAGGTGTAACATAGGAATAATCAGACCATAGATACCAAAATATGGTTGGGATCATGTGAAGAATATAAATTTCAGAGAGAAAAAAGCAGATATATGAATACATGATTATCAAATAATTTAGGGTATAAATCTATAAAATAATGATTCCTCCCTATATTATGGATTGATCATTGGTTAGGAACTCATCTTCTATAAATATAGATGCATATTTTCTTTGTTCATCGTCTGTCTCACGTTTCAACTCAATCTGTTCAATATCGATCCTCGATCCTCCAATGAAAACGAGGGATTCTCTATCCTCCTCTAATTATCCCAAGGTTATGTGAAAAAACTTGTAAAAACATCATAAAAATGTATTTATAGAGGATTATTAGGTTTAGGTATATTAAATAAATAAATTAATTTACTTAATGAAATCTCTAGAGACCACCTTAACCAAATGTATGACACTGAAAAACTTTATGTCTCACCTAGGATAAACCACATGTTTCAGAATCAAATACGGTCCTAGATTTTTCATTCCAGGTCCCAAAAAATAGGAAAAACAATTATTCCAAAAATAAACTAGTGTGTGATATTATATATTTAATATTTTTAATATATCAATACCAATACCCTCTAGGCCTCAGAATCTCACGCTGACTCAGTGCCTGGATCTGAAAATATTTCGAAGTCATACAAGGTAAAAATAGATTATTTAAAATTTTATACATTTTATCACACTTACTTTAACACTACTAAGATTTAATTTTGATGAAGAAATAATATTTATTACTTTAGTGGAAACAATATTCTTTTCCCATCTTTGAGATGGTTTAACATGAATTGATTCCAGATCCTTCAATTTTATCTCATGCTTAAGATGCTTTGTATTAGGGGTAATATTTTAATATTTTATTGATACCAATATAATTTCCTATACAATATTAATCCTTTTAACTTTATCATAGTTCATATTGATTATATATTATATAGTTTTATCAATATTAGTTATCTTCTCAGTTTTAACATCAAACTATGTATCCTTGATACTCATTGAGACTTTGTGTAACTTCTCTAATGCATGGAGTACTTTAGTAACAACATCCATAAAAAATTACTTCTTAATAACTTCTCTTTTCAAATTTTTACCAATAAGATCCATTTCATCATTATAAATTAAGGACATATATCTCTTGGATTTTACTGATTTTGAGAGGGAGTTGCATCTTCCTAATTATTTTTCCAATACCTCTTTCATTACCTTAGACTCTTTCTCTATATATGACTTCTCATCCTGAAGTATCTTAATATGTGTTAGTATGTGTATAATAACTTTAATGGGGATAATTTTAGGATAATCATAAATCTTAGAATAAAAATAATTAATTGATTTATCAATTTGAATCTCTTCAAATTTTTTATAGGCTTAAACTTTTTTCTTTAGAGGGATCATAATCAATATATTTATCAATTCACTTACCATTCTGAGTACCTTAAGATAATGGTTGATCCTCTTTCTTCCTTGAGAAATTTTTATCTTCTTGGCATCCTTATCCTTTATCCTTTTAAAAGTATTTAAATATACTTATAATTTATCATTGAAATGAATAGAAACATATTTCCCCATATTGAATTCTTCTTCAAGCATCTCAAATTTACACTTCATAAATTCATATAAAATTTAGTGGGTCTTAAAAAATAGATACAATTAGAGGAAAGATTCACTATGATACCCATTTAAATTCCTAATAGTAATTGTTTTGACACCTGAGAGGGGGGAGAATCATATTTTGATTAGTTTTTACCAATTCCAAATTTAGCTTTGATACTTTATCCCCCTTTTGGAATTGAAACTCTACTGCTGGTTAGTGAAAATGGAAAATTTAATCTTTTAGTATGGAAAGTAATTCCTATATTCAATTTAGTATGGAAAGTAATAGTAGCACATAGTATTTACAAGATTCAATAAAAATACATACTTATTTCCATGATTGGGATATCTAGGTCATTAATTCTATATTATAATATTTTAGTCAATACTAGTGGAGTTTCCCAGGTATCATATTGAAACCAAGAACACTATATTACACAGGTGAGAGATCAAAGTGATCTATGAAAAATCCCTATACACTTTTTTATACTAGAGACCCACCAATTTCTCTTAAATTATTCCTTCTCATCTTGAATTAGATTGCAGGTCTATCTAGGGATGCATCTTCATCTAGAAATATTAATCTCTTTCCTTTTAGAGTGTACAACTACTGAGTGATATTCAAGAAATATTTTCAACATAGTCTCTATTAAAACTCATATTAATAGATCTTATTAAAAATATTTCACTAAGATTTCTCAATTCCCATGATCTAAAACGTTCGACACCAACTAATAATAATAAACTTCCACAAAAGGTCAGTATCTCCTCAAATATTTTCTCTTCTCACTTCTTTGACTCACTCATCTGATCTCATTATGATGGGAGACATATTCTTTTCCTTTTACTTTTACACCTAGATGATGATCAACTTAAATATAGCCTCAACACATTTTCTTCTTTCTCAGTAGGTCTCTCTTTTTACACACACAACACAAAATCTCAAAATGATCAATGCTCAAACTTATTCTACCTTCTTTTTCCATTTATACATAGATAATGGGGAGATATAGATTTATATTTTGGAATAATAAATATCCCATCCAATTAATTTCCTATGATCCTTTTACTTTTTCTCAATTACTTTTACATCCTTTTCTCCCACAATCTCATTTATTTTCTCATAAAAAATCCACATGGATGTACCTCCACATTCCTAGTTGTTGTTTTTTCCCCAATCAACCGTCTCCTAGGAAATTCCAAGAGTGACCTTTATTTTTCACTTATGTATTTGTTTATAATTTTTTTCTATTTTCTCTTATCCAAATATATTCTAGAGTATTCCAGAAATCACGATATCCTCTTACATATCTTCTTCACACCATTCTCATTAAATCACCTCGAACTCATCCTTTTCCAACTTGCAATGTGAGGATCATATCCTTGATGAAAAAATAAAATCTAGATAGATAAAATCTTCAATATTCATATAACTCTCATATTTATTTCTAATCTATCAATAATATTGAATCAAAATTTTTACGATGATTAAAAAAATTAATCAAAACACAAGAACCATCTGATTTTATCTCTATTTTGACCACTATATGAATATTTTTAAATATTCTCATTTGAAAATTTTATTTTGATAGAGTAGTGATCATCCAAATCATATCATTCTTCAAAATAAAACCAATAATAGATCTTGAATTTGTAGAATCATTCTATTTAAAATACATTGGAACATCTCAAGTATTACCTAAATTTAATCTCACTTAATTATGAAATTTCTTTTTTTAAAAAATGTTTTCATTATTCCTAAATTCCTCTTGATTTGATTTTTCATGAAGACTAGTTTCTATAATTTCTTAATATTGAATCACATAATATCAAAAGTTTTTGTGATGTTTGAATCCTTTTAAAATAGTTTAATTATCATCCCATTTATTTCTCTCTTTAGATATGTAAATCTAGAAACATGATATTTTTATTCTTCAATATTTCCTAATTTATGAAAGTCAATTATCTTATGAGATCGACTTATAAAGAAATGTGGTTAACTAATTTTACTTATGAGTGAATGATTTCTCATCCAATTAAATGAATTTACTTATGTGTTAACCTTTATAAGATATTTCAGTTATGTAACATTCTGCATGTAACTCAATTATCTTTTTTTATTTTCACTTTCATAATTGAATTCTCTTATGAGGCTCATAAATTCTGCTTACACATAGATGAAATATCTTATGTGTGGATAAAATATCTTACACCATAGGATAAATGCTTTAAACTATTTCAAAAAACCTATTATGGGATGGTTCACCTAGGATAATTCACTTTTTGGACTAGCAACATAGTATAATTTCATTTATCAAATTTTTATACTCCAGTATAGGAATTCCATATTTTTTTAAAGGTTGGGGCCGAAGCCTCATTTTATTATTAAATCAAATCAAAGACCTATTTTAACTGGGTAGAGGGATACCCATTACATATCCCGAAGGCCCAGTGGGCATGTAGCCCATTACATAGCTCACATGCCCAAATTTTTGGCCCAATGCCCATTCTATGAATAGTAACCCACTACTACAGTACCCGCACAGTACCGCCGCTACTACAGTGCCCTACCGCCGCTATAGTACCCACCGGTCTACAGTACCACCACTGCTACAGTACTGCTACAGTCTTCTACACATCCTACTCCCAATGGGTTTTGAACCCCTATTTTTAATGTAGGATTACGATGCGCTTACCACTAAGCCATACCCCAACTACTAGGAATTCCATATTTCTTTTTGTTAAGAGTTATATGTTTCTTAGTATTTTTATCCCACATTAGTGTGGGTAACCCATTTTATTCTTTTTTTGATCTATAAATTGATAACCCTACCTCATTATAGGGTATTAGTTTCCATTATAACATGGTATTAGGGTTTGGTTGATTTTTTCTAACCCTCCCTCTCAGTGTCTCCTACGTCCTAAAATCCCTTGTGTGCTACTCCTCTTTTCTGGATAGGACCTCCTTGACGGATGACCCCCATCCCGAGTGCCTCCTTTGTGTCGCCCCCCTCATGACACATCTCCTGGGTAGTTTACCCCACCCTTGTATCACCATCCCTCTTAGGAGGATCCACCCTCATGGCTCCCTCCCTCCTAGGAGTATCCCCCCTCATGACTCCCTCCCTCTTGGGCAGCAACCCCTTGTAGCACCCCTCCTAGTAAAAGTCCCATCGCGGTGCCCCTCCTGAGAAGCATACCCCCTTAAGGTGCCCCTCATGGGATTATTACCCTCACAACGCCCCTCCCCAGGTAGTATCCCCCTGCAACCGACACTTACTATAGATATACTCCCCATGCACCGCCTCATACTGCATAACGACACCCCTCCACCATTCATGATCCTCCTTTGTCAGTGACTTAATTAGAACCCAAATATTATAGATGTTCATTTTCAACACCTATTATTTGGCCTTCCTATCTCATGATTGATCACAATATGTAACAGCTCAGACCATTTTGTGAACCTTCAACACCTTGTCAACATGCATTTTCATCACCCAATCTATGGCATCATCAAACACCATTGTTGCTTATGGTGATACTCTATTAGTATGTCTATCCTAATGGTCCACCTACCGGGTTATTGAATCTAGTGCCCCAGATCACATCACTAGAGATATATGTATTCTTTATTCCTACAAATCGCCTTCTACTAGAGGTAATATTACTATGAATAATGGTCAAAGAGTGAAAATTGTTGGTTATAGGTGTTTCCCAATTACTCCTTCCTTAACACTATCCGTTGTGGTATTTGTTCACATTTTTCCCTTTAATTTACTATTAATTAGTAAACTTACAGGTGTATTACAGCTCCAAGAAATCTTCTCAAATATTTTAGTTATATTTTAGGAGAATTCAATGACTCGGGTGCTTGGTAGTGGATGAATTTAGGATGGGGTGCATGTGCTTGAGTCAGCCCCCGTTCTTGATTGTCCTGCCATGTCTGTTCATGCCATCCAAATTCATTATCAATTTGGTCATCCAACTACACCCATTCTTCAGAAACATTTTGTAGGGTTGGGTTCCCTTCTTCTATTTAACTATGAGTCATGTCATTACACAAATCATCATCAGGTCACCTATATTCCCTACACAACCCCCCGTGCATCCACTCATTTTCATTTGGTCCATTATAATACCTAGGGACCTAGTCCTAGTCTATCCAAAATGGTATATTGATATTTTTTTACTTTCATAAATAATTTTTTATGAATTAATTGGGTTTATTTTTTGAATAATCATTCAGAAATATTTCCCGTGTTCCACTTCTATTATCAAGAAATCACAAACCAGTTTTCTATTAAACTTCATTGCTTCCGTTCTAACAATGGTCGTGAATATTTATCTAAACCTTCCCAATATTTTATTGATGTTCATGGAATAATCCATCAAAATTATTATCTCGATACACCTCAAAAAAATGGTTTTGTAGAATAAAATAACCATCATCTGTTAGAAGTTTCTCATGCACTTTTATCTCATAAGAAAGCCCCAAGGGGAGAAACCATTCCATTCTTTACTTCCAACATCACCACCTCATTCCCTTCCTCTCCGTATTTTTGGATGTGTGTACTATATTTTGGATATTCACTCCTCCATTACCAAGTTTGATGTGTATGCACTAAAATGAATATTTCTCGGCTATTCCCACACCCAATGCAGATATCGATGATTCTATCCTGATTTTAATCATTATATTGTCTCCAATGATGTTTCCTTTGTTGAATCCTCAGTTATTTCTATTCCTGAGTTCCCACCACCATCTCTTATTCATGATTATGAAGTTAATTTACCATATTCTCTCAATACACCACCACCACCCTCTTCCTATTTATGTTGTTGGATCCTGGTTTGGCCAGGTATATACTCTCCGATCAAGAACACATACCACCCTAACACCCGAGGTTTCTACCACACCTGATGACTCACATAATCAAGATACTCCATCATGGGAGTTGTTTATTGTGCTTAGTAAAGGCTCATGCCTATATCAGTATTATTAGAGATTATTTGTGACTACCTCATGAGTTGTAGAGACACTTTCTACTCAATCCATGTCATACACTGTTTCTGGGGACATATCTAATCCAGACTAGTTACAAGCTATGTAGGATGAAATTCAGGATCTGGATACCAATAATACTTGTGATCTTGTCCCTCTTCTTTCTAATAAGAAATTGGTCAGTTTCAAATGGATCTATACAGTATGGATCAATGCTAATGGCTCGCTTAATCATCTCAAGGCACACCTTGTTTCCAAAGGTTATGCATAGACATATGGTGATGATTATTTTAAAACATTCTCTCCAGTGGATAAAATGGAATCCATTCACCTACTTATCTCTCTTGATGCCTACTCTCACTATCCTCTCCATTATTTGGATGTTAATAATTCTTTTATTCATGGTTTTCTTAATGAAGAGGTTTATATGGAGCACCACTTAGGTTTGTTTCTTAGGGGGATTCCTCTAATGTTTTCACCTTTGTCGATCATTGTATGGACTCAATCAGTCCCCACGTGCTTGGTTTGACTATTTTTGCACTGTTATACTTACCTTTGGAATGTACCATAGCATAAAGGATTCCTCTATTTTCTATCATCACTCTATAGGAGGAAGCATCATTTTGGTTGTCCATGTGGATGGCATTGTTATTACTAATAGTGATGCTGCTGACATTGATCACATCAAATCTTTTCTTCATCAAAAATTTGATACAAAATATTTGGGTCCACTATGATATTTTTTTTGGGAATTGAGGTCTATAGATGAAACAAGGGAGTATTTTTATCTCATATAAAGTATGTTCTGGATATTCTACAGAAGATTGAAATGACTTGACCTGAATCGATTGACTCACCTATCGAACCTGGAGAAAGGTTACTTCATACTAATAGTGTGATATTTTCATCACCTAAATGATATAGATAAATTGTTGGAAATACCAACTACCTAATAATGAATCAATCTGATATTTCTTTTACGGTTAGAAAGGTGAGTCATTTTATGGAATCTCCAAGAAAAACAAAGTGGTAGGATGTTCTTTTCATTGTTAGATATTTGAAAAAGGAACCAGGATTAGGTATTCTATATTCTGATCATGGGAATACATATATTGAGGCTTTTTTATGTGAATTATACTGGATGTATCTCTTCTAGTAGATATATGTCTTATTTTTCTGTATTTATTGGGGTAAATTTGATCTCATGTTGAAGAAATAATCATATAGTTACCTACCAATCTAGTTCAGAGTCAGAATATCATGAAATGGATTATGTGACTGCATAGATTATTTGGGCACACAAAATTCTATAGGAGATCAGGTATCCTATCAAGAAACTGACACATATATAGTGTTCCAATCAAACTGCTATCAATATTTCCAAAAATCCAGTCTTTCATTAGTGGAATAAGAATATTGAAGTAGATTTCCATTTTGTTTGATAAAAATTTGAGAAGAATAAGATCAACTTTGGTCATGCTCACACCTCTAATCAACTTGCATATGTTCTCACAAAAGCGGTGCCTAGACCATGTGTCCAATTTTTATGTAACAAGATGGTCATAAAAAAAATATATATCCTAACTTGAGGGGGAGTGTTAAGAGTTATATGTTTCTTAGTATTTTTATCCCACATTAGTGTGGATGACGCATTGTATTCCATTTGTGATCTATAAATTGACCACCCTACCTCATTGTAAGGTACATGTTTCCATTATAATAGTTTTAAATGAACTTATATCCTCTTCAATTCATTTCTAAACATTATCAACCATCTCAATTAAATTTATAACTAATCCAAATTATTCTAGGAATTATTAGAATAATTAAAAAAACATTTTAATAAGTTCTAAATATCTGCACATAATAAATACTCAAGTTAGTGTATTTCAAATAATACTTCTGCCTTTACACCTATAACTTCATTTTAGCCTTAATAAATATTCATCCTAGTATTGTAGAACACTGATTTAAGTAGTCATTAATAGAAACACAATAGGATGGATTCTTCCACAACTTGATAAGTTCAATAACCCATTAAAAATAGCTTTTAACTTTGGTAATAATATATCACAATATGTATATAGTAGCCCACACTCTCAAGTATTTACAAATCATTGTAGAGAGTAATAGGACATATTCTTCATTAATTATCATTATGTCTCATGAAGATTGAAAAATTCAATCATATAATGTGGGGGCTACCCTTAGAATCCATTTAACCAGATTTTCCAAGGAACACATCATCCCTTCCTCTTCATTTCCAACATAATAATTGGTCTTAGACAACTCCAAGGGTAGTTCACTCTAATCTTATTTACCCATCATTTATGACTAGCCTCTACTTCAAGTATTGGGTGGATAATCCATTGAATCACCCAATTTGTAAACATACATTGACTAACACCAAAAACATTGAAGAAAAACAATATTACTATAAAAAAATCCACATGGTCACCTCACACTCATCAAGAGTCAAAACCAAAAAAACCACAAAATTTTATTTTAAAAATCACCAGCTTATTTCTAAATAAGGAGCCCACCTAAATTTTTTAAAGTTCCCATTTATTTCAAAACACCACACCTCCTAAAATCACCTTAAACCACTTTTTAATTTTCATTTTAAAACTAACCCATATTGAGATCACACTCCAAGAGAGAAAAAATCCTCGATAAATAATTTATCAACTAATTTTAAAACAATTTTTTGGATTTATTAATGAAATAAACCCCTTATAATAACATTTCATGAAAGTATAAATCATTTACAAAAAAGACCCAAGGATTAATTTACTACCATTTTTTCATATAATAATCCTTTAACACAAAAAAAAAATAGTTCCAAAAAACTCACATAATCAAAATCACACCACAATTCCAATAATATCAACGTATCATGAGGTCTACCATGACTATTTTCCTAGTATTTAGAATCCCTAAAAATCGATTCAAGAATCATGTGGTCTAAATAATGAAAGAAAATGGGATTCAGAGCTATGATTGACTTAGACACATAGATTGATGATATACATCCCATATCATGCCATTATTCCTGAAAAATTTCCAAAATCTTGCACTTGGCCACATCATGGTTTTTCAGGCCACACCATCCAACATCATGACTCTAATATATTTTCCATTTCTATACCAAAACACTAGGAGAAACGTGATGAGAGACCAAATTTTCAAAAAATTTAACGTTTTTTCAATGGCAAATCACCTAAAACCAATAAAAAATTGAAAAATTTATTCATTCTTGGTTATTTTATTAAAATTGGAACATGAATTGTTAAATGGAAAAAATCATGGTTTTTAATTGTTTTAATATTTTTTTATATTTAATTTAAAAATACATAATTTTGAATTTAAAATGATAATAGGTTTTCTGAATTTTATATAATTTTTTTTAAATAATTTTTGAAATTAAATTATTTAAAGTGTCAAATTTGGATTAAAATGATAAAATGTATTAAAACATATTTTTTGGTGTTTATTAATTTTTTGGAAGCCATATGTTATTTTTTTAATTTAGAATAAAATTGTTTAAATGAATTTAATTTAATTTTAATGTTTTATTCAATTTAATATTTAACTATAACAAAAAATACATTTTTAAACTGTGATTATGGGTTTTAAAATATCATTTTGAACTTATAATTCTTGAACTCAAATTATTTTTTTTCAAAATTTTGATTTAATGGATTTGAATTCTTTCCAATTTTTTAAATCATTATATTCAATTTTTTATTCTTTGATAAATTGTGTAGGATGAAGAAATTGAAAAGGAAAGTATCCATGCCAACACCCTACTTCCATGAAACTCCTTCTGCATGGAACCCATTCCTCCACACCCATGATTCTATGAAGCAACCATACGTGTCCTTGCTTCAGTTCTATGACCATTCTTATGTACAAAACCCATTATTTCATGCATTAAAAACCTATAGTGATTCCATGATCTCTCTTTCTTTCATGAAAGTCTACACCACACAAATATTTCATGCCAACATCTTACATGGCCTTATTCCATGTCCATTCATTTGTTTCGTGCCTATGAAAAACTAAAGATGAATCTCGGTATGCACCACCCTTCTTCTATGGACATTCATCCTTCCATGGATGTCCAATGTCCATCCTTCCATGTTAAAAAATACACCCAAGATTGAATCTCATCTAGACTAAGTGTCTGAGCATGATCAAAGAAACCTGAGTGTGAGTAATAAAGTTTTGAACCTCATCTAAATAAAATCACCTGAATGATTTAGTTATAAATTAATGAATATAATTAAATTAATTTCTGTCTAAGAACATCAAAATCAATCCCAATTTTGACTATGGGGATTCTAAAATTGTGAATATAAACTGATCCCATTTATTAGATATTAATGATATAGGTAAATTGAAGTTAATGTCTAGGCATTATAAAACAACATCAAGTCGATAAATAGAGAATATAACCTACGCTTGATGATGAACAGGGTTGAGAGATGATGAAATCCACATCCATGTACCCGAGCCATGTTGAGTTCAACTGAATACGTGTTTTAATTTGTGATATCTAGTTTGATGTTGTTGTTTATAGGGGGAGGATGATCAAAATTATGAATTTGTGGGGCCTCTTAGTTCTTGAAAATTGGGGCTATGAGCTCATGGAGACATGGATGCTAGGTGATTCACCTTTTCCCAATGAGAAATTAATGATTCAAGCTTGATGTGCACCGCTGTCAAGCTGGACCAAATCATGTTATATCCAAGGAATGTGTATGTTCACTGGTTTTCTATGATAGTAATAGATCAATGAATAGTATGGAATGAATTTTATAATGTCATTATAATTATAAGAGAACCAATGATGAATCTTTTTGGGGAATATATCGAGTTCACCAAATCTAGAATTGTTTAATGATGAATGAAAGATCTTGAAATTTACTGAAGTCACGATGTTGGGGGGTCTTGGCTAGTTGATTCATATTTTGTTAATGTAATATTGATGAGGATATGGTGTTTTTATGTCAACTAAAGGACTACCACTTTCTATTTGAATAACTATAATCCACTTTAAATGGTTTATGGGTGTTCGTTTGTGATGGATTTGAAGAAGGTCTACTCCACAGTATTCCTTATATCCAGGATCGAGCTCACTATAAATGACCCAAGTACAGGAATAGGCCTAATTTAGAAGCCCACTTGAAAATATCAACCAACCTAATCCATAGATGACCAACCCAAACCAAAAGTCACATGCATCATCTTACTTAAGGAGTTCTAATATTATGAAATGTAGAAGATTAATTCCATTTCAATTATTCTCAGAAGTACTTGAAATTGGATCATGTTAAGGGAGAAATTCAATAAGAAGGTTTAAAAGGGTGATCTCAACTAAACCAATCATGAATCTCAATAATGGACACATGAAACTCATCTATATGGAAAGAGGAACTAACTCCTAGCTACACTTAATTTGAGGAGGAAGAAGATACCATGATGGACTATATATATTTTCCCTCCCCCATTTTAAAAATGATTCGAACCTCGGACTTTGGTTTGGTCTCGATTAGTTAGGTTGTATTTCATTTTTTGGGTTCCAATTATAATTATATTTTTTATCATCATTCCGTTCTTCTTTTTACCCCCATTTCTTTATTTTTCTCAATTTATGTTCTATAATAGTGATATCTTTAACTCCATAATTATGGATAACTATTTGAAGGGGTAGGTCCCTAAGGAATATTTCGAAGGCATTCAGAATCCCTATTATTTAATTTTTTATTTTCTAATTTCCGTCCTTGATGCAAAAGTTATATGGATATAAGTAGATATATAATAATCATATAAAATTTCCAATGAGGTATTGTATTATCTAATTTATAAAATAAATTATCCCTCCCTTATATTGGTTTTTACAACATACCAGTGTAGTTGTGTGGTATGGGGGATGAAGATCATATGATGAAGTTGGGTGTAGAGAAAATAAATGCCTTGATTGAGTGTGTTCACTGATTCTTCACTATGAAGGAGGTTGAAATGGATGTATATAGAGAGATTTATCTTGCGTATGTTTGGATCCAAAATTTAGATAAAATGGAGAAATATATGGATGATATTGACTTGATTGATGGATGAGACTACTATTGGATATTGAATAACCAATATGATAACCCTTGGATCTGACCCATTTCACCCTAACTTTATGTTTTTGACTTATATATTTTTTTATAACCATAAAATCATAAAAAAAAATATATCTCTATTATTGTTTCAAAATTAAGAAAACAAAACAAAAATATATAAGTGTTAAAATAGTGGATACTCTCACACCCAACTCCTTGAGAGATGACTATGGTCATCCATGTGTTTCATATTAGGTTTATTTAAAATTTAATTTAATATGGCCCCATGATAGGCCTTTCATCAACTAGGCCCCATTTATAAGGAGTTAGGAATAATATCCCGCTATCTAATCACAACTATAAATATTTTTTTCACTTAATTATTTTTTCTATTTTTCTATTGTTTGCTCTTTTATTTCCTGCCTCTAATATGGGATAAGAATCACAGTGGTACCATTCTATAATAGATCCTCACACATAGGCCTATTTAAAATTCTTATAGGAACCCTATGAGGAGAAATTATCAAAACAACCAGTGAAAAACTACTATAGATGAAGAGAAATAAAAAAAAGAAATTCGTAAAAGTGAATTACAAGAGATTATGGACATACTAGCTTGGATTAACAAATTCCCACTCATGTAGAAAGAGATGAAAGTGAAATTAATCAAAATGGATTAACTAAAATCCATACTTGATAAACTAAAATTCACTTTTTATTATGTTGTGGAATAAGAAGAATAAGAATAAAACTATCAAGAGGAAGAGGAAGATAAAATTGAAGATCAATTCTTTCTTATCAAAATAACCAAGATAAAGGGAAATTTTTAATAAGAATAAGATATTACCCTATTTAATCTTGAAATCATATACCTAGTAACCCTATACTTTAAAGATTAATTGAAGGATAAAATATATTAGGGAGATGTAATTTCATTTTACCTTTTTTCTCCTTTTATTTTATTGAATCTCATTTAAATTTTTATTCTCTTAATATTATGAATTTAGAATCAACACTAATCTTATAGAACCTTAAAAAAGATGATAAAGATATGGATGGATTCAAAATTTAAAAAAAAATAAAAACCAGTTCTTCCCCATTCAAAAAAGAAAACTTTAAAGAGACATTACACTTGGAAATGAATTACAAGATAAGAAAAATGAGGAATATGACCATGAACTAAACACATTTCATTTTAAATTTTTGAAAATTGAATTATCCAATAATATCCCTAGTTTTAATTTTTAGACTTAGTTCAACATATTACCATACTTGATGATGATGAATAAAAAATTTACATAAATACCTTTTAAGAAACATTTGATCTAGAAATAGAAGAAATAACTACCTAGATAGAAGAAGAAGAGATGCATGATGATTTTTTTTGATAATATGCTCTGAAATAAGCTAAACTAGTGGATATAAAATATAAAATAAATATACATCATGATCATATTAAAGATGAATGGAAAATAAACCAAAGTACACCTAAGAAGTGACTTATAAAATATAATAATACCCAAGACCTGTGGTGAATTAGTTACTACCTCAATATCACCATGAGTATCAATATTAGGGAGGCATAATAGAGGAAGAATTCATAGAAGAATCTCATAAATAAACATAAGAAAAAGATTCTATTTTTAGGGGGGGATATTGACTTAAAATCTAATAATTTTAATTTTATTCATCTTTAATTGTCGAATCTCTATTAGTTTATTATGAAGAAAAATTAATGGAGGAACTATTGGAGGAAGAGGCCACAAAAGTTTCAGCCGAGGAGACCCCATACGTCATCTTTCCACATCTATATTATGAAATATATCACACATATAAGGGGGTGGACCTGAAAAATTCTATCAAAGGGGTTGTAAAAATGGAAGTGAAACTTTCCAATTGTTTAAGAAAGGGGATTTTGTGGTTTTTATCACAAAAACTACATCCTCCAATGGTTTTAGGATAATCCATGAACTATCTAGCTATAGATAATAAAAAAATATCCCCTCTTGGGAGGTAAAAACCAATGAATCTCTTCCCTTACCTTTATTTTTCATTTTTCCTAGTTTTTAATAAATTTTCCTATGTTTTATTAAATTTTACATAGGTTTACCAAAGTGTAAAACACTTAGGATATTAGATCAGGCTATTTAAAAGTGAAACTAGGAGAGTGATTACCTCAATCCCATTAGATAAATAAAAACTTGGTAGTTTTCATCCTTTAAAAATTATTCAAACACTATAATTTCCTAAAATTATTTATTAAATTAATAAGAAATGTTGAATAAGTGTAGGGGAAGTAATTTGACTTGTTTAGAATTAGTCCTTTAATTATTTTTAGGAACTGTTTTAGGATCTGTAAATAAAATCTTCTTGCTGTTTTTAGTATGTTTTTAGTGAATATATTTTTTAAATAAAAAAATTAAAAAATATAATAAAACTAATCTATTTTTAAATGGAATACATATCCTTTTATATTATTTTTTATGTTTTTAAAACTTTCATTTAGTTAAATAGAGTCTTTCCTAGGATAAATTCCATGCTAGAGTGGAAGGATTTCATTTGTTATGAAATATTTAGAATTGAATGATTATTGATTGAATTTAATTAATATTTTAATGAATTTTTTATTTTAGAAATACGAAAAATATTTTCAATAGAAAATTAATTATTGGAATTAAAATTATAACATGAGGTCACTAGATTTTTGATCTTAATATAAGGTAACTTGACCTTTCAGAAAATAACACCTTAGGGAGACAAATCATTTTTTTACATAAGTTCTTTTAAACTATTGTAAAATAGGTAATTGAGATATCATAATGAATCACTAAGAAATTAGGTATTAGGGGTGTGATAAAATCCCTTTTTTATATTCAATAAGTCATTTTCATAGTGATTTTCACATACATGGCTAGGAAAAAAAGTTCAATAAAGTGACTAATTATAAGGATTTGTGTCTTCCAAGCATGTTAAATTGCTAATTTTGTGGTTAGGGGTTCCCAAAGGAGGATAAAGGAGGATTATTGGAGGTTGTAGCTGCATGAGTGCTGCAATAGGTGGTTTACAACATGAAACAAATGTATGTTGTGAGTTCGTGGTTCACAGATTGTATAGTCAGATGGTTTCATGAATTGTGTATGTATCCAAGGATAAGTCTATGAAATGGATTAACTTCATGAAATTTTAATTCGCAACATGTAATTAATTCATTCATAGTTGAACTAATTTTCAGCAGAAACCTAAGATATGGGAAATTTGGGACCTATAAGGGACTCACGACTTATAAACTCCAGAATCCATGGAATTCACATCATGAAATTGTAATTCAATATATGAGAGGGGTGTTTTATAGGTTTTTATTTCTTTTGTTTAGTTTATTATTATTCATTAATCCATGTACCTCCCTTTATCATTTGTGGTTACCCTAGACTATTTTAAGGATCTTCCCAAACTCTTTCTCTGGATTCGATCTATAGGTCAAAGAGGTTGGTCATTGGTGATCAGTGATGAATTATAATATCTTCCACATGGTTTTGATCCCATTATTATTTTAGGATCTACTATAGTTTGGTGGTTTTGGTTTGGGGAGTGTATGGGTTATGTTTTGATGGATCCTTGATGAGGTGTAGGTTGAGCTGTGTGTTTTCATGAAGTTGTGGTTTTCAAGCACTTACTCTTCACCATGTGGTGTACAAAAAGATTGGAAAGATCTATTTAAGGTAGGTAATCCCTCATTTCTCTTTTTGTGTATCATGTGGGAGGGGTTTACTCTTTTTTATCTACAGGAAGATGGTTTTCAAAAACCTAATAAAGACAATTAAACAATTTAATGGAAATATATGGGGAAAGAGGAATGATTAACATGTTTTTAGAGATTTTGATACTACCTTTATATTGTGATTGAATGGGCTTGATACCCCATTAGAAATCATAGCTCTTGGGGAATTTGTTTGTGTCGATTTGGAATGTTCTATAAAATCCTGCTTGTTTTGATTTTTTGGAATCACTCTAAAAAGAAAATTGGTTAACCACTTATATTTTTTAAATAAAATATTTTCCATAACATTTATGGTTTATGTGATAATGACCCTAAAATAAAGAGGAAAAAATAATGAAAATCCCCTTTTTAAATATGATTAAAGTTTCATTGATGTGTTTTTGGTATGAGGCCATACTATGGGGTGGCAATGAGTGGTTGTGATGTGGTATGGGGTGACGTGAGTTGGGTATGAGGCCATGTAATGGGGAGGTGATGTGTAGTTGTGATGCATTATGGGAGGATTTGTGGTTGGCATGAGGCTATGATATAGGGTGGTGATGTGTGGTTATGTTATTTGGAAGTGGAGATGATAATTTTTGTGCTATTCTAGATGGTCAAGTAGTATCATAATTAAATGATAATGTTGAAATTGAAATGGGGGGGGGTTTGGTTTGGTAAATGTGATAGAAATGGATAACGAATGAAATTAAATGGACTATGCATTTAAATGAGGTTGATGTTGAATGTGAATAATGGGGATGGATAGTGGGAATCGACTTGGATTGTAATGTTAAGTGGGAAGTGTCGTGTGTCTTGTGATTTTTATATATTTTTATTCATTTAGTGGTGGAAGAAAAAGTGGTGATGTTGTGAGTTGGTCAGTAATTATTTTAAACCCATAGGATGAGGTTGTGTGTGGATATGTGTATATATACTTTTTATATTTCTTCTGATTTCAATATGCACACCACTTGCATTGAACACCATATGATGAAACATGTATATATATATGGGGGGGGGGGGTAACCTAACATCATGGTGGTGCAAATGGATGGATGGCTACCTGTTCTTTCCTACTCACTCTTCTAGGTGAGTTAGAAATTCATAGGATGTAGTATCCATAGGTTATATAGTGAACTAGGTGATGGACTAGGTGTTTGTGGGAGAGATGTGATATGAACATCCTATGGGGTGGTGAGATGTGATGTGATCATGCTGTGGGGTGGTGAGATGTGATGTAACCATGCTGTGCAGTGGTGATATGCGATGTGACTGTGCTATGGGGTGGCTTATAATGAGGGGTCGTGCATGGTAGGAGGAGGGAACAAGGTTGATTTACTTAATGTTCATTATGCCCTACTATTCTAGTTATGGTAGTGGATGTGGTGCGATAGACCGAGTGTCTATGGGTGAGATGTGATATGACCGTGCTGTGGGGTGGTGGCTGGTGATATGTTATACAAAAGAGATTGGAGGACCATGATGTACGACATTGGGGTGTGAGAGTATTAAATCAGTGGGAAAGAAATGAAAGGTTCCTTTTATTGATATAATTTAAATTATATTATTATACTTGTCTTGTGTTATTTGATGAGCATGCCTTGGTGAGATTGGGGTTGGATATTTGACATATTCAGGTGTTTTTTGTTACGCTATTTGTTCATGGGTGCATTAATATACTCTTTTCATATGTGCATGAGAGACTTTGGTTTTTCTATTGAGTATAAATATTTTCTCACCATATGTCTATAAACTGATTTTCAATTTTATAGTATGTAATGGTCTGTTACTTTGCTAGTTTTGGTGGTTGTAGGTATTCAAAGGAGGTTCTAGGAGTTTTTGTGGGAATTGGAGGTGCAACAGAGCTATTGTAGGAAATGAACACATTTTAAGTGTATTAAATGATGTGAAAGTTGGTTTTTTAGATTTTCTAGGGATAGTTCATGATGTTTTGATTTGTAGGGTTAAATAAAAAAACACGACGTGTTTTTCAGTGAAACTGAACCCTGAGAATTACATGAAGTTAAATGGGATTACATGTTATGTAAATCCCCTATGCAATGCAATTTTAAAAGTTATTTCTGACTGAATTTTCATTCATTCGGTCATGGATTATTCTTTTCATCATTTTGGGAGAAACCTAGGTTCCTTAAGAATTTATTCAATCCCTCTTCCTCCCTCTTTGATCCATTGGTACCAGTGGGTTTTCATTGGAAATCCAAGGTTGATCTGTGGTAGAATCTTCTCCCTTCTTAGTGGTTTTACCTCCATTATTCTCCCAACAATTCACTATGATGATGTTTTTATGATATTAAGGGTGTTTTAGGTTGAGTTTTGATGCTCTTTGGTTGTGGTGTAGGTTGATATGTGGTTTCTCATGGTGTGGTTGTGGTTTGTGGGATTTTTTCTTTGCCCTGTGTTGCATAGCGGGTCGGGAAACTTCTTTGCGGTAGGCTTTCCCTCGTTTCTCTTTATTATGTATCATGCAAGAAAAGTTTACTTTTGTTTATATATGGATCATGATTGTTTCGGATTAATCCAAGATAAGTAATTGGTTAATTGAATTGAAATGGATAAATTGGATTTGATTCACATGCTTTTACATATTTTATGTTATTTTTGATATTATGGTTTGTACGGGATTGATGCCTTGCTAAAAAATTATGGCCTTTGGGGGATTTTTTTCACTAGATATATGTGTTGTAACTTTTGTTACTATTGTTATTGTTGTGTTATCACCCTAAAAGTAAATTTTTTAATTACTTATACTTGGATAATGAAATGGTTTCCCAAGGATTCCGGTTTGTGTGATAAGATCCCTAAAATAAAGTGGAATGTTATAAAAGTCCCTTTATAAATCTGTAAAATGATCTTGATGTGTTGTGATGAATGGTCGTGCTTGAGGGATGGTGGTGTGTGGTTGCAATGGGGTGTGGTGTGATATGTGGTTTGTTTGTCCGTGCTTTTGGGGAGGCTATGAGGTGGTCTGTTAGGCTATGATTTGGGGGTAGTGAGGAGGTGGTTTGTTTGGCCGTGCTTTTGGAGTGGAAAGGAGGTGGTTTGTTTGTTTGTGCTTTTGGGGTGGTGAGGAGGTGGTTTGTGTGGAAATGATTTTGGGGTGGAGAGGAGTTGGTTTGTTTGGCCATGATTTTGGGGTAGCGAGGTGGTTGTTGTTTGGCCTTGCTTTTGGGGTGGTAAGGTGAAAGTTAGTTTTTATGGTTGTGGAATGTGGTTGTGTTGTGATAGATGCCTGGGTAGTGATGGAATAAATGAATAATCAACTATTTGATAATGTTTGAAATGTCTTGGGTTGTTTAGTTAATGATATAAAAATTGTTAATGAATAATTAAATGATGGGTTGTGTGGTTTAATTTGGTTAATGATAAATAATTAAAAGAATAGAATGGTTAAATGGGAATTGGTTGGAAATATGGAATGAGGTTTGTGGATTATTATGTGGTGTTATGAATTTAGAGGTGGCAATAAAATTGATAGTTTTGTGAAATAGTTGGTTAGTTAGTTTGTGAACCCATAGGCTGGGTTTGAGTGTTTGATACTATATATATATACTTGTACATTCTTATGATTTCTATACGCACCCCACCCATTTCGAGCACCATGTTCCAACACCCACATAGTCACATGGGGTGGTGTTTTTCCCAACATATAGGGAGGAGTACTAATGGTTGGGTACCTGCTATTTCCCTCTTTCTCTTCGAGGAGGGGTAGGTATTTCTTAGGCTATGATGGCCGAAGGTCAGTTAGTGCATTAGATGGTGGTTGTGATAGCCCAGGCGTCTGTGGGAAAGATGTTATGGAACAAATATTTTTGGGAAAGACATGACTATGCTTGTGGGGTGGTTGCTCAGGTGTCTTCGGGTGTGGTGTGTTGTGACCATGCTTATGGGGTAGTGTGGTATATGGAAGGTATGGGAGGGCCTGGATGTATGCCTTTGGGTGTAAGAGAGACATACCAGTGGGAAAGTGGTGCAGGGTAGCCTTATCAATGTTATTCCTATTATATTATATTACATGGTTTATATTAATTATTGAGCATGCCTTGGTGAGGTTGGGATGGTTAGTATACCTTGATAGGTGCTATTTGGTTTTGATGTTTTCTCATAGGGGACTTAGTATGATTCTTTCACATGTTCATGAGAGACTTTGGTTTTTCTACTGAGTATACTTGTATACTCACCCTACATATATAAAACTATTTTCAGGTTTCCAGGAGGACTACACAGACTACGCTGGACATTACTATCTCATATCCTTGACAGGTTCTGTGTCAATTATTTAGATTTTCTTTTGGTTATTTACTTTTGAGACTTTATTGTATCTGTATCAGTTCTATTTATACATGCATGTGGTATGGTTTTTGTATTTCTTTTTATATTGTGTCTTGGAGTTGTTTGTGGATGATCCATCTTATCTCCCAATCCTACTTATATTATAGAGGGTAATTCATCGCATACATGAAATTTTTATATCCTCGGTACTAGTATCCAACCCAGGGCCTACTAGAGGCAGGAATTGGGGGTCATTATCTCTCTCTCCTCATTGCATCATATTTGGAGAATGGGGGTCATTACAGAGTGGTATCAGAGGTGATGGTTGAGTGATAAGATGATATTTAGAGTTAGAAACAGTGTGGATTTCATGGGGTGGTATAGAAATAGTTCCGGTTTTCCTTGGTGCATGACATAGTCCTGGGAGACTAGCTAGGACATGGGATTTTTAGTCCCACTATGATCTAGTGCATGGACTCTGAGCTTATTGAATGACCAAGTGAGACAGACCTATTTGCAGGGTAGATACCTAGGAAATGTACATGCATCATAATGAATCATGTTCTTGTTTGAATTGGGTTTTTAGGGAGATTTAAATGAATAAAAAATGAATTAAATTAGTTAAAATTGTAATGACCCGAAATTTTGAATAAATATTGTTTCCTAATTTTGTGTGTTATTTTATTTTATTTTTTATACTCAACAAAAATGTTTCATTTGATAACATGAGTATAAATAAAATGAGACCGTTGGGCTTTGACTGTTATATGACCATTGGTCAATATGACCACTGGAAACTAAACGTTTTGATTATTGCCTTTAAATACAAGTAATCTTGGTTAATTATTATAGAAAGAAGATTCGATGGCCTCACCCAGTAGTCTTGGACCGATCGAAGCCCATCTAACAGAACTTGGGAAGGAGGTAGCACCACTGGGCTTTGCTCTGGACCAAACCCAAGCCGAACTTCATCGTGTGAAGCTAGAACGGAATCGCCTTTATGAGAAGTTCAAACTAATAGAAATTACGACTCGTGCTATGTTAGCTGAGCCTCCCTCAGATTCTCTCACCTTAGCACACCTTACACTTAGGTCCTATGCTGGTGTGATAAGGGGCTATGTAAGGAGACCGTAACTGCCTTGTGTAATCCTTTATTTTAAATAAAAATTGGGATTTCTTCTTATGATGAAGTTTATGAATTTTCAAATGACCAGATAAATATAGTATGTATATTTTTGATGAATTTTAGAAAAAGGATATTTTAAAAATGGTTATGTAAACCTTAAATAATTAAAAATGTGTAATGATTTTTGAAAAATGGTCTTCTACAATTATGTTCAGTACGAAATTTAGAGTCTAATAAGATCAACTTAATTTTTGATGAATAGTAAATTATGAATAGTGATTTTATGATTAGGATTAGCAATGTGTCCAAATGGATTAGTAATCTCACTTAAATAATGTATTAATATAATCTAGGCACCTTGATTAAGTAATGCGATTCAATAAAATGGTTAAATAACGGTTCCATAAATTATTATTCAAGTATTATTTTTTTCAGGTGAATAGTGTTTTTTAATTAAAAATTTAATTAAAAATATTTAGAAAATTATTTTTATAAAACGGATTTCATTTTTGAACTCAGAGCACCGAGATTATGCTATGGAAATTTTTGGGGTTTTTTCTGAAAAAATGAATTTTCGGTGAATAATGTTTTTATTTAAAAATTAAATTAAAAATATTTAGAAAAATATTTTTATAAAATGGAGTTCATATTTTTAATCAGAGCGTTTATATTTGGTTAAGGAGAAATTTTGGGATTATTCTGAGAAAGTTGAATTTTCGATGAATAGTGAAAATACAGTTTTTAAGTTACGGGTGTCTAATGACATCATTAAATGATGTATTAAGTATGTAATAAATATGGTCGACTTATGAATAGTAATATAAGGTATGAGGTGTCCCAAGTGGCCAATACCATGGGAAAATACCATGGGCAAGCCCATGGTTTTTCCAAAACCACTAATGAGGTGTCCCTTGGCCATTAATGTCGTGTCCCCTCACTTTCCCTATAAATACCAAGCCATCCTCTCATCCATTCGACTCCCCACTCCCCCCCAACGAAGTTCTGGTATCATTACCTTCCAAGGAGTCCTCCCATGGTTCCCCCAAGCCCTCAAGGTCCCAAACTTTGAGTTTTAAGAGTTATGTTTTAAGGTAAGGGATCCGATCTCTCTCTTTCTTTTCAAGAAATCTCTTTTATGTAATTTCTTTTATGCTCCATGTTATTATGTTAAAGGGTGTTATTTTATACTCCTCTTACTGCCCTTTTCATGTTCACATATTGAGATATCCCCTCTTACTCTCATTATTTCGTTTTATGAAGTTTTAAGTGGCGCCGTTAGACTGCCGAAATTTTTTGTAACAGATTCTTTCTCCCTTCTCATTTTTCAAGATCTATTATCATGTAAAGTATTCCAAGTTCCTTTTTATTATGTTGGGGTATGATCTATAAATTTATCATACTGATCTTTTATGATCATATGATGAGAGACCCCATTTTATCTCTTCAATTCAGTATTTTGAAGTTTTAAGTGGCGTCGTTAGGCTGCCGAATTTTTAAGTGGTTCTTCACCCTTCTCGTTTTGAAGTTCTACTTTCATGTCAGTTCTTTCAAGTTCCTTTTTTTATGTTGGGGTATGATCTCTACATCTATCATACTGGACTCTTATGTTCATATGATGAGAGAACCTATTTTATCTCATCAATTCATTTTTTTTGAAGTTTAAGTGACGCCGTTAGGCTGCCGAATTTTTAAGGGATTCTTTCACCCTTCTCCTTTTCAAAGTTCTAATTCCATGTCAAGTCTTGAAAGTTCCTTTTTATTATGTTGGGGTATGATATCTATATATATCATACTGATATTTTATGTTCATATGATGAGAGACCCTATTTGATCTCATAAATTCATTTTTGGTTGAAGTTTATGTAATGCTGTTAGGCTACAGAATTTTCATAAGAGAAATCTTATTTTTGTCTTCCTTTCATGTCCTTCATTTCATATGGTATATTTTAAAATTTCATTACCATGTTCTTAAATCCCTTATATTCTGTCCCTCTACTGTTTTATGGGTCATTTATGAATGTTTGACCCATGTCCCCTCTCTTTTCAATGTTTTCTAAAAACCTTGTAACATAGTCGTTATGCTGTAGAATTTTCGTCTCAAAATGCCTCTCTCTTTATCTCAAAATTATTTTATGTTATTAAGTGAATACTCAAAGCTCTTATTTCTATAGTGGTATTCACATATATATCAAAATGTTCTATTTTAAATTCTGGGATTTACATACATGAAACCTTCTTTCCCTTTTCCGTGGGTTTAAAGTGACATAAAGATCATGTCTTTAAAGCAGTTTTTAAAACGTTATGATTATGAAATGAAACCCATTTCTTTTATGCTATATGGGTTGTTTATGAAATGATTGATGATGTTATATGTGGCTCACATGATAATAAAGGCATGTCAAGGGTGCGCCCAGATAGCACTCCAATCCATTGGGTAAAGACTTAATCTCTAGAGATGACCATTTTTTAACGACGCCTTGGTGAATAACCTTGGTAATTTTTAATGACACCTTGGGGATGGACCTTGGTGAAACGAAATGTTTGTCAATATTAAATGTTTCATCCACATATTCAAGTTATGAAAAATGTTATTTTTATTATTATATGCCTCATGATTCCTTTCTCATGCCTTAAAGTTCTTTTCATGTCCTTATTGAAGTATCTCAAGTTCACATGTAAAATGTTTCTCTTATTTCCCTTACTGGGCCTTCTGCTCACCCTTTCTTTTGATGTATGTCCCCAGGTTATGAGATGCAGTAATGAACCTAAGATGAACTTAAGGAGAAGCCTTTCAAGTGTTTAAGAAGAATGTTTTATGTTGTTTTCATGTATTATGTTCCTTGTTTCCAGGACACTAAACCTTAAAGATCCACAGTTCCGTGTAATGGAATGAAAGTTATGTTATAAAATGACGGGATGCTATAGTTGGTATCGAAGGATGGTTTAGTTATTTGTGGAAATTAGGATATGAAAAATCTAGGAATAACCCTATAGAAAAGTTAAAAAATAGGAAATCTTCCTGGTATTTTGGTGAGTATTGAGTAAGGGGTTGCCAAGCAAATACATCCCTATCTGGATACGAGTAGGTAGAGGTGGCTCTGGCACAGATGTACATAGGGGTAAAACCCGAAAACACCGCTATGAGCTAGACTCGAATGGGAACTGGTACACGACAACGGGCCTTGCTGCACTCTTGGTTACGACACTCCCGGGGGATATGCTTTGGTAAATTCATAAGCTTAGTATGAACCATTGTTAAAGGAACAAAGATAAAATAAAATAAAGATTCACATAAGAATATATGATCATGGATAACCTAGATGGGAACCTTGGGGATCACAAGTTAGGGTATACTTTTCTTCTACAAGTTACCCTTATATGATTTCAGTTCCTTTTCATGATTATTGGCTAAGTACTTAAGCCCCTAATTATGCTTTCTCTTCTTAGTTAATGGTGGGAAATGGAAGAACATGTCCCAACAACCAATGTGATAGGAAATGCGACGATTGTCGTATTAATATGACATGGATGATTAGGGGATTAAAATATGATTATTATTTTGGAAGACGTTCACTATTTTGGGGACCCTATATGATCGAGGTAAATAAATTACTACGGTATTTTCATTGAGGAGTAAGGTTGACTTATATTTTTAAGAATCGATGAATTTAAGGTGGACTTATAGTAATTTAGGTTACTTATGGGAATGATTAACCTATCTTGGGTAAAATATTTTTAGGTTAGATACTTTTGTTATAAGATGTTAGGAGTGGTTGATGTTGTTTGGAGATGAACAATGAAGTTTATTTTGGAAGACTATGTTATCAAATCCTTCTTGTATTTGGGTTTCAATCTTAGTTTGGTTTATTTTGAGGAATTTTAAGGACCGTTATTTATGGAATGGACTATGATGAACTTTGGGTAGTACCATGGAACTTTGAAGATTTAAAAGTAGTTTCCATTCCTATGGGATTATTTCTTTTTGAAGAGTTGTTTTACCTTACCCTTTCTGTTTTTGGGATAATGTTTATAGATAGAAGAAATAGATAGTTAATCTTTTGTGAATTATGAAGATGATTCTTGTGTTTTGATGAGACCAAGTAGTTTTGAATGCTCATAGTTTAGAGAAAATATTAGTTTTGGGTAGAAACTTATTAAAGGATGAAACTCTACATGAAGATATGTATATTTTCTTATGTTTTTGTTTTATGTTGTAAATGAATTCCTCAAAATTATGAAAAGTAACTTAAAACAAAAACGTTGTTGGTTTAAGTTTCCTACTAGGTAATCAAAGACCATTTAAACACATCATAAGTTTGGGATTTTCTTATGGTTAACGTTCTCCTAATCATGTTCTCTATCACTCTCCCCCAGAACTTGACCCTTTGTTTTTCTTCCATGTCCATGTTTTCTTCCATGGAATCCTAGTATGGGTTAACTTGGGTGACCTTTGTACTTCCCTTTATTTCTTTTAAAGTAATAGTTTTTCTGACTCCTTTTCCGATGTGGGACTTTCAATGAAATTTCAAAACCCGATTTAAAAAAAAAATTGTGAGGACGCAATTTCTTAAGGGGGGAAGATTGTAACGACCCAAAATTTTGAATAAATATAGTTTCCTAATTTTGTGTGTTATTTTATTATATTTTTTATACTCAACAAAAATGTTTCATTTGATAACATGAGTATAATTAAAATGAGACCGTTGGGCTTTGACTGTTATATGACCATTGGTCAATATGACCACTGGAAACTAAACGTTTTGATTATTGCCTCTAAATACAAGTAATCTTGGTTAATTATTATAGAAAGAAGATTTGATGGCCTCACCCAGTAGTCTTGGACCGATCGAAGCCCATCTAATAGAACTTGGGAAGGAGGTAGCACCACTGGGCTTTGCTCTGGACCAAACCCAATCCGAACTTCATCGTGTGAAGCTAGAACGGAATCGCCTTTGCGAGAAGTTCAAACTAATAGAAATTACTACTCGTGCGATGTTAGCCGAGCCTCCATCAGATTCTCTCACCTTAGCACACCTTACACTTAGGTCCTATGCTGGTGTGATAAGGGGCTATGTAAGGAGACCGTAACTGCCTTGTGTAATCCTTTGTTTTAAATAAAAATTGGGATTTCTTCTTATGATGAAGTTTATGAATTTTCAAATGACCGGATAAATATAGTATGCATATTTTTGATGAATTTTAGAAAAAGGATATTTTAAAAATGGTTATGTAAACCTTAAATAATTATAAATGTGTAATGATTTTCGAAAAATGGTCTTGTACAATTATGTTCAGTACGAAATTTAGAGTCTAATAAGATCAACTTAATTTTTGATGAATAGTAAATTATGAATAGTGATTTTATGATTAGGATTGGTAATGTGTCCAAATGGATTAGTAATCTCACTTAAATAATGTATTAATATAATCTAGGCACCTTGATTAAGTAATGTGATTCAATAAAATGGTAAAATAACGGTTTCATAAATTATTATTCAAGTATTAGTTTTTTTCGGGTGAATACTGTTTTTTAATTGAAAATTTAATTAAAAATATTTAGAAAATTATTTTTATAAAACAGATTTCATTTTTGAACTCAGAGCACCGATATTATGCTATGGTAATTTTTGGGGTTTTTTCTGAAAAAATGAATTTTCGGTGAATAGTGTTTTTATTTAAAAATTAAATTAAAAATATTTAGAATTTTTTTTTATAAAATGTAGTTCATATTTGTAATCAGAGCGTTGATATTTGGTTAAGGTGAAATTTTGTGATTATTCTGAGAAAGTTGAATTTTCGATGAATAGTGAAAATATAGTTTTTAAGTTACGGGTGTCTAATGACATCATTAAATGATGTATTAAGTATGTAATCAATATGGTCGACTTATGAATAGTAATATAAGGTATGAGGTGTCCCAAGTGGCCAATACCATGGGAAAATACCATGGGCAAACCCATGGTTTTGCCAAAACCACTAATGAGGTGTCCCTTGGCCATTAATGCCTTGTCCCCTCACTTTCCCTATAAATACCAAGCCATCCTCTCATCCATTCGACTCCCCACTCTCCCCCTACGAATTTATGGTCTCATTACCTCCCAAGGAGTCCTACCATGGTTCCCCCAAGCCCTCAAGGTCCCAAACTTTGAGTTTTAAGAGTTATGTTTTAAGGTAAGGGATCCGATCTCTCTCTTTCTTTTCAAGAAATCTATTTTATGTAATTTCTTTTATGATCCATGTTCTTATGTTAAAGGGTGTTCTTTTATACTCCTCTTACTTTCCTTTTCATGTTCAAATAATGAGAGATCCCCTCTTACTCTCATTATTTCGTTTTATGAAGTTTTAAGTGGCGCCGTTAGGCTGCCGAAATTTTTGTAACAGATTCTTTCTCCCTTCTCATTTTTCAAGATCTATTATCATGTAAAGTATTCCAAGTTCCTTTTTATTATGTTGGGGTATGATCTCTAAATTTATCATAATAATCTTTTATGATCATATGATGAGAGACCCCATTTGATCTCTTCAATTCAGTATTTTGAAGTTTAAGTGGCACCGTTAGGCTGCCGAATTTTTAAGTGGTTCTTCACCCTTCTCGGTTTGAAGTTCTACTTTCATGTCAGTTATTTCAAGTTCCTTTTTGTTATGTTGGGGTATGATATCTATATCTATCATACTGGACTCTTATTTTCATATGATAAGAGACCCTATTTGATCTCATCAATTCATTTTTTTGTTGAAGTTTAAGTGACGCCGTTAGGCTGCCGAATTTTTAAGGGATTCTTTCACCCTTCTCCTTTTCAAAGTTCTAATTCCATGTCAAGTCTTGAAAGTTCCTTTTTATTATGTTGGGTTATGATCTCTATATATATCATACTGATCTTTTATTTTCATATGATGAGAGACCCTATTTGATCTCATAAATTCATTTTTGGTTGAAGTTTATGTAACGCTGTTAGGCTGCAGAATTTTCATAAGAGAAATATTATTTTTGTATTCCTTTCATGTCCTTAATTTCATATGGTATATTTTCAAATTTCATTACCATGTTCTTAAATCCCTTATATTCTATCCCTCTACTGTTTTATGGGTCATTTATGAATTTTTTACCCATGTCCCCTCTCTTTTCAATGTTTTCTAAAAACCTTGTAACATAGTCGTTATGCTGCAGAATTTTCGTTTCAAAATGACTCTCTCTTTATCTCAAAATTATTTTCTGTTATTAAGTGAATACTCAAAGCTCTTATTTCTACAGGGGTATTCACATATATATCAAAATGTTCTATTTTAAATTCTTGTATTTACATACATGAAACCCTCTTTCCCTTTTCCATGGGTTTAAAGTGACATAAAGATCATGTCTTTAAAGAAGTTTTTAAAATGTTATGATTATGAAATGAAACCCATTTATTTTATGCTATATGGGTTGTTTATGAAATGATTGATGATGTTATATGTGGATCACATGATAATAAAGGCATGTCAAGGGTGCACCCAGATAGCGCTTCAATGCATTGGGTAAAGACTTAATCTCTAGAGATGACCATTTTTTAACGACGCCTTGGTGAATAACCTTGGTAATTTTTAACGAAACCTTGGGGATGGACCTTGGTGAAACGAAACAGTTGTCAATATTAAATGTTGCAGCCACATATTCAAGTTATGAAAAATGTTATTTTTATTATGATATGCCTCATGACTCCTTTCTCATGCCTTAAAGTTCTTTTCATGTCCTTATTGAAGTATCTCAAGTTCACATGTAAAATGTTTCTCTTGTTTCCCTTACTGGGCCTTCTGCTCACCCTTTGTTTTGATGTATGTCCCCAGGTTATGAGATGCAGTAATGAACCTAGGATGAACTTAAGGAGAAGACTTTCAAGTGTTTAAGAAGAATGTTTTATGTTGTTTTCATGTATTATGTTCCTTGTTTCCAAGACACTAAACCTTAAAGATCCACAGTTCCGTGTAATGGAATGAAAGTTATGTTATAAAATGACGGGATTCTATAAAAATGAATATTAATAAAATTATATACTACTTAGGCTTAAAAAATCCATGTTTTCATTTCTTCTATGGATTCTATTCATCATGCATCCTTGTTTTCCTTTCTTCTATGGATTCTATTCATTATTTGTGTGTGGATTAGGCAGTCGAGGTTCAACAGACTGATCTAGTTGATCACCGTAGGGTTGATCTAGTTGAGGAGGAGGATCAATGGAAGTGTAAGTTTCACACTTTCTAGTGGTAAGATTTGGGGATGTATGCGGGTAGTGTTTTAGATGTGGAGATAGAGAGTTGGCTGGAGGATCTCGAGATCACTTTCAGCTTGATCTAGGCCCCAATAGATTACTGGTTCCCTTTGGAAGTCAATCATATGAGGGGAGTTTCACATCAATGGTGGATTCTATATCTAGGAGATCATATGGAGGTAGAAGTTTTGTGGTTTGACTTCTAGAAGGAGTTTTTGGAAGAGTTCCTTTTATCTACCATGAAGGCAATAAAGAGGCATGAGCTTTTTTATCTTCAGTAGGGGAGAATTTTAGTGCAGGAGCTAGGAATCAAGTTCCAAAAAATTCTGAATTTTTCCTGAGATCATTTTCTAGATAAAGATTCTCATGAGAGACATCTTGAGGAGGCACTACATACTTATATCCAGTATATTGTTACTATTTTTACATTGCTGACGTATCTGGAGGTTCAAAAGAAGGAAAATGTGATTGACCAGATGCACTCAAGAAGTGGTTTTCCATGGTAGGGTAACCAGAAGGGTTCCTTGAGGAGCAAAGTATCCAGTTGTAGGTCTCAAGCACTAGGACCTTAAAGGTTTTGACTGAAAAGGATTCAAACTCAACATCTTACTTTCCAGCCTTCTAGGGCCAGTGGTTTCCATGCTTTTCCTAGGAGATTTGTGCCAATGTGTTTTGGTTATGGGGTTCATGATTATCACTAGAACTAGTGAACAGTAGTTCACCAAGCTCAGTTTTCTGGAGGTGGACAGGTTCAGTACTAGCCTCAATAGTAGTTTCTAGTGGGGATATTTTAGCAGCAGTGGAAATAGGATTATGCTATGCTAAGGGGAGATGGGGTAGGTAGAGGCCAACCTCAGGATATTCCTCATGTTCATGGACTATGATCTGAGTTTTTTTGTGGAGTTGGTCTTCAGCAGAGAGGCATAAGATCTGGGAATGGTCAGTTACAAATAGTGGTGGTAGTAGTTTTAGAGGGGCCAGAGATGATTAGAGGTACGATCAGTTTGTTTAGTAAATTTTTTGTGCCTTGTTTGATTCAGTAACTTCACACTACTTTGTTTCATCAGCTCTAGGCCATGATTTGGTACTAGATTTAGAGAGAATTTTATTTCCCTTGGTGCTTACTACACCAGTCGGAGGCTATATTATCTTCTTCGATGTATGCTAGGAGTGTATACTAGTGATGGGGTCACATCAGTACCATGTGGATCTTTTCTTGATATAGATGTAGCCATATGATTTCATCCTAGACATTGACTGGTTTTATTCCATACATTTTGTTATCAACTTCTTCCAAAAGAGAGTCATGTTTTTGGATGTGGACAACCAATGTGTGGTTTTCATTGGTGATTGGGGTTGTCAGGTGGGAATTCGGTCTGTGGAGCCCCTTATTTCCTTATTGGAAAAGTTGTTAGTGGAATCAGTGGACACTGGGATGGTATGTCACAACCCGCCCCCAGGGCCCGTGCCATGACTACCCCAAGCCCCCTTCCATAGGCCAGGTGTTGGCGACTAGCACTGAAAGGTGTATTCCCTAAAACCGGGAACACATTACCTTTATATCCTATAAACACAAACAACCAAGCTCACAAAAAGATATGAACACAAGTAAACTATATATCAAAAACAGTGCTGAAAGTAAGAGGGGCCAAAATACAAGACCAATAGTAAAGGTACAATTACAACTGAAATAAAATACAACTAAAGAAAGATAAAGATAGCTACTGGGTCATCCTCCGAGGTTCCTACCTAAAGGGTAGGTATAGATCACATCCTTAGCACTCCACGTCCGCCCGTCTCCTCTGCGTACGAACACGCCGTATGGTCCACCTCCAAAACCATCCAATCCTAGTACCCTCAGCCTCAATCAACACTGTCTGTCGTTTGCACCAAACACAACAAGGTTCGGGTATAGACCATACATGGGTGAGTATAACGATACTCAGTAGGGACCCCAAGACCTTCAAGGTCTCACAAAATTCACAAAGGATAAACCAAAAAGCATGAAATCAACTGAAAACCCTACTTAGGTATATGACCATACATATACCTAAGTTATCAAGTATACCCATATCAATCATGAGGAAACACAGGGTCCAACCCAAAAGCCCAAATATCAACTGTTCCATAAAGGAAGGAATACCACAAAGGTAATTACCACCCAGGTACGCCACACAGAAGAATACCACCAAGGTATTACCACGAAGAAAATTACCACATAGGTACGAACTCAGATCACACCTGGTATTTCATAGGTACAGTAGTAGAGATGATTAGATGTAACTACCGAATCATCTTACTCTATTAAGAGGCTCTGCTGCTGATCCATATAGGATCGCTCAGTGCTGACCCACATAGGATCGCTAGGTGCTGACCCGCACAGGATGGCTTAGTGCTGACCCACACAGGATCACTTGGTACTGACCCACACAGGATCGCTCGGTACTGACCCACATAGGATCACTAGGTGCTGACCCACACAGGATCACTCAGTGTTGACCCACATAGGATCACTTTCCATTCTTCACGTCATAGCTAGCTACTGGGTTCCCGCACTAGGCTTTATCGTCTCCGGGAGGATCCGCTCCTCAAGCCACTGTTCGATACTCCAACTTCCATGAAGTCCCACGAAGAAGTAACCCAAAGTACTGCCACATCTTAGGGGTCTCAACGCAATAGACGGTGCGTCAATCGGATGGCCGGTCTGTAAGTTATTAGCCTTTTAGTCCCGAGGGCCTGGTTGGATTCATACTCGATCCAACCCGATCGTATCCAAACATTATCCAAATATCAAGTGGGGTATACCAAAGGGACCGTCTCACTCTACGGTTTTCAATGCCATAGACAGTTCGTCAAACGGACATTCGATGCCAAAGTTATGGCCAAAAGAGCTTAAATGGGTCGAAGTGGGTCTGGGTCCAGTCCGACCCGGTCGAACCAATCCGGCCCAACCTGGCCTGGGCTGACCTGGTTTGGGTCAACCCGGCCCAAACCACTGGGTCCGGTCCGGCCCGCGCAGGGTGGCCCGGCCTACGCTGGGCGGCCGGGCCCACACTCGGCAGCCCAGACGACGGAGGCCACGGGGTGGCAGAGGTCGCGGGGTGGCGGAGGCCACGGGGCGGTGGAGGCCGCATCACGGGGGGGGGGGGGGGGGGGGGTTGGGGCGAGGCAGCCGCGGTGCGGAGGTCTGTCATGCCTTCACCGGAAGTCGGTTCTTCCGACCGCTATCTGTTCACCGCCGTGGCAAAAAGCCATCTTCTTCCATCACAAAGAACACACCAATAATGAAGAATGACAGAGGGGTTGGGCCATGGTTTTTTGTCCTGCACCCTTCACGTTAGAGTTGTAGCAAGAAGCTCAACAAAAACCTTGAATGAAGAATGTCAAACTCTGCAACCCCCAACAATGATTATTCCCAAACCCACAGAAAACGAAATCATATGCGGATCAACTAGTTAGAGAGTTGATCTGCGTTATTTGTTTAGAAGGGAGGAACATGGGAATCCATAATCACACATAATAAAAACCCTACCTCAGATATTTGTTGATGGAGGTCACAAAGAAGGAGACCATGTTATTGGGGATAGATGGACGTCAGTGACGTTGTCGTTTCCTCGATTATCGGTTCATTGACATTGAATATGTTCCTCATTGGAGAGAGCATTCTTCATTGGGGAGCATGTTCTTCATTGTAGAACACGTTCTTATTGGGGAGAATAATCCTCCAAAAGTTCTCCTCTCCCAATTCCACCAAAATGTGAAATATACCAAACTTGTTAATTTAAGTTTATTAAATAAAAAGGTTGGCATAATTAATTATTGGTACAATCAATTGTACCACATTGGTAGAATTAATTTTACCGTGTTGGCTCAAGTTAATGGGAGGAATGGATCAATGGGGGGGGGGGGTTGAGAGGTTTCTCCCATTATGAGGGTTTGGGTGGTCCCCACCTTTAGGATTTCAAAATGGGGGTTTTAAGCTCAGTGGTCCCCACCTCCATGACACACATGCGGGAGGTTTTTGTTCAGGTGGTCCCCACCTTTAAACCATCCACATGGGAGGTTTCAACAAAAATAAAAATAAAATAAAAGTTTATTTTATTTTATTTCTATTTCCACAAAAAACCCAAATTCTATCTTTCACCCTCGACCTACTGCGGTCGAGGTGGATATCTCCTTAAGCGAATACCGGTGTTGCGAGTTCAAAAGTTCCCTCAAATTTAAATTCTGAGCACCGGTTCAAAAGTTACAAAAACCCACTCATAAGTTTACTGAACGTACCTGAAAAAAGTTAATAAATTCATTCCGAGCACTCTGGGACTCGGAATCACACGCCGTAAATTTTTTCGGACTCGTAAAATTCCCATATAATTAAAAAAAAAATTACATGGAATTTCTGGGTCTTTACATGGTAGATGTTCCCAGGGTCATTGGAAAGTTTTTGGATGTTTTACCTGAGGCGGTTGTGATGATACCCCCTCGACGTGATGTTGAGTTTAGGATATAATTGTATCCTAGAGATTCTCCGATTTTTATAGATCCTTATCAGATGACACCTTCCGAGTTATAGGAGTTGAGAGTTTAGATAAAATATATAATGTGGAAGGGTTTTATCTGGCCTAGTGTGTCACTGTGAGGTGCTCCAATATTGTTTGTAAAGAAGTCAGATGGTGGTCTGAGGTTGTACATATACTACTGGAGGTTGAATCAGGTGACGGTCAAAAACCATTACCCTCTTCCAAAGATAGATGATCTTTTTGAATAGTTGAGAGGGGAGGGTTGGTTTTGTAAGATCGATCTATGGTCTGGATATCCCCAGTTGAGGGTGAAGGAGGTAGATATCCTGAAGACTACCTTCAGATGCAGGTATGAGAACTTCAAGTTTATAGTCATTCCATTTTTTGTTATGAATGCACCAGTCGTGTTCATGGGGATTATTAACTTGATGTTCCATGAGTTCTTGGATCAGTTCATCATTATATTCATTGATGATATCTTAATCTACTCAAAGTCTGTCATGATCCCCTCCCACCAAATATGCCCCTCCAGAGCTGGAAATGGTAAAAGGGAGATAATGACCCCCGAGTCCCGCCTCCAGTAGGCCCCGGGGTGGAGACTAGCACCAAGGGTATGAGTTTTCACAAATATGGGAGGCATTACCCTTTTTATTATTTAGGATCGGGAAATAGGACAAGTCAACCACCAAAAAGGAAAAGAACAAGTGTATAGAAATAAACCCAAACCAAGCCCATATGCATGTTTAAACAATTTTATAACAAGGTGAAAGTACAAGAAAGCTCAAAGTACAATACCAAAAGAAACAAGTGTACAACAACTGCAAAAACTCCAACTGTCCGACTAGTAGGGTCCCGCACGGCCCTGGTAGTCCTCTTGGAAACCTGAAAGTAAACATAGGGTGATCATACAAGTATACTCAGTAGGGAAACCTAAAGCTCTCGTGCACAATTGGGGGAGACATCCTAATGTCCCGTGAGAACAACAGAAGAAACCTAGCAAGGAATTCTATCCACCCAACCTCACCAGCCATACTCACCAAAAACACAATCACAACAGGTAGTAGTATATAAGAACAAGAGTATTGGGTACCCCACACCATTTCCCTTTAGTTAGCTTCTCTTCCTAACGGCAAACGTCCTGACGCTGCCACACTCTCCCCGCCCGCACACACCTAGGCCTCACCATCACATATCCCGCCCGCACACACTTGGGCCTCACAACCACGTATCCTCTCCCGCACACACCTGGGCCTCACAACCACGTATCCCCGCCCGGACACACCTGGGCCTCACAACCGCGTATTCCGTCTGCACACACCTAGGCCTCATCCCGAAGATTCTTCGGAAATAGTAGAATCTGCTCGAAGAGTCTTGGGCTAAAACCACCCCAATCGAAACCTACCCAAAGAGTCTTAGGTGTAAGGTCACCTCAAGCCATCACAGCCAAGGGGAGAAGCAGGAAGGAGCTAGTAACTAAGGGAAAAACAGCCTTTCCCATGAAATGGGAGTGTTCGACACTAAGTGATCAACATGGGTGGGGTGCGATAAAACAAAAAATATACAAATATATATATACTGAACACACAGCCCAACCTATGGCTTCTAAACAGAGAAACTGAGCACGTGCCTCGACACTGCTACTATGAAGCATGCATACAAAAAACAACCCCAACCCCATTTAGGTTTTCACGTTTCAGCAGAATTAGTTTATTTAGTTCCTTAACTACTGGGCAACTATCCACAACCAACCACATCGATCGTTCGTAAAACATATTCCTTCTATCCACAAATCAAGTTAGGAAAACACAAGAACCATAACAAAGTACTTCTTATCAACCAACCAACCCATTGATTATTAATCCTGTTCCATTACCATGAACCACCATTCATTAAATCTTCCACTTTTTATTTATTATTCACAACCCATAGTCCGTTCACATTCAACCCATCCCTACAGCCCCGCTGCCAACTACTATAACCACAACCGCACAATACATAATTATCCCTTTAATACCAATTATCGCAGCCCCGCTGCCCGTTACCAACACAACATTCACACCAACCCACAACCAAGTCAACCACAGCCCCACTGCTCACCCTATCCACAACAACCCACAAAACACCCCCATCACAGGCCACATATCCAAGCCAACACCCACATGTTCATTATTCCATTTTGTTCAACCGGGGTGACCACACAAGGGTTCCAGATTTTAAACAGCCAACTTTACGTGACTAACCAATTTCCACATTCCACAAAGTTCCATCCAAAAAATGGTCTATAATTATAGGGAAACATTTAATTGTGCAAGCAAAGGCCCCCAATTAATGTGATTTTTAGTAGGCATAAGCCTATTCAATTCACAACATAATACCACAGGATATAAAGTAATAGCAATCACAACTTCCCAACCCCGTTATATAAGCCAGTTATTATCTTTATTAAACCGGTTCAAAAGTGTTTCACATAAACAAGAGAACACACACCCCGCATGATGCAAAAATTAGAGAGACGAAGGTAATATCCCTACCTCAATAGGTTCTGATCACAACGCTCCCCCGGATCAACCTTAGAAGAGGTCTGTCGGCGTCCGTCTCTTCTGTCGGGTCCCGGAAAAACCTCCTCTGGTGGAAGTCGGAAAGGAAATGCCTAAGGAAAGACCACAAATCTAAGCTCGGAAGTTCCGCCTCATCATTACGATCCCATGGCCACTAAAGGATCGTAAATCAGAGCTCAAACGAAGAAGTTATGGAAGAAAGAGCCTTCAAGTCTCTTGGGAGAACTCTGCTCAGAGGAATGGGGAGGAGAGGAGTGAGTTGAAAAGGAGGAGGGGACACCTCCTTTTATAGGTGAGAAAATCAAAATTACATGGCGTTTACTTTATAGTACATGGCGTGTATACATTTATTGCACACGGAAAGGAAACGACTCCAACACGGCACACGACCGTTGACTGTCAACGCGTACGCGGGGAAGGACTACACGGCGTGTAGAACTGGACACATGGAGTGCACCCATTATTTCACACAACAAGGACACGACCTTCAACACGGGGTATACCTGGAAAGGGGGTACATGGCGTGTACTCAAACTACACGGCGTGTAGTTTCAAAAATTCTGGAAGGTGTGGGAAAAGTCCATTTTACCCTCCAGAACACTTCGTGGCCTTCTTTTTTACAAAGGAATGGGCCGGAGAGGTCCGAGCCATTACATCAGATACCTATTAAAACATTATCATCCATGAGAATTCAAAAACCAACCCAGAGGAAACCCAACAAGATACCTCTTAGGGTTCTTGTTATAAGAGGAACCCAACCAACAACCCTAATCATATGTGTTAGGAATTCATTCTCCTATGTCGAGATATTATCCGCTTTAGGCGGCACTGACCCGCCTGCACGGGTTCAATCACATCCTCATTAATGTGTCTCGATTAAGAATTGGGTCTTCCCACTTTCATACATTAGAATTTTTTCAACTCGTACTACCCCAACACCACACAACCAACTCACTGCCCGAACACGTGGTTTTGGAAAATTCCTTCTCCTATGTCGAGATATTATCCGCTTTAGGCGGCACTGACTCACCCGCACGGGTTCAATCACATACGCATTAATGCATCTCGATTAAGGGTCGGGTTTTTTTCCTTTCCCCACACATCCGGACATGTCACACATTACCAGGGAACAAGGAAACAAAAGGTCTCACAACTGACAAGCCAAGCATTCCATATATCAAAGGTACATAGTACAACATCAATACAAAGCTCAGAAGAACAAGGGAAAACACAAGTCAAAACAACTCCAGGTAATGAGCGTGCATCTGGGTCTCCCACTCCCAAGTTCTCTCCTCAAGGCCGCCATGCCTCCACAACACACGAACCAATGTAATAGTTCATCCACAGAGCACCTTCTCCTTACGATCCTCGATTCTGACTGGTCGTTCCTCGAAGGTCGCGTCATCTCCCATATCTAACTCTCCCCAGTCGATAACGTGGGAGTCGTCGTGTATGTACTGACGAAGCTTGGAGATGTGGAAGACGTCATGAACCTTCTCCAACTAAGGTGGCAGGGCCAGCTGATATTCCACCTCGCCGACTCGCCTCAGCACCTCAAAAGGTCCGACGAACCTAGGTGAGAGCTTGCTCCCTTTACCAAACCTCCACTGCCCCCGTCAAGGGGAAACCTTCAAGAACACATGATCTCCCACCTCTAACTACAAGGGCCTCCTCCGACGGTCATCATAAGACTTCTGTCAGTCCTGAGCAGCTTTCATCCTCTCACGTACAAGCTGGACTTTCTCTGTGGTGCTCTGCACTACCTCTGGCTCAAGAGCACCTGTCTCACCAACCTCTTCCCAACAAATGGGTGAACAACATGGCCTTCCATACAAAGCCTCAAACGGTTCCATGCCAATAGTAGAGTGGAAGCTGTTATTGTAGGAAAACTCTACTAAAGGCAAGTGTCATACCCATGATCCTCTGAAATCCAGAACGCATGGTCGCAACATGTCCTCCAACTTCTGGATAGTCCGCTCTGTCTGCCCATCGGTCTGAGGGTGGAAAGCAGTGCTAAGGCGTAGTTAGGTGCCAAAAGCATGATGTAGCCTCCTCCAGACTCTTGAGGTAAACCGAGTATACCGATATGAGACGATAGTCTTTGGAACTCCATGAAAACGTACCACCTCGTCTACGTACCTCTGTGACAAGGTACTCACCAGGCCTGACTCCTTAATTGCTAAGAAGTGAGCTGATTTCATCAGTCGATCCACCACTACCCAGATAGCATCATAACCACCCTGAGATCTGGGTAGTCCTGTGACGAAGTCCATTGAGATGTCATCCCACTTCCACTCAGGGACATCTAAAGGGTGAAACAACCCACTGGGAACACGATGTTCAGCCTTAACTTGCTGACACACAAGGCATTTAGCCACAAACTCCGCCACTTCCCGTTTCACCCCGGGCCACAAAAACTGTTCCCTCAGGCCTCGATACATTTTTAAAACTTCCGGATGTACTGCCAAGGATGAGCTATGGAACTCATGGAGAACTCCCTCACGCATTGTCTCCGGGACAAACAACCTTCCATGGAAAAGCATCCGATGTTGGATGTCCTCTGACCATCCTTCTGGAGCATTCCCCTGAACGAAACGATCCCACATCACTTCCTCCTCGAAGTCCCCCCACTGGGACTCTTCCACCTACTGCAACAAGGAGGACTGCACCATCATCTGAAACAAACAGCCTCTAACACCTTCTACCTTAGCATCCAAGTGCAAGGAAGCCAACTCTCCCATCACCTTCCAAGCATCAGCGGATTACCAAACCACTTCCTAATGTGACTTCCTGCTCAGGGAATCAGCCACAATGTTGCCCTTACCTTCAGTGTAAGAGATCTCAAAGTCATAATCTTAGATAAACTCGACCCAGCTCCGCTGCCGTAAGTTCAGGTCACGCTGGGAGAAGATATAACGCAGGCTATTGTGATCTGAGAAGACCACAAAGTGCTCCCCAAAGAGGTAATGTCGCGACAACTTCAGTGCGAACACTACTGCTACAATCTCTAGGTCATGGGTGGCATAGTTACGCTCATGAGGGATTAACTGCCTAGACCCATAACAGATCACTCCCTTCTTCTGCATCAGCACGCACCCCAGACCAAGGCCAGAAGCATCACAAAACACCTCATACAATAACCCTTACTCTAGAAACCTGAGTACGAGAGCACTGACCAACTTCTCCTTCAGGTAGTCGAAAGATTTCTGGCACTTCTCGCTCCATAGGAAGGCCTGGTTCTTCCTCGTCAAAGCTGTCAATGGAGCAGGAACTCAAGAGAAGTCCGAAACAAACCTCCGATAGTAACCTACTAACCCCAGGAAACTACGAACTTCTGCCACGCTCTTGGGTGCTGCCCAAGAAACAACTGTCACTACCTTCGACGGGTCCACTGACACTCCATGTTGAGACAATACGTGCCTAAGGAAGTGTACTTCTTGTGTCAAGAACTTACACTTCGACAATTTCCCGTAAAGCTGGTGCTGTCGAAGGACTTCCAAGACTGCCCTGAGATGCTCAATGTGCTCCTACTCTGACCTTGAGTAGATCAGGATGTCATCAATAAACACAACGACCAACCGGTCCAGAAACTCTCAGAAGACAAAGTTCATAAGTCCCATGAACACAGCTGGTGCATTCATAACTCCAAACGGCATCACCACAAACTCGAAGTGCCCATACCTCCACCTGAAAGCCGTCTTCGAGATGTCACTTTCCTTTACCCTCAGCTGATGATATCTAGATCGTAGATCAATCTTGGAAAACCAACCTGCTCCCCTCCTTTGGTCGAAGAGATCATCTATCCTTGGAAGGGGGTAACAGTTCTTGACCGTTACCTGGTTCAACCTTTGGTAGTCTATGCATAGCCTGAGACCACCATCTTCCTTCTTCATGAACAAAACTGGAGCACCCCATGGCGATACGTTGGGTCGAACAAAACCCTTCTTCATAAGATCATAAATCTGAATCCGCAACTCCCATAACTCCGAAGGTTCCATCCGATAAATGGCCATCGAAATTAGACGAGCACCAGGCTGTAAGTATATCCCGAACTCAACGTCACGTCGGGGGGGGGGGGGGGGGTAGAGTCACAACCTCCTCAGGAAAAACATCGAGGAACACCCCAACAACCTCTTGGACATCCATCATCTCTGTATCAGCTGGAACCACTGATAACCCGCCTAACAAGGAAAGAAGAGACTTCACATGCCAGCTTCCCACCTGATAGATCCTCTCGCCAACAAAATATACACGCTTCCCATCTATGTCGGAGAACATGACTCTTCTTCAGAAGCAGTCGATAACAGCACTAATAGAAAACAACCAGTCGATGCCTAGGATGACATCGTATGGCTGCATCTGTAACAGAAGAAGGTCCCCACTAGATTGATGTGGTCCCAATGTCAGCCCACATCCCCAGCAAACACAAGATACGCTGGTCTAGACTCCAATTGGTGTACTCAGCACCTGTGGTACGGAAATTCTCTCTACGTCTAGTCCCAAAGCATGGGCTAGACCAGGTGCAACAAAGGAGTGCAAGGCTCCCGAATCGAACAAAGCAGAAACAAGAGTGCTGAACAAAAAAATCGTACCTCGAACCACCTCTGGTCCTGCTGGAGCTGTCAAATATGCTGCGTGCAACTGTCCACGCCCAGCTCCTCTGCCTCTATGATGTCGTCCACCTCCCCAACCATGCCCTGGTCAAGGTCCTTGAGGAGCACCCTGAGGTCGACTCCCTCCCACAAAGGCTGACCTTGGAGGATCATGGTCCTGCTGCTGCTGGAAGGGCCTCGCTGGCAAGTGGTGCTGCTGAGGTGGGCACTGAACCTGCCCACCTCTACCATAGCGATCTCGGGTTGGGCACCGACTCTGAACGTGCCCGGAACCTCCACAAGAAAAACACTTCGGTCCTGGACTCGTGAAAAAGGGACGAGGACCCGAAGATCTGAATTGGAACTGCTGGGGCCTGCTCCCCACTGGTCTGAACCTGGAAGGTCCCGTCGTAGGAGACATGCTGCTGACTGCCTTCCCCTTCGACGAGCCTGACTGTATCCCCTCTCGGGGTGCACCTCTCAGCGAGTGAATCCTCTCTACAACCTCTGCCTTCTTCTGTACTGCCAAGTACGTCGGAAGGGTGAAGGGGGTGACAACATACTGGAGCGAAGGACGAAGCACCTCCTCCAAACGTCTCGCTAGAGACTCCTCATCCGGAAAGAGATCCGGAGCAAAGTGCATGAGATCCTTGAACTTGATCCCCAAATCTCATACTGACATACTCCCCTGCTAAAGGGAGAGTAACTCCTGCCGCTTCTCCGCCTTGATCATGGAAGAAAGGAATTCCTCTCGGAATTCCCTCTCAAAGTCAGCCCATGGAACTTTTGCCTCTATCCTCTCTCTGAGGTAGAGTGTCCACCACTGTCGCGCCTCACCTCTCAGCTGACTGACTGTTAGGGGAACCCAGTACTACCTCGGAGCACAGATCAAGGTAAAAGAGATCCCTAGCTCCTCAAGCCACCCCTCCGTCTCCGTATCTGATGTACTACCCTCGTACTTCCTGAGGGTATGCTGCTGGAAAGAACAGAGAGTATTTTTCCACTGACTATCTTCCTCCTCCCGGTCAATCCTCAACTGATCAACCACCTGAATCTGCTGGGCCTCGGCTGTTTGAGCCACCCGAGGACGACGTCCAGGTGCCATAGCTATACGGTAAACAAGGATCACCTAAGCCCAAGTAGTAAGGAAAACTCAAGGTTTTATTTTATCATTCTATTTCAATTTCTTTCCCAGAACACCCAAATCAAGTAAAAACACAATCATGATGATGAATGTACCTTCCCTAGGGTCTCTAACCTATAATCAATATAGTCTCAATTGGTCGTTTGGTAGGCTCAGAGTCCTTGCATCAGATCACAGGGGGCCCTAAAATCCCATGTCCTAGCCAGTCTTCATTGGCCTATGTCAGGCACCAAGACTGACTAACACTGTTACCCTAGCATCCCATGCAATCCTCACTATGCCTAACTCCAGAATCCATCCTATATCTCAACTATCACCTCTGATACCATTCTGTCATGACCCCCTCCCACCAAAGATGCCCCTCCTGAGCTGGCAATGGTGAAAGGGAGATAATGACCCTCAATTCCTGCCTCCAGTAGGCCCCGGGGTGGCGACTAGCACCAAGGGTTTGAGTTTTCACAAATATGGGAGGCATTACCCTTTTTATTATATAGGATCAGGAAATAGGACAAGTCAACCACCAAAAAGGAAAAGAACAAGTGTATAGAAATAAACCCAAACCAAGCCCATATGCATGTTTAAACAATTTTATAACAAGGTGCAAGTGCAAGAAAGCTCAAAGTACAATAACAAAAGAAACAAGTGTACAACAACTGCAAAAACTCCAACTGTCCGACTAGTACGGTCCCGCACAGCCCTGGTAGTCCTCCTGGAAACCTGAAAGTAAACGTAGGGTGATCATATAAGTATACTCAGTAGGGAAACCTAAAGCTCTCATGCACAAGTGGGGGAGACATCCTAATGTACCGTGAGAACAACAGAAGAAACCTAGCAAAGAATTCTATCCACCCAACCTCACCAGCCACACTCACCAAAAACACAATCACAAAAGGTAGTAGTATATAAGAACCAGAGTATTGGGTACCCCACACCATTTCCCTTTAGTTAGCTGCTCTTCCTAATGGAAAACGTCCTGAAGCTGCCACACTCTCCCCGCCCGCACACACCTGGGCCTCACCATCACGTATCCCGCCCACACACACCTGGGCCTCACAACCACGTATCCCCGCCCGCACACACCTGGGCCTCACAACCACGTATCCCCGCCTCCACACACTGGGCCTCACAACCACGTATCCCCACCCGCACACACCTGGACCTCACAACCACGTATCCCCGCCCGCACACACCTGATCCTCACAACCACGTATCCCGCCCGCACACACCTGGGCCTCATCCCGAAGATTCTTGGGAAACCATAGAATCTTCCCGAAGAGTCTTGGGCTAAAACCACCCCAATCGAAACCTACCCGAAGAGTCTTAGGTGTAAGGTCACCTCAAGCCATCACAACCTAGGGGAGAAGGAGCAGGAAGGAGCTAGTAACTAAGGAAAAAACACCCTCTCCCATGAAATGGGAGTGTTCGACACTAAGTGCTCAACATGGGTGGGGTGAGATAAAACACAAAAGATACAAATATATATATATATACCAAACACACAGCCCAACCTATGGATTATAAAAAGAGAAACTGAGCACGTGCCTCGACACTGCTACTACAAAGCATGCATACAACAAACAACCCCAACCCCATTTAGGTTTTCACGTTTCAGTAGAATTAGTTTATTTAGTTACTTAACTACTAGGCAACTATCCATAACCAACCACATCGATCGTTCGTAAAACATATTCCTGCCATCCACAAATCAAGTTTGGAAAACACAAGCAGCACAACAAAGTCTTTCTTATCAACCAACCAACCCATTGATTATTAATCCCGTTCCATTACCATGCCCCACCATTCATTAAATCTTCCACTTTTTATTTATTATTCACAACCCATAGTCCGTTCACATTCAACCCATCCCTACAGCCCCGCTGCCAACTTCCATAACCACAACCGCACCGTACATCATTATCCCTTTAATACCATTTATCGCAGCCCCGCTGCCCGTTACCAACATAACATTCACACCAACCCACAACCAAGTCAACCGCAGCCCCACTGCTCACCCTATCCACAAAAACCCACAAAACACCCCCATCACATGCCACGTATCCAATCCAACACCCACATGTTCATTATTCCATTTTGTTCAACCGGGGTGATCACACAAGGGTTCCATATTTTAAACAGCCAACTTTACGTGATTAACCAATTTCCACATTCCACAAAGTTCCATCCACAAAACAGTCTAAAAAGATAGGGAAACATTTAATTGCGCATGGAAAGGCCCCCAACGACCGTGATTTTTAGTAGGCATAAGCCTATTCAATTCAAAACATAATACCACATGATATAAAGTAACAACAATCACAACTTCCCAACCCCGTTATGTAAGCCAGTTATTATCTTTATTAAACCGGTTCAAAAGTGTTTCACGTAAACAAGAGAACACCCACCCCACATGATGCAAAAATTAGAGAGAAGAAGGTAAGATCCCTACCTCAATAGGTTCCGATCGCAACGCTCCCCCGGATCAACCTTAGAAGACGTCCGTCAGCGTCCGTCACTTCTGTTGGGTCCTAGAAAAACCTCCTCGGGTGGAATTAGGAAAGGAAAGACCGAAGGAAAGACAAAGGATCCAAGCTCGGAAGTTCCTCCTCGTCATTACGATCCCGTGGCCACTGACAGATCGTAAATCAGAGCTCGGACGAAGAAGTTATGGAAGAAAGAGCCTTCGAGTCTCTTGGGAGAACTTTGCTCAGAGGAATGGGGAGGAGAGGAGTGAGTTGAAAAAGATGAGGGGACCCCTCCTTTTGTAGGCAAGAAAAGAAAAATTACACAGTGTGTACTTTATGGTACACGACATGTACTCGATTATTTCACACGGTCTCCACACGGCTTCCAACACGGCTCCGTGGCTGTTGACTGGTCAACACACGGTTTGAGGGTAACACATACGCGGGGAAGGACTACACGGCGTGTAGTTTGGACACATGGCATGTATCCATTTATTTCACATGGCAAGGACATGGCTCCAACATGGCACATGGCCGTTGAGTGGCAACACGTACGCATGGAAGGACTACACGGCGTGTAGAACTGGACACACGGTGTGCACCCATTATTTCACACTACAAGGACACGACCTTCAACACAGGGTATACCCGGAAAGGGGGTACACCGCGTATACTCAAACTACACGGCGTGTAGTTTCAAAAATTCTAGAATGTGTGGGAAAAGTCCATTTTACCCTCCAGAACACTTCGTGGCCTTCTTTTTGACAAAGGAATGGGCCGGAGAGGTCCGGGCCATTACAAAGTCATAGAATGATCATGTAGAGCATCTCAGAATTGTCTTGCATGTTCTTAGATGCCACAAAATATATGGAAAGTTGGCCAAGTGTAAGTTTTAGACACAAGAGGTGTATTTCCTTAGGCATGTGGTGTATCAATAGGGTGTGGCAGTAGACCCATCAAAGGTTGAATTAGTTTTTTACTTGGGAATCACTCAAGAATGTGGTATAGGTTCATAGTTTTCTTGGTCTAGTAGGATATTATTGGAGGGTTTTACCTGATTTATCTCAAGTTTAAGCTCTTCTCATATATTTGACTAGGAATGACCAAGATTTTGTGTGGAGTGATCAGTGCCAGGAATTGCTTGATTACCTAAAGGGGAAGTTAATCAGTGAACCAATGCTTCATATGCCAGAGGAGAGTGTGTTGTTTGAGGTGTTTTGTGATGATTCGCATTGGTCTTAGGATATGCACTGATGCATTAGAATGTAGTGATCTCTTATGGGTATAGACAACTATGTCCCCATAATCATAGCTATTCCACCCTTGGTCTGGAGATAATAGCAGTTATGTTTGCACTGAAGTTTTGGTAGCATTACCTCATTGGGGAGCACTTTGTGGTCTTCACAAATCACTAGAGTTTGAGGTTTATATTTTCCCAGTGTGATTTGAACTTTTGTCCATGTAGGTGGATGGATTTTCTTCAGTACTATGATTTTGATATCTCCAACACATCAAGTAAAGGGAATGTTGTGGACAATGCTTTAAGAAGGAATTTGTAGAAGGGTGTTATCCAGGAATCTGAGGATGATTGGAGAAAAATAGAGGAGTTGGAATCCTTGCACTTAAATGAAAGAGTGGATGGTTGTAGAGGATGTTTGTTTCAAATGACACTATAGTCTCCCCTGATGTAGTTGGTGGAGGATTCTCAGTGGGGAGGCTCAAAGGCAGAGGTGATGCACGATCATGTTGTCCATGGTGATGCTCCTGAGGTATGGTCGGAACCAGGTGTTATTTCATGGGAGTTTGTTTTTTTATGTTAGTAATGGGAAATAAGGTCTTTTTTGAGTTTCATAACTCACATTTGGTGGTACACCTAGGATTTTCCAAGATGTATCATTGTTTGAGGATGCAATTTTGGTTTCCCGGGATAAAATGGGTGGTGGAGAAGTTTATGGAAATTTTCTTGGGTTTCTAAGTAATGACATAGAATTGTGTTCCTAGTGGTTTTTTGTATCCCTTGGATGTTCTTGAGTGTAAATGGGATGACATATCAATGTATTTCATCATAGGGTTACCTAAAACTTAGAGAGGATGTTATTCTATCTAGGTTGTGATGTGATCAAGGATTCAGGCATAGTGGATGCTTTGGATAAGAAGTATGTGGATGAGGTGGTGTAGTTTCATGGAATTCCAAGGTCTATTGTCACAGATTAGGATAGATGTTTTACCTCACAAGTCTAGAGTGGATTGCAACATAATTTCGACACCCAGTTATGCCACAAAACTGATTTCTACCCTCAGATAGATTGGTAGATAGAACAAACTATCTGGATGTTGGAGGATATGTTTCAGGCATGTATCATGGACAATGGGGGATCTAGGGTTTGAAACATTCCCTTGGTAGAGTTTTCTTATAATAATAGCTATCACTTTTCCATTGGCCTAACCCCCTTTAAGGCTTTGTACAAGAGACTGTGTCATTCTCTGTTGTTCTGAATGGAGGTTAGGGAGATAGATGTTCTCAGTCCTGATGTGGTACATAACATGATAGAGAAGGTTCATCTTGTCTATGAGAGGATGAAAGGAGATTGGGATTGATATAAGTCTTATGAAGATCGCAGGAGGAGACCCTTAGAGTTTGAGTTTGGGGACCATGTGTTCTTGAAAGTTTCCCCTCGATATGGGCAGTAGAGGTTTGGCAGAGGGAGTAAGCTTTCTAATAGTTTTTTTGGTCCCTTTAAGTTGTTTGGTTGAGTTGGAGAGGTGGCATATCGGTTGGCATTGACAACATGATTATAAAGGATTCACAATGTCTTCCACATCTTTTAGATTTTTCGGTATTTTCATGACAACTCACATGTCATCGACTGGGGAGAGTTGGATATCGAGAATGACAAGACATTTGCGGAGTGGCCAGTAGATATCTAAGATCTCCAAGATAAGGTGTTGTGTGTATGAACCATTTATTTTGGTTCATGTGTTGTGGAGGCATGTTGATCAGTAGGAGAGTACTTGGGAGTGATAGATGTAGAGGCATGCCCAGTACCCAAAGTTGTTTTGAAATTTTTCTTACTCTATTTTTCTTTATGATGTGATTTTTGGATCCTTCTGTTTATAGGATGAGCTATTTTCCTTGGTTTAGGATGTGTGTGGTGTGATGTGTGGTAAATTCATGACATATAAAAAGGGTAGGGCTAATTTACTAATTGAGACACATTAATTGTGATGCGATTAAACCCATTCGGGTGAGTCAGTGCTTCCCAGAGCGGATAATATCTTGACATAGATAATGGAATTCCCCGATTCATGTGTTTGTGGTATTTTAGTTCGTTGGTTATAATAGTTTTTGGTTTGGGATGCACGAGGGTCCATATAGTTTTGTAGTGTTTGTGTGGTAGTGTGGTTTGGGTTGGCGTGTTTTGATGGTAGTATCATTTGATGTATGAAAAGATCCTTGAGAGGTATCTCACATGGTGGTTGTTCGATCCCCTTTCCTTATAGGTTTGGTTTTGGATTCTCGAGGGCAAGAATTTTTTGAGAGGTATTTGATGTAATGGTCCATTCCTTCTCGATATGTTACTTTGTTGGTTTTGGTGGTTGGAGGTGTTTAGGGTAGGTTCTGAGAGTTTTTGTGGGAGTTAGAGGTGAAGTAGAGCTGTTGCAGGAAATAAACGTTGTGTAAGTGTATTACATGACGTGAAAGTTGGTTTCATGGGTTTTCTAGTGCTGGTTCCTGAAATGTGGATTTTTGGGGTTAAATAGTAAAAAGGTGATGCATTTTTCGGTGAAGATGAACCCCAAGAATTACACAACATGAAAGGGGATTACAGGTCATGTAAATCCCTAATGCAATGTAGTTTTAAAAGTTCTCTACGGATGAATTTTTATTCATTCTGCCATGGATTCTTCATCCCCTCATTTGGGTTAACCCTATACACCCTGAGGAGTTCTTCAAACTCTCTTCCTACCTCTTTGATCCATTGGTCTTGGTGTTTGTTCGTTGTAAATCTGTGGTTGATCCGCGATAGGTTTTCTCCCTTCTTAGTTGTTTTTCTTCCATTCTTCTCATGGGGATTCACTACTATGATGTTGTTATGGTCCAGGGTGTGTGTTGATTTGATTTTTTATGGTCTTGGGTTGTGTTTTAGGTTGATCCATGGTTTCTTGTGGTGCATTTGTGGTTTTCAGGCGTTCTTCATTTCCCTACGGTGCGTAGGAGGTCGGCAAGTTTCATTGAGCTAGGGTTCCCCTCATTTCTCTTTATTGTGTATCATACAGGAGGGGTTTACTTGTGTTTATCTATAAATCATGGTTTTAATAGATTAATCAAATATAAATAATTGGTTAATTGAATTTAAATGGGTAAAAGGGGTTTGATTCCCATGCTTTTATAACATTTATGTTATTTTTGATATGGTGGTTTGTATGGGCTTGATGACCCACTGAAAATTATTTATGCTGGGAGATTTGTTTTCACTAGATATATGTATTTTGACTATTGTGACTACTTTGATTGTTGTGTCACACCCTAAAAAGAAATTGGTCAGTTACTTATACTTAGATAATGAAATGGATGCCCCATGATTTTGGTTTGTGTGATAAATACCCTAAAATAAAGTGGAATGTGATAAAATCCCCTTTGCAAATCTGCAAAATGATTTTGATGTGTTGTGATACGTGGTCGTTCTTGCGGAATGGAGGTGTGTGGTTGAAATGGGGTGTGGGTCGATATTTGGTTTGTTTGGATATTCTTGGGGGGGGGGGGTGAGGAGGCGGTTTGTTTACGTCGTTCTTTTTGGGCGAAGACGAGGTGGTTTGTTTGGTCGTGCTATTAGGGAAGTGATGAGGTGATTTGTTTGGCTATGATTTTGGGGTGGTGAGGAGGTGGTTTGTGTGGTTGTGATTTTGGGGTAGTGAGGAGGTGGTTTTTTTGACCGTGTTTTTGGGGCGGTAATGAGGTGGTTGTTTGGCCGTGATTTTAGGGTGGAAAGGTGACAATGTGTTTTTCTAGTTGTGAAATGTGGTCATGTTGTGCTAGATTCCTGGGTAGTGATAGGATAAATGAATAAAAAAATGTTCGATAATGCTTGAAATGGATTGGGTTGGTTTGGTTAATGAGATGAAAATGATTAATGGATAATTAAATGGCGGGTTGTGTGGTTTAATGTGGATGATGCTAAATAATGAAAAAAAGGAATGACTAAATGGAAATTGGTTGGAAATGTGGAATGAGGTTTATGGATTTTTGTGTGGTGATATGTATTTAGAGGTGGAAAAAAATGACAGTGTTGTGACATAGTTGGTTAGTTAGTTTTTGAACCCATAGGTTGGGATTGGGTTTTTGATACTATATATATATATACTTTTATATTATTTTGATTTCTATACGCACCCAACCCATGTTGAGAACTATGTGATGACACCCACATAGTCACACATGGTGGTGTTTTTCCCAACATCCAGCGAGAGTACGGATGGATGGGTACCCACTCTTTCTCACTCTTTCTTCCAAGAGAGGTAGGTATTGCACATGCTATGATGGTTGAAGGTCTCTTAGTACATTAGATGGTGGTTTTGATATCCCTGGTGTCTATAGGTGAGATTTGAAGACCCATGTGTTTTTGGGTGAGACATGACCGTGCTTGTGGGGTGGTAGACCAGATTTCTCCAGGCGTGGTCTATTGTGACCGTGCTTGTGGGTGTGATACCAGAATACCAATGGGGAAGTGGTGTGGGGTACCCTTATCAATGTGATTCCTATTATATTATATTACTTGGTTTGCATTATTTGTTGAATGTGCCTTGGTGAGGTTGGGATGGTTAATATACCTTGATAGGTGCGGTTTGGTTTTACTGTTTTCTCATAGGGGAATTAGTATGATGCTTTCACATTTGGATGAGAGACTTTGGTTTTCCTATAGAGTATACTTTTATGCTAACCCCATGTATATAAAAATATTTTCAGGTTTCTAGGAGGGCTGTATAGACTGTGCTAGACATTACTACCTCGATTTCTTAACAGTTTCTGTGTCACTAATTTAGCTCTACTTTTGGGTATTTACTTTGGAGACTTTATTGTTTCTGTATCAATTATTTTTATACACGCATGTGGGATGGTTTTTGGATTTATTTTTATATTTTATATTGGATTTATTTGTGTATGATCCATATTATCTTCTGATCCTACTTATATTATAGAGGGTAATGCCTTCCATACATGATATTTTTATACCCTCAGTGCTAGTCGCCAACCTAAGGCCTACTAGAGGTGGTAATTGTGGGTCATTATCTATCTCTCTCATCATTAAGACATCTTTAGAGGGAGGGGGTCATGAAACAGTAGGAATACGTGAACTACCTTGGACATCACCCTATCCACAACAACCCACAAAACACCCCCATCACATGCCACATATCCAAGCCAACACCCACATGTTCATTATTCCATTTTGTTCAACCGGGGTGACCACACAAGGGTTCCAGATTTTAAACAGCCAACTTTACGTGACTAACCAATTTCCACATTCCACAAAGTTCCATCCAAAAAATGGTCTATAATTATAGGGAAACATTTAATTGTGCAAGCAAAGGCCCGCAATTAATGTGATTTTTAGTAGGCATAAGCCTATTCAATTCACAACATAATACCACAGGATATAAAGTAACAGCAATCACAACTTCCCAACCCCGTTATATAAGCCAGTTATTATCTTTATTAAACTGGTTCAAAAGTGTTTCACATAAACAAGAGAACACCCACCCCGCATGATGCAAAAATTAGAGAGACGAAGGTAATATCCCTACCTCAATAGGTTCTGATCACAACGCTCCCCTGGATCAACCTTAGAAGAGGTCTGTCGGCGTCCGTCTCTTCTGTCGGGTCCCGGAAAAACCTCCTCTGGTGGAAGTCGGAAAGGAAATGCCGAAGGAAAGACCACAAATCTAAGCTCGTAAGTTCCGCCTCATCATTACGATCCCATGGCCACTGAAGGATCGTAAATCAGAGCTCAAACGAAGAAGTTATGGAACAAAGAGCCTTCAAGTCTCTTGGGAGAACTCTGATCAGAGGAATGGGGAGGAGAGGAGTGAGTTGAAAAGGAGGAGGGGACCCCTCCTTTTATATGTGAGAAAATCAAAATTACATGGCGTGTACTTTATAGTACATGGCGTGTATACATTTATTGCACACGGAAAGGAAACGACTCCAACACGGCACACGACCGTTGACTGTCAACGCGTACGCGGGGAAGGACTACACGGCGTGTAGAACTGGACACATGGAGTGCACCCATTATTTCACACAGCAAGGACACGACCTTCAACACGGGGTATACCTGGAAAGGGGGTACATGGCGTGTACTCAAACTACACGGCGTGTAGTTTCAAAAATTCTGGAAGGTGTGGGAAAAGTCCATTTTACCCTCCAGAACACTTCGTGGCCTTCTTTTTGACAAAGGAATGGGCCGGAGAGGTCCGGGCCATTACATCAGATACCCGTTAAAACATTATCATCCATGAGAATTCAAAAACCAACCCAGAGGAAACCCAACAAGATACCTCTTAGGGTTCTTGTTATAAGAGGAACCCAACCAACAACCCTAATCATATGTGTTAGGAATTCATTCTCCTATGTCGAGATATTATCCGCTTTAGGCGGCACTGACCCGCCTGCACGGGTTCAATCACATCCTCATTAATGTGTCTCGATTAAGAATTGGGTCTTCCCACTTTCATACATTAGTATTTTTTCAACTCGTACTACCCCAACACCACACAACCAACTCACTGCCCGAACACGTGGTTTTGGGAAATTCCTTCTCCTATATCGAGATATTATCCGCTTTAGGCGGCACTGACTCACCCGCACGGGTTCAATCACATACGCATTAATGCGTCTCGATTAAGGGTCGGGTTTTTTTCCTTTCCCCACACATCCGGACATGTCACACATTACCAGGGAACAAGGAAACAAAAGGTCTCACAACTGACAAGCCAAGCATTCCATATATCAAAGGTACATAGTACAACATCAATACAAAGCTCATAAGAACAAGGGATAACACAAGTCAAAACAACTCCAGGTACTGAGCGTGCATCTGGGTCTCCCACTCCCAAGTGCTCTCCTCAAGGCCGCCATGCCTCCACAACACACGAACCAATGTAATAGTTCATCCACAGAGCACCTTCTCCTTACGATCCTCGATTCTGACTGGTCGTTCCTCGAAGGTCGCGTCATCTCCCATATCTAACTCTCCCCAGTCGATAACGTGGGAGTCGTCATGTATGTACTGACGAAGCTTGGAGATGTGGAAGACATCATGAACCTTCTCCAACTAAGGTGGCAGGGCCAGCTGATATTCCACCTCGCCGACTCGCCTCAGCACCTCAAAAGGTCCGACGAACCTAGGTGAGAGCTTGCTCCCTTTACCAAACCTCCACTGCCCCCGTCGAGGGGAAACCTTCAAGAACACATGATCTCCCACCTCTAACTACAAGGGCCTCCTCCGACGATCATCATAAGACTTCTGTCAGTCCTGAGCAGGTTTCATCCTCTCATGTACAAGCTGGACTTTCTCTGTGGTGCTCTGCACTACCTCTGGCTCAAGAGCACCTGTCTCACCAACCTCTGCCCAACAAATGGGTGAACAACATGGCCTTCCATACAAAGCCTCAAACGGTTCCATGCCAATAGTAGAGTGGAAGCTGTTATTGTAGGAAAACTCTACTAAAGGCAAGTGTCATACCCATGATCCTCTGAAATCCAGAACGCATGGTCGCAACATGTCCTCCAACTTCTGGATAGTCCGCTCTGTCTTCCCATCGGTCTGAGGGTGGAAAGCAGTGCTAAGGCGTAGTTAGGTGCCAAAATCATGATGTAGCCTCCTCCAGACTCTTGAGGTAAACCGAGTATACCGATATGAGACGATAGTCTTTGGAACTCCATGAAAACGTACCACCTCATCTACGTACCTCTGTGACAAGGTACTCACCAGGCCTGACTCCTTAATTGCTAAGAAGTGAGCTGATTTCATCAGTCGATCCACCACTACCCAGATATCATCATAACCACCCTGAGATCTGGGTAGTCCTGTGACGAAGTCCATTGAGATGTCATCCCACTTCCACTCAGGGACATCTAAAGGGTGAAACAACCCACTGGGAACACGATGTTCAGCCTTAACTTGCTGACACACAAGGCATTTAGCCACAAACTCCGCCACTTCCCGTTTCACCCCGGGCCACAAAAACTGTTCCCTCAGGCCTCGATACATTTTTGAAACTCCCGGATGTACTGCCAAGGATGAGCTATGGAACTCATGGAGAACTCCCTCACGCATTGTCTCCGGGACAAACAACCTTCCATGGAAAAGCATCCGATGTTGGATGTCCTCTGACCATCCTTCTGGAGCATTCCCCTAATCGAAACGATCCCGCATCACTTCCTACTCGAAGTCCCCCCACTGGGACTCTTCCACCTACTGCAACAAGGAGGACTGCACCATCATCTGAAACAAACAGCCTCTAACACCTTCTACCTTAGCATCCAAGTGCAAGGAAGCCAACTCTCCCATCACCTTCCAAGCATCAGCGGATTACCAAACCACTTCCTAATGTGACTTCCTGCTCAGGGAATCAGCCACAATGTTGCCCTTACCTTCAGTGTAAGAGATCTCAAAGTCATAATCTTAGATAAACTCGACCCAGCTCCGCTGCCGTAAGTTCAGGTCACGCTGGGAGAAGATATAACGCAGGCTATTGTGATCTGAGAAGACCACAAAGTGCTCCCCAAAGAGGTAATGTCGCGACAACTTCAGTGCGAACACTACTGCTACAATCTCTAGGTCATGGGTGGCATAGTTACGCTCATGAGGGATTAACTGCCGAGACCCATAACAGATCACTCCCTTCTTCTGCATCAGCACGCACCCCAGACCAAGGCCAGAAGCATCACAAAACACCTCATACAACAACCCTTACTCTAGAAACCTGAGTACGAGAGCACTGACCAACTTCTCCTTCAGGTAGTCGAAAGATTTATGGCACTTCTCGCTCCATAGGAAGGCCTGGTTATTCCTCGTCAAAGCTGTCAATGGAGCAGGAACTCAAGAGAAGTCCGAAAAAAACCTCCGATAGTAACCTACTAACCCCAGGAAACTACGAACTTCTGCCACGCTCTTGGGTGCTGCCCAAGAAACAACTGTCACTACCTTCGACGGGTCCACTGACACTCCATGTTGAGACAATACGTGCCTAAGGAAGTGTACTTCTTGTGTCAAGAACTTACACTTCAACAATTTCCTGTAAAGCTGGTGCTGTCGAAGGACTTCCAAGACTGCCCTGAGATGCTCAATGTGCTCCTACTCTGACCTTGAGTAGATCAGGATGTCATCAATAAACACAACGACGAACCGGTCCAGAAACTCTCAGAAGACAAAGTTCATAAGTCCCATGAACACAGCTGGTGCATTCGTAACTCCAAACGGCATCACCACAAACTCGAAGTGCCCATACCTGCACCTGAAAGCCGTCTTCGAGATGTCACTTTCCTTTACCCTCAGCTGATGATATCCAGATCGTAGATCAATCTTGGAAAACCAACATGCTCCCCTCATTTGGTCGAAGAGATCATCTATCCTTGTAAGGGGGTAACAGTTCTTGACCGTTACCTGGTTCAACCTTTGGTAGTCTATGCATAGCCTGAGACCACCATCTTCCTTCTTCATGAACAAAACTTGAGCACCCCATGGTGATACGTTGGGTCGAACAAAACCCTTCTTCATAAGATCATAAATCTGAATCCGCAACTCCCATAACTCCGAAGGTTCCATCCGATAAATGGCCATCGAAATTAGACGGGCACCAGGCTGTAAGTATATCCAGAACTCAACGTCACGTCGGGGGGGTAGAGTCACAACCTCCTCAGGAAAAACATCCAGGAACTCCCCAACAACCTCTGGGACATCCATCATCTCTGTATCAGCTAGAACCACTGATAACCCGCCTAACAAGGAAAGAAGAGACTTCACATGCCAGCTTCCCACCTGATAGATCCTCTCGCCAACAAAATATACACGCTTCCCATCTATGTCGGAGAACATGACTCTTCTCTAGAAACAGTCGATAACAGCACTAATAGAAAACAACCAGTCGATGCCTAGGATGACATCGTATGGCTACATCTGTAACAGAAGAAGGTCCCCACTAGATTGATGTGGTCCCAATGTCAGCCCACATCCCCGGCAAACACAAGATACGCTGGTCTAGACTCCAATTGGTGTACTCAGCACCTGTGGTACGGAAATTCTCTCAACGTCTAGTCCCAAAGCATGGGCTAGACCAGGTGCAACAAAGGAGTGCAAGGCTCCCGAATCGAACAAAGCAGAAACAAGAGTGCTGAACAAAAAAATCGTACCTCGAACCACCTCTGGTCCTGCTGGAGCTGTCAAATCTGCTGCGTGCAACTGTCCACGCCCAGCTCCTCTGCCTCTATGATGTCGTCCACCTCCCCGACCACGCCCTGGTCAAGGTCCTTGAGGAGCACCCTGAGGTCGACTCCCTCCCACAAAGGCTGACCTTGGAGGATCATGGTCCTGCTGCTGCTGGAAGGGCCTCGCTGGCAAGTGGTGCTGCTGAGGTGGGCACTGAACCTGCCCACCTCTACCATAGTGATCTCAGGTTGGGCACCGACTCTGAACGTTCCCGGAACCTCCACAATAAAAAAACTTCGGTCCTGGGCTCGTGAAAAAGGGACGAGGACCCGAAGATCTGAATTGGAACTGCTGGGGCCTGCTCCCCACTGGTCTGAACCTGGAAGGTCCCGTCGTAGGAGACATGCTGCTGACTGCCTTCCCCTTTGACGAGCCTGACTGGATCCCCTCTCGGGGTGCACCTCTCAGCGAGTGAATCCTCTCTACAACCTCTGCCTTCTTCTGTACTGCCAAGTACGTCAGAAGGGTGAAGGGGGTGACAACATACTGGAGCGAAGGACGAAGCACCTCCTCCAAACTTCTCGCTAGAGACTCCTCATCCGGAAAGAGATCCGGAGCAAAGTGCATGAGATCCTTGAACTTGATCCCCAAATCTGATACTGACATACTCCCCTGCTAAAGGGAGAGTAACTGCTGCCGCTTCTCCGCCTTGATCATGGAAGAAAGGAATTCCTCTCGGAATTCCCTCTCAAAGTCAGCCCATGGAACTTTTGCCTCTATCCTCTCTCTGAGGTAGAGTGTCCACCACTGTCGCGCCTCACCTCTCAGCTGACTGACTATTAGGGGAACCCAGTACTACCTTGGAGCACAGATCAAGGTAAAAGAGATCCCTAGCTCCTCAAGCCACCCCTCCGTCTCCGTATCTGATGTACTACCCTCGTACTTCTTGAGGGTCTGCTGCTGGAAAGAACAGAGAGTATTTTTCCACTGACTATCTTCCTCCTCTCGGTCAATCCTCAACTGATCAACCACCTGAATCTGCTGGGCCTCGGCTGTTTGAGCCACCCGAGGACGACGTCCAGGTGCCATAGCTATACGGTAAACAAGGATCACCTAAGCCCAAGTAGTAAGGAAAACTCAAGGTTTTATTTTATCATTCTATTTCAATTTCTTTCCCAGAACACCCAAATCAAGTAAAAACACAATCATGATGATGAATGTACCTTCCCTAGGGTCTCTAACCTACAATCAATATAGTCTCAATTGGTCGTTTGGTAGGCTCAGAGTCCTTGCATCAGATCACAGGGGGCCCTAAAATCCCATGTCCTAGCCAGTCTTCCTTGGCCTATGTCACGCACCAAGACTGACTAACACTGTTGCCCTACCATCCCATGCAATCCTCACTATGCCTAACTCCAGAATCCATCCTATATCTCAACTATCACCTCTGATACCATTCTTTCATGACCCCCTCCCACCAAAGATGCCCCTCCTGAGCTGGCAATGGTGAAAGGGAGATAATGACCCTCGAGTCCTGCCTCCAGTAGGCCCCGGGGAGGCGACTAGCACCAAGGGTTTGAGTTTTCACAAATATGGGAGGCATTACCCTTTTTATTATATAGGATCAGGAAATAGGACAAGTCAACCACCAAAAAGGAAAAGAACAAGTGTATAGAAATAAACCCAAACCAAGCCCATATGCATGTTTAAACAATTTTATAACAAGGTGCAAGTGCAAGAAAGCTCAAAGTACAATACCAAAAGAAACAAGTGTACAACAACTGCAAAAACTCCAACTGTCCGACTAGTACGGTCCCGCACAGCCCTGGTAGTCCTCCTGGAAACCTGAAAGTAAACGTAGGGTGATCATATAAGTATACTCAGTAGGGAAACCTAAAGCTCTCGTGCACAAGTGGGGGAGACATCCTAATGTACCATGAGAACAACAGAAGAAACCTAGCAAAGAATTCTATCCACCCAACCTCACCAGCCACACTCACCAAAAACACAATCACAAAAGGTAGTAGTATATAAGAACCAGAGTATTGGGTACCCCACACCATTTCCCTTTAGTTAGATTCTCTTCCTAATGGAAAACGTCCTGAAGCTGCCACACTCTCCCCGCCCGCACACACCTGGGCCTCACCATCACGTATCCCGCCCACACACACCTGGGCCTCACAACCACGTATCCCCGCCCGCACACACCTGGGCCTCACAACCACGTATCCCCGCCTCCACACACTGGGCCTCACAACCACGTATCCCCACCCGCACACACCTGGACCTCACAACCACGTATCCCCGCCCGCACACACCTGATCCTCACAACCACGTATCCCGCCCGCACACACCTGGGCCTCATCCCGAAGATTCTTGGGAAACCATAGAATCTTCCCGAAGAGTCTTGGGCTAAAACCACCCCAATCGAAACCTACCCGAAGAGTCTTAGGTGTAAGGTCACCTCAAGCCATCACAACCTAGGGGAGAAGGAGCAGGAAGGAGCTAGTAACTAAGGAAAAAACACCCTCTCCCATGAAATGGGAGTGTTCGACACTAAGTGCTCAACATGGGTGGGGTGAGATAAAACACAAAAGATACAAATATATATATATATACCAAACACACAGCCCAACCTATGGATTATAAAAAGAGAAACTGAGCACGTGCCTCGACACTGCTACTACAAAGCATGCATACAACAAACAACCCCAACCCCATTTAGGTTTTCACGTTTCAGTAGAATTAGTTTATTTAGTTACTTAACTACTAGGCAACTATCCATAACCAACCACATCGATCGTTCGTAAAACATATTCCTGCCATCCACAAATCAAGTTAGGAAAACACAAGCAGCACAACAAAGTCTTTCTTATCAACCAACCAACCCATTGATTATTAATCCCGTTCCATTACCATGACCCACCATTCATTAAATATTCCACTTTTTATTTATTATTCACAACCCATAGTCCGTTCACATTCAACCCATCCCTACAGCCCCGCTGCCAACTTCCATAACCACAACCGCACCGTACATCATTATCCCTTTAATACCATTTATCGCAGCCCCGCTGCCCGTTACCAACATAACATTCACACCAACCCACAACCAAGTCAACCGCAGCCCCGCTGCTCACCCTATCCACAAAAACCCACAAAACACCCCCATCACATGCCACGTATCCAATCCAACACCCACATGTTCATTATTCCATTTTGTTCAACCGGGGTGATCACACAAGGGTTCCATATTTTAAACAGCCAAATTTACGTGATTAACCAATTTCCACATTCCACAAAGTTCCATCCACAAAACAGTCTAAAAAGATAGGGAAACATTTAATTGCGCATGGAAAGGCCCCCAACGACCGTGATTTTTAGTAGGCATAAGCCTATTCAATTCAAAACATAATACCACATGATATAAAGTAACAACAATCACAACTTCCCAACCCCGTTATGTAAGCCAGTTATTATCTTTATTAAACCGGTTCAAAAGTGTTTCACGTAAACAAGAGAACACCCACCCCACATGATGCAAAAATTAGAGAGAAGAAGGTAAGATCCCTACCTCAATAGGTTCCGATCGCAACGCTCCCCCGGATCAACCTTAGAAGACGTCCGTCAGCGTCCGTCACTTCTGTTGGGTCCCAGAAAAACCTCCTCGGGTGGAATTAGGAAAGGAAAGACCGAAGGAAAGACAACAGATCCAAGCTCGGAAGTTCCTCCTCATCATTACGATCCCGTGGCCACTGACAGATCGTAAATCAGAGCTCGGACGAAGAAGTTATGGAAGAAAGAGCCTTCGAGTCTCTTGGGAGAACTTTGCTCAGAGGAATGGGGAGGAGAGGAGTGAGTTGAAAAAGATGAGGGGACCCCTCCTTTTATAGGCAAGAAAAGAAAAATTAAACAGTGTGTACTTTATGGTACACGACATGTACTCGGTTATTTCACACGGTCTCCACACGGCTTCCAACACGGCTTCGCGGCTGTTGACTGGTCAACACACGGTTTGAGGGTAACACATACGCGGGGAAGGACTACACGGCGTGTAGTTTGGACACATGGCATGTATCCATTTATTGCACATGGCAAGGACATGGCTCCAACATGGCACATGGCCGTTGAGTGGCAACACGTACGCAGGGAAGGACTACACGGCGTGTAGAACTGGACACACGGTGTGCACCCATTATTTCACACTACAAGGACACGACCTTCAACACAGGGTATACCCGGAAAGGGGGTACACCACGTATACTCAAACTACACGGCGTGTAGTTTCAAAAATTCTAGAATGTGTGGGAAAAGTCCATTTTACCCTCCAGAACACTTCGTGGCCTTCTTTTTGACAAAGGAATGGGCCGGAGAGGTACGGGCCATTACAAAGTCATAGAATGATCATGTAGAGCATCTCAGAATTGTCTTGCATGTTCTTAGATGCCACAAAATATATGGAAAGTTGGCCAAGTGTAAGTTTTAGACACAAGAGGTGTATTTCCTTAGGCATGTGGTGTATCAATAGGGTGTGGCAGTAGACCCATCAAAGGTTGAATTAGTTTTTTTCTTGGGAATCACTCAAGAATGTGGTATAGGTTCATAGTTTTCTTGGTCTCGTAGGATATTATTGGAGGGTTTTACCTGATTTATCTCAAGTTTAAGCTCTTCTCATATATTTGACTAGGAATGACCAAGATTTTGTGTGGAGTGATCAGTGCCAGGAATTGCTTGATTACCTAAAGGGGAAGTTAATCAGTGAACCAATGCTTCATATGCCAGAGGAGAGTGTGTTGTTTGAGGTATTTTGTGATGATTCGCATTGGTCTTAGGATATGCACTGATGCATTAGAATGTAGTGATCTCTTATGGGTATAGACAACTATGTCCCCATAATCATAGCTATTCCACCCTTGGTCTGGAGATAATAGCAGTTATGTTTGCACTGAAGTTTTGGTAGCATTACCTCATTGGGGAGCACTTTGTGGTCTTCACAAATCACTAGAGTTTGAGGTTTATATTTTCCCAGTGTGATTTGAACTTTTGTCCATGTAGGTGGATGGATTTTCTTCAGTACTATGATTTTGATATCTCCAACACATCAAGTAAAGGGAATGTTGTGGACAATGCTTTAAGAAGGAATTTCTAGAAGGGTGTTATCCAGGAATCTGAGGATGATTGGAGAAAAATAGAGGAGTTGGAATCCTTGCACTTAGATGAAAGAGTGGATGGTTGTAGAGGATGTTTGTTTCAAATGACACTATAGTCTCCCCTGATGTAGTTGGTGGAGGAGTCTCAGTGGGGAGGCTCAAAGGCAGAGGTGATGCACGATCATGTTGTCCATGGTGATGCTCCCGAGGTATGGTTGGAACCAGGTGTTATTTCATGGGAGTTTGTTTTTTTATGTTAGTAATGGGAAATAAGGTCTTTTTTGAGTTTCATAACTCACATTTGGTGGTACACCTAGGATTTTCCAAGATGTATCATTGTTTGAGGATGCAATTTTGTTTGCCCGGGATAAAATGGGTGGTGGAGAAGTTTATGGAAATTTTCTAGGGTTTCTAAGTAATGACATAGAATTGTGTTACTAGTGGTTTTTTGTATCCCTTGGATGTTCTTGAGTGTAAATGGGATGACATATCAATGTATTTCATCATAGGGTTACCTAAAACTTAGAGAGGATGTTATTCTATCTAGGTTGTGATGTGATCAAGGATTCAGGCATAGTGGATGCTTTGGATAAGAAGTATGTGGATGAGGTGGTGTAGTTTCATGGAATTCCAAGGTCTATTGTCACAGATTAGGATAGATGTTTTACCTCACAAGTCTAGAGTGGATTGCAACATAATTTCGACACCCAGTTATGCCACAAAACTGATTTCTACCCTCAGATAGATTGGTAGATAGAACAAACTATCTGGATGTTGGAGGATATGTTTCAGGCATGTATCATGGACAATGGGGGATCTAGGGTTTGAAACATTCCCTTGGTAGAGTTTTCTTATAATAATAGCTATCACTTTTCCATTGGCCTGACCCCCTTTAAGGCTTTGTACAAGAGACTGTGTCATTCTCTGTTGTTCTGAATGGAGGTTAGGGAGATAGATGTTCTCAGTCCTGATGTGGTACATAACATGATAGAGAAGGTTCATCTTGTCTATGAGAGGATGAAAGGAGATTGGGATTGATAGAAGTCTTATGAAGATCGCAAGAGGAGACCCTTAGAGTTTGAGTTTGGGGACCATGTGTTCTTGAAAGTTTCCCCTCGATATGGGCAGTAGAGGTTTGGCAGAGGGAGTAAGCTTTCTAATAGTTTTTTTGGTCCCTTTAAGTTGTTTGGTTGAGTTGGAGAGGTGGCATATCGGTTAGCATTGACAACATGATTATAAAGGATTCACAATGTCTTCCACATCTTTTAGATTTTTCGGTATTTTCATGACAACTCACATGTCATCGACTGGGGAGAGTTGGATATCGAGAATGACAAGACATTTGCGGAGTGGCCAGTAGATATCTAAGATCTCCAAGATAAGGTGTTGTGTGTATGAACCATTTATTTTGGTTCATGTGTTGTGGAGGCATGTTGATCAGTAGGAGAGTACTTGGGAGTCATAGATGTAGAGTCATGCCCAGTACCCAAAGTTGTTTTGAAATTTTTCTTACTCTATTTTTCTTTATGATGTGATTTTTGGATCCTTATGTTTATAGGATGAGCTATTTTCCTTGGTTTAGGATGTGTGTGGTGTGATGTGTGGTAAATTCATGACATATAAAAAGGGTAGGGCTAATTTACTAATTGAGACACATTAATTGTGATGCGATTAAACCCATTCGGGTGAGTCAGTGCTTCCCAGAGCGGATAATATCTTGACATAGAGAATGGAATTCCCCGATTCATGTGTTTGTGGTATTTTAGTTCGTTGGTTATAATAGTTTTTGGTTTGGGATGCACGAGGGTCGATATAGTTTTGTAGTGTTTGTGTGGTAGTGTGGTTTGGGTTGGCGTGTTTTGATGGTAGTATCATTTGATGTATGAAAAGATCCTTGAGAGGTATCTCACATGGTGGTTGTTCGATCCCCTTTCCTTATAGGTTTGGTTTTGGATTCTCGAGGGCAAGAATTTTTTGAGAGGTATTTGATGTAATGGTCCATTCCTTCTCGATATGTTACTTTGTTGGTTTTGGTGGTTGGAGGTGTTTAGGGTAGGTTCTGAGAGTTTTTGTGGGAGTTAGAGGTGAAGTAGAGCTGTTGCAGGAAATAAACGTTGTGTAAGTGTATTACATGACGTGAAAGTTGGTTTCATGGGTTTTCTAGTGCTGGTTCCTGAAATGTGGATTTTTGGGGTTAAATAGTAAAAAGGTGATGCATTTTTCGGTGAAGATGAACCCCAAGAATTACACAACATGAAAGGGGATTACAGGTCATGTAAATCCCTAATGCAATGTAGTTTTAAAAGTTCTCTACGGATGAATTTTTATTCATTCTGCCATGGATTCTTCATCCCCTCATTTGGGTTAACCCTATACACCCCGAGGAGTTCTTCAAACTCTCTTCCTACCTCTTTGATCCATTGGTCTTGGTGTTTGTTCGTTGTAAATCTGTGGTTGATCCGCGATAGGTTTTCTCCCTTCTTAGTTGTTTTTCTTCCATTCTTCTCATGGGGATTCACTACTATGATGTTGTTATGGTCCAGGGTGTGTGTTGGTTTGATTTTTTATGGTCTTGGGTTGTGTTTTAGGTTGATCCATGGTTTCTTGTGGTGCATTTGTGGTTTTCAGGCGTTCTTCATTTCCCTACGGTGCGTAGGAGGTCGGCAAGTTTCATTGAGCTAGGGTTCCCCTCATTTCTCTTTATTGTGTATCATACAGGAGGGGTTTACTTGTGTTTATCTATAAATCATGGTTTTAATAGATTAATCAAATATAAATAATTGGTTAATTGAATTTAAATGGGTAAAAGGGGTTTGATTCCCATGCTTTTATAACATTTATGTTATTTTTGATATGGTGGTTTGTATGGGCTTGATGCCCCACTGAAAATTATTTATGCTGGGAGATTTGTTTTCACTAGATATATGTATTTTGACTATTGTGACTACTTTGATTGTTGTGTCACACCCTAAAAAGAAATTGGTCAGTTACTTATACTTAGACAATGAAATGGATGCCCCATGATTTTGGTTTGTGTGATAAATACCCTAAAATAAAGTGGAATGTGATAAAATACCCTTTGCAAATCTGCAAAATGATTTTGATGTGTTGTGATACGTGGTCGTTCTTGTGAAATGGAGGTGTGTGGTTGAAATGGGGTGTGGGTCGATATTTGGTTTGTTTGGCTATTCTTGGGGGGGGGGGTGAGGAGGCGGTTTGTTTACGTCGTTCTTTTTGGGCGAAGACGAGGTGGTTTGTTTGGTCGTGCTATTAGGGAAGTGATGAGGTGATTTGTTTGGCTATGATTTTGGGGTGGTGAGGAGGTGGTTTGTGTGGTTGTGATTTTGGGGTAGTGAGGAGGTGGTTTTTTTGACCGTGTTTTTGGGGCGGTAATGAGGTGGTTGTTTGGCCGTGATTTTAGGGTGGAAAGGTGACAATGTGTTTTTCTAGTTGTGAAATGTGGTCATGTTGTGCTAGATGCCTGGGTAGTGATAGGATAAATGAATAAAAAAATGTTCGATAATGCTTGAAATGGCTTGGGTTGGTTTGGTTAATGAGATGAAAATGATTAATGGATAATTAAATGGCGGGTTGTGTGGTTTAATGTGGATGATGCTAAATAATGAAAAAAATGGAATGACTAAATGGAAATTGGTTGGAAATGTGGAATGAGGTTTATGGATTTTTGTGTGGTGATATGTATTTAGAGGTGGAAAAAAATGACAGTGTTGTGACATAGTTGGTTAGTTAGTTTTTGAACCCATAGGTTGGGATTGGGTTTTTGATACTATATATATATACTTTTATATTATTTTGATTTCTATACGCACCCAACCCATGTTGAGAACTATGTGATGACACCCACATAGTCACACATGGTGGTGTTTTTCCCAACATCCAGCGAGAGTACGGATGGATGGGTACCCACTCTTTCTCACTCTTTCTTCCAAGAGAGGTAGGTATTGCACATGCTATGATGGTTGAAGGTCTCTTAGTACATTAGATGGTGGTTTTGATATCCCTGGTGTCGATAGGCGAGATTTGAAGACCCATGTGTTTTTGGGTGAGACATGACCGTGCTTGTGGGGTGGTAGACCAGATTTCTCCAGGCGTGGTCTATTGTGACTGTGCTTGTGGGTGTGATACCAGAATACCAATGGGGAAGTGGTGTGGGGTACCCTTATCAATGTGATTCCTATTATATTATATTACTTGGTTTTCATTATTTGTTGAATGTGCCTTGGTGAGGTTGGGATGGTTAATATACCTTGATAGGTGCGGTTTGGTTTTACTGTTTTCTCATAGGGGAATTAGTATGATGCTTTCACATGTGGATGAGAGACTTTGGTTTTCCTATAGAGTATACTTTTATGCTAACCCCATGTATATAAAAATATTTTCAGGTTTCTAGGAGGGCTGTATAGATTGTGCTAGACATTACTACCTCGATTTCTTAACAGTTTCTGTGTCACTAATTTAGCTCTACTTTTGGGTATTTACTTTGGAGACTTTATTGTTTCTGTATCAATTATTTTTATACACGCATGTGGGATGGTTTTTGGATTTATTTTTATATTTTATATTGGATTTATTTGTGTATGATCCATCTTATCTTCTGATCCTACTTATATTATAGAGGGTAATGCCTCCCATACATGATATTTTTATACCCTCAGTGCTAGTCGCCAACCTAAGGCCTACTAGAGGTGGTAATTGTGGGTCATTATCTATCTCTCTCATCATTAAGACATCTTTAGAGGGAGGGGGTCATGAAACAGTAGGAATACGTGAACTACCTTGGACATCACTAGCTCAGAACCTTATACTTTCATTGTGTTTCTTCCTTAGCTTTTCTTTTCGGTATTTAAATTTTTATAATTTTATCTATATTAGTTTTATTTAAACATGCATTGTGGGATGGTTTTGGTTTTGATTTTATATCATTTCAGGGATATTTCTTAATTTCATTCATATTTTCTTCCAATTTTACTATTATAGTGGATAATGCCTCTAATTTGTGATATTTTTTATACACCCTTGGCACTAATCACCATCCTGGGGTCTACTAGTGGTGGAACTCATGGGTCATTAACTCTCTCTATTCATTACTATATCACTAGGGGGTAATGATAGAGTGGTATTAGCGATTGATGTTCTAGAGATAGGATGGAGTTTGGAGTTACTCATAGTGATGATTATATGGGTTGGTATATAATTTGTTCCATTTAACCTTGGTTCTTGACATAGACCAGGGAGATTGGGTAGGACATGTGATTTTTGAGCCCCCCATGATCTAGTGCACAAACATTGAGCTTATTGAATTACAAAGTGAGGAGAACCTATTTTTAGGGTGGAGACCTTAGAGAGGTACATGCATCATGATGAATTGTGTTCTTATTTGAATTGTGTGGTTTTGGTTCTAGGGAAGTTGAAATATGTTAAAATGAATTAAATAAATCTTAATAAAATTACATAATACCAGGTTTAGGAAATATTTTTTACCCTTTAATATATGTTTCCTAGTCATTTTACATATGTGGATCAAGCAGTGGATATTCAGTAGGTAGATTTGATAGATTACTGGAGGGTTGACCTTGTTGAGGAGGATGGTCAGTGGAAGAAGGCATTTTGGGTCTTTCAACAGAAGGCTTTGGTTAAGTATGAGGGATGTGTTTCTAACCCAGAGATAGATAGTTGGTTTGATGAGATTGATATTTCCTTTAGTTTAATCTAGGCCCTGCTGGGGTATTGGGTCCTACTAAAAGTCATTCAGATGTGTGGAGATACATGTCAGTGGTGGAAACTGTACCTTGGCGAGTGAAATGAGGTATATGTTTTGTTGGTATAATTCTAGAAGGAGTTCCATGAAGAGTTCCTTTCATTGAATATGAATGTAGTGAAGATTTAGAAGTTTATTTCCCTTAAAAATGGTAGTATTTATCTGTGGGGGATGGGGATCAAGTTCAAGAATCTATTTCATTTTTTCCTAGACCTTTTTCTAGATGAGGAGTCTCATGTGATACGTCTTGATAAGGTATTCCGTTCTTCAATCCAGTATATAGTTACTCTTTTATGTTATCAACATATCCGGAGGTAAAAAAAAGGTTAAGATGATCAAGTGGATGCACTCATGAAGAGTTTTACAGTGAGAAGGGAGCTAGTAGGGTTTCTTAAGAAGTAGAGTTTTCAGTTGTAGGTCTCAGGCGTCAGAGCCTTTGAGGGTTTGACCAGTAGAGAGTCAACCTCCGCATATTCCTTTCTATCCTTTTAGGTCTAGTGGTTTCCATGCATTTCCTGGATTCCTAGGTATAGTGTGTTTCATCTATGGGATTCATGGACATTTCCATAAATAGTGTACAATAATTCCATGATATTGATTTGGTGGAGGCAGTTAGGTTCAGTGTTAGCCTCAATAGTAGTTACTATTGATGTCATTTCAACAGTAGGGGTGACATTATTATACTCCACTAAGGGGAGATGGAGTAGGTAGGGACCATCCTTAGATTTTTTCTCATGTTTAGGGAGATCTCCCTGATCATGGTCATGGAGATGGTAATCAATAGATAGGCAAAGGAGCTAGGTGTGGTCAGTTACAGGCAGTGGAGGTAGCAGTGCCAACGGGGTCAGAGACCATTCAAGGTACACTCAAATTTCCATCCATCATTGTTTATGACTTATTTGATTTTTTATATTTGAACTCATAAGTTTCACCCACTCTAGTTCAAGCTCTTGGACTATACATAGAGAGTCTTCTCATTCCCCTGGCATTTACTAGGCAAGTTGAAATCTAGACTAGATTGTTTGATGTGTGCTGAGGGTGTATACTGATGATGGGGTCACATCACTCCTAAGGGGATATTTTATTTATAGAGATATAGTAGTATGATTTCATTCTTGGCATTGATTGGTTGTTTTATATGCATGTTGTTATCAACTACTTCTAGGGAAGAGTCATTTTCTCACACTAATACAAAAACGGGAAAGGGAAGTGCTGCCCTTCTATCAGCGCTAAAAAAAGCGCTGATAAAGGGGGCCTTTATCAGTGCTAAAAAAGCACTGATAAAGGGGAACTTTTAACAGTGCTAAAAAAAGCTCTGATAAAGGCCCCCTTTATCAGCGCTTTTTTAGCACTGATAAAGGCCCCCCCTTTATCAACGCTTTTTTTAGCGCTGATAAAGGGGACCCCTTTATCAGTGTTTTTTAGTAGCACTGATAAAGGGGGGATTTATCAGCGCTTTTTCCTATCGGTGATAAATTTTATGTTTCAAAAAAATCATGAAAAATAAATTATTGTTATATAAGTATATTTATATTGATATAAATATAATATATATATTTTAAATATGTTTTAGATACATATAAATAGACTATTACATTTAATATATAAGAAATTTAGTGAAAATGGATTTAAAATATTTTAAAAAATATTATTAATTAATAATTTTCTAATTATTATTGATTAAAAATCATTTAATAATAATTTGAAGACATAAAAAATCAAAACAGTTAATAAAAGATCTAAAATAAGTTGAAAATGTAACTCAAACTTCAAATGGACATAACTTTTGATCCGGGTGTCCGTTTGAGCTCTACAACATATCAAATTGAAGCCTGGAATGAGATCTACACGCTGGTGACCCAAGAGAAGTTTCTGTCACATTTTTCGAGGTGAAAAAGGCACATAAGTCTTCCAAAACTAAGTTTTTAGTCAGGATACCCCGATTTGTTAACATCCAAACAGGTATAACTTATGATTCGGATGTCCGTTAGGCCTGTACCACATATCATATCGAAGATTGTTTCATTTTCTTCAATTTGAATGGTTGTGGAGTTGAAACAGGCTTCTGGATTATATGTTATGGTCCTTTTAACATTCTATGTCTTTTCAAATACACATATATATGTAATTATTCATAAATATATATATATATATGTGTGTGTGTGTGTGTGTGTGTGTGTGTGTGTCTCTGTGTGTGTTGTATATATGTATGTATGTATGTATTTATTTATTTATAAACACACATAAAAAACATATTTCATAAATGTATTTAAAACTAATCTTATAAGTATATATTAATATACAAATAAATATACAGATAAAAAATTATAACTAAAAAATATATATAAATAAATACAAATTTATATTAATATACGAATGAATATATATATACTAATATATGAATACATATATTTATATTAATATGAATCTATATAAATATACGACTAAATATAACTATATATATATATATAAATAAATAGATATATCATTAAATATAGAAAAAACAAAATGAATTAGTGGTAAAGGTGCAACAGTGAAAGGGGGGAGGTCGCGAGTTCGAGTTCGGGTGGAAGCAAAGGGGTGCACGTGTCTGGGGATGCATGGGAAGGGCAACACGCGGGAGACTGCCTAGTGCTGATGGGGGGGGGGGGGGGGTCAAGCTCTGTTAAAATCTCTCCCCGCATTATATAATTCCTTTTTTTTTATTTTTTTATGACTTTTATCGGTGCTTTTTAAAAGTGCCGATAAAGGTCCCTTTTATCAGTGCTAAAAAAAGCACTGATAAAGGGGTCTTTTATCAATGTTTTTTAGTGATGATCAAAAGGGAATTTATCAGATATTTTCAGAGCGCTGATAAAAGGGACCCCCTATATCAGTGCTAAGCTTTACAGTGCTTATTTAGTGCTGTTAAAGCCTGTTTTGAGCGCTGATAAAGCCCGTTTTTGTAGTAGTGTCAGATATTGATGGCCAGTTTATAGTTTTCATTGGAAAATAGAGTTGTCAGGTGAGTATTAGATGTGTGTATCCCCATCTTTTCTTGGATGATGAGTTTTTTTTGAAATAAATAGATGATTTAATGGGAGAGTTTCCTAAGGTTTTTGGGTATTTTTTATGTTTTTCCTAGGGTGGTTATGAAGCTACCCCCTCATTGTGATTTTGAGTTCAGGATAGATGTAGCCTGGTAATTCTACAATTTCAATGGATCTTTACCAGATTCCAAATTCCAAGCTATGGGAGTTAAGTATTCATAGAGTGATATTATACATAAGGGTTTCATCTAGCCTAGTGTGTCACTGTGGGGTCCTCTAGTGCTGTTCACTGAGAAGGTAAATAATAGTTTGAGGTTGTGTATAGATTATCAAAGGTTAAATCAGGTGAAGATAAAGAATAAATACCATATCTCAAGGATATACAATCTTTTTAACCAGTTTATAGGGCATAGTTGGTTTTATAAAATTGATTTTTGGTTAGGGTATCACTAGATGAGGGAAAACAAGTGTGATATCTCAAAGACTGCCTTCAGATGAATGTGTGATAACTTTGAGTTTTTGGTTATGTTATTCGGTGTCACAAATGAACCATCTATGTTCATGGGTATCATGAACTCTATGTTCCATGAATTACTATATCTGCTCATAGTCATTCTCATCAATGAAATATTGATCTACTCAAAGTCATAGGAGGAGCATGCTGAGAATCTTAGAAATGTCTCCTAGGTTCTTCAGCACCACTATCTTTATGGAAAGTTGTGAAAGTGAAAGTTCTAGATATGAGAGGTACATTTTCTTTGGAATTTTGTGTCTCAACATGGTGTGGCAGTGGACCCATTGACGGTTGAGGTAGTTTTTTTCCTAATAAGTACTAAAGAATGTGGTAGAGGTTCATAATTTCCTTGGTCTTGCAGGTAGTTATCGAAGGTTTATATATTATTTCTCTTAGGTTTTAACCCACTTATATATTTTACTAGGAAGGTCTAGTATTTTATGCGGACTAATAAATTTTAGATATAATTTGGTTATTTGAAAGATAAGTTAATCAGTGTTCCGTTCTTCAGCTTCCAGAGGAGGGTGTGATGTTCGAGCTTTTCTATGACACATCCCATCTAGGTTTGAGATGCATGTTGATGTAGCAAAGAGTGGTGATCTATTATGTTTCTAATAAGTTATGTCCCCATGAGAATAAATATTAAACCCATGATCTAGAGCTAGTAATATCAGTGTTTTCATTGAATTTGGGGTGTCATTACCTCATCAGCGATGGATTTGTGGTTTTCAAGGATAAAAAAGTTTAAAATACATATTTTAGAAATGAGATCTAAATACACACCAATAAAGGTGGAATGAGTTTCTTCAAGATTATTATTTTTATATCTCTTACACCTCAAGAAAGGGGAATGAGATTCCAAATTCTCTTAGTTATAAGTCACTAGGATATGTGTCTTGAGAGTATTTAGATGTCTGGAAAGGGATGGAGGAGTTTCTAGTGATGCATCTCGATGTTGGAGAGAGTAGTGATAAAGGTTTTATTTATCAGATGAATATGGATTCATACTTATTGCATTAGGTGGAGGATTATCTGTGGGGAGACTCAGAAGAAGATGTGATGTATGATCATGTTGGCTATGGTGATGCTCCTAAGGGATGGTTAGAGGATGGTCAAGATCATATGTTGATTCTGGGGTGGATATTTTTTCTAGTAACGATTCATGAGGGAGTACTTAATGAGTTTCATAGATAACCATTGGTGGTATACCTAGGAGTATGTAAGATGTTCTAAGTCTTGAGGACACATTTTTGGTGGCCTAGTATAAAATGGGTGATGGTGGAGTTTCTGGCTCAATTTTTGGAAGTTTTTTGCAACATTTGGATGTTCTAGAGTGGAAATGAGATGATATATTGATGGAATTCATCACAAGGTTACCTGAAGATCTAGGAGATTTTGATGATATCTGGGTAATCATGGATCAATTTATGAAATCATCCCACTTAATAGTGATTAAAGAGTCGAGCACCGTGGATGTTTTGATGAGGAGGTATGTGGATGATGTGGTGATGTTGCATAGATTTATGTAGTCCATTATATTGAACTTGGATACTCATTTTACCTCATGATTCTAGAGGGTAATGCAGCATGATTTTGGCTCTTAGATTCACCTCATTACCACTTTCCACCCTCAAATATATGGGAATAAAGAGAAAAATATCTAGATACTAGAAGATATGTTTTTGAAATGAATCTTAGACTTTGGAAGATCATGGGTGAGACACTTTACTTTGGATTATTTATCATTTAATAATTATTATCACTCATCCATTGGTATGGATCTGTTTGAGGTGTTTTTTGGACAGATGTTTCATTATTAGTTAAGATGGATTGAGGTTAAGGAGTCAATATTTCTCAGTCCCTATGTGGTGAAAAGAATGACATAGAAGGATCAATTTGTTTGTAAGATGATGAAAGAAGAACAGAACCTACATAAGTCTTATTCTAATCACATTATGATTCCCTTATAGTTTGAGGTTAGATACCATATTTTCATGATGTTATTCCCTTTACATGGGTAGAAAAGGTTTGGTAGGGGGAGTAAGCTTTCTCCCCAGTTTTTTGGGCCCTTTGAGGTGTTAGGGAAAGTTGGTGGGGGTGGATTCTTGTTCGGAATTTCCACCACAGTTGGATAGGATCCAAAACATCTTCCATGTGTCTAAGCTTCATTAGTATCTTCACAATGAATCCCACATCATCTACTAGGGATAATTGGATATTGAGGATGATGCAAAATTCATGGAGTGACCAATAGAGTTCATGGAATGCCGAGAGAAGGTTCTTCATGGACGAACCATTTTCTTTGTTTTCCTGTTATAGAGGAATGGTGGCATGGAAGAGATTACTTGGGGGTAATAGACATTGATGTTTACAAAGTACTAAGATTTTATTTGAGTTATTATTTTCTCTATTTTGTCATGTGATATGATATTTGGACCATATTGTTTTAGTAGATGAGATGTTTTCCTTGATATATGACGTGTGATAAAGATTATGGAGTATGAAAAGGTGAGGACCTAATTCCTAATCAAGACGAGTTATAATTTGACATGATTTAAATCGTGTGTTCGAGTTAGTGCCACCCAAAATAGATAGTATCTTGACATATAAGATGATATTTACTGATTTTTATGTTTGAGGTAGTGTAGTTTGTTGGTTGTGGAAGTTTTTTTTTGGGATGTGTGAATGTTTATATGGTTGTATAGATAGATAAGTAGAATTTTTTTATTTGTAGCTAGTGATGAGTGATGTGGTAAGTTTGTGTAGTTGAGTGGTTATGTGGTTGTGTGGGTTGTTTTGTGGGCATTTTGGTTGGGTGTGTTTGGTTGGCGGTAGCTCTTGAGGTGTAATGAGAACCATGATAGGTATCTCGTGAGGTGGTTGTTCTGATCCCTTTCATTAGGCTGGTTTTGATTCTCGAGGATGAAAATTATTTGAGAGGTATCTAATTTAATGGTCTATGAATTCATGTCCCATTAATTGAATGATTTTTTTGTTGGGTTTTCTCGGAGGAGTCTAGAGGAGGATCAGTGGAGGTTGGAATTGTGGGAGTGTTGTAGTAGGTGGTTCACATAGTAAATAAAATTCATATCATGAGTTTTTTGGTTCAAGGATTGTCTAGCCAAATGGTTTCATAACTTGTGGGTGTGAATAAGGGGGAGTCTATGAAATGAATTCACATTGTGAAAGTGAAATTCATGACATGTAGTTAATTCAGGCTAAGGGGACTTAATTTTTGTTGGAAACCCAAGATATGAGAAATTAATGGGCTGTAAGGGATTATCAAATTGTAAAATGTGGCCCCTCAGAAAATCATGATGTGAAATTGTAATTCACAATGTGAATGGCATGTTTCCAGGTTTTTATATATTTTTACCATCATATTATTCATCATTCATCCATGTACCCCCCTCTCTCAGTTTTTGTGAACCCTAGGAAATGTTGAAGTATCTTCCCATACTTCTTCTCTTTCTTCGATCTACGGGTTCTAGTGGTTGGTCATTGGTGATATGTGGTGAGTTATCTACTCTTATCTATGGTTTTCATTCTATTCTTATTTGGAGACCCACTGTAGCATTGTTGTTTTGGTTTTGGGTGTTTATGGGATATTTTTATATGGATACTTTATTTTGTGTAGGTTGATCCATTAGTTTTTCATGTGGTTATTGTTTGTGGAAATTTCCTCTTCACCCTGTGGTGCATAGTGAGGTCAGAAATCTCCATTTGAGGTAGGGAATACTTCATTTCTCTTTTTGTGTATCATGTGGGAGGGGTTCACTATTTTTTATCTATGGGAAGATGGTTTTCACCAACCTAATAAATATAATGTATTTTTTAATGTAAATTGATGGGGAAAGGGGAATTATTCACATGTCTTTATAGATTTTGATATTTATTTGATATTTTGATTGTATGAGCTTGATTCCCCACTAAAATTCATGGTTTTTGGCAGATTGTTTTACACTGGTTTGACATATACAGTGGAACCTTGTTTGTTGTGATTGTTTTGGAATCACCCTAAAATGAAAATTGGTTAACCACTTATATTTGGTAAATAAAATGGTTTCCTAGATATTTATGGTTTGTATGATAATTCCCCTAAAATAAAGAAATTAAATTGATGAAACACACCTTTCTAAATATGGTAAATGTTTTTTGATGTGTGGTTGGTATGAGGCCATGCTGTGGGGCAGTGATATGTGGTTATGATGTAGTATGGGGATATGTGTGGTTGGTATGTGTCTGTGCTTTGGGGTGTAAATGTGTTGTTGTGATGCAGTATGGGGTGATGAGTGGTTGGTATGAGGTTATGATGTGGGGTGGCGATGTGTGGTTATGTTATGTGGAGGATGAGATGAGAATGGTTGTGCTGTGATAGATGTTCAATTAGTATCAAAATTAAATTACAATGTTTAAATTTAAATGGATGAGGGTTGGTTTGGTAAATGGGATATAAATGGATATTGAATGAAATTAAATGGGTTGTGTGGTTAAATGGGGTTGATTTTAAATGTGAATAATGGGGATGGATAATGGGAATTGGGTTGGATTGTAATAAAAAGTGGAAATTGGCTTGTTTCATGTGATTGTTATGTTGTTTTCAACATTTAGTGGTGGAAATGAAAGTGGTGACATTGTGAGTTGGTCAGTGCTTGTTTTGAACCCATAAGATGGGATTATGTGTCTATGTGTATATATAATTTATATATTCCTTGTTATTTCTATATGCACCCCACCTGCATTGAGAACCATGTTGAAAAAACCACACACACCCACACACACATGTAAATGGGGGGTGTTTTTTACAAACATCTCAGGGGTGAAAATGGATGCATGACTACCCACTATTTCCCACTATCTCTTCCAGGTGATTTAGAGTTACACATGCTATGATATTTATAGGTTATATAATGCAATAGGTGATGGGAAAAGTGTAAATGGTTGTGATGTGATATTACCATACTATGGTGTGGTAAAATGAGACATGATCGTGTTGTGGGATAGTGAGATGAGATGTGACCATTCTATGGGGAGAATTATGGTGGGGTTCATGCATGGTAGGAGGGAGAATGAGGTTGATGTCCTTCATGTTAATGATACCCTACTATTCTAGTTATGGAAGTGGATGTGGTGTGATGGGATAGGTTCCTGCGGGTGAGATGTGATATGACTGTGTTGTGGGAAGGTGGCTAGTGATATGTTATTTGAAAGAGATTGGAGTTTCAGGATGTATGACATTGGGGTGTGATAGTGAAATATTAGTGTGAAAGTGGGGTGAGGTAACCTTTATTGACATGATTCATATTATGTTATTATACTTGGCCTACGTTATTTGGTGAGAGTTATTTGGTGATATTGGGGTTGGGTAGTTGACCCATTTGGGTGTTTTTTGGTTCTTTTATTTTCTCACGGGTGCATTAGTATGATATTTTAACATGTGCGTGAGAAATTTTTGTTTTCCTACTGAGAATATATATATGATTACCCAATGTATATAAAATGATTTTCAAGTTTCCAGAAGGACTACATGGACCACATTGAACATTACTAGCTCATACCGTTGTACTTACATTATGTTATTTCTTTATATTTTCTTTTGGGTATTTAAATTTGGAGACTTTTATCTATATCATTTTTATTTATACATGCATTTTGGGATGGTTTTGGTTTCCATTTTATATTTTTCATGATTTTATTGTATTTGATTCATCATATTTTTTAATCCTACTATTATAGAGGGTAATTCCTCTCAGTTGTGAGATTTTTATATACCATCGGTGCTAGTTTCCAACCTAGGGCCTACTGGAAGTAGGACCCAGGGGTCTTTATCTCTCTCCCTTTATTACGACATCTCTAGGGGTGGGGGTTGTGGCACTAATAATAAAAAATTATTTTTTTTCAGGTTTGAGGAATATTGATTCCAAATGAATAAGGGAAAAATTTACATATAAAAATTTCATTTGAGTTGTATCAGGGATGTGAGAATTATAATGGTGGTGTAAGGAACCTAAGGGAAGTGATAAATGAAGGCACCCCTTTTTAAAATTGTTATTTCACTAGGATCTGTTCTATTCAAAACCTATAATTGGAACTTATTATTAAATTAAAATGGGATAGTGAAATAGATTCATAGTAGAGGTATAATAATTTAATTTATGGATGAATTTGTGATTTTCTCATTTATATTGTATGTATTTGAAATTAGGTAGGAACAACTTTTTTGTTCACCTTTTTGAATAATTAAAATTAGTGTATGACCCATGAGTGCTATAGTTCAGGTACGAGGGAGTGATGATAGCCCAAAATTTTAAAAATTTAATGTTTTTTCAATGATAAATCCCATCAAACCTATCTAAAACTGGAAAATTTATTCATTCTTTGTTACTTTGTTAAAACAGGAATAAGAATTGGTAAATGGAAAAAATCATGGTTTTAATTGTTTTATTCACCTTTTATATTTAATTTAAAATATATAATTTTTGAATTTAAACTAATAATAGGTTTATAAATTTGTTCTTTAATTTTTTATATCATTTTTGAAATAAAAATTATTAAAAGGATCAAATTTGGAATAAAATGATAAAATGGATTAAAACATAATTTTTTGGTGTTTATTCAATTTTTGGAAGCTATATATCAATTTTTTAAATCTGGAATATAATTGTCTAAAGTAATTTTATTTGATTTTTAATATTTGATTCAATATAAAATTAATTTTTAACAAATCATACATTGTAAAACCGTGATTATGGAATTTAAAATATCATTTTTAATTTAAAATGCTTGAACTAAAATCCAATTTTTATTTTTTTTGGATGATTGATTTAATGTACTTGAATTCATGTGGATATTTTTAACCATTATTTTCATATTTTTTATTTTGTGATAAATTTTAAAGGATAGGGAAATTAAAAATGAAAGAATCTATGAACACACTCTTGCTTTTGGTTCCCTTCTTTCGTGCCAACTCCTTCTATGCGAAACACATTTCTTCAAAACCCTACTTCAGTGAAGCAAACATCTATAGAATTGATTCCATTATATGACCATTATTTCAGGTAATAAAACACACCTTCTTTCATAAAACACCTTTTATTAAAATTATTTCATGAACAACCATTCTTCCATGTACGAACCACCCAACCAGCTTATGTGAGCTCTATTGCTTTCATGAAAATTTGCACCACACAAATCTTCCATGACAACATATTCTACAGACTTTTTTATAGCCATTCATCCATTTTTTCCTATGAATAACCAAATATGAAGCATAGTTTGAACCAAACTTCTTCTGGGGCCATTCATCCTTCCATGGTTGTCCACCATTCATCATTTTGTCTCAACTAGTCCACCCAATACCAAATCTCATCCGAAATGGGGGTCCCAAGCCCAATCAAAGAAACCCGAGTGAGAGGAAGAAAGTTATAAACCTCATCCAAACAAATTATCCTGAATGATTCAATAGAAATATGAGGAATCTGTTTTAATTGATCATAGTTAAAGAACATGAAAATAAAGTGTAGGTTTGAAAATGAGGATTATGAAATTGTGAAGATGAATTGAGCCTGCTAATTAGATATGAACGAAATGGAGAAACTAAAGTTAATTTTTAGGGATTCGAATATTAGACCAAGATGCTTTATAGATATGGTAAAATATTCTTTATGATGACTAAAATTGAGAAATTATGAACTTTTCATCCATGAATTTAGTCCAAGATGAATCTGACTAAATATATGTTTTCATTTGTGACCTCTAGTTTGATATTCTTGTTACCGGATGAGGATGCTCAAAATTATAAATTGGAGTGTCCTCATAGTTATTGAACGTTATGATTGTGAGATTGTGGAGTGATTCAAACCATATGATCGACCTTTGACTAATAAGAAATTGAAGATTCAAGATCGATGTGGAAAACTGTCAAGATGGTCCGATTCATGTTAGCTCAAAGGAACATGGGTGTTTTCTAGTTTTCTATGACATGTCTAAAGATATGGAGAAGATAGAATGAATTTGATAAGTTTATGATAATTTAAAGATAACTAAGTTTTAAATTTGTTGAGAAAGAAGTTGATTTCACCAAATCTAGAACTGATTAATGCTAAACAATCGAGCATGAGATTTATTGAAGTCACAGTGTTGATAAAACCCAGTTATTCAATGCAGGTTTAGATGATGTCATGGTGATGAGGATCTATTTTTTGAATTTTAACTAAAGGATTAACAAGTTCAATTTAAATAATTTTAAGTTGCTTCAAATGGTTTATGGGTGTTCACAGGTGATGGATTTGAATCGATCTTGATATAATACATTCCTTTGACTCAATCCAAAGCTCAATAGACACAACCTAAGTATAGAACCATTACTAATTTGGAATCATACTTGTAAGAATCATCCTACCTCATCCATATATGACCAACCCAAACCAATATGCACAGACATTATCTTCCTTAAGAAGTTCCACTATTTTTCAATGCATCAGATCACTTCCATTCTGATTATTTTTGAAATTGATTAGAATTACACCATGGGAATGGAGTAATACAACAAGAATATTCACGAGGGTTATCTCAAATAAATTAATCATGACTCTCAATAATAAATATGTGGAAATAATCTAGCTAGAAAGAGAAACTCATTTCTCTCTATATTGAACATGATGAGGAAGAATATACCTCAATGCTCTATAGATATTTCCCCTCCCCATTGTATTTTTTTGAACATTGGCCTTCTGACTGGTCTCAATTAGTTAGGATGTATTTTATTTTCTGTGTTCTAATTATTTTTGTGTTCATTGTATTGTTCTTCTTTTCTACCATATTTATTTTTGTTTCTCAATCCCCCTTCCATAACCATGATTTCATTAAATCCATAATTATGAAGAACTAACTTGAGGGATAGGTCCTTGAGAGATATTTAAGAGGCATTAAAAATTCTTATTATTCAATTATTTATTTTTTGATTTTTATCCTTGATATAATAATGAAATGAATAGAAGAAGATTTATGATAATCATATGCTCTTTCCAATGAGATTATACATTCTAAAGTTTATCAAATCAATTTTATTTCCCTTATCTCAGTCTGTATAACATACTAGTGGAGTTGTTTGGACTAGGGGATGAACAATATATGATGGTTCTAGATGTAAAGATAGTGGATAAATTGATTGCGTGTGTTCACTACTTATTCACTATAGAGGAGGTAGAAATGGACGTATAGAGTGTGATATATCTTATGTGTGCTCAGTTCCACAATTCAGAAAAAATAGATAAATCAAGGAATGATATTAACTTGGTTGATGGATGATAATACTACTAGACAATGAAGAATATGTGTGATTAACCTTGGATCCAACCCTTTTCACCCTAACTTTATGTGTTAGAATTATTCATTTTTTTTAAATTCATAAAACCAAAAGTTCCAAAATCCATATTTTCGGTACTTTCAAAAATAAGAAAACAAAAAAATAAATGAATAAGTGTTAACATAATTGATAATCCCATGCCTAAATCCTTGAGAGACAGCCTCACTCAACCCTATAATGAATTGAAAGTTTCATTAAAATTATTTTTGATGGGGCAACATGATAATCCTTTCGTCAAAACCCAAAGGAAATATATAAAATACCAATGTGGGTCAAATAACATCAACTCAATCCATCATTCAACATAAATAATAAAAATATAAACCAAAACTAAATTTCCCATGACAACTCATGGATTTGGGTTAGAAAGAAATAGCTAGACTATCCCTGCACCTACCACTTGAGTCCCAAAAATCATATCTCCATTTTACCTAACTTCCAAAATTACAAGAGAGTGCATTCAGAATATGGGACCCTATTGAGAAACTAAGATTTTATACTATTTTTAATGAATTAACCTGGGCTAACCAACCACGTCACCCGACCTGGACCACCACTAGGCTCGAAGAGACTTATCGATTCCTCTAGGCTGCTAAATAGTACTTGGGTATCACGAATATGCATTTGGGAATGGTTTTACCCTCATATAATAATATAATCCTATAGTTTAGTCTTCTGAGAATCCATCATGACCTCTCCATACTTTATACATCCATTTATAGTAAATAATAAATTAAAAAATAATAAACATTCCAATTAGGGAATATTTAGAATAAACATCCACATGATACATAGTCAATAGAAGTGATTACCATCACCTAGGAATGTAAACAATGATAAACAATCAAAATTCTCATAACATACAATATAATCAAGACACAATAAGAATCCAAAATATGAAATACACCTAGATAAAATAGTAGACACGACCTCAGGTAAAAAAACAAAACATCGACCTAAGCTACCACCCAAACATATCCACAACCCATGATCACCCAGCGAAACCACACATCCATCCATAGACCAAGATAAAAATCTTAAATTGAAAACAAGACCTCGAAACCTAAAAGAAAATATGGAATCTAAAACACACCTACACAATGGTGTATATACATGATGTGAGATAAACATTCTCGTTAGGTTATCAGCAAGGATTATATGCAATTACCTTTATAAAGAATCCCAAAAAAGCTATTTTGAACATAAGATATAAAAATAGCTTTTCAATTTTAAATTATCATGCATAAAGGAAATAGGAAACTTACTTCATTACTTTCCTTTTTTAAAATCACCAAACAAGCATTTTTTTAAAAAGAGGAATAATTGTTTTAAAATCATAAGTTTTAAAATCCAAATTTTAAACCAAATATCTACATTAAAATTTATTTCAGACCATGAAAATATAGATTTAAAAATTTAATAGAAAAACCCCATGCTATTTCTTCTTTTCCCAAAACCAAGTCTCAAATCCCATTTGAAAGTAGTTACTATTTAACGTCACAAACTACACTTTGAAAAGAATTTTACAAATAATTTTTTGATTAAACCACAATAATAAAAAAAACTAAGAACAAATGTCACCGAAACCAAGATATCAAAGAAGCATAAACAAAAATGTAATAATCAAAAAATTGTTCCATGTTATCAAGAAAGTCTTGGAGATATAATCATCCATGAATTAAAATACACTAAATAATCCCTAATGTAAATTAACATCATGAAAACCCCCTACGTTATAACATTAATGGTATTGGAATTGGATCATTAAAAACTCATTAGGAACCTATGTTAATCTATAACATCCCATTCAATGTCTATTCGATGCCTATTCAGGTCACTGAGTACAATATAAACAAACCCCCATGAGAGTGAAACTTTCCTAGGGCACTAGTTGGTGTGATAACACTAGTCTATCATCGAACACATCCAAACCTTCTATTGAGCTACCTAGGATCCGATTATATAAAACAATAGAGGTGAATAAGAAATAAGGAACAAGTCCATCACAAGAATTAACAATATTAAAACATTTAAATAAACCTTATTTAACCTCATATACCCTTATAAGAAGCAACCCCATTCAATTCATTAATTCTATGGCATCACATAATAATATAATAATATAAGAATCCCCCTCAGGGCCACAATATAGTTTATTCACAACAACAAGGAGTTATAACGCGTGTCTCATGAACACCAAAAATTTCATCTACAAAATTTCAAATAGGCCTTTAAAACATTCATAAAATTCTAAACCTATTTAATTCACTTGAAATCCCATTTCAAAACATCCATTGATACCAATTTATCAACACAAACTTTTAAATCCCTTGGTACATTAATCCTTTTATTAGAAATCACTTTTAAAACATCACAAGACCATTAGGTCTTAAAACTGTTTTACATAGGACATACATACCCCTTTTATCAAAAACCCATTTAAAACATAACTCCTTATTTAAAAACCAATTGGTGATAATAATCTCTTTAAAATACTAAAACAAATTAAAACACCATTTTAAAATACTTAAATTCTATAAAATTTACACTTGGGATTTTTTTCTAAAATAGTACTTTGGAAAATCATAGAAAACCTATCATGAAAAGTATGGAAAATATATTGAAAACCACATACCACCCATAATGTGTATAATATATACCAATAATTATATAATAAAACATTTAAAACATTCAATAATTTCATTAAATAAGTTACAATTGAGAATTCATAGAAACACCTACCTCTTCCAAGAAAAATTAGATAATAATGCACCACCTTTGATGGAAAATCCCAAACTAGGAAAGAATGCACCATCCTTAAGACCTACAAACTCATAACCCTAAATTATTCCCATACCATACCCTATAATTTATCCTCATTCTATTAGGTTATTGAATAGAAAAAAAGATCAAGGGAAATTTTTAAAGGTACAAGGAGGTCAAAATAAGATAAGAGGAGTCATTTACCTTATATATCCACATTTAATTGGTGAAGAGGAGGATAAAATTGGATGAGGAAGGGGTAGGTCCCCTTGGAGTGACCAAGGTCAAACATTCTTGAGATAGGTGAAGAAAGGGTGACAAAATCCTAAAAATTCTAGAGGAAAAAATGGTAAAAGCACCAAAATTTTATCTCTAGGAAGGACACTTCACAGTGAAACCTCCCTGGATTGTAGTGTAATATTACTACATTTACACCCATTATGGAATAAGATCACCTGATTATGATTTAATTATGATATCTAAAATAACCCCATGTAAGAAACTTGGTTTACAATATAGACCAACTTGATTTAGTAGAAAAAAGGCCCTGAGCATCCAGGCCATTATGGTGTGGCCACCTACCTTACAGTGTAATGTGACTATTTTGAGTAGAAACAAGGTTCTTTCATCAAAGTACCCTTCATGAAACAACCCTAATATTATGACATGTAATTATTCCTTGACCCTTATGTCGACCCTTAAGCAATACCCATCATAGCGCAACCCTTGACCCATGACACAACCACCCTTTTCCCCAAAAATTTCACAAAGGCAAAAGAAAATATTATTATGTTGACTCCATAGTTTACAATGAAATGTACTATAGACCTATCTTACAGTTACCTAGGATATACTAAACCACTTGTAAAATCATGAAATACCAAAGAAGCATTGAGATATCCCAAAATTAAGTAATAATAAATACCACAATGACATGGGGGTGTCATAGTAAATATGTGAGTGGAAACCTCAATAGGATATTTCTTTAAATAATCACTGACTTCAGAAAATAATTCACTAAGTTAATCATTAAACTAATATTCATTACAATTTGAACTTGATTATTCACAAGAATTTTTTTAATAGATTTATGAAAACTAAGCTTCATTCCCTCTATTTTAATTATATTTTTTAGTGTTTTATCATAATCCTCCAACTCAACTTGATGAGGGATGAAAAATGAATTTTACATATGAGGATCTTCTAAAAACTCTTATAATATACACTTCATATACTTTAAATAAAAACACATGGGTATCAAAATAGATCCACCCATAGGGAACCTGACTATCTTTAATACAAGTTATTAGTTCTCAAGAATGGGTGTTGTCACCTGAGAGGGGGAGTTTTGAATCATTTGTGACTATTTTTTACCAAATCCTTATCATTTATAACCCCCATTCAATTAATTTCCTACACCCATTATCAAACATTTTTTATTGGTTTAGATAAAAGTGTATTTTTTTTGTTTATCCAACACACACATGCCACATGAAATTTAGAAAAGTAAAGTAAAGAATAACACATGGTATTTTTATATGGTTTCCCCCTGATGTGCGTGAATGAAACCTTACTATGTTCCAGATTATCCAACAGAAAAAGTCTCCACTAATAATATTATAAATTTTTTTTAAGTTGGGTGAGCATGGATTATCCTAAACTCATAGTTAATTTTACACTTACACAACCTCCCATTGGATTATACTATCTCTAGATAGTATTATAATTCCCTCCAACCTTTTGAAGTAGATCTTTAATATAATAAATATTTCCCTGTATATACTAATTATATTTTATCCCCTAATATAGATTCTTTGAATGCCTATAGTTATTTAAGAGTAACTACATTAAAATTAGTCTCTCTAAACAACATTTCTCCAAGATCTTATTTAGAAACTAATCATTGAATTATCTCACACTTATGTATTTATAGATCTTGACTGCTAATGGTTTATCAATAAAACCGCATGAATATCAAGATTAATTAATTAATATTATTCTTCTTCTTATTCTTATTTTTCTTCATTATTTCCTTTATTTATTTATTTATTTCTCACCTTTTCATATTTCTGAAATAAATAATATCCTAGTGATTCTTCTTCTTCTCCTTTTCTTCGACTAAATAGATTTGATCAAAATATTTAGTTTGAATTTTTATTCCACTTCAATACCTAGAATGACTTTCTTCTTCATAGAAATATCAAATTCTTATCTTATAAAAAATATTCACAAAATATTTCTCTTTTTACCCCTAAAAAGTTCTTTTTTTTCACATGTAGAGAGAGGTCACATAGTTCTCTCTCTTTTTATTAGATTTTATATTCTCATAAGACCATGAATTATCAGTAATTCATTACTCTGGAAATTGTATAAAAACCAGTTGAAAAATTAATTTTTTAATCTTATCACAATCTCAAATCCATAATATCAATTCCTTTTCTCATATTTTTTATATGGGTGTGAACCCATGATGCCACATATTACTTTTTCCTCAACCTCTTGTCTCCACTGAATTTCTAGGAATACCCTTCTTCATTTTATTTTAATTTTAAAACTAGATAAATAAATATCAATTTATTCTTTAAAAATAAACTGGATTATCTTTTTCAAAATATTCCCATAAATTAGACACTAAAAACATTATCATAACTGTATGAAAAATTTACAACAATTTTTTATTGCACCGCGACACTTCCACTTTTGGAGTGAGGGAATCTAAAATACCAGGATGAGCTTCATATTAAATTTATAATTCTCAAAGGGTATCTTAGCTTGATCTTATAATTATTTGTGTGAATATCCTCATATAATTCATCCAATTTGAATAAAAAATCTATTTGTGATATTTAAAACACCTGATAATAGATTGGGCATCATCTCATTTAAATTATAGAATAATATTTTGGAATTTCTCCTTTATTAGAATCAACTTTGGATTGATTATTACTCATTCAATTATTATTGTCATGCAATATTGTTCTCAATGGTATGAATACCACATTCTCTAAATTATTCTTAAATCACAATTCATTTTTTATGATTTAATCTATGGAGTTCATTTTGGGAATCATATTTTATAATTTCTTTTTTAGAATACCATTATTATTTTATAAACATTATGAATATAAATATAATATATCATAAAAACATGAGAAGAAATATGGGGAAGGAAAATGACTCATATCGCTACATGGAGGTGGGAGTCCACACCTATGCACATGAGATAATTGTGCCTCTAATTTGATATGTAAGTGGTGGTTAAAGGTTATGAAATAACCATAATACAATCTATGTATATTTATGATTCCTAAATTATAATTTTTAATGGATACATGATGTTTTTGATGAATTATATAGAGAATTTATATTATAGGGGTTTTCCAAGGATCTATATATCATCTCATGTAGACCTCATTTGGTATTCCTTTTCAGTTTTAATAGATTTTCCAAAGGTGATGAACATAATGTATAAAACTACGGGAATTAATATAATAGAAGAATTGATGAAGTATATATAGTAATTATATTGAATGTGTTTTGTTAAGATCTATACATCTTCTCTTAGACACATCATTTGGTATTCCTTTTAAATAATAATGGATTGTTCTCAGGTGATGAAAATAATGTATATATCTGAGGGATGAATATATGAGGGGTTTTTATTTGGTATTTTTGATGTTATATTGCTCAACCATTATGAAGAAGGTATGATAAGATGTTATCGTTAATATGTTTTGAGAGGGTCACACATGGAATATAATAATTAATTGCATTGATATATGGTCATTTTCAATGTTTGTTTGTTCCAAATGGATCAATATCTGATAATATTATATGATACGGTTGATATATCTTCACCCTATTCTATTGTTATAGGTAGGGTGGGATTCTTATCCATATATCTTTCTTTAACCCCCAATAATCTTGTTTTAACATTAACCATGTTAACTAAATTTTAGAATTTTTTCCACTCAGTACGAATATTTTTTGAACATATTGCATTATAAATATTTTTATCAATAAAAATAAATAATCTTTTGTATTATATTAAATTTTTCTAAGTTAATTTTTTTATTTTTTATAAGTTCACATACCTCGATGAAAACAGATTTTTGAAAAATGTATTTATAAAAATAAATATAGATTTACATCCATTATTTATATTTTAAAACCCATAAAAAGAATATTAAAATATTTTATTTTATATATTATCAAAAAAGTACTAAAACCTTTAATAAATATCGATAAAATAATTTATTAATACAAAATTACATTATAACCATAAAAACAATTTCGTGGAAAATGAATTTTTATGACAAAAAAATTTATTTTAAAATTAGAAATATTGATGATTATAAATGTGATTAATTATATTTTTCTATCTAGTGAAGAATTATATATTATTAATATTAACATAAATAAAAGCTTCATTACATTAAATTAAATTAAATTTCTTTAAATAATATGTATTCATAGTTGTCACTGAAAATAAAATCACTTTAATAAAATCATAAAAATTCACCCAAATATCATATATAAATGTTCAATTAAAGATAATATTTATTTTTAAAATAATCTTTATAGTAATGGTTGATATTAAATATATATTTTCATGAAAAAATGAAATAAAATACATTTTATTTGAATTTTTTTAAACATAACATATATTAACATGAAATTGGGTACTTAATTACAATACTTATATCAATAGAATTTTTTATTTAACTATTTGAATCCTATTTTTTATAATGTAGTTATTACTATTCACACTATCCAATATGATGGATAGTTTATAATGGATTACTATATCATTGTTTATTTATGCATGATGTTTCTTGTATGGAAATCACTCAAATAAGTCATGTCTATTTCAGAGGATATACATATAAAATCATGTGGTGTTACATTATTATCCCATTAAAAAGAATTTATCCTTGAAATTTAATCACATTAAAATAAATAAAATGATGACATCTATTAATAATAACATTATTGAGTTGACATGTAGTTTAATCAAATTTTTATTCCCTTAAAAAACATTAACCACATTAGTATTATTTTTCAATAAAACATTATCTCAATGATAAATTTTTTTAAAAGATATTATCTATAATAAATACCATATATTGTTGGTATAATAAATTAATTTATACATGTGATGGGTCAGATATATATAGGCACGTGATAGGTACATGAAAAAAATAAGGTCCATGCGTTAGGGTTGGTGGGAGTTTCACGTGATAACTGACATGCACTATCCAATTAATAATCATTAAATGTTCAATCTAACTGGAAATATTATTTCAATTATTTTTAAATCTCATACAATTTTCTAATAGAGAATTATCTTGGAAAACCATATAATGATCATTGAATTCTTGATCTCAATTTTTATTGTATGTAATCTACTTCTATAGATTCTAAAATTCTATTATGTATTTCTTAACGGATCTAAAATATCTATTGATTCATCTAACAGATTTGATCCCAAAATATTTCTTTAAAAATCATAATTCCAATATATCTTACTTATATACTTTTTTCAATAGAGGGCTTTATATAGAGATATCTGAATTATTTAGTGATATATACTGTTAAAAAAAACCATTAATAGTGGATGGTGTTATTTAAAAAAACCTTTTAAATATAAAGACCATGATATCAAAATATCATATAGGGTTATAATAGGTCCCTTATAATTACCATCTATCAATGTTTGATAATGAAACACATCATTGTTTCCAGATCAGGTTGACCAATTCTCCAATAAATGTCTAATAAACATTGATTTTGATCAGGTTTAGTATAGTGTTGTATTCCATGAAAAATTATCACTTGAATAATATATATAGTAATGAGATGATAAATATATGAATCTTATTTGATAGAAATTAAATGTCTTAACTTACCATGGTAATATAATACAACTCAAATTAAAATATGACATTTATATGTTTTTTAGTCACTAATTATAAAATCCATAGCCATGTTTTCATGTTTACATTGTAGAATGAATAATATTAAATAAATCCCCCAAAAAATAAATCTCTCATCCTTAACATCCCAACAAACCATGTAATTACAAAAATTCTAAAAATTATATCTCTTCATGTTGTCCCACCAAAAACACTACTTCAAATCTCTATCCATAATCATAATTCTAGTATGAAAGAAGAGTTGTAAGGAACATGTTTCCACCAAAATTTCCTCTTTCAATTCTGTTATTTTTATGAACACATATCTGGTTCATGATCCTTATTATTTAATCAATATCATGATTAATATATAAAACATCTCTCAATAACTTTGTAACCTCAGCATCCTCCTTTCATTCCTATTTAACAGATAGATGTATGAACACTCATTTTTAGATGAAAAAATATCTCCCTTTCCATTAGGATATCAAGATATATCCTATTTAAATATGATAAAATAGATATCTAGGGACCCTCATCATAGATAATTTGGAATGATTCTCTTCAATAAAAACATATAATCCTTGAATAAATGGATATCATGGGCATATCGTCACTTTTTACTCCATGATATAGACTCTAACTTGAATATTAATGTTGTAAATATATTTAATCCCATATAATTAGACAATAAAATCATCAATACAATTAAGATAATATAAATTCTTTATTATGTTCATTTTATGTTATTGATAATGAATGGATAATGTAATTGGACCACAATTCTTAGTATCAAAATGAACTGTTATAACCCAATGAAATGCAATTAGTTGTATCAGGATTATCATGTTTTTCATATCAAAATACTAAAAGTCAATCAAGGCAATTAAATATGGAGACTTTAAATAGGTTTATCAATAGGTATGAATTCTATTAGATATTCCACATCTTAATTTGGGAAAGAATAAGAGTCTATCCAGTAAACACATAAACATACTCTAGTATAATAGGTATATATTTGATTTATTGTTTCTATACAAACATTTTAGATAAACACTACCTTTGAATAGGTATCAATAACCCAAAATTAAATGAAATTAAAATTGTAATATAATATTTATCATCACACAATATTGAAAAACATATAATAGTTTAGAATGTAAAAAAGTGACATTCCTACCCCAGTAATTGATATTGGTATTATATAAAGAATTGTGTCCCATGCCCAAAGTTACATAAACATTAACGATGTGATTATATAAAATTATTTTATGGATCATATTGGAGAAAAAATTAATTATAGAAGAATAATAGACTATAGATGTGAGAATTATACTATTTAGAGTTTTTTTCTAACAAAAAATTTAATCATTGAGGTGGTAATGTAATAAAATTAGATAATTATGTAGATATAAAATGTTTTCTAGAAACATAGTTAGTTAATACATCATCACATAGATACATTTCAACATCTTATTATCATAGTGCACATTAGGAAGATAAGATGAAAGAGATTTTACATTGTCCTTGGTAATAAAAGGTTATTTTAATTGATCGTCATCTTTAACACTAGTCTTAGAACACTAGTTTGTGTATTTTATTTGCAATATTAAATTATATTATTGATGTGTGGTTGTTGAATTTTTTTGATAATTCTCTCCATTTTCATCCTTAGGTATCATCTTTTCATTACATTGGAATTTAATTCCAGTATATATTTTTTTTTAAAATTAATGATTTACTAGTATAGTTATGAAAATTCAATTTCATTCTGTTTTTTTTTTCAGTTTTGGAATAACTTAATAATTAATTTTTCCACTATATGGGTTTTTATTTAAAAATACTTTGAATTCATCATTCTTTTGTTAAAAAATCATGACATTTATCGGAGAACCCATTTTCAATTTCCGCTATGATATTATAATGACATATTTAGTCATAACTAATGAAGTATCATATCGAAATTTATAATTAGGATCATGGTTTTAATCCACCAAATAATTAAAGATTATTTAATTATGTCTAAAAACAAAACCTAAATTGTATGTTACAAGTTTTATAAAATTATCCTAATGTGTACCAAATTATTTATCATCCTTCTTATTAAGATAAATGTATTGATTATACAATACCATATGAAAAATATAATGTAATTACATAACGAATAATAATCTCATATGATAACCCCACTCCATTAATTATATTTTTTGAATACCCTATATTATTTATAAGGGTATGTTGTTGATTTTTTGACAATATAAATGATTGAAATCTAAGATAACATTATTCAATAATGAAAACTAGAATATGAAAAAATATATTTTTAATGGTATTGATCCACATATCAGATATTTAAAGATCTTATTACCCCATTAATGAAGGTATATGAATCCTCTTTGAGGAATCAATGGGAAAATTTCCCTTCATTGATCATTAAGTAGCACAGTATGATTCATGGATTGATAATGTAGTCTAAAAAAGGTAAAAGGTATTAAATTTCAACTTTCATAAAATTATTTGTCTCTATATTAAAAACATTTTATTTTACAACATATTACGGGTTAAAATGGTTCCATTATGTTATAATGATTTATTAACACCAAAAAACAAAGAATGAGAAATATTAACCATAATGGGAAATCATATAATCGTAAAAAATATATTTAGGATTTCTAAATAAAGATAACATATTTTCATCCACTAGAATCTTAGATTACACATTATACATCCATGTACATAATAATTTAAAATCGTTATTAATATATTTTAATGAAAAATTGAATTATCTTTTCAATACCCCACTGAATTATTAAAACATGAATGTAGTAAGGACCCATTAATCAACAATAAATGTCCCGAACCAAATATGTTATCCTTCCAAACTAGAACCAAAAACTACCCTTTTAAAATCCCTAAGGGTGTTACCTATCTCTATGGGTTGTCACATGTTCCTGAGTATCATTTATTTTGGTTTGGGAACTATTTACCGAAATATGGATACATAATACATCAGAAACATTTGATAAAATGAATATGAAAAGTTCATTCCTAACGTGGTTTATACAAAAACCAAAACTGAATAAAAATGTTTAATCATAGTAAAATAGGTCCAATATAAATACAAAAAGTATAAAAATATCCACAAAGACTCCACACAAGAAGGGGTCATCGCCCAAAGCCATATCCAGAACAAGTCCCCATAAGAGGGGATTAACAACCCGAATCACCTTCATCTGAGGCATTGTCGTTACTTGTGTCAAACACAAATGAATCTACTAACACCCAAGGGTTGTAAGTAGGGTCTGATACTATTCCCAATAGGATACCCTCCAAAGATTCCTAATAGTATGCAATACAAGGTGAAAAATCACACAGTTTTAATATATTAGTAAAAGCGGCAATGAATTCCCAGAAATGAAACATTCAACTGTAAATAATTTTTATATTAAAACATTTATAATGATAAATTTTTTTTATAATAAATGTATGATACTATAATTTAGAGCATAAAAAACCTTATTTATAGGGTAAATACCATAATCCAATTAGCACCAAAACCGGGAACACCGCTAGGCACTATATAGTCTCGGGCCTATGTACCTTGTACCCCGTTGTAAAATAACCTTAGAAAAATTGGCTCTTGTGAGCGATCCACTATTAGGGAACATAATAATAAACTATTGGTTACCATTAATCATCAATAATGTTGTGTTTTTGTTTTCTTTATTCATATTTCTCAGTGAAACAGGGACAAAACCCATTCGGATCACTAGCGTACAAGTACATGTCCTCCCTCCTAGGTACCTAGGCTTCCCCCTTTGTGTTCAAAAAAATTCAAAAAGATAAAGATATCCATTTTGATCTAAAAACAACACTATTTGTCACATTAATATATTAAAATTATATAAACTCTTTATACAACTTAAAACACACAACAAAACATTTTGATTGTCAATAAAACAACTTCCCAAAATCTCACATTTTTTGCACCCAAAACACCATGAAATCCCCATTTTTCACACAATCCACACACTTATAAGTTACCAAAAAATAAATATAATACGCCCAATCTTTCAATTATACCAAAATATTTGTTATAGGGAATCCCCATATAAGCCAAGAAGTGATATCATTGTGAAACCCCCATTTTAACAGAAAAATTGCATTTAATGTTCATATGCTTTACAAAATCCATTAAAATATATTTTCACTGAAACAACCAAAATAGATAAACATTCAAAAAAATATTTTCAGTCCAAATAAATTTCAATAAAATAAATTATGTTGTTATAGGGAAGCCTCAAATGAAACAGTAAACAATTTCTATGACCCCACCACATCCCAATTTCACATCAAAAGTCGTACTTAAAGTCCATTTTCTATAAAAATACAACAAAAACCAATTTTTTCATCAATAATAATATCACATAAAAATTAAAATATTATAAACATAGAAATCTAAGTCATAAGGATTTCATACACAAGGAACCACAAAAATTATTTTTTACAACTTTGTATCTATTGTGCGGAAATTCAATCGCACCACTGCCGCACCTCAAGGATTGTAGATCGAGCCTAAAACCATAATATTAGTCCAATAAATCACATATATAAACCCAAGGTTATCAACCCAAAACTTTTTACATTTTTTACTTCAATAAAATAGGGAAATAACCCGATGGAAAATGGAAGGAACGACATAGGAATCACTTACACTGAAGAACATTGATGTTTCCCCACCAAAAACCCCATCAAAGATGGGTTGTATGGGAGATTCAGGGATCTTGGAAACCTACCATTTATTCTATAGTAAAATGGGAGAAGACTTGGGAGGATTAGGTTAATTTCTAAATGAAAAAACATGGAATTTTAAAATAATATTTATGAGCCGGACACTCTTGCACGGTTTGGCGGCATGGTTTAGTAAACAATGCCGCAAAACAATACGGCCTGTTTTGGCAAACCAAATAATGTTATTTTGCCTCTAATTACATAGAGATACAAGGGTAAAACTTATAGGAAATTATAGTCCAAGGATACTAGAAAAAAATACCAAAATTAAAACTACCTTTCCACCCCAAGACTCATCCATCTCAAGCGAATAATCCACCCAAACAACTTACCCCACGAGGGGTTCCACTAAGAGTGTCACAATTACAACTCCAAATCACCTCAACCACATATCATACCACGAAAAAAATAAGTTGTCATGTACGATACATGACCCCAAATAATATGTTCATAGATCAAAAACACAAGAAACGCCAAAAAATTAAACCCGGAATACATAGAAACAAAGTGAAACCCTGGAACAAAAATTGGTTTTAAAACAAAGGATATAAATTTAAAATTAACCATGCTGTCATGAGAGGTAAAATTGATTATGAATTTAATAATGATTTATAATATAGGAAAGAACCTATGTCATCTCTCAAGGACCATTAATAGGTTTGGAGTGTGTATTTTATTAATCTTTAATAAAAAATGGGGTAGTTTTGAAAACAATTTTAAAAATAAAATGTCATAAATAAAGAGTTTTATAATTGATATCTAAAAGTGGTTTTTTAGAATTACGAGATAATGATATCATTTCAAGTACAATACATATCTTGTATAGTTCATTTCTCAAAAAATTTGACATGGTTTTGTTTATTTCTTTGGTTGGAGGTTGTTAAGATATTGATTTCCATCTTACCCATTGAACAATGCACAAAAAAGAAAACCTTGAAACAATGATCATGTTGTCAAAGTTAGGTTTTCAATTTTAGAACCAGGGATACCAAATAATTCTGAAATATCATATATGTATGAGAGGGAAATTATGCTTGTGTTGTCGAATCCGAATAACTCATGATTCCCTCATGAAATTTCAACCGAATTGGTGTAAAAATAAAATTTTTTTTCACTTAATTATATCAAAAGAAATGATTTCAAGGGTGAAGAAAGTTGAGAGGTGAAATATGTAAAATATTTAACACAAAGATTATAAAAACCATTGGAATAACTAGTCCCAGAACTCCCTCCCATGTGTGTGTAGCTTCCCCTAAATGAACATCCACCGTTTAGCAGGTCACCGAGAGGAGGAGGAGGATCGGTTGGAACTTTGCCTTCATGTTTGATCCCCCTATGAGGGTAGGTTCCTCAAGAACATCTAGGATGAGGTGGAGAATCTTATAAGACTCCAAAATGGGGGAGATTCACTTCTAATTCAAACTTAAAAATGGGGTTCCCACGGTTCCTTTTTATAGACAAAATTGGAAGTGGTTTTCAGCACCTAGATTTTGACAAACTACATGAAAAATACTTTTTGGCTTCTATACAATTTAATCATCCTTTTAAAAAAACTAGAAAGTTGTATCCCCACATTGTGAATATACCCACTGAATATTTTGCATCATTTGGACAATCATAGCAGGATATATTGACATATTACAAAATGGCACTTTTAACATTGTGGATATTCGGTGTCTTGGACAGATTAGTTATGATAGGACTTATAAAAGAAGAATCGGGATTAGGACTCTTGAGAGAAAATGTATAATATTAAATTTTGTAACATCAAACAAACATTTATACCATTTGGATTCACATTCTAGTAGAAGCATGCAGATTAATAGACTAGGGTGCTTGGATCCTACACAGTTTAGCACATATTTCTTGGACTGCATCCTTGGTCCTCAAAAATAACCTCAAACTTCAATGATATTATCTGAACCAGTAACATTTTCTTTTTCAATTATGATAAATATACAATAAATAAATAATTTTTTATCTTCATTTTTTTGTTAAATTTGGTATTTATAATACAAATTCAGTTCAATACATTGGTGTAAGGGTGAAAATGACACAGTGAATCATGGAACGATCACATTCCCACACCTAAAAATCTTCACTCCTGGGAAGAGTTACATTTTTAGAAATTATGCATGTAAATATTAATAAAATGATGAATATATAAAATTTATGTAAATTTTATTTCAGTAATATAATGTTAACAATTCACAAACCAAGCCTTGGAGTTATTTTTATTGAAAATGGAAAAAGATTTCTGAAAAATCATATCACAGTAATATTCAACGAGTTACATGATACCCAATTGAGAAAGGAATTCAGAATTCAACCATCCCACTAACTCTCCATGTGTATGTGTGAAAAAAAATTCCATGATATTCTTTTCAGTTTTTATCTAATAAATATAGGTTATTTTAATATTTTTTAGCTTAAATGATTTTATCCATCGAACCTGCCCTACATATTTTGCAATATTATTTCAAGACCCACTCTCTTAAGCATTCCCAGAAGTCAAACCATAAATCCCAACTTTGATATCTCAATATGGTTCTCATTTCATCACTCCCCACATTTATAAATATTTTTTTTTCAGAAGTTTCTTTTATAAAAAATCTCACACTCATCTCTCATCCCTTGTTTAATCACTTCACAACAATAACTGTAATATGTAAAACAAGTTCAAAGCATGAGAGGGACTGGTTTGTGACCTTCCAAAACACATCCCAATTTTTTTTTGATCTTGATCATTTTATTTAGGGTGTACAAATGTCAGATATTAGGTACACACACATAGTTCAATCTAGTACAACAATGAAATAGATTGGATGAGGAACGAATTTATGGAAATATAATTTTAAGATAGAAAATATTAACCTAAAATATATTTACCTTCTATTAAGTATGAAATATTTACACATTTTGGTTTGGTGAAAAAAAATGTCGAGATACTAGTGACACAGTTTTACAAAAAACTAATCAGACAAGGGGAATCAACCATCTCAGATGTTTCACAGAGATACAACTATTTATATCATTGATAGAAAAAAAATTCACTAAAAATAACTTCCTGATGTTAAATACATACAAACATTCATTCCATAACAATTTCAAGTTCTCATCAAATATTAAATTAACATGGAATATAAAATTTCAACATGCATTATCAATAAGTTCAATGATTTTGTGACAAGAAGGGGGGAGGATGTAAAAATACCATAATGAATTTGAAAAAGTGAAGAAAATAAAAAAAATATGAAGAAAATTATAATAAAATAAACAAGATATTAAAATGTTAAAATATCATAAAGAAGGCTAAAAATAGAAGAAAGAAGAAAGATGATGAAAAATTCTTACTACACCAGGAATGTACCAACCCCACCACACCTAAAATGTGTAGTGTCCTCAATGTAACAGAAGATAATGTGGGAAGGAAGGATAAATCATATTTATTGTCATTAATATATTTCCTATATAACATGAATTTCCACCATCGGGGACTCCAAAATGGAATCATGGATGTGCTTTAGCCTCTACCCATTGACAGTGATGCTTTTCTTGGATTCTTCATTTTAAATCTGGACAACACCCAATGAAAAGATGTTAGTAATAGTGTATGATCCAAACCAACAATAATGAAGCATACTTAGATTCAAAAAAAACATTTTAATTATAGAGGGGGACCTTATACCTAACATGGAACTAGTAATGAAGGATAATATGCTTGTCGACATCCTTGGTTCTCTCATAATAAATCTTAGAATTCTAAAATGCATCTCTTCTCATTTCCTCCTATTCTTAAATCAGAAACTTCTTTTGACAACCTAAAAAAACATTATAATTTCATTTTTCGATAGCCTAGTAGGCAAGGGCTCAATCTCAACAGGCTCATGATAGGTCATTCATAACACTAGCTGATATGGTGACATGACAATGACAGTTTGGAAACCATTACGGTATATACATAATGAATCATCTAGCCAAAGACACCAATCTGTTCTTTTGGGTTGAACCATTTTTTCTTGAATTTCTCTACGTCTGTATTTAATAGATCGAATTGACCATTGGTCTATGAGTGAAAATAAGTAGACACACAATGACCGACCCCATACCAATGAAAAAGTGATTGCACTGTTCGGTTGCAAAAATGAGAACCCTGGTCACTGATGATGAACCTAGGTAAGCCAAACCACATAATATTTGTGTTCTCAAAAACAATCTTACTACCTTAGAATCATTAGTCTTTCAAGATCATGAATCTACCCATTTTTACACTTAATAAACTACCAAAAAAATATACAAGTTTCCAATGTAATTGGGAAATAGCACCATAAATTAAATTCCCCAAAAATCAAAAATGTTGTGAAAGAGGAATGGTTTTTGTGTCATTTCTTTTCTTTTAGAGTAATTACCCATTCATTAACAATGAGTACAAGATTTAAAAAAATCATGGCCATCCAAAAATTTAAATTTTTTTTCATAATTAATATGCTCAATTCTGAGTGTTTACATATATTATCACTACCTCAATAGTAAAGCTTCAATCCCATTAACTTATATCCTTATCCAAGTGATTTTGATCATTAAATACACTAACCTTCATTCTAGATAACACCAGAATTGTTTCTTGAAAACTCCAACCGTATGTTCTCAAAACTTTGAACCTCCTTTAATATCTTTTGTACTCACAACATTACAAAATGTTTAGAATATAGTTCAGCAGCCAACATTAAATTCCCTTGATATGATGATTGAAAAAATATTATAATCTATGAATTCATCTTACTTTAGAACTTGACATTGATTTCCATGAATACTAACTCAAAAATCATCATATGTAATAGTTGTTAGCTTGAATACTTCCATCTAGGTATTCAATGGAAATGACTCTACTATTATTTAAACAAATCCATTGGATGAATCTTCATATTTACTGGGTATATTATCCTTCCATCACCCAACTATTTTAATAAATTCATATTGAAATTCTCATTGACAATTATTCATAAAAAATAGAACAAAAATATACTCACAATCCATTGGGAACTTCAAAGAGGAATCTAGATACACTATCTAATTTATGTTCATATGGTCCTAGTTTTATTTTATTTTACTAAGTTTTATATTTTTTTCACTATTATATTCTATCTCACCTTACATTGAAATATCATCTTCCCATGGGAGGATTGAGTCTCCACTCATCTTCTTTATGACTCTCAATTTCATGAGAGGATAATAAGTTTATAGGTATCATATGATCAAAGGTTTGATAAACATCATCGAGTAATGTTAATATGATTCCAGTTTTACTGAACCATGAGAGAATATACTACCATTGAGGGGGGGGGGGGGGTGAATTAGTGGTTAATGAAAATACAAACTCTCAAACTACATGATATACTCCTCCAATTAGTTTGAATAAATCTTAATGGAGATTATGTGATGAAAAGAGATTGATAGAGAAATAACACACACATAAAAAAGGTTTTTACAAGGTTCAATCACCCTTATTATTAGGTGGATAATCCTTGGTGTTTAATGGTTGTGATCCTACTTTCCATGTTACAATTTTTTATCAAAAGGAATAATTAAAGGATTAAAATTACTATATTAGACTCTAATAAAAAGATGAACAATGGAAATTAACAAGTTGAAAAATATTTTCTTCTTATACCACATGTGCCTATAGAATTTGGACTTGGTGAAAATATTTTTTCTTCTCCTCAATAGAATAAAAAACCCTTATTTTAATTATTTTTGACTCACTTAGAATATTATCTTTCAATAACACACAAACACATCACTAGTCAGACAACCTATATTGAGGAGTTATTCTTTCAAATGTGATATAGTCATCAGATCTGAAAGATATAGAAGAAAAAATCTTAAAGATCTGGGATTATCTCATAATATATTTGATTGTAATTTTAGTGTGATTGGTAGATTAAATATTGGAATATTCATTTTTTTAGAATAAAAAATTCACCAATATCTTGTAGTGAGACTCATTGAGGCATAAAATAAGTAATTCAATATGACATGCCTCAAATATCCATAACCATAAAATACTTAAATTTTTTCTCCTAGGTTGTAGAGACCTGGTTCCTCACACTTTATTCTTATCTTCTTCACTTGAACACACCTTTTAGAGTGAAACATTAGCTCATGGAAAAATCCAATTGACTTCCAAACCAGTTCACCACACAATTCTCCTAACATGGATTTTATAGAATAGTCCACTCCTCATAAATTACTCATATGAACCCTTACAGTTCAACTAGCCTAATTTTGGTTTATACCTCCTAATTTCATATTAAATTCTTTTCTCATATTGTATTAACTTCACAATAAAATATTTTCACATATGATTAACTGATTTTTTATCAGAATCGTCACATTGTGACCAACACAACTACAATGTGATTCCTTCTCATGTAATAATAACCCAAGACACTACCTACTAACATAATATACATTCATCTATCACATGATATTAACTCAACCATGCGATGGTTTGATTATCATCATTCACACCATGGGTTTTTCATCTATAAAAGAACTTAATTATTTTCATTCATGTGCATCACTATTCAACTCCAAAGAGCTTACAACTCATCCATGATCATGTTGTCAATGAATAAAATATGAAACCATAAAAATCCCATGAATGAATTTCCTCAAGAAACAATTCATAACATGCATACAATATGAAGATATTATAAACACCTCATCATAGTCTAGAATGACGACTGTGAGGAAAATCTATCCCTTAGTGTAAGATCAATTATATATTGACCATGTCTCAATTAATATCAACTCAACTCCCATTTTATAATTCAACTAAAAAATATATTTCAATCTCTTAAAGGGGTATTAAATATCCTCATTTTTATTTTTTTTGGTAATATATGAATCAACACATGACTTCTTCTCCAAACTTTAACTTCTAAAACCTTAAGCTCCCCAAGGTTTGGAGGACTTATTAACTTTTCTACCCTTTATAATCACTTTTAAGAAAAACTAGAGTCTATACCAATTTACAAGAATATATTATTATATATTCTTCTACTTTTTGATAAATGTAAATTAATAAAAGAGGTAAAATAACTAAGAAAAATTATAGGTATATTAGAAAATAATTCACTCCCAACAACACTCTCAAGTAAAGGAAACACATACTTTGAAAGAAGATTTTCCAATAAATCTGTGAAATTATCTTTGTTTGAGACATATTATAAAGAATTCTCACAAAAATCCACATTATCATTGATAAATTGGTACTTGATGAAAATATGTTTTGATCTCAAATGTTGAACCAAATTCTTTGACTGATCGATTGCACTCTGATTATCACACCCAATAACCAATGGGAATGAAATATCATCCCTTATGTATTCTAATTGTTACTTCATCTATATCATTTTATTTTTTACTTGTGATTATACAATATACTCATCTTCATATGAGATAAAAATGACAAAATTTTACTTCTTTGAGTTTCATACAACACATATTCCCCCGATATAGAAATCACATCCATAAATAAACTTTTGACCTCCAACATCTCCTTCCTAATCCACATTAGTATATCCACAAATCTATAATGATGTGTTTTTTTTAATAAATCATTCCATAATAAAGGGTTAATTTAATTTAGAAAAACTTCCATTTTCTTTCCATACGTTGTGACTCTTTCGGTTTTATTTGGAATCATGAAAAAATTGTAACTAAAAACACAATGTTTGTCCTTGAAACCATAAAATAGAGTTTTATAACAATGGTCCTTTGATACTAAATTTGATTAAAAATAATTCCTTATTCATCCAAGGAAAACTTAGCCCTAATTATTATATTAGTGTAAACTTATCTCGATTCTTCTATTCCAAACTTTTTAAGTAACTCACAAGCACACTTTACTTGTGAAAAAAAGTTAAAATACACTGCATTTGTGACATTAAAACTTAACAAGAAAGTTATTTCACCAATAATTGTAATTTATAAAAGTATACTCATATGGTTAGAAAATTCATTACAATTTCTTTCTTTGTTTCTAGATAAAAATATTCCATCAACATACCCAATCATAATGAGTGAGTCTGTGTTGTTTCTATTGGTATATATATTTGAATATAATTTTCTTTTCTTGAATTTAATTCTATTTAAACTACTATATAACTTTAAATACCTTTCTTGGGGTTCTTGTTTGAGCCCATATATATTCTTCTTCATCTTTTATGCTTCAGAACCATTACTATCAAGGATAAACCATTCCAGTTATTCAATGAAAACCTCTTCATCATGTTTTATATTAAGGAATGAAAACTTCATGTGTATTTTGAAAACTTTTTAGTTTCATTGATCATAAATCAAAAAAAAATTCTGATAATTTTAATACTTGTGACTATATATAAAGTCTCTCCAAAATCAATACTCTTAATTTTAGAATATCCTTTTCAAAATAAGATGATATTTCTTCCATGATAATTCACCATTATCATTAATATTATTATAAAATACCCACCTCTTTCCAATCAAAATTTTTATTTGGGACATGATAATAATTACTAAGTTTCATTCATCTCAATTTGGTTAATATCTTCTTACATCCCTGAATTCTAATAATTATGTTATAAAGATTCATCAACACTCTTTATTTCAACTTGTAAAATCAATCTGGTGTGTTTGGAACTTATCATGGTTTTTAGGGGTTCACCCCTTTATTTCTATCTCTAAGAATGTTTTTATACTCAACAATTTTTATATGTTTTAGAAACCTATAAATTTATTAATATGATCCATCATCATTGCCAAATTTTTTAAAATAAAATCGATAGTTACGAAAAAGTGGCCATTTATCTAGAATAATATCCTTCTCTCCATCTTCTTCTTCTTTAGTGTTATCATCAATGAGCAGTGATTCTTATAGAGGATTTTGATTTTCCAACGAAATCACATCAATTTATTTTCAAAATATCCCCTAGATTCTTATTGAAACACCAATAACTTCTTTTACCGAGTGTATACCAAATAAATATACCTTATTAGGCTCTCCCATCAAACTTGAACCAATGTTTTCCTTTAATGTTGATAAATCATGGGAGGCCAAATACCTTAAAAATATTCATGCATGACTTCTTTTTAAACCATGACTCATATGGTGTATTGATTTAATTGAATCTATGTAGGAACTAGTTCAAAATATTGATAACCATGGTTATGAATTTTCTCTAAAAATATTTTAAATTCTCTAATAAAATTATTCTTCCTATGTCTAGAAACCTACGATTCTTCCTCCCACTAAAACAATTTTTTGTGATGTGTATGAAGTGCTATATTCATGTCTTATCTCATGATTCTAAATATATTACTTAAATGTTTTGTTTGTGTATTTAGATCTGTTATGAGATTATAATATTTTTATAAAATACCATTGGAGAGAAAGGTATTTATTGATTTGATTTGTTATCAATATATATTTTTTATAAATTAGGATTTGTTTATTTGTATTGTGATATAATTTGAAGGTATCTTAAAGAATATATTATCTTGTAATAGGAAAGATAAAAAATTAAAATGCAAGATATTGTACAATTATTGTAGCATCCCGTCTTTTTATAACATAAACTTTCATTTCATTACACGGAACTCATGATCTTTAAGGTTTAGTGTCTTGGAAACAAGGAACATAATACATGAAAACAATATAAAACATTCTTCTTAAACACTTTAAAGTATTCTCCTTAAGTTCATCCTAGGTTCATTACTGCATCTCATAACCTAGGGACATACATCAAAAGAAAGGGTGAGCAGAAGGCCCAGTAAGGGAAACAAGAGAAACATTTTACATGTGAACTTGAGATACTTCAATAAGGACATGAAAAGAAATTTAAGGCATGAGAAAGGAATCATGAGATACATCATAATAAAAATAAAATTTTTCATAACTTGAATATGTGGCTGCAACATTTAATATTGACAATAATTTTGTATCACCAAGGTCCATCCCCAAGGTGTCATTAAAAATTACCAAGGTTATTCACCAAGGTATCAGTCTAAAAGTCATCTCTAGATATTAAGTCTTTACCCAATGCATTGGAGTGCTATCTGGGCTCACCCTTGACATGTATTTATTATCATGGGAGCCAAATATATCATCATAAATCATTTCATAAACAACCCATATGGCATAAAAGAAATGGGTTTCATTTCATAATCATAACGTTTTAAAAACTGCTTTAAAGACATGATCTTTATGTCACTTTAAACCCACAGAAAAGGGAAAGCGGGTTTCATGTATATAAATCCCAGAATTTAAAATAGAACATTTTGATATACATGCGAATACCCATATAGAGGAGAGAGATTTGAGTATTCACTTAATAAAATAAAAGAACTTTAGAAAAAGAGAGAGACATTTTGAGACGAAAATTCTGCAGCATAATGACTATGTTACAGGGTTTTAGAAAACATTGAAAAGAGAGGGGACATGAGTCAAACATTCATAAATGACCCATAAACAGTATAGGTACAGAATATAAGTGATTTAAGAACATGGTAATGAAATTTGAAAATATACCATATGAAATGAAGAACATGAAAGGAAGACAAAAATAAGATTTCTCTTATGAAAATTCGGCAGCCTAACGACATCACATAAACTTCAACCAAAAATGAATTGATGAGATCAAATAGGGTCTCTCATAATATGAAAATAAAAGTCCAGTATGATAGATATAGATATCATACCCCAACATAATAAAAAGGAACTTGAAAGACTTGACATGAAAGTAGAACTTTGAAAAAGAGAAGGGTGAAAGAATTCCTTAAAAATTTGGCAGCCTAACGGCATCACTTAAACTTCACCAAAAATGAATTGACAAGATCAAATAGGGTATCTCATCATATGAACATAAGAGTCCAGTATGATAGATATAGATATCATACCCCAATATTATAAAAAGGAACTTCAAAGACTTGACAAGAAAATAGAACTTGAAAATGAGAAGGGTGAATGAATCGGTTACAAAAAATTCGGCAGCCTAACGACGCCACTTAAACTTCAACAAAAATGAATTGAAAAGATCAAATAGGGTCTCTAATCATATTAAAATAAGAGTCCAGTATGATATATATAGAGATAATACCCCAACATAATAAAAAGGAACTTCAAAGACTTGACAAGAAAATAGAACTTGAAAATGAGAAGGGTGAATGAATCAGTTACAAAAATTTCGGCAGCCTAACGGTGCCACTTAAACTTTCATAAAATAAAATGATGAGAGTAAGAGGGGGTATCTCATCATATGAACATAAAAAGGACATTATAATTAATATAAAAGAACATACTCCAACATAAGAACATGAAGCACAAAAGAAACGACATAAAAGAGATCACTTGAAAAGAAAGAGAGAGGTCAGATCCCTTACCTTAAAACGTAACTCTTAAAACTCAAAGGTTTGGACCTTGAGGGCTTGGGGGAACCTTGGGAGGACTCCTTGGGAGATAAGGAGACCATAAATTCGTTGAGGATGGTTTTGGAGTCGAATGGATGAGAGGATGGCTTGGTATTTATAGGGAAAGTGAGGGGACAAGGCATTAATGGCCAAGGGACACCTCACATGTGCTTTTCTCAAAACCATGTGATCTCCCATGATATTTCCCATTAATTTAGGCCACATGGGGCCCCCAATACAAATATCAATCACCTTAGGTCGGCCAACCCTTAAAATATCTCATGACATCACCATGACACAGTTATGATGTCATGAAACATACCGAAACCCTAAAACTGTATCTTTACTATTCACTAAAAATTCCACTTTCTCAGAAAAATCCCAAAATTTCACACTAACCAAATATCAATGCTATGATTTCAAAAATGAACTCCATTTTATAAAAATAATTTTCTAAATATTTTTTTTAAATAAATACACTATTCCCTTGAAAAAACTAATACTTGAATAATAATTTATGAAACCGTTATTTAACCATTTTATTGAATCACATTACTTAATCAAGGTGCCTAGATTATTTTAAAACTTTCTTTAAGTGAGATTACTAATCAATTTGGTCATATTACTTATCCTAATCATAAAATCACTATTCATAATTTACTATTCCTCAAAAAACAAGTTGATCTTATTAGAATCTAAATTTCGTACTGAACATAATTGTAGAAGACCATTTTTTGAAAATCATTACACATTTTTAATTATTTAAGGTTTACATAAACATTTTTTTTTAAAATATCCTTTCTCTAAAATTCACCAATAATATGCATACTGTATTTATCCGGACATTTGAAAAGTCATAAACAATATCATAAGAAGAAATCCCAATTTTTATTTAAAACAAAAGATTGCACAAGGCAGTTACAATCTCCTTACATAGCCCCTTATCACACCGGCATAGGACCTAAGCGTAAGGTGTGCTAAGGTGAGAGAATCTGAGGGAGGCTCGGCCAACATCGCATGAGTAGTAATTTCTATTAGTTTGAACTTCTCGCGAAGGCGATTCCGTTCTAGCTTCACACGATGAAGTTCGACTTGGGTTTGGTCCAAAGCAAAGCCCAGTGATGCTACCTCCTTCCCAAGTTCTGTTAGATGGGCTTCGATCGGTCCAAGACTACTGGGTGAGGCCATCAAATCTTCTTTCTATAATAATTAACCATGATCACTTGTATATAGAGACAAAAATCGAAATGTTTAGTTTCCAACAATCATATTGACCAATGGTCATAAAATAATCAAAACCCAACGGTCTCATTTTAATTATACTCATGTTATCAAATGAAACAGTTTTGTTGAGTATAAAAATAAAATAACACAAAAAATTAGGAAACAAGATTTATTCAAAATTTCGGGTTGTTACAATCTTCCCCCCTTAAGAAATTGCGTCCTCGCAATTTTTAAAATTGGGTTTTGAAATTTCGTTTAAAGTCCCACATCGGAAAAGGAGTCAGTAAAAATATTACTTTAAAAGAAATAAAGGGAAGTACAAAGGTCACCCGAGTTAACCCACACTAGGATTCCATGTAGGAAAACATGGACATGGAAGAAAAACAAGCGGTCAAGTTCTGAGGGAGAGTGATTGAGCACATGATTAGGAGAAAGTTAACCATAAGAAAATCCCAAACTTATGATGTGTGTAAATGGTCTTCGATTACCTAATAGGAAACGTAAACCAACAACGTTTTTGTTTTACGTTCCTTTTCATAATTTTGAGGAATTCATTTACTACATAAAACAAAAACATAAGAAAACATACCTACCTTCAAGTATAGTTTCATCCTTTAATAAGTCTCTACCAAAACTAATCTTTCCTCCAAACGATGAGAATTCAAAAACACTTGGTCTCATCAAAAGCTCAAGAATCATCTTCTAGAGAGTCACATAATCCACAAAAGATTAACTATCATTTTCTTCTACCTTTAAACATTATCCCAAAAACAGAAAAGGTAAGATAAAACAACTCTTCAAAAAGAAAGAATCCCATAGGAATGGAAACTACTTTTAAATCTTTAAAGTTCCATGGTACTACCCAAAGTTCATCATAGAACATTCCATAAATAACTGTTCTTAAAATTACTCAAAATAAACCAAACTAATATTGAAACCCAAATACAAGAAGAATTTGATAACATAGTCTTCCCAAAATAAACTTCATTGTTCATCTTCAAAACACATCAACCACTACTAACATCTTATAACAAAAGTAGCTAACCTAAATATATTTTACCCAAGATATGTTAATAATTTCCATAAGTAATCTAAATTACTATAAGTCCACCTTAAATTAATCAATTCTATAATTCAACCTTACTCCTCAATGAAAATACTGTAGTAATATATTTACCTCAATCATATAGGGTCCTCAAAATAGTGAACGTCTTCCAAAATAATAATCATCTTTTAATCCCCTAATCATCTCTGTCTTATTAATACAGAAATCATCGCATTTCCTATCACATTGGTTGTTGGGACATGTTCTTCCATTTCCCAACATTAACTAAGAAGACAAAGTATAATTAGAGGCTTAAATACTTAAACAATAATCATGAAAAAGAGCTTAAAGCATGTAAGGATAACTTGTAGAAGAAAAGTATACCCTAACTTGTGATCCCCTAGGTTTCAAACTAGGTTATCCATGATCATATATTCTTATGTGAATCTTTATTTTGTTTTATCCTTGTTCCTTTAATAATGGTTCATACTAAGCTTATAAATTTACCAAAGCATATCCCCCGAGAGTGTCATAACCAAGAGTGCAGCAAGGCCCATTGTCGTGTACCAGTTCCCGTTCGAGTCTAGCTCAAAGCGGTGTTTTCAGGTTTTACCCCTATGTACATTTGTTCCAGAGCCACCTCTACCTGCTCGTATCCAGACAGGGATGTATTTGCTTGGAAACCCCTTACTCAATACTCACCAAAATACCAGGAAGACTTCCTATATTTAAACTTTTCTATAGGGTTCTTCCTAGAGTTTTCATATCCTAATTTCCACAAATAACTAAACCATTCTTTGATACCAACTATAGCATCCCGTCTTTTTATAACATAAACTTTCATTTCATTACACAGAACTCAGGATCTTTAAGGTTTAGTGTCTTGGAAACAAGGAACATAATACATGAAAACAACATAAAACATTCTTCTTAAACACTTGAAAGTATTATCCTTAAGTTCATCCTAGGTTCATTACTGCATCTCATAACCTGGGGACATACATCAAAAGAAAGGGTGAGCAAAAGGCCCAGTAAGAGAAACAAGAGAAACATTTTACATGTGAACTTGAGATACTTCAATAAGGACATGAAAAGAACTTTAAGGCATGAGAAAGGAATCATGAGATACATCATAATAAAAATAACATTTTTCATAACTTGAAGATGTGGCTGTAACATTTAATATTGACAATCATTTCGTTTCACCAAGGTCCATCCCCAAGGTGTCATTAAAAATTACCAAGGTTATTCACCAAGGTATCAGTCTAAAAGTCATCTCTAGAGATTAAGTCTTTACCCAATGCATTGGAGCGCTATCTGGGCTCACCCTTGAAATGTCTTTATTATCATGTGATCCAAATATATCATCATCATTCATTTCATAAACAACCCATATGGCATAAAAGAAATGGGTTTCATTTCATAATCATAACGTTTTAAAAAATGCTTTAAAGACATGATCTTTAGGTCACTTTAAACCCACAGAAAAGGGAAAGCGGGTTTCATGTTTGTAAATCCCAGAATTTAAAATATAACATTTTGATATACATGTGAATACCCATATATAGGAGAGAGATTTGAGTATTCACTTAATAAAATAAAATAACTTTAGAAAAAGAGAGAGACATTTTGAGACGAAAATTCTGCAGCATAATGGCTATGTTACAGGGTTTTAGAAAACATTGAAAAGAGAGGGGACATGGGTAAAACATTCATAAATGACCCATAAACAGTATAGGTACAGAATATAATAAATTTAAGAACATGGTAATGAAATTTGAAAATATACCATATGAAATGAAGAACATGAAAGGAAGACAAAAATAAGATTTCTCTTATGAAAATATGGCAGCCTAACGGCGTCACATAAACTTCAACCAAAAATGAATTGATGAGATCAAATAGTGTCTCTCATCATATGAACATAAAAGTCCAGTATGATAGATATAGATATCATACCCCAACATAATAAAAAGGAACTTTAAAGACTTGACATGAAAGTAGAACTTTGAAAAAGAGAAGGGTGAAAGAATCCCTTAAAAATTCGGCAGCCTAACGGCATCACTTAAACTTCAACAAAAATGAATTGACAAGATCAAATAGGGTCTCTCATCATATGAACATAAGATTCCAGTATGATATATATAGATATCAAACCCCAACATAATAAAAAGGAACTTCAAAGACTTGACAAGAAAATAGAACTTGAAAATGAGAAGGGTGAATGAATCTGTTACAAAAATTTCGGCAGCCTAACGACACCACTTAAACTTTCATAAAATTAAATGATGAGAGTAAGAGGGGGTCTCTAATCATATGAACATAAAAACGACAGTATAATGAATATAAAAGAACATCCTACAACATAAGAACATGGAGCACAAAAGAAATGACATAAAAGAGATCACTTGAAAAGAAAGAGAGAGGTCGGATCCCTTACCTTAAAACGTAACTCTTAAAACTCAAAGGTTTGGACCTTGAGGGATTGGGAGAACCTTTGGAGGACTCCTTGGTAGGTAAGGAGACCATAAATTCATTGAGGATAGTTTTGGAGTTGAATGGATGAGAGGAGGTCTTGGTATTTATAGGGAAAGTGAGGGGACACGACATTAATGGCCAAGGGACACCTCACATGTGCTTTTCTCAAAACCATGTGCTCTCCCATGATATTTCCCATTAATTTAGGCCACATGGGGCCCCCAATACAAATATAAATCACCTTAGGTCGGCCAAACCTTAAAATATCTCATGAAATCACCATGACACAGTTATGATGTCATTAAACATACCGAAACCCTAAAACTGTATCTTTACTATTCACTGAAAATTCAACTTTCTCAGAAAAATTCCAAAATTTCACACTAACCAAATATCAATGATCTGATTTCAAAAATGAACTCCATTTTATAAAAATAATTTTCTAAATATTTTTAATTTTATTTTTAAATAAATACACTATTCACTCGAAAAAACTAATACTTGAATAATAATTTATGAAACCGTTATTTAACCATTTTATTGAATAACATTACTTAATCAAGGTGCCTAGATTATTTTAAAACATTCTTTAAGTGAGATTAATAATCCATTTGGTCATATTACTTATCCTAATCTTAAAATCACTATTCATAATTTACTATTCATCAAAAAACAAGTTGATCTTATTAGACTCTAAATTTCGTACTGAACATAATTGTATAAGACCATTTTTCAAAAATCATTACACATTTTTAATTATTTAAGGTTTACATAAACATTTTTTTTAAAATACCCTTTCTCTAAAATTCACCAATAATATGCATACTATATTTATCCGGACATTTGAAAATTCATAAACATTATCATAAGAAGAAATCCCAATTTTTATTTAAAACAAAGGATTACACAAGGTAGTTACGGTCTCCTTACATATCCCCTTATCACACCAGCATAGGACCTAAGCGTAAGGTGTGCTAAGGTGAGAGAATCCGAGGGAGGCTCGGCCAACATCACACGAGTAGTAATTTCTATTAGTTTTAAATTCTCACGAAGGCGATTCCGTTCTAGCTTCACACGATGAAGTTCGGATTGGGTTTGGTCTAGAGCAAAGCCCAGTGGTGCTACCTCCTTCCCAAGTTCTGTTAGATGGGCTTCGATCGGTCCAAGACTACTAGTTGAGGCCATAAAATCTTCTTTCTATAATAATTAACCATGAACACTTGTATTTAGAGACAAAAATCGAAATGTTTAGTTTCCAGCGATCATATTGACCAATGATCATATAATAGTCAAAACACAACGGTCTCATTTTAATTATACTAATGTTATCAAATGAAACAGTTATGTTGAGTATAAAAATAAAATAACACACAAAATTATGAAACAAGATTTATTCAAAATTTCGGGTTGTTACAATTATTCTAGACCACTACTCATGATATAGTGGTGAATGGAGTATTTAATGCCGCAATGGTGAAATGAGTGCTTAAGAAAAAATGGGGTCATCCCTCAAGGCCAACACTCAAGAATTATACAATTTATGATTGTGCCTTACCTTAAAGGAACTAGCTAATATAGTAAAAAAAGAAGAAATATCCTAGTGAAGGTCCATATTAGGCACTAAGAAAGACTACAAAACAATGTGACATTGTAGAAAACACATTATGAGGGTTTTTATGGTGAACCCGACAAGAATAGTTAGTTCCTAATGGATTTTATGGAATGTTGATAGTGTATATAGGATTATAATAGAGTTATTTCATAGTTTTATTTTTGATCTTGGATTCAAAATTTTTGGGTTATATAGAAATCTAGGTTACCAAACCATAGAATGAAAAGTATTGAACACACATAAGAAATATTTCGACTACATCGTGGAGGAGGAGGATACACTATAGCAACAACCAAGAGAATTTCAATTGTTTTGGAGGTTTAGTGATGTTCACACCATAAAAAATCAGTATTCCATAACCAAATTAAAATTAAAAGGATGAAATGTTTACTATGCCATAGTATAATTCCTTTGAAATTAATGGTGTGTTTCTAGAATCATGAAGGATTTATATATTTAGAATCTACCGGACTCCACACCAGAGAGATGTATTCAAAAATATAGTTAGGATAGAGAGAAAGTATTCCATGCTATAGGAGAAGATTATACTATGGAGGGTATGTTTTGGGTAGTGTAGTAGTTTGGATCTTTATCAAGTATCTAGGACCTTGAATTGTGAAGCATTTCTCTATTCAATGACCATTATTTTAGTTGAAAAGTAGTTAAGTCTAAGCTATCTCATCATGATGAAAATGTGAATGTTTCACCGTGATATATGGCTAATGTAGAAATAAAATAGAATTGCTGATGTGGTTATATCATGGAGGTTTGGTGGTTATCTAAACATATAAAACTACCAAATTGAAATTTAATGAAGGATATTTGTTTTAGGAATATCCAAAGGCTAGTTTTAATGTAGAATAAGTCGGAATTTAAGTATAGTTTTAATTTCAAATATGATATTCAAATTATTTTGGATAAAAAGTATAATATTCCATGCAAGAAAAAATGACATCACATTTAAAATAAAGAATAAAATAGGATAATATTAAATATTAGAGATAAATGAATATCCTTGAAAATCTAGATTAAAGTAGATTAGTATGTATGATTGAACTACTTTGAATATTAGGATTGAAAGAATATTCCATTGTGTATGTCTCTATTAAATATAGAATAGAATGTTGATGTATCAGGGAAGAACATCCTTGATTTTTGGTTTTGTTTTTCTTTTTTTGAAATATTTTAATATTGACATGTGTGTCGATTCTCTCTTTATCCATCTTGAAAATAGTTCATAGAAAAGAGTAAGATGCCATTGAATTTTTTTTAAGTAGTGATCTCTTCCTATTTTTTTAATCATATACCTATGTAGTAATTATTAATCAATATATCAACACATCATTGGAATTTTCTACAGAGAGTATCCTTTTTATTAGAAAACAACGTAAAATAAGTGTTCTCATTCTCTTTATTTTCCAAATTTTTTTTTGAAGAAAAATAAAAATAAGTTTAATTTTAAAATATAAAGAAAATATCCAATTTGACTAAAAGAGAGGAAGAAGTTTCATCTTCCTAATTCACCCCTCTTAGTGTGTACAGTGGGCCAAGTTTTAACAAGTGGTATCATAGCTATTGATTATTTTTCTTGAATCTGCTGAGATATTTCTACAGTATTAGAGAATTTTGATAATAAAAATGTAGCACCCTTATTCTATGGATATAATTATTATATATGTAGGAATAGGATGTGATCTCATCTATGATCTCTTGGGTTGGATGTATATTCCACTACAGTGCATGGAATATAAGAAAGTGATCCCATAGGAAGGTCAATGAAGGAAGCATTTTTTTCCTAAATGACGATTCTAAGGATCATCATGCATTATTAGAAGCAAAATATAATTATATATATATATTAAAGTGACAGAATTTCCAACAACCAAAGTGATTTGGGATAAAAAGTCCAATATATTTTAAGGTGAAAACAAAGTGAAGGATAAAAAGTTTCATGTTTTAGAGAATATATTTGATGATCTAAAGATGAACTCAAATGAAAATATAGATGATTTATTTGATTTTTTTACTAAAGTTGTTGGTTTCATTCATGGAATTGGTCAAGAGATTAAGCATTCAGATATTATGAATAATATCATTATAATATCATATCCTATGTACAATACAAATGTTTCATCACTATAGGAGATTAATCTTAGTGAGTTATATATTGATGTCTTAGCCATAAATTTGGTTACATATGATATATAAGTAAAACTAAATAAATCATTAAAACATCTATCTAAATTGATTATATTCAAAGATGTTGAGAAATAGTAATTTTAAGAAGCTGAAAATGATGATTATATAAGTGATGATTTCTTATCCCACATAGAAAGGATGTTTAAATGTGAAAAATGAATATTTTAGGGTAAGATACATTTATATTGTTTTTGATGTGGGAAGGTTTTACACATCACTACTAGATATACAAAAATTTTTGGTTAAAAATGTGGTGAGTATGAGTAATCAACAAAACAAAATAATAATTTTCCATATAGAAGGACCTTTAATTCTATAAATTCAAGTGGAAAAAAGTTTTAATGGAAAGATATTGTTACCATGGAAAAAGTGGATATAGAAGAAGATCCATTGGAAGGCATCAATGTAGAGGATTGAATGATGGATTTATTGGAGAAATATAAAAATGATGAAGAAGATGATAAAAATCCAAATGGATTTGTGGGACTTCAAGTGGATTTGGAAGGATCTCTTAAAGATTTTGATTTATAAAGAAATAATAACTGCAAATTTGGAGGTTTATTAAATTATTTTTCAATCTATGTTGATGAAATTGAAGAAAAATTTGAAAATATTAAGAAATTTATGGAATATTGTGAAAATAATCATGTGAAATATGAAGAATTTGTGAGTTATATATTGAATTTGGAACAATAGATTAAGATCTTTGATGATATAAACTTATATGTCAAAGATAAAGTTAAGAAGATTAAAACTATTGAAGAAGTTTTTTCATTGAGAAATAATGTTGAACCTAAAATCAAATTATATGGTTTAAAAAAGATAATTCAGTTTGGGAAGTTTTTAGATGAATTTTTGAAAGAATGTGTTGAATGAGGTATGAGAACGTTTGACTAAACACAAAGTTCTCAAAGGATTTTTTCTTAGAAAAAACTAGTATTGATTTTTATGGTGAAACATCAAATAAAACATCTATAAGAATGAAGAGAATATAGATGTAGTTAAAGTGAAAAAATTCTCAATTAATGAGAACTTATCAATAATTAAGGAATTATTTGAGAGCAAGAAATATTTGGAGAGGATAAAAAAACCAAAATTTTCCATTAATGAAATTCCAATTCTGTGGTTTTATTGGATACAATATGTTTTATTATGTTGAAGTTGAAGGATATCTAAGAGGATAGGATATTGAAATCTAGAAAGGGAGAGTTAAAACATACTCTTTATATCAGGTAATAAATTTATTATGTGGTTATTGTTTTAATTGTTCAAAATTTGGACTTAAAGTAGTTGATTTCATGAAGAGACGAGGAAGATATTCATAAGAAAGATATATGAAAGTTGATTCAAGGTAGTTTAATTTATTTCATTTAAAGAACATGGTTTTTACTCTTGAAGAAGATGAAATTTTCTTTATGTATTATACTCAAAATGATTGGAATATATCCAAAAATGTCTTAACTCATTCAAAAATCTCTCAGAAGGAAAGAAGTAATATTGAGATAGAAAACTTGTTGGAAATTAATTTAAAAGAAATATATAATAGTAAAACCTGTATTTTGGATAGTGGGTGTTCATCTCATATGAAAGAAAATATGATCTTATTAAATGATGTTAAATACAGATTTAATGGAACTTTGTGATTTGTAAATGATGGATCATTAAAGATAAAAAGAAATGGAAAGACTCAATTTTCTAGATATGAGTTTAGAAACACCGATGTAATTTATTTATATGGATTATGAAATAATTTATTAAGTGTTAGTCAACTTTTCAACTCAAGTTTGGATGTCATGTGACAACATGAAGGGCATTGTTAATTCCTATAGGGCTAACCAGTTTAGTAATTTTTAAAAACTCAAAAAACTAACTAATAATGTATTACTTATAGTGTCTGAGTGTCGAACCCATAGGGATGATCCATATATTTTAAATCAATTAAGGAAACTAAAATTGAAATTATTTTGTTTGTTTGGAAAAAGAGAGAAGTAATAGAAATAAAGGTTGGGTTGTGAATCAAGATGAGAGGTATTCCAGGTTCAGTGATTTTTAATTTCTCATGCTATGGATTCAATTGATATAGGTTTATTCAGTTTTAGTGTCATAACTGGTTCAATAGGGATCCTTGGTCTGGGTACCCTGCCTTAATCATGTGGTTTCACCTTTGGAATAGTTATCTACTTAGTAAAAACGCAAAAATAGTTAACCCAAAACCTTGTTTAAAAACAATCATCCTAGATTTCATAATGGTCATACAAAAACTAAGATGATTAATTGATGAAATAAAATAAATATCCTCAAATCACATGAAATTATCATGCAATTGAAGAAAGAAGAATATTGGAATTGATATAATGAGTTGCAGTAATCCAAAACATGAATAATAAATAAAAACAATACCTAGTAACACATCCCCATATAGTCCCATAACTCGACATAAAGAATACTACTCACTCATTATAAGAATGATGATAATGAGTAGCATGGATACCCAAAGAATAAAGGAGAAAAATAACAGCAACGAAGAGGGACCCTGGATCATCACTCTGTCGTCTGGTGGTCGCCCCTTGGTGTCGCTTGGCCTCCTCTCATTCCAGAGTACTTTGGAAGAGCGGATGAGGGATCCTTTATAGTCAATCCTGTTAAAATCCTTGGCCATTATGTATTTTTTTTCACATCAACACTTACATTATGTGTAATTATATTACGTGATGTGTAATCCTGATTTGTATTTTCCTCCACATTCATGAATCTCGAGTGAATATTGTTTGAATATTGGGAACTTTGACTCATTTCACGATTTGTAATCAGTACTAATGACATGTAACTTTAATTCAAAATGTGTAAACACATCATAAATTATAATATGTGGAAAATTTATTTTGGAAAATTCATGATGTGTAATGGTATTACATGATGTGTAACTAATTCACTCTATTTTACAGCTCCGCTTCATCTTAAAAAATTCGTTATCGCACCACTTCGCTTTGTTCATAGTGCAAGGGGTATTTTTACTCATATTTTCTCCACTTTTCATTCCTTTTTAAAAAATTCAATATTCCCTACCATAAATCATAAAACAAAGTCAAATCACTCACAAATTGGAAAGATTATTCATTTAAATAAAAAATTCAATACATAAAACACTCTAAAATATATGCATGAAATACACTTATCAAATACCACACATACTTTAATTCAACCTTTTCCTTAAGGATGGAATCTCAACATACTAAAAAGGATGTTTAATTTACCATGTTTCCAACTCAATTTCAATAAAAACAATTGATCAAATGGAAAATTAAATTCTCAAGAATCACATATAGAAAATTCATCAATGCACCATTTTTCAAATAATACAAATTAATCATGTATTTTAATTTTCCTCTTTTTAAATATCAATGTCTTTTCAATCATCCATTTTCATTTTTCAATCAATTATTAAAATTCACACCACTTGAAATTTATCACACATGAATTTTTCCGCTCATCATCTGGGTAAAAATTTAAATAGAATTCATCACATACCTCAAAAATATATAACTTACCATAGGATTTCAAAGCATCTAACATATCCACCATGTAAAGATAGAAATCACAATTAATCACGAGGGCATCACTGTTCATGACCAAATGACTCTGTGGATTCAGGATAGGTACGTAAATGATATTAAAATAAGTCTCAAAAAGTAGATTTTATTCTAGATAAATTTTCATTATATTAATAGATAATCTCAATAAATATATCCCTTTATAAATTTCATCTCTCTCTTCCACCAAAAATCTCAAAGTTGGATCATGATACATGTAAGTGAAATGATGAAGTCTACCGCTCTTGCTCTTTTTATATATATATTTTTTTAATTTTGTTTCAAAATTTATACTTAAGAAAAATCTCAGATCTATAACCTAACCACATACAATAAAAATATCATTGGTATGGAAAATGGTGATTTTTGATCCTCCTAAAACACAACCCATTGTTTTGATTTTTTAAATGTTTTTAGCAAGAAAGGTAAATAATTAAATACAATGAAAGACGCATGGCCTCTCCCTATATCTTAATAGAAAATCCAAATAGTTAAATATTCATAATAAAGTACATACCTATACACCCTATAAATTCCTCCCCCACACTTATTCTTTTAAATATCATGAAAGAAATTTAGAGGAAGGATTTAATAGATAAAATAGGCTTGCAACATGAATCATTTCCTAACAAGGCAATTCATGGATTATATGGGCTAAGGATTAATGAATGGTGAGTCTTAGGATAAGGGCTAATAAAAATAATACCTCAATTATATTAAAAGTCATTTTGTTCATTCATAACTTTGATAGGAATCAAAGAATGTTATAGAAGAAAACATACCTGAGTTTCTCAAGAAATATACTATAGAAAAAATGGAAAATATTAGCTCAGTGGATGTCTCAGTAATGAGATGAATGGTTGGGTAAATCACTCATGGTAATTCATTCTAATAATTAAATCAATGAATGAAAATATTATAAATTCAAAACATGGCCAAATATAAAAAAAAATTCATTTACAATGATTAACATGCTCCTAAAATCATGATTTTTCAAATCTTAATCCACATTCTTATCTTTACTAATTATTTTCCCCATTTTTATCATTCAAATTTATTGACAATGAAATCTAAAATCATGGCGTGGTAAATATCCTAAGAAGTTTATGTATCCTAGTTTAGTTGATTAAAGCTATACTCATGTTTGGGAATGCAATTTCCAATTAAATCTCTAAAATAATTAAAATATGGGGAATAAAATTTAATAATACATAATTAAAACCATTAATCCCCTTAAAAATTTATGCTCAAATTGGGATGTACAGGTTATTCTTGAACACTTTCATGACTTTTAAATGCATTTCATGGTATGTAACTTTTCTGTAGATTTTTCTTTTACTCCTTGCTTCTACCTTCTTCCTGCATTTATGGTTCTATAAAAATAAAAATACAAAAGTGAAATCACAGGCCATGAAAATGAAATTTAAAAATATTTGGGGATGATTTATTGTTTCTGAAAAAAAATAAAGAAAAATACTAAATACCCAGGTTTCCTCCCAAAAGAGATTTTGTTTACCATCATTGGCTCGACCATACCTTATTCTTCTTAGGTGATTGACGGAAGAAAGGAGGTTACCTAATCTGGATCTATAAAATGGTAAAGACTTGATTCCTTTATGCAGATGGGACCTCTCCCTTTATCTAACAGTAATTTCAATCTTCCATTATTTAATGCTTTCTCAATCTCCATGAACCCAATCCAATAGTTCATGGCCCTTCTTGAATAATCAAATGGCAGTTCCCTGACTGCACAAACTTGTTCTCCTTATTTAAATTCCTCTTGGATGAATGTTCCTTCACTATCATTAGATTTTCTAGTAATTTCTTACCTTTAATTAGATTTTTCATACTTTATCCTTCAATTTCCACAATATCTACTTAATCACTTTTCCCATAGACAACATCATCCTTTGATTTCAGAAAATTGTCTTCTAAAAAATCATCAACTATTTCCTATGAATTTTTCATCACCTGATGAAAATTGAACTTTACCTTTGATCCTCCAACTCTTAAACTCATCTATCCATTGTTGACATCAATCAATACCCTTATTGTAGCTAGGAATAGTCTTCCCAAGATTATTGGTAGCCTCTCTTCATCCATGTCCATCCCTATAAAATACACCAGAAAATAGAACTTTTATACTTTGAAGATAACATCTTCAAGTAGTTCTCAAGGACATCCCACTTTTGTATCATCTAGTTGAAGCATTACTTTATTTGGCTGCATCTCCTTCAATCCCAAGTTCTTGAATATTTTATATGACATTATGTTTATACTAAAACCTAAATCACATAATGTTCTATTGAACTCATTATTACCAAAAGTAATTGGAAATGAAAAACTATGAGGATCATGTTGTTTCTTTGGTAGGATTATTGACACTACTACTGAACTTTATACTTCTAGTGGAATGGTGGATAATTGTTCAAGATTATATTTATTCATCACCAACCCCTTCATGAACTTTTCATACATAGGCATGTTTGTGATTTCCTTAGAAAATGGGATGTTGATTTGTATCTTTTTGAACATCTCAAAAAAATTATATTTTTTCTCTTCAATATTCACCTGCTTTTCCTGATATGGAAATGGTAGTGTTGGTTGGTACTGTGGTGGTGCTTATTCTTCTGTATTTTCCTCGTCTTCTCTGTTATTTTCTTTACTTGCATCAAATGGTTATTGTAAATTATTTTATTAAAATTATATTCCACTTCCTCATGTCTTCTTTCCACTTTTTAGAAATATAGATTTCACATGTACATGAGGATAATGTTCTGGGAATCCTGGAATCTCTTCTCTTGTAACGTCCCGGCCCGGCTCACCATCGAACCGGTGGCCGGACTAGTCGCTACATAGCCTCAAGCACATCTCCCCATACGCCAGAGGTTTCCGACTAGCAGCGAGGGTCTCAGGAGGTGATAGTGTGGAGACTATACCCTCTTATCAGAGTTTCACAGCAGTATCTCAGAGTAAACAACATTCAATAGCGGAAGCAGTAATAGTTAAACAATGAACAAACAACAACGAAAGTCAAATAGTGATCATTTATATAAAAGGTGGAAAAAACCACTTGTCACAATACAGGGATGATGATATAGATATGAAAAGAAGTAAACAATACAACATTCTTTCAATAAAATACAAAATGAATGAAGAAAAGATAGCAAAGCCCGACGAGCGATCTCCTAAGCATCCCAAGATCCTGCTTGGTCCTTTGCTCCTAACTCCTCAAGTACAAACATTGCAGCAACCAACCTAGGTCATCCAAACAAGAAGGTCTATTCGGGTACCTCAGTGCAATGACATCATGAGTAGTGTGTGAGATATAAATCTCAGTAGGCCAGCACCACTGGTGTCTAACCCAATCCAGACAGTGTAGTAGTAATTAAAGCAGTAAGAATGTATAGCAGGATTCGATAAACAGAACAATATAGAACAACAACACCCGTCCCGGTTTCCCCAGAGGAAACCTGATGGCTATACCAGCTTCATATCATTTCTGGTAAAGTAACTCGATCATGTCACCATATATATATATATATATATATATATATATATATATATATATATATATATATACACACACACATAATACGTTGGGTAGGACCGGGACAGAACTCATGGATGTCCTTAACCCAGGAGCAGCACTCTTGATCCTACTCCTGGACCAACCTTGGGGAAGCTCTCACGGTCTATCCCCAGCCCGAAGCCGTGTCAAAGGGGAGATCTCACAGTCTAGCCCTGGCCCGAAGCTATATCATTTAATTAGGGGAGCTCTCACGGTCTTCCCCTAGCCCGAAGCCATGTCAAAGGGGAGCTGTCACGGTCTACCCCTGGCTCGAAGCTATATCATTTAATTAGGGGAGCTCTCATGGTCTGCCCCTAGCCCAAAGCCGTTTCAAAGGGGAGCTCTCACGGTCTACCCCTGGCCCAAAGATGTATCATTTAATTATGGGAGCTCTCACGGTCTAACCCTACCCCGAAGCCATGTCAAAGGGGAGCTCTCACGGTCTACCCCTGGCCCAAAGCTTAATCATTTAATTAGCTTGGGTTATAAGGCATACACTTCTTATAACATTCATATAAATAAAACATGGTATTTCCATCTCCCAATATCACATAATCACATCATTTGTCATATTCATTATATTGATATAAGGTACATGAGACAACCCGCTCATGTACGGTATTGGCTAACCCCCAATTAATTCTTTATACCTTTAATTTTCATTTCAAAGACATACAAGGATTTACAAAGCATTAAGAGGTGCTAAGGAATACTCCTAGGTAAGTCCCACTCACTAGACCCATCCCATTGACATAATCCGTGCTTATTCCATTATCCTAAGGCATGGTCTTACCACCCTAGTCTATTTCATTCAAGTTTAACCAATTCATAAAAATATTACAACTGTTATGATTTAACCATTTAGTATAGTTGAAAGTAAATATGACAGAATCAATTATTAGAAAAGAATAACAAGAATCCAGCAAGCATGTATAATAATCTACTTCCTACTTTTATCTTGAAGAAAATGCACCTCTGATCGAGGGGTTTTATTATCAAATCATTAGTCTAATGACCAAGAAACCATTTTATCTTATTCCTGCAATTCACACTATTTTCACAGAAGCACTTATCCAAGACTAACTTGCATAATTAAAATACTAAAACAATGCAGTATTAAACTCTTTAAAAGCTCCACTTTAAATTAAAGGGAAAGGAGAGGGACCCTACCTCAAGGTGGATCCATCCGTCCACTCCGGATCTTGGTGCTTTCTAACTAAAGAATCTGCTGCCGCTCTCCCACAAGGCATATGCGATTTCACATACGTATAAGGACACCTAGCCTATATGCACACGCTCCGCATGTCCATGAGCATGCAAAAGAGGATCCTTACACATATGCTTATACACATAGGCCTGTCTCCGCTCACCTGCGCATGCACTTTTTGTATATGCAATGGGGAAAACTAGCCCCGTACGTGTATATTTGCTGCCATGGACAAATATCCGCACGCTGGGGGAACCCACTTACATATAAATACGTACCCATGCATGCGCAGGCGAGTCACCTAAGCTCTGGTGACTCGAAACCACGCCAAAACCTTCAACGCACTATCAAACAACCACTACGAACCTTAAGACACAAGGATAAACCAACTTAGGTGCTGCGTAAACAACCAAAGGAAGTAAACCCTTACGTTAAGTGATATCGGAAGACCTAAATCATCCAAAATTCGCCTCGCCTTCGGTGGCGGACACCATAAACACACCCACGAGGTCCCGAGGGACCTTTCGCATAACCCTAGAGCAGCCGGAACAAGAAAGAAACTAAAATCAAGAAAACCCTAAACCTAGGGAGATTTGGACGAACCAAAATAGGGCAAAGAGAAGACCAAAAATCAGACAAGGATGAGAGGAGAGGGGAAGAGAAGGCTTAGCATGGAGGTTTGGAAGAAGAATCTCCTAGAAAACCATCTAGAGGAGCTCGATCCGGAGGAGGCCGTGGAGGGGGCTCGCGCGCGGATCACGAGAGAGGAGGGGGGCTGCGTGCGGGTTGAGTGAGGGTGAGGGAGAGATAGATTAGGTTTTTTATTTATTTTATTTTATTTTTATTTTAATTTTAATTAAAAACCTAAAACATACCCGAGTGCATGGTTTGACCCGCATGGTTTGCCAAACTGTGCGCAAACCGTGCAGAGTCTTATGCCTGCAAGAGATCTCTCGCACGGGCTAAGCGCACGGTTTAGGGAAACTGTGTGCACGCCACTGTCCACCAGATTTTTGCCGCACATTTTAGGCCGCATGGCTTGGTCAGCCTGTGTGCCAACCCTGCGCCCTCAACAACCCTTTAAAGACAAGGGTCTGGCGCTTCCGAAACCCCTCGGGCCACCCTAGAAACTTAACGGGCATTCGCCCATATCCAAAAACTTTAAAAAGAAGGGTTCAAACCTTCAGAACCTTCAGAACCTCGTTCCGAAGCCCGATTCTAAAAACGACCAGTTCAGTAATTGAAAAAGTTCAATTTCCCCCACTTTTTAACCCGGTTCAAAATGCGGGTCATTACAACCTTCCCACCTTAGAACTTCTCATCCCCAAGAATCCATCGGGTACAACACACATCACTCGACCTACATGGGTCGTGAAGCTTCATTCAAACGATCTTGTTACTTTTCTGAATGTCCCACACACCAACAAACATCCACTTAAGCACACGTCACTTAAGCCGTCAACACCCGAGCCAACACTCATTTTCCCACCAAACCAACACGAAAGATCTTACCCGATCCCATTCCACAAGAGACACGATCACATTGTCATCTCATCAAGAAACCAAACAAAGGTACTTCCCACCTTAGATTTTTTTAGGTTAAATGACCAAGACTCAAACCACAACTCCACCAAATTTCAAAAAGACATTCAAAAGCATACTCCAAGAATTCCAAAGATGCACCTAGCGTGATTTTGAAATGATCAAACGGTCGATTTCCCATCGAACTCTAAACCCAAGTCGAAAAGAGTCAAGCCACTCCGGCTGACTATTCAAGAAGACGTCCATCTTAGGCGGCTGACTCTTTATATGATGAACAATGATGCCTCCTCCCAAGGAATCCCACATTCACCACGAGAACACTCACCGAAAATCTCATACCCGACTCTCGGTGACGTCTCAAAGATCAAACCACCAACGAAACCATGCATCCCGTGTGCAACACCGAAAGAGAACCAACCAAGCTCAACAGCTTTTGAAAACATTAGCATGGCATAAGAACGAAAATCTCTTAGTGCATCCAGGATGAAGTCAAGATATGGGACATGCTCGTCATAGAGAAGACTACACCAAGAGGATTAAAACCAGATTCCAGTTATTCATACCCAAAAACTGGAAAGGAGATCAGTCAAACCACCCATGGTCGACTCTAAAGAAGAAACTCGGCTTCACCTGCTGATGCATCCAGATTCTAAACCGATCACAATGCCTCTCTCCCACACATAGAATTTCGTGATTGTTTACGATTTACCACCGAAGTCCTCCATGTCCAACGGTGTTTCTTAAAAGGGGTTGCATACACCGCCAACCAGATCAATGTCGTGCTGCCGAGCAAGCATCGACGCATAACGACACCTAAAAGTCTCAAAGGCATTCAAACCAACCCGAACATTCCCAAATGGTCCTTCTTGGAATGTTCCTTATACCCGAAAGGACACACTTTATTCAACCGGCATGATGCTTCCCACCTTAGAAGGGCCTACGTCATTGAAAGGATAAAGATAAGATGCTCATAAGCAGGCTTGTTTATAATTTTCTGAACGGACATGCGTCGCTCCTCGAAGCCATGATCACCACGTCAAACGTACAAGGAGTCCAAAGAAACAAGACCGGCATGTCAACCACCCGAGCCTTCCGAAAATCATCCCGATCATTGGGACAACTTGATTTTCAAACGCTCAGGTCACTCTACCACAGATATGACCCGAGACCGTACACAACAGTGCAATAGGTACAACCAAACATCGTATTTCCCCATACGACCATTCTCTTAGACGATGACATGTAAGTTCATCCATTACTATGCAAAAAGAAAGGGTCAAACGACCAATAAGGAGACTGACCATGCCCGAGGAACGTCCAACCAACTGATACAGAGCATTACCCGATGCTCAATCCCTTAACAAGATCAAAAGAAGCATGACCACCCGTCTGAAAAAGGGTGTCATTAGAACTGGAAGTCCTACATAGGACAATGGTACCCGAATAGTACCAAACTTCAGAAAGTTCACCAAACAAGCCAAGCACATAAGCTCTAAGGGCGCTACCTACCACGAGCTAGCCCCTCACGAAAAACAAGCGTCGACCCAAGAACTTGGTCACACCCAACAAAATTCATCAAGCTCAAAGCCTGACATTTAACATCATTTCTAAAAGAAAACAGCCTACGGAAAACGCGTAAGATCTCGTCCCAAGGCACTCACAAGAAAGACTTAACCTATACACACACGAGGTCTCAACAGAGGACACCACCATAGGTTCCTTTTTCCAAGCCCTTTATATTTATTCACATTCATTATTTAATCACTTTAAAATATTAAATTCAACACATCAAGTACCACTTTTTCCAAAAAAAAATTCATTAGGCACTTTTTCATTCTATCAAACACCTCAAAGCAAAGTAGGAAAGTTTCAACAAACCTCCTTTTAACCATTAAACATTTATCAGACATCCTATCTCTTTTTAGAAAATTTATCATGATAAATTACTTTTAAACAATTTAGGTGACCTAAGAGGGTCCCAACAAACCAAAACACATCAGATCAAAACCAGACATCGTTTACACAAACAATCAATTCACAAGACACCCTTCCATTTTATTCATTATGGGTTGCCAGTTCCCAACTCATGAAGCACCCATACACTCCATGGGTTGAAATTTGGCTCCCATTAGACGAAATAAAGTACATTCCATAAATAAACATGCTCAAAGCAACTATCCAATCATATGGGTGGCCACCTACCAATCTTTAAAGCGCCCATACACTTTACAGTTTGACATTTGGCTCCCTTTAATCAAAACCAAACTCAATTTACAATTAAAGTTTCAGCAGCCCTTTTTCGGAAATCTGATTACACAGGTTACCCTTTCCCAGCTATAAGGCACCCATACACCTTACAACTGAAAATTGGCTCCTGTTGTAACCACAATCACTTAATTTAGAAAAAGAAACCAATTTCATTTTTGATCAAAAACAACATGTTATTATAAGCAGTAACACAGAACATGCTATATCACAGAAGCATAGAAGAATTACCACAACAACTATCACAATAGAAGACATTACTAATGAATTATAGATGGCATGGCATGTGATTTCTAACAATGTGCCTATACGATGCATGAGATGGAATACCCTCGTATCATCGGGTTGCAATAGAAACCGATTCTAAATTTCATCAATAGTATCAATAGAAAACATGTGCGTCACCCAACGGTGAAATAAAATCAACCGTAATAATCAAAATAATTAAAATAACAATTTCATTTGAGGAAATTTGGATTTTCCCTGTGCATGGGGTGGCCAATCCCGGACACAGCTCATTACCAAATTCCAATTCCTTCCTATCCCTGTCTAATGTCGCCAAATAGTAAAACAAATCAATAGAGAAAACTCCTCTGATACCACTTTGTAACGTCCCTGCCCGGCTCACCATCGAACCGGTGGCCGGACCGGTCACCTCATGGCCTCAAGCACGTCTCCCCGTACGCCATAGGATGCTGAATAGAAGTGAGGGTCTCGAGAGGTGATAGTGGGAAGACTATACCCTCTTATCAGAGTTGCACAGTGGTATCTATGAGTAAACAACATTCAATAGTGGAAGCAATAATAGTTAAATAATGAACAGACAACAACGGAAGTCAAATAATGATCATTTATATAAAAGGTGAAAAACACCACTTGTCACAATATAGGGATGATGATACAGATATGGAAAGCAGTAAACAATACAACATGATTTCAATACAATACAAAAGAAACAAAGAAAAGACAACAAAGACCGACGGGTGATCTATTGAGCATCCCAAGATCCCACTTGGTCTGTTGCTCCTAACTCCTCAGGTAAAAACAATACAGAAACCAACCTAGGTCCTGCAAACAAGAAGGTCTACTTGGGTACCCCAGTGCAATGGTGGCCCGAGTCAGGTGTGAGATATAAATATCAGTAGGCCGGCACCACCGGTGTCTAACCCAATCCAGACAGTGTAGTAGTAATTAAAGCAGTAAACAAGTATAGCAGGATTCGACAAATAGAACAATAATGAACAACAACACCCGTCCCGATTTCCCCAGAGGAAACCTGACGGCTATACCAGCTTCGGATCATTGCCGGTAAAGTAACCTGATCATGTCACCATATATATATATATATATATATATATAATACGTTTGGTAGGACCGGGACAGAACTCACGAACGTCCTTAACACAGGAGCGGCGCTCTCGATCCTACTCCTGGACCAACCTTGGGGAAGCTCTCACGGTCTATCCCCGGCCCGAAACCATATCAAAGTGGAGTTCTAATGGTCTACCCCTAGCCCAAAGCTGTATCATTTAATTAGGGGAGCTCTCACGGTTTTCCCCTAGCCCGAAGCCGTGTCAAAAGGGAGCTCTCACGGTCTACCCCTGGCCCGAAGCTATATCATTTAATTAGGGGAGCTCTCACGGTCTACCCCTAGCCCGAAGATGTGTCAAAGGGGAACTCTCACAGTCTACCCTTGGCCGAAAGCTGTATCATTTAATTAGGGGAGATTTCATGGTCTGCCCCTAGCCCGAAGCCGTGTCAAAGGGGAGCTCTCACGGTCTACCCCTGACCCGAAGCTTAATCATTTAATAACCATGGGTTATAAGGCATACACTTCTTATAACATTCATATAAATAAAACATGGTATTTCCATCTCACAATATCAAATAATCACATCATTTATCATATTCATCATATTGATATAAGTTACACGAGACAACCCGCTCATGTACGATATTGGCTAACCCCCAATTCATTCTTTATACCTTTAATTTTCATTTCAAAGACATAAAAGGATTTACAAAGCATTAAGAGGTGCTAAGGACTACTCCTAGGTAATTCCCACTCACTAGACCTATCCCATTAACATAATCCATGCTTATTCCCTTATCCTAAGGCATGGTCTTACCACCCTAATCCATTTAATTCAAGTTTAACCAATTCATAAAAAGATTACAACTGTTATGCTTTAAACATTTAGTACAATTCAAAGTAAATATGACAACATCAATTATCACCAAATCATAACAAGAATCTAGCAGGAAAGTATAATAATCTGCTTCCTACTTTTATCTTGAAGACAACGCACCTCTGATCGAGGGGTTTTATTATTAAATTGTTAGTTTAATGACCAAGAAACCATTTTATCTTATTCCTACAATTCACACTGTTTTCATAGAAGCACACATCCAAGACTAACTTGCATAATTAAAATACAAAAACAATTCAGTATTAAACTCTTTAAAAGATTCACTTTAAATTAAAGGGCAAGGAGAGGGACCCTACCTCAAGGTGGTTCCATCCGTCCACTCCGGCTCTTGGCGCTTTCTAACTAAAGCTTCCTCTGCCGCTCCCCTAGGAGGCATATGTGATTTCACATATGTATAAGGACACCTAGCCTCTATGCACATGCTCCGCATGTCCATGAACGTGTGAAAGAGGATCCTTACACATATGCTTATACACATAGGCCTATCTCCGCTCACCAGCGCAGACACTTTTTATATATGAAATGGGGAAAACTAGCCCCGTACATGTATATCCGCTACCATAGACAAATATACGCATGCTGAGGGAACCCACGTACATATAAATACATAACTATGCCTATGCAGGTGATTCTCCTAAGCTCTGGCGACTCAAAACCACTCCAAAACCATCAACGCACTATCAAACAACCACTACGAACCTTAAGACACAAGGATAAACCAACTTAGGTGCTGCGAAAACAACCAAAGGAAGTAAACCCTTACCTCAAGCGATATCGGCAGACCAAAATCATCCGAAATCTACCTCACCTTCAGCGACGGACACCATACATGCACCCACGAGGTCCTGAGGGACCTTTCGCATAACCTTAGAGCAGCCGGAACAAGAAAGAAATCGAAATCAAGCAAACCCTAAACCTAGGGAGATTCGGCTGAACCAAAATAGGGCAAAGACAAGACCAAAAATCAGCCAAGGATGAGAGGATAGGGGAAGAGAAGTATTTCCATGGAGGTTCAGAAGAAGAATCTCTAAGAAAACCGGCTGGAGGATCTCGATCCGGAGGAGGCCTTGGAGGGGGCTTGTGCGCGGCTCACGAGAGAGGAGGGGGGCTGCATGCGGGTTGAGTGAGGGTGAGGGAGAGATATATTAGGTTTTTTTATTTATTTTATTTTCTTTTTTTAAAATTTTAATTGAAAACCTAAAACATACCCGAGCACACGGTTTGACCCACACGGTTTGCCAAACCGTGCACAAACCGTGCAGAGTCTTCTTCCTCCAAGAGATCTCTCGCATGGGCTAAGCGCACGGTTTGGGGAAACCATGCACATCTCGTGCGCATACCACTGTCCACCAGATTTGGGCCACACATTTTAGGCCGCACGGCTTGGTCAGCCCGTGCGCCAACCGTGCGCCCTCTGCAGCCCTTTAAAGATAAGGGTCTGGCGCCTCCGAAACCCGTCGGGCCACCCAAGAAACTTAACGGGCATTCTTCCATGTCCAAAAACATTAAAAAGAAGGGTTCAAACCTTCAGAACCTCATTCCGAAGCCTGATTATAAGAATTACCAGTTCATTAATTGAAAAATTTCAATTTCCCCCAGTTTTTAACCCGGTTCAAAACGCGGGTCATTACATCTCTTTTCCATACACTAATTTTCTCGATAATCTAACCTACTTGACATTATAAATTCCTCATTGTAGCTTCTTTGTTTTTCGAGTCATTTTCCAATTCTATGATTTCATTTTCTTGATCTATTTAATATTCTTTAACCTCTTTCAGGGAAGCCCTAGTTATGGTCATGAATTTTTCAAGGGTCTCCTCTAGTGAATAGACTCGACTAGTCAGTGTTGTCCCCTGGTGTTGAGGTTTAAAAACTTGTTTTATTGTCTAAAATACTTAGACTTGATTTTGATTTTTTATGGTTTTTGTGGCCTCCATACCTACGCATAATTATATGGTTATGATATAAATAATTCACATCCTCATGATACATACATTTAGGATTTTGGTTGGCCATCATCACATCCATATTTTTTGTGATATACTCTATTTGAGAAACCATCTATCTATTTTTCACCACATGTACTCCTTGTGTTCACCCTTATTCTAGATGCCACTAAAAAATATTGCTGGAAATATCATCGAACAAATCATAGCTCTCCTCCAATGAATTTTTCATTAGCGAACCTCCTACAATAGAATCTACTATTGAACAATTTCCCTATGATAATCTTTTATAAAAAGTTTTAATTAATAACCACATCTCAATTCCATGATGATTATATCATCTTATTAAACCATTAAATCTCTCCCATGAACTATATAATGACTATTCATTTAATTTTTCAAAATTTAAAATACTTACCTACAAATCCATGGACTTTGAGGGAAGAAAAAACCTAATTAAAAACTTTCTTACAAAATCCTCCCAGGTGGTTATTAAATGTGGAGGAAGACGTTGGATCCACTCCTACGCTTTTTCTTTTAATGAGAATCTAAACAAGCGTAGCCTTACATTATCATTCATGACATTCTGAAATTAAAACATGTCACAAATCTCCAAATAACTTCCAATGTGTGAATTTTGGTCTTCATGAGGTAACCCAGTGAATTTTAACGAATGTGTGATATTTTTGAATACCATAGGATTTATCTCGTAATTTTTATCAATTATGGGGGGTATCAAAATTCTTGGATTGACCTCCATGTTTGATGGTCTTCCATAGTTGATCAGTGCATGCCCTTAGATTTATTCTTTGAATTTTTGGCCCTGCTGGTTGGCCTTGCTCATGATCAGCTCCTTGAAATTGGCCTCTACTAGCCATGCTAACTTGTTCTTGGTTGTATTCTTTCTTCTTCTTGTGTAATGTCTTTTCCAACTTAGGTTCAAATGAAATATCTCTATCTTTCTCATTCCCTTGGGTGGAGTAGTCATGCAAAGGATTGTTTGTTTTTTTTTGGAAAAAGAGAGAAACAACAACAATAAAATTTGGGTTGTGAATCAAGATGAGAGGCATGCTAGATTTATTTATTTTTAGGTTCGTGTGATATATATTCAATTGATATAGGTTTATTCAGTTTTGGTGTTATAATTAGGTCAGAAGGGATCCTTGGTCGGGGTACCCTACTCTAATCCTATATTTACACCATTGGAATGGTCATCTACTTAGTAAAAAATGAAAAACTAGTTGACCTAAAACCTTTTTTAAACATAACTGGACTAAATTTCATAATTATCATATGAAAACTTATACAATTAATTGATGCAATAAAATAAACATCTTCAAATAACAAGCAATGATCATGAATTTGAAAAAATAAGAATATTAGAATTGATATAATGAGATGCAGAAATCCAAAACATGAGTAATAAATAAAAACAATCCCAAGAAACACATTCCCTTACAGTCCCATCACCTGACATAAAGAAGACTACTCACTCATGCTATGAATGATGAAAATGATTAGCATGGATACCCAAAGAAGAAAGGTGGTGAAGAACAACAGTGAAATGGGACCTCAGATTTCCACTTCGTCATTTGGTGGTCGTCCCTTGGTGTCAGTTGGCCTCCTCACACCCCAGAGTGCTTTGGAATAATGGAAAAGTGATCCTTTTGTAGAAAATCCCATAAAAATCCTTGAATGTGGTATATTTAATATTTTTTCATAGGTCGAAACTTACACGACGTACAGTTACATTACACAATGTGTAATCCTAATCCGTGTTTTCCTCCATGTGTGTGAATCTCGCGTGAATATCGTTTGAAGATTTAGAACATTGACACATTTCACAATGTGTAATTAGCACTCATGATATGTAATTGTCATTCAAAATGTGTAACCTCATAACGGCTTGTCCAACATGAAAATTTCCTTTTGTAAAAATCATGATGTGTAGTCGTATTACATGACGTGTAACTGATTCACTCCATTTTCTCGCTCTGCTTCATCTTCAAAAAACTGGCGTCGCACCGCTTCACATTTCTCATGGTGCGAAGGGTATTTTGGCTCATATTTTCTCCAATTTTCAATCCTTTTTCCTAAATTCGTCATTTCCATCCATAAAAAAAAAACAAGTCAAATCGCTAAAAAATTGGTAAGATTAATCATTTAAATTCAAAAATCAATACATAAAACACTGTAAAATATACGCATGAAATACAATTATCATAATGTCTAATAGAAAGGGAAGAATCATTAAAGTGAAGGCTAAAAATTTATAATTAAATGTTTTAGAATGAATTATATTCTATATCAGGTTGAAAAAAATTAAAATACATGTATTTTTACTATTGAAAATGAAAATAGATCACGGAAACAGAGGCTTATCCATGTTAATCAACAAATTATAGAGAATTTGTCAAAATTTTGAGCTATAGTAGATGTTACTAACTTCAAGAAAGATCAATAAAATATTTTTGATTATTTTATATTAGGGAAGATGGTTTGAAATCCATATGCTCTAAATACTCAGAGAGTATCTCATTTTTTGAATTTTATCCACACTAATATGCATGGTTATATTAGTCAAGTAAAAATCTATGGTGAGTATTATTTGATTATATTTTTTGAATATTATATTAGGATTGGATGTGCTATTTTTATTCATTCAAAAATAGAAGTTCTATATTACATAAAAAGGTTTTGAAGTAGAGAATAAAATAAAAGTATAAGAACTATTAAAATTATGAGATCAGATAACAGAATGGTGTATATATCTTACGAGGTTGAGAATTATGTATAAAATAATGGTATTATGCATGGAGTATCTTTAGTGATAACCCCTTAACAAAATGGGGTTTTTTAAAGAATAAATAATATGGTAGAAAATATGGTAATGAAATTATTGATAAATAGAGAAATCCCATGTCACTACAGAAAAAAGTTGTTCAAGTGGCTATCTATACTCAAAATTGAGTATTTCTTAGTTTAAGAGTAGATAATATTCCATATATAAAGTGGAATAGAAGGAAACCCTTTTTGAAGCATCTTAGGGTATTTGGAAGGAAGTTTTTCATTTTAAATAATGAAATAAATCAAGGAAAATATGGTGATGTAGTGGATGAAGGTATATTCTAAAGATACTCAAAAAAGAGTAAGAATTCTATGTTCTTCAATAAGAGACTGATTTTTTGAGAGTAGTGATATAAAATTGGTTGATAATGAAGACAAAGAAAATTATTTATTTTTTTTCAAAAGAAGTGTTTGACGATAGTGATGAAACAAATCAAGATTTGAGATAAACTCAATATATTCGGAATTATGATGATTTCAAGATTGAATTTTTAAAATAAAAAAGTGAAAATTCAATTAAATCCATGAATCATTAAAGAAGGAAAATGAATCATATTGATCCAAGTGATATCATTGAAGATAAATATTATCTAACTCATATTTGAAAGATGAAGAGAGTGGTGAACACTTCTCTATTATCTGGTATTGAACCAACTTCATTTAAAGAAATAACAAAGGAGGAATCATGGGTGAAATCCATGAATGATGAATTAAATCAAATTGGTAAAACTCATACTAGTAAGATTCTAGATATACCTAAAAATTACAATATGATTGGTACTAGGAGGGTCTTTAATAACAAGCTTGATGAAAATGGAAAAGTTATACTAAATAAAGAAGGTCTAGTTTGTAAGGGATCTGTTCAGGTTGAATGCATTGATGTTGAAGAGAATTTTTAACCAGTGTAATATATGGAGTCTATTATAATCTTCTTAGTAGTAGTTATACAAAGAAAGTTAAAAGTGTTTCTGATAGATGTAAAAATTATATTTTTGAATAGAGTCTTGAATGAATAGGTAAATATCAAATAATTGGTTGGATTTTTTTTTGAAAAAACGATTCTAAAGTGTGAAGGTTGATAAAATCTTTGTATGTATTAAAGTAAGAACCTCGATCTTGGTATGAAAGGATGAATAATTTCCTATTATAGATGGAATTAAAAAGGGGTGGGTTTGATCACAACCTCTATATGAAAATTTCAGAAGAGGATCAATTCATAGTTTTGGTGTATGTATATTATATCATATATAGGGGAAACAAGAATAATTATATTGATAAATTTTTAAAATTGATTAGTTTTAAGTTTTAATTTTCAATGATCGAAGAGTGTACATATTTTATGGGGCTGTGAGTTCATCAAAATGAAGGGAATAAATTCATTTCATAGATGACGTTTGTGATGAGAGTCTTAAAGAAATTTAAAATAGAGTGTTTCAAGCATGTTTCAACTTCAATTGTTGTTGTAACAAAACTTGGTAAGCATGAGGAAAGATAGGGGTTATAATCAAATTTATATATAATAATAATCATTATTTTAATCCACCTTACTATGATCAATATATATATATATTCTATGATATATTCTTGGCCGCAAGGTTTCAAAGTTTTCCTAAGAAGGAACATCTCATGGTTGTGAGTGGAATAATGAGGCTTGTTCAAGTAACATTTCATTATGGTTTGTTATTTAAATTTATATATAAAAGGATTTTTTTGGAATATTTATTTGTTTATTGGGATGTCAATATTATGGATCTAAAATAAAAAAATGGAGGATCTTTTTTATATTTGGATTAATTATTTTGATTGGAAAAGAAAGAAACAAGATTGCGTTTCATTAAGAATGACCGAGGTGAAATATGTTTTAGTTACTAATGTTTGTTAAAAATTTATCTAGATGAATAAATATTTTTAATACATCAGTGGAGTTATACAACAAAAAATGGCGATTAAATGTGATAATAAATGTTCTATTGAGTTGTCTAAAAATATGATTCAAAATCTCTCATAAAGCACATTGATAACCAATACCATTTTGTATAGGAAAAAGTGGAAAATAACATAGTGATATTGGAATTCATTGGAACTAAAAATCAGGTGGCAGATATTTTTACAAATCCATTGCAGGCTTATGTATTAGAAAGGCATAGGTTAAACCTTGTATTTCAATCATTTTCCACTAAGGAGTTGTAAACATTCCCCTCTCCCTATTTTATCTAATGATATATCTATAATTTGTGTGTTCTTGTAAGATTATCTATTATATTTTTTGTCAAATAAAGGGGGAGATATTATCCTAGGAGATTTTTTAAAGAGAAAAACACTGTATAAAATTAATATACCACATTGTAGCACTTAATAATTTTCTCTTGTTTCCTACATCAAGATTTATCACATATAGTCTTATAGAAAATATTAAAGACACTTTTCTTTGTTTTTAAACTAGTGGATGATTGAATAATGATTTTCATTCTATTTCCAATGGGAGAGTTAGAAAAAAACTATTCCAAAGGTTAAAGTGAGAGATTCCATAGTGAGTATTACCTATAATTTAGAAATGTGATTATTTACAACAAAATCCAAAGGGGAATAATGTTGGAACGAAAGGTATTTTTTGATTATATTTAACATAAATATATTTATATATATTTTTTTTAATTAGGATTTTTTTGGATTCCTTTTGAAATCTTTTGAAGGAATCTTGAAGAATCTATAATTCTCAAAGTGGAAGGCTTAAAACTATGATATAAGGGAGTACACCACACTGTAGTACCACTAATCATGCTATAATAATATATGGAGGGTTTCACATTGTAGTGGTAAATAGAGTGTAATAAAAAAGGGTCCACACCTCAAGGGTAACACCTGAGTATCCTAACATCTATTATGATGGTTAAACTCAATGGTGCCAATGAAGTGAGAAAAAAGGAGTATAAAGCCTAGTGCGGGTCATCTCTAGGTAGTTAGTAGGACCACAATGTAAGGTGGAACCATAGACAACACACTATGTTGGTTGGAATAGTGTACCCTTCAGGACTTGTTAGACCCTAATGGATTTTACAGTGAGTTAATAGCACATCCAATATAAAAAAGTATTACATTACCAATTTGATTTTTTATGTGGGATTCATACAATGTGGGATAGTACATAATATAAGTGGAAATTCCCTAGAATATAAAGGATTGAACGCCTGTAAGAAATATTTTGACTAATCCTTGTAGGATGAGTCTATGTCACCAAGATGACCATGAGAATTTCAGTCGCATTGGAGATTTGGTGATGTCCACACTATAAGAAATATATACACTACAACCATATTAAAATTAAAAAGGTAAAAATTAAGACTACTCCATAGTAAAATACCTACAACATGAAGGTTTTGTTTCTAGAAGTGTAAATAAATTATCTATTGGGAGTCTATAGAAATCCACACACACACACACACACACACTCTGTCTCTATATATATATATTCCATACCATAGTTAGGATGAAGAGAAATCATTCCACACCATCGAATGAGATTAAACCATATAGGGTACATTTTGGGTATTGTGATAGTTGGGGTCTTTATCAAGTATACAATACCTTTCACCATAAATGATTTATCTACAACACAACCTTTATTGCAGTAGAAAAATAGGTAAGATGGAATCATCTCATCAACCCAAAAAGGGGTATGTTATGCCATGATATATGGATATTGAAGAATTTGAATATTATTATGAATGTGTATATATAATGGTGGTTTGGTGGTTAGTTAAACAACTTATAATACCAAATTCATATTGAATTAAGGAGATCTATTTGAGGAAAATCCAAATTCTGGTTTTGAAGTGAAAAAAGTTAGAAGTTAAATATAGTTTGAATTTTAAGTATGAAATTCAAATGATTCTGGATAAAAAAGAAAAATCTACCATGTAATAAAAAAAGTATCACACATAGAATAGATATTATAAGAGGATAATATTGATGATTAGAGAGAACTAGATATATTTGAACATCTAAATTAGATAAGATAAGTGTGTGAGACTAGTATGCTTTGAAGATCCATATTGAATGGTGATTTGGCTGTTCTTATCTATGATAGATCTATAAGATAATATTAGAGCATCATGTAAGAACTCTCTTACTTCTTGGTGTTGTTTTTTGAAATATTTTAAGATTGACCTACATGTCAATTCAATATTTACCCCCCTTGAAAATAGTGCATAGAAAAGAGTAAGAGTCCGTGCACCTTATATGATCTATGAGCTCTTTATAAAGTTATAATCAAATACTAGTGTAGTATTGGTTAATCAATAAATCAACACACCAATGATATATGCTCCTTGGAGTATCATTTTTATAGGTGAACCAAGTAAAATCATTATGATCACTCTCTTTATTTTTCTACACTTGGTTGTGATTAGAAATAATTTTAAAGTTGTCTTTGCCAATGCAAGCACAAGATCTCATTTCATCTAAATAGAGAAAGAGGTTTCATTACCCTAATTCACCCACCACTCAGGGTGTAAAATGGGACCAAGTTACATCAAATACCCTATTTGATTTTAAAAATTCCTTTAAAAAAGTTTAAGTTTATCAAGAGATCCTGATTTATTCAACATAAAAAAGGCACAAGTCATATGATTAAAATCATCAACAAATGTCATGAAATACTTATCTCCATTTTTTTGACTTCAAGTTCATAAAACCACACACATATGAGTGTACTGACTTAAGAGGTTTCTTCATTTTTATTTCCAGTGACTTATGAATCATATTAAATATCTTTCCCTTTTGACATGTAACACATATGTTGATTCCTTCATGTAGTATATTCAATATATTTCTTACTAATTCATTCTTAATAATCATAACCATATTATTCTACCCAAAATGGCCAAATATTCTTTTCCAAATATGGGTTTCCTTATTTATAGTCAAGTAACAATAATTTTAAACATAAAAAATCTAGAACAAGTCACCATTTTTTCACTTCCAATCCATTGTAATTATGAAATCCTAAAAACTATTTATGATGCATTCATTATTCTTAAATATCACCTCATTCCCATTGCAACACATATGAGAAAAACTAAGAATATTTCACCTCAACCAATCAATAATGTGAGCATCATTGATTTTTTTCTTACAAATCTTAGTGTGTCTAACTCCTTGCACATTGAGTGGGCAATATTTTATAAAAGTGACATCTCTACCATTATATCATTGGATATCTCCCATGGAATTTTTTACTGGCCTTATGTGATGAGAAACCACTATCAATTATCTATAGATTCTAACCTTTTACAACTTTATAATACACCTCAACCACTATTTCATGCTTTTCATTATTCGTCCTATTAAAATATTTGGAGCCTTTATTTTTATTTAGATACTATAATATCACTGTAAAATATTTTTTAGCAGTGTACCTGAGTTGATCACACCTCCCACTAGTCTTACCAATAAAATCAATGCATTTTTTCAATTTTATATTATCTGTTGGGTATTTTATTGGTTTTTATTTTGGAATTTTATATTTACACCCCCTTGATTCAACAACTCTATTATATTGAGGAATTGATAGATTATAATATAACATATATTCTTTGTTTCTATAGAACTTATAGAACCAATATATTCCTTCAAAGAAAAATATAGTTGGATAGAAAATAGGTTCCTCAAAATATACTAATTGGGTTTCATTAAAATTTGATATTTGTTCATTATTTTCATTCTTCTCATGATTAGGATAATTCTACATTACATTGAACTTTCCTTTAGACTTATTTGAAACATTATTCTCTATCAACCCCTATTTTCCTTTGTAATTTTTAAAATCATCACTAATGTTAACAATGGATTCATTATCCCTTTTTAGGTTAGGTTAACAAATTATTATTTCCTTTTTCATTTCCACCATCACCTAAATTGTAAGCCAAAGAGTCCAACATAATTTTTCATGTTACCAAGGAATAATCAATTAGGAACCTAATATAATCAGTAACTTTCTCTACTATTTTGTAACTTTTAACAACCTTTCTCACTGAATTTTTAAACTCTACTACTTTGGTTTTTGTCGGGGAATTTTAATATTATACTAGATTTACTATAAGATCCTTCACATCCTAATTCTTGGTAATAAGATTTAAATTAACAATAAAAATCATTTTCCCTCTATCTTAAATAATTTCATTGAAATCTACCATATTTTGTTTTGAAAAATATCCATATCTTAAATTTAAATAGATTTTTAATTATAAAGGGATTTACTTAATGAATAATTCCCCATATTCAATGCTCTATTTTCATTTTTTACTCTTATATTCTCTTTCAATCACACATTGAGATCCACTCTTATTTGAAACACTTTGGGTGTATTCTGATCACTGGTTTCATCTAGAGTTATCCATTATTCTTCTTCTCTACTTAAGGAATATTTAAAGGGTTTTGATTTTTATATGAAAGTTGATTTACCTTAATTATATGAGTCATAAAGTTATCTTTAACTTTCTTTATCATAATATCTAGCCTCATTTTATGAAATTTGGGTAGCATTGCAACACCGATCCATCTGAATCACTCTTCAGATGCTATGTTCAATAGACAAAAAAGATCCAGATGCCCCCCAATAGAACATTACCCCGTGAAATTGATGTACTAGAATATAGGAAGAAAAAGTGACCTAATCCCCATGTCAAGTCACATAGAATATAAACACACTCCATATAACTCAACATAAGAATACAAGTTAAAATAAAGGAAAGGAAAAAAGAAACATTGATTTTATATAGTTTGGATAATTAGGTCCTACGTTCATTGGAGAACATAATTACCATTTCTATTACTATTAGATGATAAAAAGGTTTACAATATCAATCGTTAATATTGTCTGATAAGTTTAAATTTTTTCCATGTCACAACACTATACATGTATAAGTGGTCCTACCCCACTTTTATATTGGGTCATAACTAGCCATCCCATTGAACCAGTATCTAAAAATATTTTACTACCCATTGTATGATCCTAATGAATATTGATACCCTATATAATCTAACACATGGTAGATAAAGTCATTTTAAATACCACTACCAAGTAAAAAATCATCATACACAATCCCTATTCGATGAAACCTTCCACCATCTAAGGTCTATTTTATTAGTACACCGATCATTAGGTAAGAACATCATTTAGAGTTTCTCCATCCAATTGAATGAATCTAGTAAACTAAAACATGAATCATATCCCAAAAATATCTCACATGTTGAATTATTTGTGGAACATCTAGAAAATTTCCAAAACATAGGCATAAACATCAATATCCATAGTAATGTTAGTGTTCTCCATCTCCATACATTCACCTCTATCCCACTAAGCCACAATGTTTACATAGAATTTATTAGACTAATGTCTTTGTGATAATATTAAATAGATTATTATTTCTAGGTATCTTCCATATATCCAACTCCTTTTCCAACAAAGATTTCTAGATGAAGTGATATTTTTTGTTGATATACTTCATTCGTTCAGGGAAAAATAGATTCCGAGCTAAGTTAATAACACTCTAGCTATCACTGAATAACAATACACTTTCATAATCCATTATGAATTTCTATAATATATTATTTAACCATATATGATTTCCCCCCATTTACATTACTACCATATATTCATATTCTGTTTTGGACAAAACTACCACCAGTTTTATCCTTGGAATCCATCTCACTGCCATTCCTCCATGTGTGAACAAAAGACAAGTTGTACTCTTTTGATTATTGGAATCTACCCCAAAGTAAACATTAACATAACCCTATAAAATATAAATTTTCTTGAAGAATAAGGACATATCTTATATTCATTTGAGATACCATTTTATCAATTTCAGGACTTCCCTGTGCTCTTTCCCTGAATTAGACATGAAACGGTTGAAACATTCTACCATATATGTAATATTTGGGTGAGTGAACACCATGAAATGCATCCAAATTCCAACTTCTAATACAAAAAACACCTTCACCATGTGTTTCAACTCACTATTAATCTTATAAATATTATATTTTTAAACCTTGATGTGTCTGACAAGAAGAGTCTCTCCATATTGCATCTAGACAATTGGAACCACTTAATAATATTCTAAGAGTAATCCCTATGAGATAACGCCAGGATTCAATATTTCATATCTCACTCAATCCTTATCCCCAAAATATAATTTTCTTAAATAATATCATTCATCTTGAAGTTTCTAGATAACTTATTCCTATCTCTAGAAATATTATAATGCCCGTACCCTCCATAATCATGTCATCCACATACCAGAGAAATAAGATGAAACTATAATATCTAAAAGCCTTCCGATAGAAACAATGGTCCTCATTTCTCTACATGAAACTATTATTCACTATGAATATATCAAACATCTAGTTATATTATATTAGTTATTATTTTAATCTATAAAGAATTATATTTTTCTTTCACAATAAGTCCTTGTTTCTTTGATCCAAAAAACCCACTAGTTGCATCATTTAAATTTATTCCTCCGATATAAATGGAGAAATGATGTTTTAACATTCATTTTCTCAAGGTGAAAGACATGAAACATAACCAATATCAATACTATCTAGATGTTAGTATGTTAAAATTTATTTAAAAAAAACCCTTCACCCCTGAAGTTTTCTTTGTACCTATTTTTCCACCAGATTTTTCCATAAAAAATACCCATTTTTCTAAAGTTAATATATCCCTTATGGAAATTCCATGATATCCCATGTTTTATTTTTATTAAATGAATATAAATCATCCTTCATATATAACTTCCACTTTTTAGAATCACCGAGATTTGATGCTTCTTATGGGATCTTAGTTTTTCCTCTGTCAATTATAAGTACATAATGAAAGTCTTGACCATACCTCTACACCAGTAATTTGACTTTGGAGGACCTATAAAAAATATCCTATGATTATTTTTTATCTAGAATTTCTTCATCAGATGCTTTGAATTCTAGATCCCTAACATCTAATGCTCCAACTCAAGCCTCATCAGCCCTTGAGCTTTCTAGAAAATATTCCGCTAGTATATTTTATAGACTTACAGTGCCCTCATAATGATACAAAACATGTGTCCATATAGTTTTCTCATTAATATTAACTTTAATTTTATCTGTTGAAACTTTTTCATTAAATTATTTCCATATAAAGTTCTAATCATTATACAGGATCCGCTCATTCTATAGTATATTCTAGTTTCTGATGAATTTTTTCTTATCATTATCCCACAACTAAAATCAATATTTTTATCTCTATATTCAATATAGAAGAATGATTTTATATTTTTCCATAGGTTTATCTATATCATTATCATCCACATATAAATATGAATGAATTATAAAAACATTTTTTATGGTTGAACATGGTTGTTTAACCTGACCATAATGCTTTTGTAATTTACCACCCCATTGATGTTAATGAAATTAGATTAAATAAGTATACTAAAAATCTGATTGATTAGTCCCAAATTTCCATAAAACATATTGAGTGTAACCTCATGCTCCATTCCTTATATATTAATTTTTAGTTCATTATTTTAGACACACCATTCTACCCTGGCATCCTAGGTACATTCTTCTCAAGTATTATCCCTCTCTTTTGAATAATTTACATAAGCCCTTTCCATTATACCCACAAATATTATTGGAAATTAATCACTTAATCTTACTTTTGGTAATGTTATCCAATATTTACTTCCACTTAATAAACACTTCAAATACAGAAGATTTTTTTAGAGAATATAAACCCATAACTTCCTCATGGAATCATAAGTGGATGTCATAAATAATTATAACCCTCCCATGAGATTAGACTGAGGAAGGTCCCAAAAAATCCAAGTGAACAAGTTCTAAATTTTGGATCGTGGGTGTCTTTATACTCAGATTTAACAAAAAAAATGTTGTTTTTCAAAGTATGTAAATCTCACAACTTACAAAGATTGTATGATCCATATCCAATATGAATTTTACTTCTATAACCTTCATGTTATTCTCACTAAGATTCCCAATTTGAAAATTCTATAACTCTAAACTATCAGAAATTATTGTTTCATTAGTTTCCCTCCATATGATTACCTTGTATGATATAAGGTTCCATCATTTATCCCTATAGCCATAACTATTGAACCTTGAGTGATATTCCATAATCTATGAGAAAAACTTGTTCTGAACCCTAATTTATGTAAATTTCCTATAGAAATTATTCTTTTCCACAAAATTGGTATGTGGAATATTTCCTTGAGATAAAGGTATCTTTTGTTCTTTATTTGAACATTTACATCTCTCTTCCCCACTATTTCTAGAGCTTCATCATCCACCAAGTGCAACTTACTGAACTTCCTATACACATAATTTTCATTAAATCAATTATATCCTATGGATTATAATGATGCTATGGAATAAATGATCCATGATTCTATTATAACATGAATTATTAACTATAAACTACTTCTACCTTCAGATACCACAAAATTCATAGAACTTATACTTCTGGACACTGATCATCTGAATTTTCCTCTACTTTCCCTATAGCCATTCTGGATATTTCCTCTCTTACTATAGTTCCGACATGTAGGGACAAGACTAGCTTATTTACCTTGAATCCATCCATATGACTTATCATTTGACTTTATCTTACTTATCTTTTGATGAGGTGGCCATATTTCTCCATCTGTATTAAGAGAATTACTAGAAAATTAATGATCCTATCCCTATCTGATCTCTTTAATTAGGATAATCCCTCAAACATTCTCAAAAACTAAATCAAAATTCGTATAATAATTTATCATGATAGTTACCATCACTTCCCAAATTTCTAGAAGTTATTATAATAGTATTAGTTCCCAAATATCTTCAAAAAAATCACATTAATATATTAGAGATAACTTAGAATCACATTAAATTCATTTATATGATTGAACACACTTATTTATTTCAGAAACCTCATAAAAAATAGTATATAAACCATAAACACCTTATTCATTTCTTAGAAAGTCTCATACATGTATGATAATGTCTTTATTAACTCTAATAATGTATTTACTTCCTAGATGTTAAAGGCTACATTCTAAGTTAATAAAATATGAATGAGTCTGAGAAACTTTCTATCTTGCCACTCCTATCTCAATTTTTCCATATTCACTAGATTTATTCTAGTTAATTAAAGTTAAAGGTCATTTTTAATAAGATAATACATTATCTATATTCTACAACATACAATTTATTTCCCATAAAACTTATAAACATGGACCTTTTATCCTTCCAAAATCATACCTTATAATACAAGTATACTCTCATTGATTTTAAATAAAACAAAGTTAAGAAATTTGAACCCGAGTCATTGTTGGGTGTGAACTTTTGAGCTCTGAACCAAGATCTAATACCACTTGTTAAGGTAGTGTTACACCACCGATCCACCAGACACACTCCTTCGGATGCACTGCTCAATGAACAAAGAAGATCCAAACACTCCCTCAGGTTATATGTTACCCCAAAAATTGATATACTAGAATAAATGAATAGAAAGTACCTCACTCACTAAAACAAGTCGTACATAGCATATACACACTCTATACAACTCAACATAAGAATACAAGTGAAAATAAAGAACGGGAAAATGAAACTTTGATTGTATGTGGTTCGGATAAATAAGTCTTGCATCTATGGGAGAACATTTCTTCCATTTCCATTACTATTAGACAATAAATATGTTTATAATCTCAATCAATATTATTTTATAATAAGTTCAACTTTGTTCCATGTCTCAAAATTGTACATGTAAATGTGTCCCCACCCAACTTTTATAGTGGGGCCAATCCATTCAATCCATTTCACCACCATATGCAATTATTATATGACCCATAATTTGATCCTAATGATTATTGATACCCTATAGAATTTTATAGTTAACTATTTGATTTTTTTGATCTTACCAATATCTAGTAAAAAACCACTAGACACAAACCCTATTTGATCAAACTTACCATCATTGAAGACCTCTATTGCAGCTGCACTGATCATCATTTTGAACCGTTATATGGAGTTTATCTATCCATTTACATGTGTTTAGTAAATTGAAATAGGATTCAAAACCCAATAGTGAGAAAATAATTTTCTTCTTTGTTGTATTTTCTTTTTCAATACCTTTACATAATATTTTTCCAGTGTGAATTCTATATCTATTATTCTTCATAGATGATATTTTGGGTATATTATCCTTCTTTTATTATTTTTCATATGGATCATGATTAATAGTGTCAAATATTTCTATAATTAAATAATTTAAATGGTATCTTGCTTCTATATTTACCTTTTCCTCAATACATGCCTTTTGAGAATAAAGTGATGAAATATTAAAAATCCATAACATCAACTTTGCATGAGTTTATTCATCATGAATATTATTTTACTCAAAATGATTTGATCATTTAAAAAATTGAATGTAGCCTCCTTCTTTAGTTTCCCTTTTATTCTTAATTCCATACCTCTTCTTATCTCACAAGTGATTAAAACGTTGTTGAGTTTTTTATGGTCCACTCATCCTAGTATTTATCCTCAATGGATTATATATTTTCAACAATTTTATCTAGGATAATTATCATCATATTCCTCATGATGGTAGAATCTTCAAGAAATTTTATATAAGATTACAATTTTTTCACTCAAACAAATAATTTATGAACCAATTTATTTTCTCACATTCAAATATCTTTAAACCAATCTTCCTAGTTTTGTAATTGATAAAATTTCACCATTTAATATCCTTTATAGATACCATGTAGCTTTCTAAATATTTAGTTTTCTATATTCTTTTTCATGATTTGTGTATAATATTTCTCCAATAGCGATGAAAGAAACTCATTACAAACTTTCCCATTAGATTCAATATTCTCCATATCCTAAAAAGTGTAGGCCATTCTAGATTAAGAACATTGAAAACCAATCGTAGTGATGTCAATAATTATTAGGTTGAGTTATATAAGATATAGAACCATCCTCTTTCTCCATAGATGGGATCACTTGTCATGGAAGATATGAACTTTCTTATTATTGACACTATTCATAGACTCCATGGATCTTATTGATCAAAGATATAAAAAATTGAAATAAAAATCATATCTTCAAGAACCATTCTAGGAACCATTTTTAGAATGCTCTAATACCAATTTACTGGTATTAGATAATCAAATAATTGAAAAATATTATCATGTAACATTTCATCGATACTAATTAATAGGCATATTAGAGAGTATAACACCATGAGGTAGTGGTTCTGAAAACACTAATTCTCAGAATATATGATCCTTATCACTAGTTAGTGTGAATATATATTTATGGTAATGTTTCAATGATGATATATTGAGAGAGAAATAACCCACTTTGAAATAAGGGTTTTTACAATGATCACTCACCCTTATTATCATCTGGCTAATCCTTGGTGTGTAGTGACTACGATCCGATTGCCCACATTCCAATTTATTATAAAAGTAATAAGGAAAAGAGAAAGATTATTTTCTTAAAATCCATTTACAAGATAAAAAATGAGTATTAAAGTATTGATTAATATTTACTTCACATATCTCAGGTGCCACTTAAATTTAGACTTGGTGTACATCCTTGTTAATCTCCTAAAAAACTATCAAATCATTACTGTAATGATAGTCAACTCTATTAGAGTATCATACTTCCATCACATACACACACACATCTCTAGGATAGTCCCCACATATTTATGGATTTAAATTTCATTACAGTGTGATGCCTTCAGCTCCAGCATGACCATTAGATCTGAAATACATAGAAGAATAAATACCAAATATATCTGAGTATAATTTAAAAATTATTATTTTCAAATATTGTTTTTTAAATGGAGGTTTATCATGAAATCACTAAAAAAATTACATTTTTATTTAGAGGAGGTTAAAAAAAAACCATTGTTAAATAACTAAAAAATGAAGAAAAAAACTCACCCACCACGATTCTCCTCCATCCCTAAGCCCTTCCATCCATACCAGAGCCCCACCTTCCCCTTATCCTCCTAACCTTAAACACACAATACAGATGATCAATGAATCTAATGATTCTCAGTGATGTGTGAGCTCCCATCCTTCCCAATGGTCATAATGGTCCCCTCCTTCCTGGAAATACCCAGTGACATATAATCTCTCCTGCTTCCTACTGATTATCATTCTCACATACTTCCTAGAAACATGAAAAATCACCTCTTTCTACATGAAAATTTAACATCCCAATGATGAGAGATATTATTGGAAATTTTTATACCTCATAAGGTTCATGGAATAATTCCATTATAAATAAGTACACATATTTTGTTTATATACATTAATCTTCATTTAATTTTATAATGGAGGTTTTAAAGGTTTAAAAAAGTATATAAGATTCAAAAATTATGAAAACTCACTTATAATATATTTATATATCCAAAATATTTCTTCCCAATACCTTAAATTCAATATAGTTTTTAATATATAAAGAGCAATATTCAAAATAATCTATTAACCATAATACAATTTTTTATAGATTCTTTGTATTTTATAAGATATATTTTTTTTATTTTTTTTATTTTTTTTAATATTTTTTACTTTCACTTTTTTTCTAATATAATTATATATAAACAAACTTTTAGTTTTTTTATAAATTCAATTAATAAAATTTAAAAGCAAATTCTTAATATTTTTTTCATTAATGGTGTGCTCCTTGAGAATCAATTTTATTTATTTTTATGATTGATCAAAAAATGAGAGAATGAAAGACACAATTAATTTTTTATATAAATATGTAATTAATGGATGATAAAGTATATTTTTTATTAGATATATTTTAAATATATTTTAATTATTTTTATAGGTGATTTATTTTAAATGTTTTTTCTTTTTTTATTTTATATGTTTTATGTTGTAGAAAAAGATGGATAATATTTATGAATATATATTATTAATCATATTTTTTATTAAATAATTTTTATGTATATATTTTTATTTAATATTGTTTTTAAGGATCTAACAATATCATTATTTTTATAATATGTTTATCTGAGTGTGTTATTATTCAAAAAAAATACATCCAAGGAGCTATGAAATAAAAAATTGTTGTAACAACCTTCATTGATTATATTAATAACTCTTTTCAAGATTATTAAGGATTTCATATCTCGTCATCAAACATAAAAGGATTTAAAGGTTTTACTTTGTCCCAAAATTATTACATAACTATATTTGGTTATAATAATGTAAGCGGTTGGTGATATATGGATAAAATTTGGATCATATTACCTAGGAAAACACATCAGTACGCTAAGGACTTAGAAGAGTTTTTAAAAATTTCAATTTTCAATCAATCTATGTAAGAGTGAATATTATATCCTTATCCAAAATCTAATTTATTAACATGTTTGAAGATACATGGAGTATATGAACACATGATATTGAAGTAATACCCAACTCAATATGTGAACTGGATTTGAAATGAAGAATCAAATATTATAGAAAGTATGCATATTTATGTCAACAATTAGAATGAACATACTATTTACACAATAGTGTAAAATAAAATTTAGAACCTAATAAATGATTCTTCTGGAATTATAGGGAAACATAATCAACATCAAAACATATTAGAATAACCAGTTGAGGTTGTTGAAGATATAAACTTAAAAAGCAATGTTTTTGAAACTTTAGGACAATTAGATCAATATTGTAACACATTAATGAATACTATTTCTGATTATATTAATACTAATGCAAGAGAATTATTTATTGATCATAAAAATGAATTGAATTAGTTGACAATAGAAATAAAGATCTTTATGGTGGATGTTTCAAGTATTAAAAAAATTATTTTATATTGAAGCTATAACATATCAAGCGCCTATGTGGAATTAAAAATAAATAAATATCTATAATATTGGAATTGTTCCATGATATATTTTCTAAATTTATAATCCTTAATCCTTTTATGATATGAATATTTTTTTTTGAAAAGCTTGGGCTTAATTATAGAAAAATACATGCCTGTCCCAATAATTATATGCTATATTGGGGAGAGGATTTGAGTGGAAAAGAGTGAAAAAGATGTTTAACTTCTAGATAGAAGTTAATGAGCAATGTTGAATGTTCAAAATAGTATACTACTATGAAGAAGTATAAAATAATAATCCTATAATGGTTTTTGGGTTAATTACCTTTAAAACCCCAATCAATGATTATTCATGTCATCTAAAACCATTGATCAAATAAAGTGGAATATTATAGAAAATTATAATGATGGGATAATGTGATATTCAATAGATTTAAAAGAATGTATAACATTTTATTGATCATATATAGATTTCTTATCCAATACCATGAATGTTTTATTGGGATTGGATACTGATGGATTCAACCCATTCGGGACATTGAGTAATAGTTATAGAATTTGTCCATTTTTTAGATCCCTTATAATATAACTCTATGGATGCGTATTCAAAAAACATTCTTCATCATTTTAGTGATTATTTCTAGAAAAAATATGTCTAGAAATGAAATTTATGTATAATTTCATCCTCTAATTGAATAATTAATAGAGTTATGTAATAATAGTTTTATATCATTTGAAGTATCTACTTGATAATGTTCAAAATGAATTATACAATAATGTATAACATTAGTTATTTCACAATACTTGGGAACTTATTTAGTGGAGAAACTTACAATGTTTTAGTTTTTCATGTTTTTAACTTTGATTTCAAATTTGTATGACTAACTTATAGTAGAAAGTGGATTTTCTTATGTCATCATAGATTTATCGATGCATATCAAAGATTTCAGTTGAACAAGTCAATAATTAATGGATTAATTGATCGTATAACAACACTAAAGTTTCCTATAGGTTCATAAATATCAACTCACATAGAAAATATTTATGGAGAATTTGGGAAGGTCTATCATTTGAATGATAATGGTAAAAAAGTTTGAAGTACATCATCAGCTAAATTTAGAACACAACAATGGAAGGAAAAAATTATATTTTTCAAACATTCATATTGGTAATTTAATTTTCTATTTCATAATATTTATTTCATGCATATTGAAAATAATGTTTGTGATGAATTTATTTTGGCATCACTTAATAATAAAGGTAAATAAAAGGACCATCTTAACGCTCGAATGAGCTTAAAATTAATGAATATAAAGTGTAATATATGACTAGATGAGAATGTAATGTTTGATGTAGTAGTTTTTTAATTAAATAATATGGATAAAGATATATTACTTTGAATATTAAAACATTTGAAAAAACCAGATAGGTATTCAAGTAATATTTAATGATATTCTAAAATTAAAGCATCATAGGTTATATGGATTGAAAATTAATGTTTCACATATTTTTATGTAGAAATGACTAAATTTTTCATTGCATAAATTATTATCTAAAAAGTTAAATATAGTTTTAATAGTATTTTTCACATTATTCAATTTTTTGAGAAATAAGTACATGAAATTATGCTTGAAAAGATTCACGAAAAATTGCAATCACACTTTTTCATATATAGATGTCATCCCCTAATAATTTTTTAATATCACGGTGCATTTGACCATGTATTTGGTCAAGGAAACTAAATTAGGCGACACCATGCAATATTAATGGATATATCCAATTGAATGGTAATTTATTCATATGTTTTTATTCTAATATAAACCATTGTTTCAAATTTATTACATATATATTTAACTATGTTTCATTTATTGTTTTTACAAATACCTTAGTCATTTGAAATTATATGTGAAAAATAAATCCCAATGAGAAGGATCTATTTTTAAAGTTTACTTGGAAGAAGAGTATCTCAATTTTTTCTAGGTATGTGGATTATATTGAGAGAAAATTCAACCATGTTAGTCATTTTGATATGTTGACTCAATATCAACTTGATAATAAATCAAAAATATTTCTTACTATTAGCTGACCATTTGGGAGGACCTCAAATATTACACTTACACAAATTAAATTATTATAGGTACATAGATATATTCTTTTAAAGAGTGAAATTATAGATCCATTCATTTAATTATTGAAGATAAAAATGAATATATGTTTGAGAAGTTGAACATGGAATGAGACAAATATAACAAAAATTATTAATACATAACTGATAGAATAATTTTCATGATACATAAGTTCATAAAATCTTGAAATTTTCCAAAATAGATTGAAATATATATTCTAGAAATGTAATAATTTATATTAATTATTTCAGATCAATAATATTGATAGTTTAGATGAAGTATCAAATGACATGATTTTTTTGGCTTAGGTTCCTTTAAATAAAGATAGTAAATTTAATGCTTACAATGTGAATAGATTTAAATTTCATACAGTTGATCAAGAAAAAGGTTTAAAAATAAATAATAGTGGTATATTTACCATCCCTAAAATAGAATATTATTGAATATTTACTAGTATTATTCAATTAAACTCCCACAATCATTTTTAATTTTTTAATTCAAATTAAAGTGGATTAATATTATAAGGGGTATTGAAATAGATTCATTATAGTTTAACTCTACGAAATTATCTCATTTGGTGGATATTTGTGACCATGAAGAGCATTATTTTTATATATTTGAATCCAAATAAAAACGGTATATTATATGGAAGATGTAGTGGATGAAAGGTGGATTTTAGTTGTAAAAATGAAACAAAGAGACTTGTTTTATATGGGAAATAAATTGTAAGAATTAAAATTTGAAACTAAATCCCATTAGTATAAATACATTGACTTGTTTGACCATGATGCTATTGAGAATATTTATCTTGAATGGGGTGATAAATTTAAAAAAATAATTATGAATCGTGATAATGATATGAATATTGAAGAAGAGAATTATTAAATTTATAGTAATCTAATAACTTATAAATTAAATATATATTATATTTTTTATTTTCATTATCACACATCTATTTGATTATTTAAATTTATTTATATGAATTAAGTGTTTAATTTTAAAAAATTTAATATTATACTTATTTTAAAATGTATGTTCTCAAATTTTTTTTAATTTTTTTATTGACAGTAATGATGAGGAATTTTTTTTCGGGATATTAGTTGATTGATGATATATGGTCCACCTTTCACCCATAAATTATTTCCTTTTTAAGATAATGCCTCACTTACTATATATAGAATTCCCTCTGGATACCTTTTGATGATACCTAGAATACCTGATGTTTCCCTCCCAATAGTATATGTTACATTTTCTATAGGTACATCCACCCCATTAGATAATAATGGTAGGACATATGGTTGTGTAGGTGATATTCATGAATTGATGGAGTAGGTGGTAACTCAGTTACCTCATAAGGATATTTAAGGTTCATGAATATAGGTAAAAATTTTAATGTAAAAAACTTTTTTTTTCAATTTTGTATACTAATAATTTTTTAAAAGAATATAGATAAAATAGTGTTAGATATACAAACATTTTATTTTAAAAGTGTGGAATCTAAATGACATGAAGATAGTGGTACCATTTGATAGTTTTGGGGTTTTGATACAAGATTCTCCGGGAATAGTCAGCCATATCTTGGTCTAGTTGGCTTGTGATCCAGTGACCCTTCCCATTACTTATTCATATTGGAGACACTTTACTTTTTCTTATAAGAGTGAGGTATTTGATTCTTAGAATAATTTATTTTTTATAAATTATTAATTATTGGTTAAATTTGTTTTCATTTTGTAAAAAAATTATAATAATTTGTATAAATTATATTTTACAGACATTATTCCATTTTACTATTCCTGATTCCATCACACATCCATGGATATTAAAAATTTTTGGTAATAAATTAAAGGATTTTATTTGATTTTTTTTTCTCAAATTTAATGATACACCATTGACTATTAAATAGAAATATGATAAGGAATGTGGAGGTGTACCTCCGGAGTAGTGGATAGTTTTTGTTGATAATAATCATCATGAGAAGAATATGGTATTGAATAATATCTGATTATATTAATATCATTTTATAAATAGTTTTACTACTTTTATTTAATTAAATATTATTTATTACAAGAAGTGTCCAAGAAAAATGTATTAATTGGAGAGGAACAAATCATCCCACATACATCCAGTTTGAAGTGTTTTTTTGAGAAAAATATTTGTGCTGGTAATATTTTAATTAATTCACATACTTATATGTTAAATATTATGTGTTTTATATATTAAAATATTTAATTATCTATTTTTTATATAAAAAATGTAGCTAGGGTGAATGGTTGCTCAGAAAAATGTTTGGTTAGATATTCATACCAAATCTGATAGAAGTTACATGAATGTTCCTTCCATAGATATTGGGGTAATTTTTTTTTTATCTTTTTGTTTTATATTAATTTTTATTTTAATTTTAATTTTAATGATATTTTATTAGGATGTTAAAATAAGAGAATTTTTGGATGCCTACCCCACACACTCATACTCAGTCTCCTAGAATGATCCTATTGTCCATGTGTGTGGGAAGGATCATCCTAGTCATATGCATGGGATGATTTCTATAAAATACCCATATCAGGTATTTAGTAGGTCATCGCGGTCATTAGAGTTTTTATTAGGTCATCTAGGTCATCAAGGTTGTACCTTTAAAATATACATTGGTTGAATTATATCAAAATATGACTAGAAATTTCCCCAATGAGATTGCCTCGATGGATGAAAAAATTCAGTAAGTAAATTTCACAATCTCATTATCCTTTAAATTATTATTTTCATATCTTTATGTTTATATATATATATATATAACTTCACTTAATTTTAATATAAATTATAATGAAAAGATCATAAATAGGGAGTGAAGATAGAGATGGTAATCGATTATTAGGTGGCAGTTAATATGAAGATTGATTTGAAACTCCATTTTGTTAAATTTTTTATATAACTAAACTATGTACTTGATTTTTTTTATATTTTATTAAATATAATATTATATTTTTTTACTTATTAATAGGGGTATATTATTTTTTTGGTGTATGTTAATGTATATTCTAAATTGATGCATATAAACCTATCGATATATTTATATAGTTTGGTAAGAGGATGTTATGTTTTATCATATCAATGACTCATATATCTAGAGTGTAATTTGTGACATATAATTGGTTTGTATATTTATTTTAGAAATTCAATTTTCCAACATTTTCATAGTTAGGTTGGTGTTCTATCTAATGATATTCTCACCCAATTTTATGATATGAATCTGGATGTTCTAGTTTGTAGTGGCTACTTTGATATAATTTTTCCACTAAAAAAATCACAGATGTTTGAAACCCTAATAATTAATTATCATTACTTGGTGGTAGTTTAAATTTCTGTGTGATGACAAGAAAAATGAAAAATAAATCTAGTATTATATATATAAAACCTCTACCAAATATTTTTTTGAGACATTTTTACAAGTCCACTGTGTAATTCAAAAAGCTATCATGAAATATCTATCGATTTCATATTTCACAATAGTTTTTATTAAATAACCTGGAATAACTTTTTGGTAGTTTAAACCATCAACAAACCAAAAAAACACACTATTAATGATTATTTTTCATAGAGTGGGATCTCATAATATCTTTGACTAGCTTTATAGTGTGATAGATAGATTATTATGTGGAATATTAATTTTTTATAGAACCAATAATCCACTGATCCCATGTAGTTTTACTCACTTTAGCATGGAATAAATAATGTGATGTCCCATGACTTAAATATCTAGAACTAGTGAATATATAAAACATTTTCACTCAGTTTCATGTTGAATGGTTCCTCATACTCTAGAATAATCTTCCCCACTTTACCACACACTAAGACATAAACCATTGTCTCATGGTGAAATCCACTTGACTCCCAAAATAGCATGGAACACAATTCTCCTAGGATTGTGTTCATAGTAAAATTGACTCCACATAAATTACTCAAATAAACCCCTATAACCCAACGAACCCAGTTTTGGTGTGGGACTCATCATATTAGATTAATTAATTTCTCAAATTAGATTAACTCAGTGGAATAATATTTTATATAATACTAACAAATTCGTCTATAAACATCATCATGAAGAAAATGCGACATGATTCATTCTCATATAAGAATAACTCAAGACACACACTACTCACATAAGATATATTCATTTATCGCATGAGATTAACTCAACCATATTGTGACATGATCACAATCATTCATTCCATGGTCTTTAATTCTGTAGAAAAATTTCATTCCTTTCATTATTATGTATCACCAATCAACTCCAATGAGCTTCCAACTTATCCATGAGCCTGTTTCCAATGAATACACCTTGAATCCATCCTAATATCATGAATAAATTTATTCAAGAAACAAGTCATTCCATGTTAAATATGAAGGTCAACTAAACACCTCATTCTATGATTTAATGATTATTATGAGAGAACTCCATCCCATGGTGTACGATAAATTCCATGTTGACCATATATTAATTGAGATAAATTCAACTCACCCTTTTTATATTCACTTAATGAGGATTCAACAATATCTCAAAGAGATATTTAGAATTCAAGTGCAGGGGCTATGTAGCTACAATGTATTTTAGTAACTGAATTTTCTTCCATTATTAGATTATTTTAAACTACTCATTATTTTATTTTTATAATCCCTTCTTAAAAACAGTTTCTTCATAATTACATGGGCCAATTTTTTAGGGAGAATGAAATAAATGTTTTCCAAGTATAAAACTATATAACCATTATATAGGCTTATTATCTATTTCTTGAGGGAAATCCACAAAAAAGTATAATATTTAATTAATATAGGACTAAGTATTTATTAATTTTGGAATTATCATATGATTTTATAACCATGATGATCATATATACATTTTAATCCTCCTGATAATAATAATAATTTTAATTTATCCATGAAAAAGATAAATTCTTATTATTCACTTCTTTTTAATTCTATAATCCCTTCAAAATTTTAATTATTATTTTTAATAAAATATATTTACCATAATTTCACCAAAAACCATTAATTAAACCAACTAAATAATTAGTCTAAATATCAATGATGAGAAACTTACAAAAACCTATATTTGGGTGATTGGCCTCTTATTTTCAATATCTACCTTGTTAGTTTTTTTTAGGAAAAAATAAAAATTATAATTTATATGCACCTTATTATAATTGTATAACAAAATTCTAGAATCCTTTTTGAGGATATGGTATTTATAGTGTTTTTTTTGATTAAAACCATTAAATTTTGAAAATAGTTTACTTCTTTTTTATTTTTTATATTTATTTACTATACCTGGGGATTTTGTTTTTTTAGTTTTAGGGTATTGGTTTATAAATATAACACTTAATAAAAGGAGAAAATATTTACTTGTAGAGAGATTACTTCCACTCAATTAAGATATTGAACACACACCCCAAGTGAGAAACCATCTAACCATATATAACAAATAACATGACAAAGTAAACCATGAAAAACCTAAGGAACTAAACAATTATGAATCACCTTCTATATAGGGTATGGAATTAATTATTATTCAATCTATGATCCAAGATTATAATTTCAATATTAAACTAAATATAATGAAACTCATTGAGAACACCATGTAATTTATTGGAATACCAAGTGATACCAAAACAAAAATATCTCAAATTCGCTTGATATTTTTGATATATTTCAATAAAATAGAGTTTTAAATGATATAGTATATAATAATTTGAGTTTATCTGGTGATTCCTAAATTGCATTTTATTGGGTTTTTAGGTTGATGTTGGAGTTTTTAGAGGCCCAGTGAAGGTTTCACGGCTAGGTTCATGGTCTAAGAGATCATATAAAATGACCATGAAAGTTATCATTCTTGGAGAACAAAGCCTACATGGTTTTAGGTACAATATCAAGGGTAGTTAATTAAGAACATGTATTCTTGGTTTATGAATAGAGGGACCTATACCACCATAGGAGATTTATAGGATGATCATGTAGTCATGTTCAAGTTATTTTTTGATTTGGATTGTATGTACACTAATAAAATATAATATTGTAATATATGTTTTTATTTGATTCAAAATGTAGTGTTTTTTTGTATTTCGTTGGATCTATTAATTTTTTTTGTATATATGGATGAACATGATAGAAATAAAATATGGAAAAAGTTCCCCAGAACATATATATTTTAGGATTTTCACTACAAAGTTGTAGATCTTTGGAGAAGGGAGAGAGGAACTTGATGGGCATGATGGTATAACAACCTTCAACATTGGATATTATCCTAGGAGAGCCATAATATTTTATCTTTATGCCAACACCTATAACTAAGAATCAAATTTATATTCCAAAATTTTTTGAATCAATATTAGGATCTAGGCCTAGGATACCTATTTTATATCCCAACCTTATATTTGAGGAGTTGAGATCTACTAGTTCACAACTGGAGAATATTTGGTAACTCCACACCTATATGGGTATCCAAGTTTTAGACCAAAACATTTCTGAAAGGTTTGGAATTTTAGTTGATATTACCATTATCCCGAAGTATATACATTTATTAAAATTTCTCAAGATTAGTATTCCTACTTATAATGATCTATTTTGTGATTTCAAAACTATATTTGAGTTTTAAAAACATGCATATAGAGTAGATCCCATCAACATAATGCCTCCCATCCATTTTCTTCTATGACACAAATATTTTAAAAAAACATGAATAAATTTGAATATGGGTGTGGTTTTACCCTATTTCATTCAGAACAACCTCTGTATCCTCTATTTATAGACCTAATACTACTTCTATGCTATCTATTTGGTAAGAGATTATTTACCCAAGTCAAATTATAATCAAAACTCATTGAAGAGTAAACTTTTTTTCTATTCAAAATGTATCATTCATCACTATATCAACACCATATATTTTCCATAATAAGTAACAATGGTGTCACTAGTAATAGAGATATAGATATCTCATATTTATTAACCAAAGAGCCTACTTCAGTGCCCTCTATTTTGATAATGGTCACTTATATTAAATTTTCATTGGATATTAAGGTGTCTTGAATGGTTTTTCCTATACAATTTTTTTAACACAACATTGGGGGGGGGGTCAAAATCTCTACACCCCTTGAGAAATTGGGTATAACATAAAAAATGGATTAAATCATGTTTTATCATATAGAGATGATCTATAAGTATATGAACACCTACATTCTCTTGAGGGTATACCTTGTAGTAGAAAAGATTAAGAGCCTAAAACCCGTAATGATGATGTTGAATAAGTACCCCCATACTAGTTTTTAAAACAACCTCCCAGATAATTCCTTCATCTTCTACCACATAACCACCTCTTTTGAGTGAGATATCTTAATATACAACCATAACCAATAAAAAATATATTTTAGATACTATTGGTAGAATTTATATATTCTTAGACTCGATAGAGTTATTTCTAGTCCACTTTCCATTCATGATTGATAGAAATTACCAACTTTTTTCCACATCCATAACCAATCCTCAAGCATTAGTGATACCAATTCCATTTTTTGGATTATGTGTTAGATAGATGAATATTTATAGTCTAGATGGTATATTAAAATCTAAATATATATAATCCTAATACACCCACACCTCCCACACTATAAACTTAGGATCTCCAAACATCCACTCCTACTGATGATTCCACATCTACAATAGTACCAAAAGAGATGAATGTTGTCTCCTTAGAGTCTACTGAGTGACCAACATTTTTTAGAATACCATGATCTGGATTTATATATATATTTATTATAAATGGTTTTATTATATTGGTATGATGATTAGGATACATTCAAATTTTATTGACACATACATCTTCAATCATCTCCATACCATGGAAGTTTTTTTGAACCTTACTTGTTTTCTATATTTAATAATCACTTTCACCCACCATTTTATTTTTAATTTTCTGATTTACAGATTACCATGGTCTATGATAACCTTGAAAATGTATATTATAATTAACAATTTTGAGTACGATTCTAAAATTTACTTATTGAACCATTCTTTAAGATTATTTTCTGTTCCAAATTACTTGAAAATTTATTTGTGTGTTATGATTGATCACCAAATATCTAAAACTTTCATTTAAATTATGTTTATAAATAAATTCATTGTAAAATAAAATAAATATCATAGAGACCATCTTTGTTTTTAAATCACTACCTCTTTATTTTCTTTTAAATCCCTATTTATAGTAGCCAACTTTGACCCATGAAGAATCCAATTTATTAACAAATCATTTTTTTCTCAAATCCCTTTATTCCAAAATTCTTCCTAAAAATTTCTACATGATTTTATTTTTAAGGGAGGAGGAAATACCATCTTGGTATGATATACTTATTATTACCACAAAAATGAAGTGTGAGGGTGGTAATTAGTCAACCTACATTGATTTTTATATTCTATAAAGTCAAACTAACTATTTATTGGGGTTTAAATGAGGATTAATTATTGGATAATTTTTTTTATTATCATCACCTAATACACAAAAATACACACACAAAAATTTATATATATATATATATATAATAAAAAAAAATTTAAAATAAACAATGATAATAAAAAAAGGGCAATTTGATAAATAATGAAGAGAGCTATTTTTAGATAAATCATTAAAATATTTTTGATAAAAAATTCAACTCCCATTTAATCCATTTTTTTTTAAAATTAACCCACATCCCCTCAAACATATATTTTAATTGAAAATACATCTTGATGTATTTATTTTTTTATAGAAATTATATAATAAAATATATAAAATATAAGCATATATAATCGTGTATAATCAATTAGTTTTTGATAAATAATATAGAAAAATATCATGAGTGATATTCTTTCCTTGAGATGAGTCAAGTAAAAGAAAATTTTTCTTATATAAATAAATATTGAATAAATTTATATAAATATATATAAAATCTAAAATAAAACACATTGTATGTCTGAACATATTTATGAATAAAAGAAAAGTATTATAGTTTTATGTATGATATGTATAATTAGGAAACTTATTTTATTTGAATGGGGATTTCTAAATTGTTTCCCCTAGAGAGAATAGGTTAAAGCGAAGTATAATTTTATTATCCTCAATCCATGCATGATTTTTTTATTTATTTTCACTTAAAATACAATCAATTTTATCCTTGATCTTGGTATGTTGAGTATATTTCTATGGAATTCACATAAATTGATAAAATTTATAGATTTTAAGGAAGGAATAATATATTTATAATAATATGGAGTTGGAGAACAAAAAAATAATAACATATAAAATTTAAATAAATACACACTATGAAATTTCATAGTCGCACATGAAGTATTGAAGAGAACACACGACCAGGCCAAGGGATAATACACACCAATTTTCATTCCTAGAAGATATTATATCTTTGTGGCCATGTAAATTCTATGTAATTCACATAAAACTCCATGATAAGTGATGGATTTAGGCATTACAAACTATACTAGTAGTAATATACATGAAATGTACAATCCACCCTTCAACTGTTATTGGTCAAAAGTCAATTATAGGTGAAAAACCATGTGTAAATCCTAGAAAAGTGACCATAGACTCACTAAACACTATATAATTATTTTCATTGCATATATTCATAAAAAAATATAAATATTGGCCTTGGGAAGTTGATACAAGTATAGAAGGGGAAGCCAAAGATATTGTTCAATTGTTGTTCGCCTAGTACTGAATTGATTTTAATTTAATCTATTTCATATTTTTTATTGTTATAATATTCCTTTAATCTTCAAAATATCTTATACATATGGGAAGGATTGATTATATACTTATATTTTTTATGATTCAAATTTCCATGAGAGGATAATAAATCGTGTATGGGGGTTATGGAATTGTTATTTATTTTAATAAGTGAATCTTCTTCCTTTCTTGGTTAATCTTTAATTACTATTAATTGGATTTTGATTCTACCTTCTTGGAAACCATTTATCCTGAATTATATGGACTGTGTTTATTTAGGGATAATGAAACCAAATATCTCATAATATAAAACTACATAACCATTATAGTGTCTTACTATCCATTTTCATATGAAAATCCATAACCAAATCAGTTCACTACAATTTCACAAAAAATCATTAATCCAACCACTTAAATAACTAGCCTAAACATCCCTAGATAGAAACTTAAATTTTTTTTGTATGTGATGGACCACTTACTTTCACTAGATACATCGTTTGTTATATTTTTATGAAAAAATATCAATTCTAATTTGGAAATTTTTTGTGATTGGTGCGTGACCATCCACCATTAATCATAATGCTCTACATAGACTAGTAAATTAAATTAATACAAATATAATTCTTTTCATGGGTCAAAAACCAAATGGAATTTAAATATACTAAAATATCTCCAATGGGTTAAAAATTAAGTAAATTAATTTCAACAACCCCCTTTATTCTCTACTTATAGTAAATATAAGATTATACCTCTCATGGGTCAAAATTAAAAGTTACTATAGTACCATTTATCTCATGTTTTAGAAATCAAAGAAAATATAATATAATGTCTCCCATTTATTATAATATATAATAAATGATATATAATGAAAAATTTATAACTACACTTACAAGTTAATGAATTTATTTAATAAATATATATGAATTTTACATTTCATATACAAATATTGTTTACAATTTCTATAACTGATAATGGAAATTCACCTAAGAAATTATTGAGATATATGGATTCCCAAATCACCCAATCACGAAACCATTAAACCACAAAAATATTTTATTTCATAATATTTCATCCAAGACATGACATAATTTTTTATTAATCAAATCCACCAAAAAAATTTGTAATTCATAGAACATAATAATTTATCATTTACACATTCCCTCATACAAAGTTTCATCAATTTTAAGTAACTGATAAGTCATTACAAATATCATAACAATTATTAATTATGATCTAGTATTCACCCGCTATCCATTTAATGATAATTATTAATCATGATATCATTTTTATTATAGACATTCATTAATTATGTAATCACTCTTGAGATGAAAATTATCATTCATGAACCGATATTTGATATAAATTTAAAGTTACAACATAAATCATTTATTAACCTCTTATAAATCATTATTAATAATTTATGAACCATATTTTAATTAATTACTCCTTATAAATATCTTTTGTCAATGAAATTAAAATTGATACTATATAATATATTTTTTATTCTCAAGAAATCCACATTAATGGTTCGGTGGGAAGCTTAATAATAAATAACCAAAGATCAACCAACAAACACAAAAAAAGATAAAATAATACAAAAACCAAATCAAATTAATTTTCAATAAGCCCTGGACTATAAAATTCATATTGATACCTACATGATAAGGCTCTATTATCAAGATCTAGATTCATACAATGTTTTTATTCAATAAAATATGTGATAAAAAATATAACTATTATATAATCATTGATAGAGAAAAAACACTATTTAATTTTGGTATGCATGAATTAAAATTGTAAATATAACTATACATGTTTATCATTGAGACCATGAGGAAATATTTTTGTAACCAATTTTATATTATTATTATCTAGAGATAGATTATATTTAAAATTAATATAAATTTCCCCATTTCATTCTTTCCACGAGGACTTTCCAAAGATGATGAATATCTATTTCATCATAGTAAAAAAATGTGAGGGATATGTGATAATGCTCTAACTTGGGACATGCACTTCTAGGGGTTCATCCATAGTCTTTGAGGCTTGATCATTGATTATTGATTTCAAAGGGTATTACTATACTATAATCTCCTTGGAACCTTAAATAATCTCAATACAATGCTCCTTATACATAATGGATTTTCCCATTTACCTAGTCACTATTGTTTTTGGTATGTTAGATTAATCCTTACGTCATTTCGTTTTCATCCATGGAGTCATCGTAAGTCCTTTCAATTCAGTTATGGGGTTTCTATTTTTTTGATAAAGGAGTGAAACAAATCTTCATTATGAAATTATTATTTATTTTTTGTTTTATATTAAGAGGAAAAAACTCCTTATGTGACAACATTAGCGGAATCATCAATTTTAAATCCCTAGGGGTCCTTTGTTTCATTTTATGGCTCTAATTTTGCATCTATATTGTGAATTTTATTCCTCCTAAACCACAATATTTTTTTAACCCTAATCCTACTTTTCCAATATGAACTCCATCAGCTCCTCAAACTGGTATTTAAGATAAATCATTATAAGTGTATATTGATATTAATTTTAGTTATTTACTTTCCCTTCATTGGAAAAAATGCTTTGTACTTGAGAATAATCATCCTCTTCTGATATTCTTCATACCAAACCATCGGATACACTCCCATTACTAGAGTATGTAGACACTGAGGATGCATATATCCAGTCCTCAGTCATTAGGATACTTTCATCAATAGCTGATGATATCTCAATGAGACAAACTAGGCTCCTTGTGTATTGTTATTATAAGACCTATGCAGTTTCATTCTCCATCAAAATTAAAACTTCACACTGAATTTCATTACTCAACATGTGAGTTAAATCCAAAAAAACCCTCTCTATGATTATTATATCAATATATTCACTCACATAATAATATTTTTTATCTATATAACTATATAGATTCATATTAACTACATGGATATTTCCACAGAACCTATGAAAAAATTTATCATACTCATGGCCTTACTAATTACAAGATATGAAAACATCAATCCACTATTAATAATTTATTTCTACTGTTATTAACTTTCTATATTAATCTAGGTAAATTAAAAGGGGTTCATAGAGACATCTATTTCCATATACACATGATGGGTAATGGGATGGAACAAGGTACTGGTTTTTCAATCCATGAAAAAAACTGCCCAACATTCTTAAGCAATTTAAGAATATAATAAATATTAAAGGGGAGGGCGATTCCAAGGAAATGAACTCAAATCACTAAATATGGATATCATAGTTCAAATTAAAAATCAAAGGACCACTTAAATAAGAATAAACAAACCAAATTTAATACATAAGGTGATCAAGACCAAGCATTCACCATGTATTCTTCATCTATGAATCACATGATAATTTTTCAAGTATCTAGAAACCTCATGACTACATGGTTTTTAAGACCCAATGTTCCATTTAAAAATTTATTAAACACATCCACATGAGGTCAATGAATACTGAATCACACCACCAAAGAATAATTTAGGATATCCAAATCTTCAATGAATTCTAAGGGAGAGATCCATAGAGATAGGGATTTATTATTGGATGTGAGAACTTTAAGGATAAATGAAATTCTAGGAAAATTCAGATGGAGATCTAGATTCATGAAGTGAGTGAAACCATAGAACCCACACACTATTATCTATTCTATATTGAGACTATAAACCTTTGACGGGGGAGGGTTTTCATTAGTGTCCATCTCTACCTAGGTCTATGAATCCATAACTAGAGAGACACACAAAATATTTTTTGAGAGACATCATAATCACATCAAGGTAAACTATGTGATGTGTCAAGGTCATATGTTCTACTTAATGGTGAAGTATGCACTGTGTAAATGTCTACCCTATTTCAATGACCTGTATAAGGGTATATTTTGTGGTTAAAGAGTTACAACAAGGTAGTATTTCATAGCAGTGAGTTGTGTTAAGGTTACTCAACACATCAACTCTAAATTAAAACGACGAATACCTAAATTCTCAAATAAACTTCAAAGAAGGAAGTAGGAGCTTGTGCCAATGATTATTTCTACAGAAGTCAATAGAGATGAATCAATCCAAAAATTGCATAAAAGTGATAAATTCATGGAGCCGAAGACCAATGTATGCAGAGGATATGATATTCAGTGGAATGAGAACATTCAATTTGAATATTCCCGATTGATCTAGTTTGAAGGTGAAAATGAATTATAATCCCCACTAAGTAGAGAACTAAGAGGTGAGCTCAGAGCTGTGGGCTGTGAGTTAAAATTCTTGGCGTTTATTAAAAATGGGCATGTGACTTAATTAGAATGGGTGAACCACCATTCACTGATCATTCAAAAACTAACCAATTTAGAATGAGGAATAATTTCCAGAGAGAAGGGATAATATTAGAGGCACATGACAGGCTTCAAGGATAAATTAGGTAGGAAGATGGATAGTGGAGTAGAGTTATCTCATTGAAAGATATAGATCCATCTTCTTCCCCATTTAATTTCTAATTCATTATATATTTTTATTTTTCTGTCCTTTTCTATTATGGACATGAATTTTTTATAAATTCTTCTAGGAAATTTAATTGATTTAGTTTACTAATTCATTTTTTTTCTTACTTCTATTTTATTTTGGACTTTGATTCAACATTACTAGGAATTTTACTGTTAATACTATTTTATTTAGAATGATGTATTGAAAAATTAAAATCATCTTTGAAACTATTTGTAAATATCCACTCACTATAAAAAATTGATATACTTTGTGCTGAGACAGAATAATGGACATTAAAAGATAAAAATTAGATTATTCGATAAATGAATTCCTAGGTCATTATACCTTGTTTAATTATTTTTTTCTAGATGATTTTGTATCTTCAAGCTACTTTAATCTAATTACTATTGATCCATTTAATAAATCCTCATACCAATGACCCATATGTTTGTTTCTAACACCTTAAACATCAAACACTATCCTTTCTTGCGTCTTATTCATTCTCTACATATTTCTCACAATTCTTTTTATATTTGCTTATTAAATTTCTATTCTCTATTTTATTAGTTTATAATTTAATAATTACATTAGAAAATTACCCTTATTACCTTGGGTTTGAAGCATATTTTCACAAAAATAGTGTTAGTGGAAGATATAAATTGATATTTTGATATCTACAATGATGGTAATAAAGTGTTCATAAGTACATGGGGCATGTTGAGAGAAATGAATATCTTAAAGAATAAAAGATAAGAGAAGTTGAGAGAAGAAAAAACTATTGAAGGAAGATGAAGAAGAAAAATATAGAATATGATCTACATTTTGCGAGAAAGAGGAGGTACATGCCCTATACCTATCCATTAGTATTGCTACCATGATTTTTTTACCTTTTGATCCACCCCAAAATGTTTTGTTTTTATAGTGCATCACACCCCTTTTTTAGAAATTCTCATTATAGGTATAAGACCACAACCCTATTATCAAGAGCACATGATCCACCCCATCCCCTAATGTGGGACTCACATATTTTTAATAGGAACACACCAGTAAGAGGATAGTTGAATTCATATCATGAACACACTATGGGAGCTTTGGATAACATTGGGTCAAAAGAACCCCCCTTAAATATTACCCAAGGGGGTTTCAATCCTAACCCCATCTTTGATACCAGGTATAAGTCCTACACCTATCCATTATCATTTCTTCTATGATTTTTTCTGTTCTAGGAACCACTCCATATAGTTTTGTTTTTGTAGGTCATCCCACTCCTTCTATAAAAGTATTTATTTTAGGGAGTGTATCACACCCTTATTATCAGGTGCACACAATCAACCCCATGCCTTAATGTGGGACTCATGTATTTCTTAAAGATGCACACCAAAATGAGGCTAGTTAAGGACCAACCATAAGCACTCAAGGGGAGAAATGAACTACCTTGGGTCCTAAAATTACTTTAAATCTCCTCATCTAATCAAATAATCACATTATTTTCTAATAATATTATGTCAAGTTCCAAGAAACATCACATGAATCAATTATGAAAAAATATTCATTCTAATAAAAAATAATTTTATTTATTCATTATGGAATTGTCATGAAGGGTTTTTCAAGAATAATATCTACATTACAATTTTCATTAATTAAAAAACATGAAAATTACTAATTATAAACCTTTAATAGATCAGAATATCAAAAAATTTCTCAAAAAATTCAATTACATCATTATATCAGAAATTGAAGACAAAAATTTGAATGAATGATATTTATCTATTAAAAACTCATTTTATGTTTAATTAATTCAATGATCACTCACACTAATACATAATCTTAAAAAATAATAAAAAATATTATTATAGTTCATAAAAAAATTATAAATCAATTAAAAAAATTATTTCAATTAATTATAAACAAGTTAAATTTATTATTTCAAGGAGATTCCCATGAGAGAATATTTAAAATTTTTATTAAAAAAATAGAATGAGTTTAAATAAAATGGTATTTATCAATCATAAAAAATTAATTAAATAATAAATCAAGTTTTCAAAATAAATTGCATCAAAATAATATTATAGAAAACTTATCATGATATAATGAGAACATGATTTTTTAATGATATAATTAAATCAATAATTTCTCCAATGAAAATTCACATTAAAAATTTAAAAATTCATGAAAACCCCATGATTTTTTTAATGATCCATAATCAATGAATCCAAGATATTTGAAAAATAAAAAGATAGTATGAAACTAATATATCATACAAACCCAATTAACAATGATTGATGATGATTTAATGGAAGAAATCCATTATAAAAAACAAACTCCTATGTCTTCCTTGCCTTTTATTGAAAATATAAAATTTTTTAAGATTTTTTTTAGTGAGAAGAATCAATGATAATGAACCCGTGATATTAAGATAAAAGAGAAAATAAAGTAATTTATTAAAAATATATATCTTGTTAGAAGATAAAATAAACTATTTAAGATGAGGGTTGTACATGTGAAGAGGGGAGAGTGGGATATTGATTTTTTCAATATGGGCAATCAAAAATTGAATTAAAATAAAAAATTGGGCATCCTAATTTTAAAATATGCTAATTTATTTTAACTTTATCTAAAATTCAACCCCAAATATTTCTTTTAAACTCAAATCCTTTATTCACCTTTTTTACAAGATAAAAAACCATTTAATCACTTGTTCTAATCTCAATATAACTTATAAAATCTGATTTTTTCCACCATGTTTTACTCCAAAATTGTATAACTCATTAAATTCATGAGATATCATCACATATATTAAAAATAAAACCCACTTTATTTAATCCATCAAATTATTTATTACATATTTTCCATTATGAAATCAAACGATAGAATTTTTAATAATGGGAAAAATTAATATTTAAAAATTTAAAGATATTTGATTATATTAAATAAATAATATATCTACAACATCCCCATTATTAGTATTATCACCTATAAAAGGATTTCATGATTTTACCTATTAGATATAATTATCTATTTTCACATCATAGTAATCTTATAGTCCCTTGTTTATTTATCTACCTTTCTAATTTCCACAAACTTTACACATGAAAAGAATTTTCTCGAAAGATTATTCTCACCCATTTGAGATCTATATCATCCAATAAATGTATGTGATATTACTATGACATACCTTCTTCAATACATGATTTAAACATTATTCCTTAATAAAATATTTTTTTAATAACTTCAAAGGTAATTTTGACATTTAGTGTTTGAAACAAGGCACATAACCCATTAAGTACATAGGAAAAATAAAAATACAGCCTTTATTCAATCCTCTTGAATTAATTATTTATTATTATATCCTATTTTATCTCCATGAAAGTTATTTCTTGGGGGAATAAATCAATAAAAATGGGTGATATATTCATAATAATATCACCAAGGTTCAATGCCAAGGCATCATAAAACATATTACTAAGGTTATTCTCCAAGGTATCGTAAGACATGTCATCTCTAGAGATTAATTAAATATCCAATTCATTGGACTGATATTAGTGTGAAACCTTCATATTTATTAATTCTTGTGTCCACATAGATCACATATCATAATAAATTATTTCATTAATAACCCATATAAAATAAATAATGTGTTTCATATAAAGTCATTGAATATATAAATGTTCAAAGGAATATAATTTTCATCATTTTAAACCCATGAGAAGGGAATGTGGGTTTCATAAATGTAAATCCCCAATAAATGATTTATAATTTCATATATATGAATACCATTGAATAAAAATAGGGTTAGGTATTCATAACATAAAAATGGAGGCATAAAGAATCAAATCATGATTTCAGAAACATAATGGTATACAAAGTTGTTTATGTAATGGGATTAATGAGAGATAATTGAAGTCTATAATTACTTGAAAACATTTGAACTATAATGTAATGATCATAAGTTCATGAGAAAATAATAACTTTTAAATTAGAATACTAACTATAATGGAAGTACTTGGATAAAAATAGAGAGGAACATAATCCCTTAAATCATGTGATAACTTCTCAAAGCATGAGGAGAGCTTCCTGGAACCTTTTAAACTACTTGGAAAGGCTCTAGAGAGAAAAGAAAGGAAAAATTTGTGCTCAATGGTTTAAGAGTGAATGAAATGGGATGGATAAGTGGGTATTTATAAAAAATTGAGGGGAAGTGTTTATTAACTTCTACATATACGCCTTAGAATACTTGGTTGGGGAAATTAAAAACTATTGGCTTACCCATAACAATAGCTCATGGATTCAGACATTAAAGGAATATTTTTTGAATTTTATCCATGATTGAACCAAAATACAATTTTTAATTTTATTTTCTGAATGATAAATTAATATTTCAATTAATTATTGTCTTAAAAATATTAATCTCTATTTTGGACTTTGGAAATTTATTTATAGGTATGAAAAATAATTTTAATTTATTAAAATAAATTATATGAATGAAATAACATATTTTTGATCATCAATTCACTTATATTAATTATTAAACTATTATTAAATTTTTACGAAGTCATAAAACAAATAAAAAATAGAAAATTATATTTCTAAAATTTATTAAAAAAAATAGTACCATAGAAAATTCTAAAATTTTTCCCTAACCTAATTTCAATGTGATGATTTCCAATATAAATTTTATTTTATAAAAATAATTTTATAAATATAATAATTTTAACTTTTAAATAAAAATCCTCATTTCTTGAAAAATAAGAATTTTTATGACATAATCAAATTTATAGACTTATAAAAATTACCTTGGAAATTATTATATTGTAATATCATTTATATTTATATAAATAATGTTTTATAAGACTATTTCTTGAAAATATCCTTTACTTAAAATCTTAAATGAAATTATATATTTTCCAAAAATATAATTAGGTTTTATTTATATCCAAAAATATATTTATCATTATTCATCTTATATTCTTATGTATTTTATTAAATAATATAATAATGAAAATTGGTTTAAATTAAACTCTATTTAATTTGTTATAATAAAATTTCACCTTTATAATTCTAAGGTCTAGACACATAACCCCTTATTACACCGACATACTCCCTAATGGTAAGGTGTGAGATGATGATACTTTCATGGGGTGGTTCTGTTACCACTAATCTAGTGGTGATCTCCACTAACTTGAACTTCTACTATAGTTGATTATGATAAAGGCTTACTTGTTAAGGATATACTTGGGATTCGTCAAGGGTGAACCCTAGTGATGCTACCACCCTCCCAAGTTCTAAAAAATGGTCTCTAAAAGGAATGATCCAATTGGTTGAGGCCATCATTTCTCCATTATTCATAAATTATCTTTTATCATTAGATATATACTAATTATAATGGTAACATTATTACTAATGATCATAATGACCAACAATAATATTGACTAACGGTTAGGTAACTATCAGATCCTAATAGTAACTTTTCCCTTTATTCCCTATATATAATTAACCATTATCACACATTAATATTCACTAATTTACATACAAAGGTTCTATATATTCCATGATAATTTCAATCATATTCCTAACTCTTATGTTTCTTTTTTTACTATAATTATAATAGGAGCATTATTTAGAGAATTCAAGCCTATGTATTTGACATTAGTGTGTATATTTTTCCTTTTTCATTTATCTCTCTATAATATTTATACTTGTTATATTAAATATTAATTATTGATATGCAATGAAATTTAAAAGTCATTCTTTGTAAATATATTATAAAGTATAATAAAACAGACATTGTGAAACATGAGTTCCTTTATTTTTATTATATATTTATATAATGTAACATATTTGATAACACCTTTTACATGAATACCAAACAAAATATTTACCTACCAATACCATTCCCTTTTTTCCATTCATTTTCCATTATGTACAAAATAATTCCATCATACCAAAAATTGTCTTTATATTTAGATAAATATAACCTATCTTGATATTCTTATCAAACTCCACACATACAATATTTTATATTTATCAGTATTTAAATACATATATTTTAAAATATTTAATAATCTTATTTTATTTTCATGTATAAATCGATTCATTTTATTACAACATTTCTTTAAGTCCTTAATATTTTAAAATTTCCCATTAGCATTTATGAAATCACAAAAAACCCCAATAATAATAAAATTTTCAATTGTCATGGAACTATTTGGTAATATTGGGGTGTAAAAAATATTATGATTGATTAAAATGTCTCATTATTTTTTATTTCATGTGTGCTGAGAAAATTACAAAGTTATTAAAATTAATAAAAAAACTTATTTATTTGACCATCCCTATATGTTTTCCCAATATTAACTTCCCCTAATGACCCGATAATCATGATTATATAATTTTTCCAATTTAACCCTCTCTAATAGTACAAAAATAATAGAAATTAAACATAAAATAAATTTCCCATCCTCTTTTGAAATATTAAATATTTATTATATAATTGGCACATTATTCTTAACTTATCAATGAATTTATTTACCGCTTATTCTCTAAATTTCTTACTCAATGTATCCACCATACTAATTATCTTTCTCCAGATTTAAATTATATCAAAATTAATGATTTTATTACAAATTAACTATCTATTCTAACATATATATAATTTATTTTAAAAAAATCACTTTAAACAATCATTTTTATCATGTAAAACAACCTTTAACTAAATAAATAATATTAAAAAACTTCAGATCAAAACTACCATAACTAGATTTAAGTCATTAATATGATAAATATTTTTATGTGTACTTAATTAAAAAATACAATGATCATATGAATTATCTATTTTCCTGAGTATACACCACATGTTTCAGAAATTTAATATAAAATTATAAAAAAAATTGATTCTATGTTAAAGGATCTGATGGTTAACTTACTCTATTGAAAAAGGTGAATTTCTAATGGGTTATCCAACTCTTACTTAGGATCCTACAATAAAAAATAATAGGATATTCAACCCATTAATAGGAATATAAATCCAAAATCCAAAATGATATAGAATTTTAAAAACTCATAATATCATATGACACCCAACAAGAAAACATGGATGTGTTCTGGGGTACTCTTTTCCCATAGAAACTAATATAATATCTAATTTTGAAAGTTAATAAATTCTAATAATACCTTAAATATCATTAATCAAGAAATTATAAATCTAAATTGGTTTCTAAACATTATACTATAATTATTTTAGAGTGAAATTGATGAATTAAACTACCTTTTTCCAATATGAGAGTAATAATCCTTCCAGTTAGGAAATAATCATTCTACCAAAACAAAAGAATATTCTTTAGTGATTAACTTTAACTATATAAATATCCCCCCACATCATGATCTACCATAAAAATAGTAAAAAATTATACACCTCCAATCAATAAACTTTTCAATTTTTTCACCCATTTATATTTATTTACCTACTATTTAAATAACTATAGATCCATAAATTTTAGTTTTAGAGTTTATGAAAAATTTTTGAGGTTATTTTAACCATTTTATATATAAAGGGTAAAATTTTATTTATAAATGGTAAAAAAATATATTAATAAAATTTTTATTACACTTTTTATCATGTAATATAGTATTCACCCTTGGGTGTAATTTTAATAAAGGTCTACGATCAGATAATTTTATACATTACTAAAATTTGAAAAATATATTTAATTAATTAATCAATTATTTTTATATTTTTATTAATAAATTATATCCTTTAAAATGGTGAGGGTTGATATGGGAAGTTACATGAATGGTATAGGAAGGTTCATTTGGTTATCTATGATAATGAGTGGTATAATAATGAAATTTAATAAGGATGTTTAATTTAGGTTATAAAATATTATTTGGAGGAATATTTATGTGAGAAGTTTCATTATATAAATGAGATTTTACACATAGAAATTTTGATGAGGTCAAAAGAGAAATTTTCATATAAAAGGAGGGTTTTGGAACACAGGATTCCTATAACTCAATCTATTCACCTCTTTTTCTATTTGGTATATTATATTAGGTTCATGGTTGAGTGTTGAATAAGTTGAATAAAAATTGGTGAAAAAATGAATGAAAATAAAAATTGGTATATCATGAATTCAAGTTTTACCACTCTATAATTTTATGAATCTCAATCTATGTAAATTTATCATGTTTTTTATTTTCTATAATGAATAATTTTTTTGTAGGATGTTTGTGTGTTTTAGGTTGAGACGTCACTATAATATCCTGCCCCCCCCCTCTCAGCACTCACAATGTTTGATAGGACATAAAAAACATAATAATGGATAGATATGGTATAAACTTTAAAGTTCTTGGTTAATTGGATATTGCTGGTGTTGGGGAAGGTATGGAAAAAATGTAACAAACCATAATTTCTAAATGATATTTTTCCTAATGAATAATGTGTTATATTATATTACACAAAAAACATATATATTTAAGAATGAAGTGAGTATAAAATGAAATATGACCATCAATATTAGATTATTATATAATAATTGGTCAATATGACCATTAGAAACTATATTCTTGGTAATAATTTTAACATCATAATTAGTGTTTATAAGTATAAATGACAAAGGATAATTAATACAAAAAAGAGAAGTGATGACCTCAACTAGTAGAGCCATTCCCTATGAATCTCATTTTTTAGAACTTCGTAAGGAGGTAGCATCACTGGGGTCACCCTTGACCAAGTTCAAGGTGATCTTCAACAAGTGGAGCTTGAATAAAATCGACAATGGGAGAAGTTTAAGTTAGTGGAAATTACCACTCGGTTGATGTTAGCCGAGCCTCCCCATGAATCTATCAGCATTATACACCTTACCCTTAGGTATTACATGAGTTATATAAGAGGTTATTTGTTGAGGCCTTAATTACTTAAATTGTGATTCCTTTGTATAAATAAATATTTTTTTCCATCAATTCAGTTTTATGAATAGTTTTTCTTAAAAATGATATAGGTTTAATTGAGATGGAATTAGATAAATTGATTTTTCAAACACAAATTATACTTTTCAGAAAATATATAATTTTTTAAATGTCAGAAATTTTACTATGCATTTCAACCACTATTTTTTAATAAATAAAGATTATCATAGTTAAAAGTTAAAATTATCATATTTATATAATTATTCTGATAAAATAAACATCATTTTTGAAATAATTATGTCAAAATTAGGTTAGGGTGAATTTTTGAGAATTTTCTAAAAAACATTATTTTCCCATGAATAGTAAAAATATAGTTTGGGATTTTTTGGTATGTTTAACGACATTATAATTAAGTCATAATGATTTAATAATTAATTAACCATAATCCATGACCTAAAATATTCTATTTTATTAATATCATTTATTTTAATATATTTTAATCAATTTACAAACTTATAATTTGCTTTTCAAAGTCTAAAATGGAAACTTTGAATTTAAACAAATTATTTTGTGGAAAATTTACTTTTCCATGGAAAAAGAAGTATTATAATATGATAATCAGTTGTTTTGGGTTAAAATAACATAAATATTTCCTAAATTTTCAAAACCATGGGAAAAACCCATGGGTAAGCCACTGGTTTTTCTTTTTCCACAACTAATATTTCTAAGGTCTATATTTGGATATTATTAAACAAATACTCCACTTTTTCTATAAATAACCACCCATTTATCTATTTTTATTAACTCCCAAAATATCCTCCACAATGTACTTGTAGTTTTTCCTCCCAAGGAGTCTCCCAAAGGTGGCTTCAATCCCCCAAGGTTCCATTCTTCAAGATCCAAGAGTAACTGTTCAAGGTAAGAGAATCATCCTTCCTTTATTTTCAATTCAAGAATAAAATTTAATATAAATTTTCTAAATTTTATGTTTAATCTCTTCTATTAACATTTTTATCATAAAATTACTCTCAAATAATGTTTAATAAATGGGATACCCTTGTCCCAATCTCATTTTACCCTTTTCTAAAACCATGTTTTATAACCGTTATACTGCCGAATTTACTTCTCAAAATTTATCTCTTATCCTTAAGAAATTATATTATATTTTCTTTTTTGTTAATACCCAAAAACATTTATATTCTATGGTAATTTACCTATATGTAAATATAATTTATTTTATTTGGTTATTTACGCATAAGAAACCCACATTACCTTTTCATGGGCTAAAAATGACATAATGATCATGTCTTTAAGTACTTTTGAAATACCATGATAAGAAAACTATTATTTATTCTCCAAGGTTTATTAATGAAATGATTTATTATGATCTATGTGGATAAAATTAATTAATACATATGAATGGTGTGCCCTGATTTCACTCTAACGCATTGGGTAAAGAATTTAATCTCTAGAGATGACATTTTTTATGATACCTTGGTGAATAAACTTGATAATTTTCATTTATGAAATCTTGGAGATTAACCTTGGTGATATGATTATTAATGTATAAATTAAATTTTTTAGCCACAATTTTGTGATATGATTATTGTTCTTTTTGTTATGGTATTCCTTATTTTCTTCTACTCAGGCTTTATTGTCATTCCTCATGTTCTTATTGATATTCCTCATGATGTCATGTAAAATGTTTCCCTTATTGGGCCTCATGATCACCCATTAAATTTTATGTATGTCCCTAATATATGAGATGAAATAAGTGCACTTTGGATCAAACCATGAATAATCCTTTCAATTGGATTAAAATAATGTATTATGTTTTCATGTATTATTTTTCCGGATTTCCAGAAAACTAAACAATAAAAGATCATCAGTTTGTACCATCTAAATGAAGCATTTATGTATTAAAAAGGTTATATGAAACATTTGGTATCAAAGGAAGGTTTATTTATTTATGAAAATTAGGATCTTAAAACTTTAGTAATAACTCTAGGGAAAATTTTAAATATAGGAAAATATCCTGGTATTTTGGTGAAATATTAATTTAGTGGTTTCTAAGTATAGAAATCCATGTCTAGATATAAACAAGTGAATGTGGCTTTGGCACATATGTATCTTGAGATAACAACCAAAAACATCACTTTGATCTAGACTCAAATGGGAAGTAGTGAAAGATAATGATCCTTTTTTTCACTCCTATTTTGACACACTCAGGGGATATGTATGAATAATCACAATAAATTTATGAATTATTATGAAGAAGATATAGAAAATGTAATTGTAGTTAACAAATAACATATTTAAGAATGATGTTTTAAGACATAAAATTCCTTTATAATTTTAATATTCTTAAAATAAACATGTTTCTCACTATTTTTTTATTCTTTTAGAAAATGGAGGGAAATAAGAGGAAATGCATAAATGATGACCGCAACAGACCATGCACTAATGGCCCTCCAATGGTATCTAGAATGAAAAATTTCGTGAGAATGATGAATCAACTAACTTGAGTTTGGAACAATAACATAAATCAAGGTAAGAGACTAGACTCACCTCAAAGGGAACAAATTTTCATTGATTCCTTTATATGTCAATGAATACCTTCTTTTAGTGGATTTAATGACATAGTGATTGATGAACAATGGATAATCTATATTGAAAAGATATTTTCTATACTCTATTGTTCAAAATAATAGAAAGTAAATATGGCTGTATACCACTTATAGGGAGAAGTTTATTAGTGGTGGACATTGATTAAAAACATGAAGCTAAGAAGATATATTGATATAATGGATGGTAAGAGTTCTGGGGAACCTTTTTCAATAAATATTTCCCCTGTTTTATGAGAATGAAAATAGAGAAGGAATTATTATAGCTAAAGCATAAGGAAAATGAAGTAGTGGGAAGTTATGAGATGGACTTTACAATACTTTCTCATTACACCTCTATCATTGTTATGGATCCTAATGGAAAGTTTGATAGATTCTTCCGTAGACTAAGACCCCATATATGGAAGAATATAGCCAATCAAGACTATGAAAACTATGAGGATATAGTGAGGAGTTTTATAAAGGTTAAACTAGAGTTTAGAGAGACATAATGGTCATATAAATCGAATGAAAAGAAGAGATATTTTCAGCCAAACACAGGGAGTAACTTTTATCATGGAATAGGAGGAAATCAAGTGAAACTTCCCTCATTCAACAAATGTGGGAAGAAGCATTTGGGGAACTGATTTCTTAGGAGTGGAAAATATTACAAGTGTATAATATATGGTCATATATCTTAGAAATATCATGGTGAGGTGAAGCCTCAACTTCCCAACACTAATGAAAAAGGAAAGATGGTGCATGCCCAACCTAAATGTCACAACCCGTACCCCGGGGCCCATGCCATGACTACCCCAAGCCCACCTTCCATAGGTCAAGGGATGAAGACTAGCACCGAAAGGTGTATTCCCCAAAAAACGAGAAGGAATTGCCTTTATATTCTGTAAACACAAATGACCAGGCACACAAAAAGATACGAACACCATTAAACTGAATAGTAAAAAGAGTGAGTACAGTAAGTAAAAGGGGAAAAAATACAAGTAGAACTGGAAAGTACTAGAAAACTGGAAAGTAGATGTAAAATGAAACGGATCCTGTGAACACCTGCCAAGGATCCTACCTGAAGGGTAGGTACAACTATCGAAAGGTCATCTCTATGGTACACCTCGTCTAAGATCCACTACCAATATACCTTCAGTCCTGGTACTCTTGTCTTCAGTCAGTGTGGTCCATCGTCTGCACCAAACACAACAAGGTGCGGGCGTAGCCCATGCAGGGGTGAGTATAACGATACTCAGTAGGGACCCCGAAACCCTCAAAGGTCTCACAAAATTCACAAAGGATAAAACACATATCATGAAAACAACTATCAACCCTACTTAGGTATATGCCCATACATATACCTATGTTATCAAGTATACCCATCTAATTAATGAGGAAACACAAGGCCTAACTCATTAGCTCAATGCTCAATTGTTCCACGAAGGAAAGAATACCACGAAGGTACCACCAAAAAGGTAAGTACCACAAAGGTAACTCCAGATAGAAGAATACCATACAGGTATCACCACAAAGGATAGTACCACACATGTATGCCACATAGAAGAATAACACAAATGTATTACTATGAAGGTAAGTACCACACATGTATGACACATAGAAGAATACCACAAAGGTATCACCACGAAGGAAAGTACCACACAGGTACGCCACACAGAAGAATACCACCAAGGTTTCACAACGAAGAAAATTACCACATAGGTATGCCACGCAGAATAATACCAAAAATGTATCACCACGAAGGTAGGAACCACACATGTACAACACATAGAAGAATACCACAAAGGTATCACCAAGAAGGAAAGTACCACACAGTTATGCCACACAGAAGAATACCACCAAGGTATCACCAAGAAGGAAAGTACCACACAGGTACGACACATAGAAGAATAACACAATGGTATCACCATAAAGGAAAGTACCACATGGGTTTTCCACAGAGAGGAATACCACAAAGTTATCACCACGAAGGAAAGTACCACACTGGTATGCCACATAGAAGATTACCACCAAGGTTTCACTATGCAGGAAAGTACCACACAGGTACGCCACACAGAATAATACCACAAAGGTAAGTACCACACAGGTATGACACACAGAAGAATATCAGAAAGGTATCACCAAGAAGGAAAGTACCACACAGGTACGCCACACAGAAGAATGCCACCAAGGTATCACCATGAAGGAAAATACCACATAGTTACACCACATAGAAGAATACCACAAAGGTGTCACCACGAAGGTAAGGAATCATCTCACACTGGGTATAACTTAGGTACGGTAGTAAAGATTATTAGATATAACTACTGAATCATCTTACTCTATTCAGAGGAAGACCCACGTAGGATCCTGAATCGTCAGACCCACAAAGGATCCTAGTACAACAGACCCACGTAGGATCCTTGTATAGTAGACCCATGTAGGATCCTAGAGTAGTCTCACATGGATTCCTAGAGTGGATCCAAGTGAGAATCTCAAACACAGACCCACCTAGGATCCCAAAGAACATGCCCACATAGGATCCTAAAGCACAGAACCACATACGATTGAAAAGCATAGAACCACATAGGATCCAAAAGCACAAACCCACATAGGATCCTTTTCTCATGTTACATCCAGCTATAGGGTTCCCGCACTAAGATCACTTGATTCTGGGAGGGTCCCCTCCTCAAGCCATAGGTCGACACTCCCACAACCACAAAGTCCCATGAAGAATTATCCCAAAGGACCACCATGAAAAAGGGGTCTCAACGCAACATACTGTGCGTCAATCGAACGCCCGGTCTATAAGTTATTTTCATTTTAGTCCTGAGGGCCCTGTTGGATTCATGTCTGATCCAACCTAAATGTACCCCAACCTTTTCCAAAACTCATGTGGGGTATTCCAAACAGACCATCTTAATCAGAGGCTTTCTGCACCATAGAAGGTTCCCCAAACAGACACCCGTAGCTCAAGATATGGCCGAAAGAACGAAAAGTGTCGAAGTTAGTCTGGGTCTGGTCTGACCCGGCCCAACCTGGGTGCATCCCTGGGTCTGAACTAGCCTGTTGGGTCCAGATTGACCCGTCGGCATGGCCCAGACCACGGTGCGGCGACCCTCGGTGCAACGGCCCACGGTGCGGCGGCCCGCCGCAGCTGGCCGGATAGCCATCCCCCTCCACCACGTGGCATGGTCGCACACCGAGCCTTCACAGGTGGCCGGCAATGAGCCGACTTCCCTCCTCTTTTCGCCACAGCACAAGGTCATGGATCTAGTACGCCGGGCGGTGTGGACGCGTTCCACCATCCCCTTCATGTGTCCGACCAGAGTGTCGGCTTCCGCCCTTGCTCTTCTGCAGTCGACGGGCCGCGTCTCTTCTTTGGTGGCGCGGTTGTGCTGCTGCTTTCTTCACGACCGGCCATGGTGCCGGCCGCCGCTCCCGAGTCCCACCGGTGCCAATCTCTGGCACCGGTCACCATCCTCATCCATCGAAAAGAACACATCAAAAACATCAAATGATTGTAGAGAGGTCAGGCCATGTTCATTTATCCCATACCCTCTGCATTAGAGCGGCAGCAAGTAGCATATTAATTCTTGGATCACAAAGAATGTCAAGAACGAGTAAGGGGGTATTCAAAACAACAAACCCTACAAGATACCCTGAAATATCCTCCTGAAAAGACGAAAGAATTGCAGGTCAACCCGTTAGTCGGTTAACCGTGTTCTTCATATAAATTCAAGAACGAGGAAGAGGAAGTCAAAAAATGACCAAACGAAAATAATCCCCTACCTCAAGTTTGTCGAAGAGCATCCGCGTTTGTGGAAGTGTCGGCGTTCATCGTCCCCCAAAACCATCCTCCAACGACGTCACACATTCGTCGATCTTCGGTTCGGGGTTTTGGTGTCTCTCATCACCTCCCACTGGTACCAGCTCCGTCCTCCAAGGATTTGGCGTCACTTCACTTTTTCAGCACTTTGTTTCTTGGCGAAGCAGTGCTAACACCTCTCCCCAAGATCCATATAAATAGGAGAGGGGAAGGGTGTGCACCATTCATGGGATTAATGGAGGCCCATTAATCATGAACCTTCCTAATTCCCCAAAAGTAAAATTAATTAGAATTGAAAGGTGAATCCATTTATTGGCTTGACACGTCACCGGTCCCACCATACCGCTCGTTCGTTGGAGGATTAGAATAAAAATAAAATAATAAAGTTATTTTATTTATTTTGTTAAAAAGTTCCAAAAACTAAATTTTTCTCCGAACCTACTATTGTTAAAGTTAAGGTCACCTTAAGCTAATATCAGTTCAGTGAGTTCAACAGTTCCCTAATATTTCAATTCCGAGAACCGGTTCAAAAGTTATATAACGCCGCTCGCATGTTTACAGAACGTACCCGAAAAAATGTTTGGAAAAATTATAACAGTCACCCATTGACCTGTGTCGGTCAAGGTTAGGCTCTACCTAAGTGAAAAACTCCCCAAAGAACCCAATGGTACTCTTGGATTTTCAATCTGAGTTACCTTTTAGAAGTTATGAATTTTACAATAAAATAATTGTCACCTAATTATTTTATTTATGGCAAAAAACTAACTTTTAATGGTGGCCTGCATTGACCAATGTTAGTATCTTCCTAAAGATAGAATACCCTCACAAGTTCAGCGGTGGTCTCAGATTTTCAATCTGAGTTACCGTTTGTGAGTTATAAGCATTTGAAAAAAAATAATTTATTTAATTATTTTATTCACGATTATGCCATTTTTGGGTTTTCTAACAGGAGGCTCACGCCGACTAAAATTAAGTTGCGCCTAGGGTAAACCTGCCATCCTGAAGACAATGGTACCCTCCTATTTCTGATATGAGTTACCATTTAAGATTTATTCCATTTTTTCAGGAAAACTACTTACGCGCACTAATTAAAACTTAACCAAACTTCAACAGATCATTCTGGGAACTCCAGGCCTCAGAATCACGTGCTGTAAGATTTTGAGGTCTCAAAATAATTCCCTATAATTAAAAAAAAATTATACGTAATTTTTGGGACATTAAATTCTCCCCACCTTAGGGATTTATGTCCCCAAAATCCACAAAAAATGCTAAAACAACAAAAAGAGGGTACTGAGTATGAAAATGAGCCTCCCGCTCCCATGTGCTCTCCTGGATGTTCCCGTGCTGCCATCATATGCGCACCAGAGGTATCGACCACCCACGAAGGACCTGCTCATATCAATCCTCAATCTCTACTGGAACCTCCAAAAGCGACACCCCATCGTTTAAGTCTAGATTGATGTGGTCGATGATGTGAGATGGGTTGTGCACATATCCCCTCAGTTGGGATACATGGAAGACATCGTTCACCCTCTCCAAATGTGGTGGAAGATCCAAGTGGTATTCTACCTCACCTATCCTCAAAAGTATCAGAAAAAGGACAGATAAACCTCAGTGATAACTTTCCCCCTCGACCAAATCTCCATTGTCCCCGTCGATGAGAGGCTCGCAAGAATATGTGGTCCCCCTCCTGGAAGTCCAAGGGTCTCCATATATTGTCAGCATAAGTCTTATTCCAACTCTGTGTAGTCTTCACTTACTGATAAGTGAGACATTGTGATACAAACTCTGCCACTACTTTCTTCATCTCTTTCCACCAGTACTGACGCCAGAGGTCCTAATACATATTCAACACACCAGGATGTACCACTAGAGGGGACATATGGAACTCCCTCAACACCTCCTCCCAAAGCGCCACTGGTACCATGGTATGCCCTCGGAAGAGGGCGATGTACTCCCCACCTTTAGAAAATCCATTAGGTGCCTACCCTGAGGATATCTGAGCATGTCGATCCTTCCAGTCAATGCCTCCAAGTTGCGCCTCCACGAATTGCTGAAGGAGTGGGGGAGTGACAGTCATAAACTAGAGGTAAGTATCTTCACATCTATCCATGAAGGACATCTACAACGTGAATAGTTACTCTAACGCCTCACTCAGCAACTGTAGACCATGCCTCTTGCTGATTGTATATGCTACCACGTTCCCTTTCCCAAGATTATAGAATATCTTAAAGTCATAGTCTTGGAGGAACTCTAGCTACTCCTGTTGGGAACTGAAAACTCAAAACTTCTTCTGCCACGAGGGTGAGGGTGGCCGAATCATGAGTGATCATCCACACCCTCCTATGCAGAAGTTTATCCTATGCTACCTGGTTTTCCTTTCTCACTGACCAAGGAAACCCCCATTCCAACATTGTAGATAAAACACAACCTTTTTTCCTAATATAGTCAATCTGAGTATGAACTGTGGATGTCCAGTCCATACCCAAACTAACATCGTAAGGCCTCGATGCGGACACCCAGAGGTTCCAACCGAAACTCTCGCCTCAAGGGTCAGATCACACTGCCAGTGCAAGTGTGATTATCGAATCTCCTCCCAAAGGAATCTCCAAACATGAGGGTTAAGTCAATGGATTAACGGGAAACTCTAGGTATTGAACAGGATTCGTGGAAATAAGGAATTGTTGATACCTATGTCTATTTATACGGTAGCTAGTAGTAGACACGGAACGTACGTCGAATCATTCCTAGAGCCCTTGGGTCACATTCCTTGACCGCAAGCAGCTACACTCTTCCCCTATCCTCCAGCTCCATGAACCTAGCGGGGACCACAATTGGGGGTGGTTGTAACATGTTGAAATGTACACCACCTCATGATGCTCCCCTAGCCCTACTTCCACATCTATAGCACAACAGATTCATATGTCCCTAACACTTCTTCTTCCTGAATCAATTTTTACACACCCAAGTCTCTGAGACTGGTGCCTGCTTCCTATTTTACCACTACTAACATTCACTGTATGTATCCTCTCATCCAAAGAACATTCAACCACAAAGGTACTCTCTATCACCCCAACCTAAGTAAAACTTCATAGAGGAATAGTGCTGGCTCAGACGTCCTTAAACACACTTCCCTCGAAAGTCTGAGACCCGAAGCACTAATCGAATCGTATTCATCGAGTACAAGGAATGATCGGTACACCTTGATGAATACTCAGATACTGACATGTCATCCTTCTGAAGCTATAGAAGCTCTAGAGAACTCTCATCCAACTCCTCAAGCCAATCCTTAGCCGCCTGTGAGTTGGACTCACCTCAGAACCTGAGGGGTATCTGATGCTGAATCACGTGTAAGGCACTAAGCCTATATGTGTCCTCTACTGGTACCTCCGGTTGTAACTGCTGACCAACGAGTAGTGATATAGATGACACAATACTTGTAGGTACTATCTTGGGTAATGGTCTATGTACCGCAGCCTCCTCACCATGTGGACCATCCTCATGGCCACTCACTGAAAAAGACAAGTAGCTAAGATCTCCATCCTCTCTACTGGTGTCTCAACTAGGCGGAAAACTCTAGAAACCCCTTCCAAATATCTCTCAGCTACATGGGAATTTGTATCACCTCGAAACCTCAGAGGCCTATGCTGCTGGAGCTCCTGAAATGCGCTCAGTCGGCGTGCACCATTCACCAGTGTGGCTGGTGGTAACTACTGCCCAGCGGGTGGTGCTGCTGCTGGTACACCACCCAGAGGTGACAACATAGTAAGAGGTCCCTGCACCGGAGCCTCGTCCCTTGGTGGGATATCATCGTGTACTCTCTCGGGAAACCTAGCTGGCTGTCTACACAGCGACATCATAATAAGTAACAAGTTCTCCACAATCAATAAGTTATACCTAGTGAGATAACTCAAGAAAACATAATAAAACTTTTCAAAACCAACACACCATTAGTGTTTTCGTGCACTGAGTCAGAAATCATAAGTCATGGTCCTGGTGTATGGACACATAGGCCGCCGAACCAACATTGGATTACCTAAACTGATAACCACACTCACTACACTTGACACTATTTATTTTAAAAATATCGGAGTCCAATGTTCTATGGTAGAATTGACTCCTCCAAAACCAATTTTTCATGACCCGTCCCACAGGTCCAGTTCCGTGACTAACCCAAGCCTACCTTCCATAGGCCAGGGGCTGACGACTAGCACTGAAAGACGTATCCACAAAAACCGGAAAGGCATTGCCTTTATATCCGGTAAACACACACGACCAAGCACACAACAAGATAGGAACACAAGTAAACTGAATTGTAAAAAGAGTGTGTAAAGTAATTAAAAGGGTCTAGAATACAAGTACAACTAGAATGTACAAGAAAATTGGAAAGTACAAGTAACCTGAAACATCTCCTTTGAATACCCTCCAAGGATCCTACCTGAAGGGTAGGTACAACTCTCGAATGGTCATCTCTACAGTATGCCTCGTCTAAGGTCCACCTCCGAGCTACCTCTTATCCTGGTACTCTCGTCCTCAGTCAGCGCTATCCATCATCTGCACCAAACACAACAAGGTGAAGGCGTAGCCCGTGTAGGGGTCAGTATAACAGTACTCAATAGGGACCCCGAGACCCTCAAAGTTCTCACAAAATCCACAAAGGATAAACCACAAAGCATGAAAACAACTGTCAACCCTACTTAGGTATATGCCCATACATATAAATAAGTTATCAAGTATACCCATCTCATTCATGAGGAAACACAAGGCCCAACTTAGTAGCTCAAAGCTCAACTATTCCATGAAGGAAAGAATACCATGAAGGTAACACCACAAAGGTAAGTACCACAAAGGTAACACCACACAAAAGAATAACACATAGGTATCACCATGAAGGAAAGTACCACACATGTATGCCACACAGAAGAATACCACAAAGGTATTACCACGAAGGTAAGTACCACACATGTACACCACACAGAAGAATAACACAAAGGTATCACCACGAATGAAAGTACCACACAGGTATGCCACACAGAAGAATACCACCAAGGTTTCACCACAAAGAAAAGTACCACACAGGTTCTCCACACAGAAGAATACCGCAAAGGTATCACCATGAAGGTAAGTACCACAAAAGTACGCCACACAGAAGAATACCAAAAAGGTATAACCAAGAAGAAAAGTACCACACATGTATGCCATAGATAAGAATACCACAAAAGTATCACCATGAAGGAAAGTACCACATAGGTACACCACACAGAAGAAAACCAAAAAGGTATCACCACGAAGGTAAATACCAAACAAGTTCACCACACAGAAGAATACCAAAAAGGTATCACCATGAAGGAAAGTACCAAAAAATTATGCCACACAGTAGAATACCACCAAGGTTTCACCATGAAGGAAAGTACCACACAAGTATGCCACATATAAGAATACCACAAAGCTATCACCACAAAGGTAAGTACCACATAGGTACGACACATAGAAGAATACCACAAATGTATCAAAAATAAGGAAAGTACCACACATGTACACCACACAGAAGAATACCACTAAGGTATCACCACGAAGGAAAGTACCACATAGGTTTGCCACATAGAATAATACCACAAAGGTATCACCACAAAGGTAAGGACCCAGCTCACACTAGGTATAACTTAGGTACGATAGTAAAGATGATTAGATATAACTACTGAATCATCTTACTCTGTTAAGAGGTAGACCCACGAAAGATCCTATATCATGAAACCCACAAAGGATCCTAGTACAGCAGAACCATATAGGATCCTAGTATAGGAGACCCACGTAGGATCCTAGAGTAGTCTCACGTGCATTCATAGAGCGGATCCAAGTGAGCCTCTCGAACCCATACCCACGTAGGATCAAAAAGAACATACCCACATAGGATCCAAAAGCACAGAACCACATAGGATCCAAAAGCACAGACCCACATAAGATCCAAAAGCACATACCCACATAAGATCCTTTTCTCATGTTACACCCAACTACAAGGTTCCCTCTCTAAGTTTTCTTGATTCCGGGAGGGTCTGCTCCTCAAGCTAAAGTTCTATACTCCAACTTCCATGAATTCCCATGAAGATTTATCCCAAAAATTTCCATGAAAAAGTGGTCACAACGCAATAGACGGTGCGTCAATCAGACGCCCGGTCTGTAAGTTATTAGTCTTTTAGTCCCGAGGGCCTAGTTGGATTCGTGTCTGATCCAACCCAGACGTACCCCAACCTTATCCAAAACTCAATTGGGGTATACAAAAATGACTGTCTCGATCCAAGGTTTCTGGCGCTGTAGACGGTTCACTAAATGGACACACGTAGCTCAAGATATGGCCGTAAGAATGAAAAGGGTCAAAGTTGGTCCAGGTCCAGCCTGACCTGGCCCGACCCAGGCTGGGCCGATCCGACCCGCTGGGTCTGGCCCGTGGTGTGGCCCGCTGGGCGGCCTGTGGTGTAGCGGACCGTGGTGGGGGGTGGCCCGGGGTGCGGCGGACGACCGCAGCAGCCGGCCGCAGCTGGACGAACAGGCAACCCCCTCCTCTGCGCAACACGGTCGTGCACCGCGCCTTCACTGGAGGGCGGCAGTGAGCTGGCCGCCATCCTCTTGCCTCTATGGCACAAGGTTGCGGCTCTTGTATTCCAGGCGGAGCAGATGTGCGCCTCTGTCCCCTTTGTGCGGCCGACCGGAGTGCCAACCGCCGCCCCTGCTCCACCGTGGCCGACGGGCCAGGGCTCTTCTCTGGCGGTGCGGTTGCACCACCACTGTCTTAACAACCGGCCATGGTGACGGCCGCCGCTCCCGAGTCCCACCGATGCCAATCTCTGACACTGGTCTCCGTCGTCCTCCATCACAAAGAACACATCAAAAACCTCAAAGGATTGCGGAGAGGTCAGACCATGTTAATTTTTCCCGTACCCTCTGTGTTAGAGCAGTAGAAATCGGCTTATTAATTCTTAGATCATGAAGAACATCAAGAACGGGTAAGGGGTTATTAAAAAACAACAAACCCTACAAGATACGCCACAACATCCTACCACAAAGATGAAGGAATCGAGGGTTAACCCGTTAGTCAATTGACCACATTCTTCGTATAAATTCATGAATTGGGAAGAGGAAGTCAAAAATTCCCAAACAAAAATAATCCCCTAACTCAAGTTCATTGGAGATCATCCGCATTTGAGGAAGTGTTGATGTTCGTTGTCCCCCAAAACTAGCCTACAACGACGTCACTCGTTCATCAATCTTCGGTTCGAGGTTTCGGTGTCGCTCATCACCTTCCGCGGGTACTAGCTCCGTCCTCCAAGGTTTTGGCGTCACTGCACTTTGTCATCACTTCGTTGCTTGGCGAAGTAGCGCCAACACATCTCCCCAATCTCCATATAAATAGGAGAGGGGAAGGGTGTGCAATGTTCATGGGATTAATGGAGGCCCATTAATTAGAAAACTTCATAATTACTCAACGGTGTGGTTACTTATAATTGAACGGTAAATCCATTTATTGGCTTGACACATCATCGGTTCCACCTTATAGCTTGTCCGTTGGAGGATTAGAATAAAAATAAAACAATATTTTTTTTATTTATTATATTAAAAATTTACAAAAACTAACTTTTTCTTTAGACCTACTGTGGTTGAAGTGAAGGTCTCCTTAAGAGAATATCGGCGCTGTGAGTACAATGGTGCCCTCATATTTCAATTTCGAGCACTGGTTAAAAAGTTATATAACACCGCTCGTGCATTTAAAGAACATACCCAAAAAAAAGTTCTAAAAAATTGTAACAGTCACCCTTGAACCGCGCTGGTCGAGGTTAGGCTCTGCCTAAAAATTCCCAACGAACTCAATGATACTCTTGGATTTTCAATTCGAGTTACTGTTTAGAAGTTATTAATTTTAAAATAAAATAATTGTCACTTAATTATTTTATTTATGGTCAAAAACTAACTTTTACTAGTGGCTCGTGCTAACCAATGTTAGTATCTGCCTAAAGAGAGAATACCCTTATGAGTTCAATGGTGGTCTCAAATTTTCAATCCAAGTTACCGTTTGTGAGTTATAAGCATTTGAAAAATAAAATAATTTATTTAATTATTTTATTCACGATTATGCCATTTTTGGGTTTTCTCACAGGAGGCTCGTGCCGACTAAACTTATGTCGCGTCTATTATAAACCCGCCATCCTGAACGCAATGGTGCCCTCCGATTTTTGATCTGAGTTACCATTTAATATTTATAATAATGTTTCAGGAAAACTACTTACACGCGCTAATTAAAACCTAACCCAACTTTAACGGATCATTCTAGGCACTCCGGGCCTCAGAATCACGCACCGTTAGATTTTTCAGTCTCGAAATAATTCTATATAATTAAAAAAATTATACAGAATTTCCAGGACATCACACTAAAGTCCAATTATTCAAGTGTGGATAGCTTGGTAACTTTTCTAATCCCTGTCCAAATCAAAATATTATGGAGTCAAATCACCATCAACCTCAGCATAGTCCAAGGGATCGAGGTTAGGCTTTTGATATCAAAATGGATGAAGTAGAGGCTCCAAATGATGTGGTGGTGGGTACTCTATTTGTTCTCTCAAATCTAACAAGTACATTGTTCGACTCTTGTTCCGTGCATTTATTTATTTCCTCCAAATTTTCAAATAATATAGAATCAATACCTAAACTACTAGAAGTAGGGTTATCAGTCAACACTTCTAGAGGGATTATCCAAGCATCAACAATACATGAAAACTACAGTATTGATTTTTTCTAGCACAATCTCATTGAAAATCTAGTATTCATTCCCATAGTGTAATTAAACACTATACTAGAGATAGACTGGATCTAAAAGTATAATTCTAAGATCAACAGTAGAAGAAATGAAATCTCAGTAGTCTTGAATGCATATCATAAAGTTATTTTAAAAGGAGAGATATCCCAACCCGATCTTTGTCTAGAAGCACCTCCTGTAGCCTTATTTAAGGAGATGATTGGTGAATAGTAAGAAGGAAATGAAAGTATAAGAATAGAAAATGTCCCAATAATTTAGGAATACATTGTCATACTTCTTGAGGAGTTCCTTATTCCTCCCCTAGAAAGAGAGGTAGAGTTTTCCATTTAATTCATACCTTGATCCAAATCGATATCAATGACCCCGAATAGAATGGAAAATGTGGTGCTAGATGAATTAAAGAAATAAATTCAAGATATTTCAGAGACTGTATTTATCCAAAAAGTGTATCTCATTAGGGAGAAGATATTCTCTTCATGAATAATAAGTATGGATCAATGGGGCTATGCATTATTTATAGACAACTTAACAAGATCACATTGAAGAACAAGTAACCTCTCCTAAGGGTTGATGATTTATTTGACCAGATTTATAGGGATCAATTCTTCTCCAAGATTATCTTTAATATGGTTATAATAAATTTAGGTTTAAGAAAAAAGATATTACAATGATTTCTTTTTGATGAAGATATATGCATTATGAATTTATAGTTATTCCCTTCGACTTGACTAATGATCCTTCTATATTTATGGATTTGATGAATAGAGTCTTTAAGGACTACCTTGATAAATTTTTTTTAGTTTTTATCAATGATATTATGATATATTCCAAAATTCTTGAGGATCATGAGGATCATATAAGTGTTATATTGAAAACCATGAGGAAGGAGAGTCTATTTATAAAATTCATCAAATGTGAATTTTTATTACAAGAAGTTTCTTTCCTAGGGAACATTATAACCAATGAAGAAATCTCAATTGACCATGAAAAGAAAAAGTATTTGGAGGATTAGACTTATCCTATAATGGCAACTGATATTTTTATTTTCCTTAGTTTAATAGGGTATTATAAGAGGTTTTTGAAAAAAAAATTCATGACATTCTAATCAACTAACAAAGTTAACTTGAAAAGGAGATAAATTAATCTAGACAAAGGAGTGTGAAGAAAGTATCAAAGAGTTTAATAATAGATTGGTTACACCAACTATGTTAACTATACCCTCAATCAGAGAAGGATTTTTTATTTTTAGTGATGAATATTTTAAAGGAATTGGTTGTGTCCTCATGCAAAATGACACGATTATTTCTTATGTTTCTCGATAGTTAATGTCGTATGAAAAGAATTATCCTATGCATGAACTGGAGCTAGTTGTGGTTACTTTTTCTCTAAAAATATGGTTTCACTATCTTTATAGGGACAAATGTGATATATACACAGAACACCAAAGTTTGAAGTATATATTCTTGAAAAATTAATTGAAAATGAGAAAAAGAACATGGTTGAAACTTCTTAAAGACTATAACTATTAAACTCATTATCACCTTGAAAGAGAAAACAAAGTTGATGATTCATTATGTTAGAAAGACGCTATTGTACTAGATATGATGAGAATTCAAGGAGACCCATTGATTAAGAAAGTAGTAATGTTGTACATGGGAATCTCTATGGAAGGGACATCATCAATCCTATCAAAAATGACTTTTCAACCATCATTACTATAGAATATCAAGAAATATAAAAAAGAATATCCCTTATTACAAAAGAATATAGAGGATATGAATAATGAGATGTTTCTTGAGTTAAATATTGACCAAGAAGGTGTATTGAAATTTCATACAAGGCTATGTGTTCCATACATTCCATAGATAAAGAAATAATTGATGGATGTAGCTCATAACTCTACATTCTCTATACTTCTTGGAATCCCTAAAATGTTTAGATACCTTCAAGATCATTATAGGTAGGATAATATAATAAGGGAGATTTCCAAATACACTAAAAGGTTATAAGTGTTTCAACAAGTGAAGGTGGAGTGATAAATTTCTAAAGGGGTATTATAACCACTACCCATACCATCATGGAAGTGGGACAATATAACAATTTACATTATCACTGGACTCTTGAGAACATCCAAAGGAAACATTGAGATATGTGTTATAGTGGATTGAATCACCATGACTTCCCATTTTATCATATTTCAGGAAGATTTTCCTATTGACTAACTTGAAAATATTTACATAAAGGAAGTGGTTAGGTTTCATGGGGTGCCGCTTTATATTATTTTTTATCCTGATCCAAGGTCTATATCAAAATTTTGGAGAAGTCTTAAACATCCTCTGAGTACCGAATTCAATTTCAGTATGGCCTATCATGCAACCCTATGAAGCTAGGAAGTGATGTAGAACTAATTATTGTTAGGATGAAGTTGGTGAGAGAAAACTAATTGGTCCAGATCTTGTAAAAGAGATGAAATAAAAGGTTTATTCCATCCAAAAACATATAAAGGATTCTTAGAGTCGGCAGAAGAGCTAAACCGACAATAATCTAAGGGACTTGGAGTTTGATATTGGGGAAAAAATTTTCCTTAAAATTTCACTATAGAAGAGATTCATTTGATTTGGGAAGAAATAAAATCTTATCCCCAAGTATATTGGCCCCTATAAAATCCTTGATCTCATAGGGGAAGTGGCCTACCAGCTTTCACTTCCACCAAATCTAGCTCAAGTTCATGATTTATTCCATGTATCTCTCTTAAGGAAGTACATACCTAATCCCTCACATGTACTAAATCTGGAGGTACCTGGTACAAATGGAAAATGACCTATCTTATGAGGAGAAACCAGTGGAAATCTTGGACCTTAGAGATAAGGTTCTTCATAATAATACTACCAATCTTTTCAAATTTTAGTCGAGTAACCATAAATATAAATATAAAACATGGAAACAAGGGGAAATAATGTGACAAAAGTACCCACACCTTTTCTCAAATGAGATAAAGAGTTTAAATTTCAGGGAATAATTTTATTAAGGGGGAAAATGTAATGACCCAAACATTTTAAATGATATTTTTTCCTAATACAGTGTGTTTTATATTATATTATACACCAAAATACCATATCTCTTTAACAATTAAGTGAGTATAAAGGGAAATGTGACCATCAATATTTGAATGTTATATGATCATTGGTCTAATATGACCATTGGTTAATATGACATTAGAAACTATACTCTTGGTAATAATTTTAACATTATAATTAGTTTTTATAAGTATAAATGAAAAATGATAATTAATGCATAAAGGAGAAGCGATAACCTCAACTAGTTGAGTCATGCCATATGAAGGTCATTTTTTAAAACATGGGAATGAGGTAGCATCACTAGGGTTCACCCTTGAACAAGCTCAAGATGAGGTTCAACAATTTATGATTTAATGAAATCTCATATGGGATAAATTCAAGTTAGTTAAAATTACCACTCGATCGATATTAGCCGAGACACCCTGTGAATCTATCTCCATTTCACACCATACCATTTGGTCATATGCGGGTGTTATAATGGGTTATGTGTCAAGGATATAGTTACTTAAAGTGTAGTTCCTTTTTATAAATAAAATATTTTCCTTTCAATTCCATTTAAGGAAAATTTTTTCTTAATAAAAATATAGTTTTAATTGAGATATAATTAGATAAATTGATTTTTTGAATAAAAATTATAATTTTTAGAAAAGATATATATATTTCTAATAAAATAAAGTATTAGGAATAATATTTATTTTAATTAAATATCATGATAAAAACACTATTATTCAAATATAAAGGATAATTTTTTTATTATGTCCATGAAAAGTTTTAAGTGTTACAAATTTTATTATGAATTTTAGCCAGAATTTTTTTAATAAATAATTATTTTTATAGTTAAAATTTAAAATTATAATATTTATATAATTATTATGATAAGATAGACATCATTTTGGAAATTATAACATCAAAATTAGGTTAGGGTGAATTTATGATTATTTTCGAAAACATTTTATTTTTCTGTGAATAGTAAAAATATAGTTTGGGGTTTTCAGTAAGTTTAATGACTTCATAATTATGTCATAATGATGTAATAATTAATTAACCAATATTAAAGACATAAAATATGTTATTTTTTTAATATTAAGTATTTTAATATTTTTTAATCAATTTCCAAACCTGTAATTTACTTTCCAAATTCAAAAATGGAAACTTTGACTTTAAAAACATTATTTTGTAGAAAATTTAATTTTCCAGGGCAAAAGGCATAATAAAATACTATGATCAGTTCTTGTGGGTTAAAAAAACATAAAATATGTCTCAAATTTCTAAAACTATAGACAAGAACTCTGGGTAATCCAATGGTTTTTCTTTTTCCACATCCTGGATTTCTAAGGCCTATATTTGGAAATTATTAAACAAATCCTCCACTTTTGATATAAATACCCACCCATTTATCCATTTATATTAACTCATAATACATTATATATGGATTTATAGTATTTTTTCATCCCAAGGAGTTCAAAAAATTTGTCTCCAATCCTGCAAGGTTCCATTTTTCAAGATCTAAGAGAAACTCTTCAAGGTAAGGGAATTATCTTTCCTTTCTCTTCAATTCAGGAACCTATTTTCATTTATGTTTTCTTATTTTTATGATTAATATATTATATTAAGCCTTTTATCATACCCTTAATATCAAATTATATTTTATGAATGGTATAACCTTGTCCCACTCTCATTTTACCCTTTTCTAAAGCAACATTTTATACCCATTATGCTACCAAATTTACATCTCAAAATTTCTCTCTTTTATTTTAGAAATTTTATTTTATTTTATTTTTTTGAATACCAAAAAACCATTATTTTAATATGGGTATTAACTTATATATAAATATTATTTATTTTATTCATTTATTTACACATAAGAAACCCACATTCCCTTTTCGTGGGCTAAAAATGACATAATGATAATGTCTTTAAGCGGTTTTGAAAACCCATGATAAGAAACTGATTCTTTATTTTCCAAAGGTTATTTGTGAAATTATTTATTGTGATCTATGTGGATAAAATTAAATAATAAATATAAAGGGTTTCCCATAATATCACTCCAATGCATTGGGTAATGAATTTAATCTCTAGAGATGACATGTTTTATGATACCTTGGTGAATAACATTAGTAATTTTATTTTTTGACACCTTGGTGATTAAAATTGAATACAAATTTCCATGTTATTATTCATGTTATTTTTATTATTATATTATTTATTTTACTTTTCTATTCCTTAATGACATTCCTCATGTTCTTATTGATATTCCTCATGATATCATGTAAACCATTTCCCTTACTGGGCATCATGCTCAGCCCTTGCCTTTGATGTATGTCTCTAGGATATGAGATGTAGTATGTTTACATAGTATTAACCCATGAATAAGCCTTTCTAGTGTATTAGAATAATTTTTTATATTTTCATATATTATTGTTCCTAACATCCAATAAACTAAACTTTAAAAGATCTTTTATTTCTACCGTGTAAATGAAAAGTTTATGTAATAAAAAGGTGGGATGACATAAAAATTATTACTCTTATAGGTATAATATGTCTCTTATAAGAATTATGCATGAACTAAGGGAGAGTTTTGATGATAAATTGAGATAAAAAACTAAAAATAAGCAAAATTTTAGATCTACACTAAATCTATACACCAAAAAACATATTTGAGTCTTTAGAGGAGGTGCATGGAAGATGTATAATGGACGACCACCAATTAGAGGTATGAATAACTATATTCATTAGATAAATTTCCCATTATTTGATTAGTAAAATAATCATAAAATTAATTAAGTTTAAAAATGTCATTCTAGAGTTATGAAGAATTCAAATTAGAAGCCAAATAAAACTAATAATGTCCTTAATGAATTATTGATTGTTTAGCCTGACTAATTGTCCAAGGATAAATTGATATAGGGAGAAAAATAAGTTTTTATTTTAAAGTAAAGTAGGTGGTGATAAAAGAAATGGTCTATGTTCTTAAGAAGTCATCAATAGGTGGTGACATAAAAATATGAAAGATTATATGTGAAAAATATAAGAAGACTGGACATGATGTGAAGAATAGCATGAATATTCTTCCCACCCAAAAGGAATTGTTAATATTATCATTGAAAGCAAAAGAGTATGAGGTTAATTTAATTTACATAGAAAATATGTCTATCTATAAAATGAAGAAATATCATAGAGAGAAAATGAATTCGGAATCTACTAAGACTATTAATAGGGAAATAACTATTGATATTAAAAGGATAGAATAGCCTAGGTTGAGAGGAAAGTCTCACCCTAAGTGTCCCTTATGAGGAAACATAGTAGTCCCTCATTATTCCATGTTATTATTATTTTTTGTTTAAATATGAAGAGAATTAAAGGAGATATTTGAGTTTTTCATTACTAGAAAACATGATGAATTCATCCTTTATGGAGTCTATAGACTTCCATAAAATAGATAAATAGTAGTGCATAAGAAAATTTGAGAATATATTCTCATTTTATTGTATTCAAGTGAATCTTGAAATTATAGAAATTTTTTAAAACTGTTGGAATGAGGTATTTCAATCATACTCACAATCCTTATTATTTATTATTTCAAAAATATTTTATAAGGGGAGTGTTGGATGATAAAATTTTGTGAAAAAGGGGAGTTTATGACCTATAATTGAATTATTTGATGTTTTTGTTGAATTGTGTGCATGAATATAATTTTTATTGATAAATTTGATATGATATATCCCTATACTAAGAAACTATGAATAATGTCACATGATTGAAAATTTATGATAACATAGACAAAATTAGTTATTTCACTTTTTTTTTCTACACTGAGTTTACCTATGTAAACTTAGAGTAGAATATATAAAGGTTCATTACTAATAAGAACATGTGATGTCATCCTTATCTCAAATAATACAAAGGTTATTATTGAGATTTGAGAAGGGAGAAAAGTTATTTGGTTTGAGAATAGTGAAATAAAAAATTTGAGAAGAGAAGGCCTCTAAAATTACCATTATATTTTATTATCAATAGGGGAGAAAAAGGGAATTACACATATCAACTTGGAAGGTGCATAGTAGTATTAAAAATAAAATAAAAAGGGGAATATTATTTTTACTAATATATATATTTTATTTGTTTTAAATATGGAATATCATCATGATGATGTGGTGGTATCAATATATGTTTCATGAATTTTTAAAGGAGGCTATCATTCTAAATGGAAAATACTATTTAAGGAATTGGAAAATTCCATATAAAAATAATATATTTTTTACATGAAAAATATTTAAGGAGAATGTTTTTATGTGGTTTTATTATTGAGTTATTAAATGTTGGATTTTTAGATATGTGTTTTAACAAGTGTAGTTCAAAAAAATAGACTAACCATGACAGACCTGGGAACTAGCTCACTATTAGAATTATCAAGTTCAATTACAACTAGAAATCCATGGCAATAAGATGGGGCATGGAGGAGGAATAAACTATACTTGGCTAGGTAGGGGCGTATAAAGTGTGTGCATAGGAGGATGAGGTGAAGGTGGGTTATATTGAGCCATGGTGGGAGTGTGTGAGTGTAACTAGGAGATGAACCTAGTACCATGGGTGAGAGGATAAAGTGAGGTTAAGTTTTATTAAGTAGTTCCTAGATGAGATGAGATTTGATGTGTGATTAGAGAGGTATAGATTATTGTTTTTATACCTTAAATGATATTAATTGAACACTATCCTTCTGCTCACTGATGATTTGGTGAGACCTGTTCTTCCACATCATTTTCATTAACCTACCACATATAAGTATTCATATTGATGAATCGACTGTAAGATGAATTTGATGCTACCTCAATACTATGAGACTATTGACCACATGATGAACTCCCAACATATCATACATAAAAATGTCAAGATATCAAATAATGTTTTGAGATTCCATATGAATAGTATGAACCAACAAAGAAGATATAAATTGACCGTGTGTGTGTTAACCTACCACATGATGAGTGATTGACCATATGATAACTTGATAAACTAACCAAAAGTGTCACCAGACATATTAAATATAGATACCATACATACAAAGAGGATTAATCATATGTTTTATTGAGCTACCATGAAGTGATGAATTGAACACATTATGAAACAAAAGCTACGATGAGTTTTTCCTAGTAGAATAACCTACCACATGAATAAGGTTTCATTGACCATGAGATTCACATGTGGGATTAACTAATATGAAATAAAAGAGGGTGTTTCATGTATTTTTTAGTTTAATATGGAATCCACATGAGTTAAACCTGATTATTCAATCGATATATAAATACATACATGTATATGAATTGTTTGAGAAGAAGGAAAAAACACCATGTCTAGGTTAGTGAAAATATCAAAGAAAGTGCCTCATCTTTCATAAAAGAGAGTTTCTTCAAAAGAAACAAAGACACAGTGGGATAATTGTGAACCACATAAATAATTAATAGATCCTAATACCTTTTACCAATTAAATGATAATATAGGTGAAAAATAAGGATATATTCAATGGAAAATTAAATATTGAAGTTGTGTTGTTAGAGTGATATCCCGAAAAGAATAAAATACCAATTCCTTCAATTATTTAAAAAAGGATGCATATAGATTAAATTAATGAATGGTTATGATTATAAATAGACCATGTAAATAAAGGTAATAACACCTGAACCTTTTCGGTATTTTCAACGAGGAGATAATTCAAGATTCAATGACCAAATGAAAATAAAAATAACTGCTTGAAGTTATATATAGTTATAAATAAAAGGTGGTGTGAGACTTAATCCATATCTTTAGTGGTTTAAATTCAAATATTTATAACTATTTTATTAAAATTTTCAAATATTATAATATCTACTTATATGAGATAGATATATATTAATCTAGAATGAGATGAATTTTTTATGTCCAGGATCTTAGAATAGTGAAAGAAAGAAGATGACATGAGCAGAACTCTCAAATCCTCTTTGAATTTGTTTGTCAATAGGGGGAGAGAAAAAGGGATGCACACATATTGGATTAAAAGATTATTTGTGTTATTGAAAACAAAATACAATATATTCCTTTGGTATAACATAAATATATTTTTATGTTTAGTTATGTAGTGGCTTGGATCCTATGAAATTTTTTAAGGAGGCATATCCCTTGTATCTCAATGCCTATGCCGTAGTTTTCGGCTATCATTACCCATAGAAAAATAATCCTTTTATTCTAGGGTTCCAATAGGGAATAATAAATTTTTTTTATTTTTTATTCTATAATAGTCCTTCCCCCATGGTGGGTGTGGCCTAATATTTTCTTCAAGGGTGTGGATATTGTTTTTTGAAAAATTGATTTAAAAGGCATTACAGTGTAATGGATTACATTACACAATAATTTTTGAAACCTTTAAAAAATTTCAATCTCTCCTAATTCAATAAAATCAATATTTTTTCACACTTATCCATTAATTTAATTTATCCAAGAATGGTTTGGATTTATTTTGTTGAAATTTTTAGGTATCCTTTCCCAAATCTATAAAAATGATAATTCTTGTATAAAATTATTTACATACTTCTTAAAATGAATAAAAATTTTAAAAATTAAAAAAATAAATATATACCTGTGTTGACTCATAGAATTTTGTTTATTTTAAGTTGAAAGCTCAAAGTTCATGATTCACTTTAGTAAAATATCAAGAGAGGATGAAACCAACCATATAATGTTCTAGATAATACTTCAAGAACTATCCATTAAACTTAAATGAAGGAACTTCATTACTATAAATCTCCATTACTCTACGAGGGAAAACTCACACCATCCTGAAGGGTCCTTGTCATCTTGACCTGAAAATCCTTAAATTTTTTTAATAATGAGTTAAAAAGAAATTTTCCATTTTTGAGGTGTATCTAATTTTTCTAAATATATCAATCATTATACATCTAGTTTTCTAATAATAAAAAATGGAATTTTCTTATTATTACCTCATTATCCCTTCTAAATAATGTATCTATTTATGACTCGTTATTGATATCACTACATTCAATAGGTTACAATTCAACCTTTCACTAACACCATTACATTATAGTGTATTAGTAGGTGTGAGTTGGGATATAATCCCACAATATTTAATATGGATATTGAATTCTGGGATATGTTACTCTATGTCTCGATCTAATAACAGTTTATTTATCATTTTTAATGTTAATAATCTAATTAAACTTTTTATTCCTTAAATTTATCATTGGAATCTTACTTATACCACATTATGTCAACATATATGAATCTAATGACTTCATTAATAAAAGTTATAAAATAAGAGAATAATCCAATATCATCAATTGTAAGTAGCCTACATAAATTTGTATGTATTAGTTATATAATCTATTTATCCTTTTAACATTTACCACTAAAATATTACTTGGTCATATTTTCTTATAAAAAAATGTGAGAAACATATAGGACTTTAACCCAAATGAGTCCATGTACCCATCTTGGTGTATTTTTGTCAATTGATATTGATTTATTTGACCTATTATGTAAATAACCAAGATTTATGTACAAGGAAATTACATTACTTTTTTGGAATACTTAATACATGACACAAACAGATGACAAAAGATTATATTAGTTTAGTGTCTTTGAAAACTTGGAACATAATCTTCTAACTTGGTGAAAGATCTTAATCATCTACCATAAACATCTTCCCCTTTTTTCCTACATAAAACATTTCTTTTATATCCTAGGGAAAAGAAAACATAAAAAGGGTGAGCTCAAATGCTCAGTAAGGGTAAACATAGATAACATAAAACAAACTGTAAACATAAGAATGTAAAAACATGAACATAAAGTTTAAATTTCAAAATCATGAGTCCTGAAATAAATCTTGGCAGTATGTAAGGAATAGATCATAAAGGAATATTAATCATGGTAAAATAGAATTGGCATAAAACATGTAATTGTGGAAAACAAATAATCACATAATATGATTTCCATAGTATCCAAGGAAATGATGCCAAGAACATAGTAGTAGAAAAATTCCATTACTGAATTGGGTTTACTTGTCATTCCATCCATGCATTAATGATCCAGATTTACTTGTTGTTCCATCCCCATATTACTGAACCGGGTTTACTTTCCATTCCAATCATGTCTATCTGAACTGGATTTACTTGTCGTTCTGGCCCTGTATTACTGAACCGAGTTTACTTTCCATTCCTATCATGTCTATCTCATGAGATATAAATATTTACCTAATTTATTATAGGTAGATATAGGTCCCACCACTCTCATAATGAAATCATTCTTACATTTTCTTCAAAAACATAAATCATTCTTCATTTCATAACCCATGAAATAAAATGGGTTTCTTATACATCCTTCTATCATAACAAAAACCATATAAAATAAATGGATTTCATAAAAAGTATTCCATAATTAACACAATAAAATCATAGTAATAATAGGGATAGAAACATAAACATTCATAAATAGTTCCATATTAGATGGAAAATAATTTTGATAAAACACTTGAACTTAATTTCTTAAGAAAATATCCTTTCTTTTTCAAAAAAAATTTATTTTCTCAAAATGCCACACAATTTACAAATAAAAAGAATTTGGATGAAAATAATATTGAAATAGTTTAGAGGAAGCTTCATGGAAATAAGTTATCATGAAACCTTATAAATCCACTCAATCCATATAAGTTAAAAAAACATTCTCCTCGTACTTTTTCCAGAAAAGTCAAAAAGTACCTCAAAATGAATAAAAATAAAAGATTCATTTCATAAAATTTAATAAGAATTTACCAAAGGGTAAAATTTACTTTAAAAAATTGTATAAGAATAGAAATAATATTACATAATTAGGAAACATGGATGTGTATGATCAATATACCCTAGTAAATACTTATGTATAAATAATCTAAGATAAAAAAGAGATTGCAAAACTATCCCTTACCTTAGGTCCAATTTCTTCCTTATGTGTCCGAAACACCTATACATTGGGTTTAAAAATATTATTAATTTGTAAAAGAACCATAATAATATCTATGATATCATATATTATTCACTTTTGATTTTATATTAACCTTTTATTTACCAATTCCATGATAAAGTATTGTTTTGTGTAAAAATTGTTTTATTTAGCATACGAGTTTTGACTTGTTATTCTTGATCTTATTACTTAGATCATGATTTAATTACTTACATAATGTAAAAATAGATTTATATATCACAAATATTTAGTATAAACACATATAATATATGGATAAATGAAATAAAATACACCTTTCATGGAGACGGTAGGCCGTACGTATGCATAAATGCTGTTTCTGTTTCCTTATTGAATTGAATGGAAGAAAGTAAATGAAATATATATATATATATACATAAATAAATTCAGTAGAATTAATATGTCATATATTTCATTCTTATTTATTATATATAATTTATAATCATTCTTTAATGGTTAACATGGAGAATTAATATCATCGCATCATGGAGACGATAGGTCGTACGTACGCACGAGTGGTGATATCATTCACTAAATGGATAAATGGTATAGAATTGGATCGTATATTAATTATAAAGAATAATTATCATATTATATTCATTATTTAAATACATTATACTCATCAATATACCCATCCAAATTATGTGTTGTTGAATAATAAATTACACCATGGCGTTGAGACGGTAAGACGTATGAACACACACATGGTGATATTGTTATTCATAGGATGGATATAAGGATGTATAAGGTTGTTCCATGATTATAATAATATTTAAGTATTTATAAGATATTATATTTATTACTTTATTATGGAAAAAACATTAGAAGAGGAAGTAGAAGAAGAAAAGAATTTTGAAAGAGGTGGTAAAACAATTACTTCTTTTTCAGGTATCTCCTTTTGATATGCACAAAAGGACTCTATAAGATGGATTTCTACCCAAAGGGTAGCCTCTAAGATGACGTGAGAGCATTTTATAGTAGATTTGGTCAGGTTTTGGCCAAGCCAAAGTTCTTTTGAGGTGTGATTAAAAGATAAGGATATGTTCCCTTTTATAAGAGAGGGGAGGGGCACCTTTGGAAAGTCTTGAAATATTAATTTATTATAATTTTTTTTTTCAGTTTATAATGACCCCAAAATCATTCATTTCGAATATAATATGAGTAAGGGTATAAATCCTCACAAACATTAAAATTTATACATAATCAGATTTTATTTTAAACCTTATAATTTTGATTTATCCTTATATAATCTATTTAATTTTATTTGTTGTAATAAAATTCTAAATATTAAATGGTTATAAATTTTTTACATAGGTGTTTTCAATTATCCATAATTGGATAATTAATGAAATTTTAGATCATATAATATTCAATTTGTAATTTTTAAATATTTTTATGATTTTTAAATAATTTAATAATATATTATTTTTATAAAATATCAATAGTGTCAATTTTGACACTATTAATTTATTTGACATTAAATAAAATCCAGACAGAAGATAAATTCGAACCAAAATATTTAATACACTAATAACATGTCATAGTCACATATAAATTTTTTTATCACATTAATTAGTTCATATTCTATTTATTTTAATATTTCTAAATCCATTTATTTGATATTTCTATTAATAAAATAGTTTATATATCACTATTGTGTCACCATTAATGGTAATTATTTAATATATAAAAAATTGAAATAAATTAAAATGATGTATATAATTTAATTATATTTTTATAGACTATTTATGCTCGATGTTTTATCAAGTTTATCACTACATTAAAATTATTATACTTATAAGATATATAAGAGTGACATGTTTTCATTTTCTTTTATTTTAATTATAATTACATCACTTTCATAGAAAAAAGTAAATTAAATGAATAGGTTAAGACTGTTATGTGATATTTTTAAAATTTAATTCATCCAATAAGATTTTGGTAGGTGTTAGGGTAATTGTTTTATATTTATCTTATTTTTTGTTACCCTAATTTACCCAATTTACCTTTAACTGTGGTAAATAAAAATTACTGTAGTTACTATTTATAATATCCAAAAAAATAAAAGTAACCTATTAACATAATTTGGAACACTTATTTGAAATATGGAATCTATTTTTCATAATTCAAAACACATATTTTTCAGAAAATAATTCAAAATTAATTCCCGTTGTCAAAACCAAAATGTGGGTTTTTAGAAAGTAAAAACTATCAAGAGATTGTCAGGTGTTTATATCCAATTTAAATATAAAATTACTTCTAAATAAAAAAATTTGATTAAATGATAAAAAAAATCCAATTACACTTTAAAACAAATTAAAAATATAATCTAACTATATTAATAAATTATATGAAAATGCAATTTTGAATTAGAATGCAGTATTTTTCACTATTCATTAAAATATGAATTTTATCAGAAAAATACCAAAAAATCAAACAAATTAAATTTTGATGTCATGATTTCAAATAAGACGTCTATTTTTTAAAATATAATATATAATCGTGTTAAAATTTAGATTTAAAATTTGTGCTCCATCAAAATGCGACAAAACACATTATTTTGAAAAATAATTATTTTATCAAAAAAATTGAATTTTTCCTTATATCATGTTCTAGAAAATATGTAAGATGAATGTTAATGTTAAATAAAATTCAAAATGTGGTTAATAATATTCATAACGACTAGTTTATATCCCATTAAATAATAATTTTTTAATAATATATCCTTGTTTAGTGAAACTCGGTATTGCGTACAACACAAGCTATCGTGGAAGGTCGATCTTGCATGTAGCGCAAGCCAAGTCAGTGTTGGGTGTAGTGAAAGCTTCCTTTGGGGTTTCTGATAACATAATCCAAAAAAAATTATTTTATAAATTTTTTAAAAAATATATTCTCATCTTTGCATGAAATTAATTCTATCAAAAGAACTTGAAATTGTGTGTAACACAAGCCAAGAATAGTTTTGCGTATACTGCAAGCTAATACGGTGTTGCGTAAATCAAAATACATATAAGAAATTAAAAAGAACATATCTCATAAAATATCAGGGTGTAAATTATATCCCCCTTAAAATTAATGTCACCCTCTAAATTCGTCGGGGTTGTAAAAGGTTTACTACTTGAAAGTTTCTTTCATAGAAACCCACATCGTAAAAGGGAATACTAAAAATTATTTTTAAAAAGAAAAGTTAGAAACATAATGGTTACCCAAAGTAACTCATCACTGGGTTTCCACATAGGATAACATATGTGAGAAGTGAAAACATGGATATAGAAGAAAAAATATAACCATCAGGTTTTGATGAAGAGTGATAGAGAACATGGTTTGGAGAAAGTTAACAACCAGAAATCCATAAATATGTAATGATTTAGTGGACCATCTAATTCATCGGATATGAAGGTACTAAGATAATTTTTTTTCTTCTCATGATCCTTTCTCTAATTTTGAATAAATTTTCATGAGAATAAATACTTAATTGATTTTGGTACAATCTCACTGTTGTTCGTTCCATGAAGAATTTCCACTTATTCTCTTATTTAAAGAAATGAAGTTAAATCTTTCATTCTTAAAGTGTTAGTTGATCATTTGAAAGAATGATAGTACATTCCATATGTATCAAAAAAAATATTAGAATAAGTTATCAAATATTCATAAATTCACCTATAGTCAGATGAAATTTTATTGCAACTAATGTTGTATGAAGTTTAACTTAATCTTTCCATAAATTTATAACCTTAAAATCCTTATAAAATGTTAAAATTCGAAACCATAGAAAATGGTTTAATTACTCGGCTTAACATTTATACACCATATATAATAAGGTATCTCTGGTTGGTCAAATACCAAAAGTGTGAAACCCTTCACCATTGTAACACCTCAAGATTCCACGGTACACTTCTCTTTGAATAATACAGTAGCATATGTTGTACGCAACTTTGAGTTCTAACACACACCACAACCTATCAAAGTAGCTGTTATGAATAGTAATAACAAATTTTTGAAATTTTATAAATTTTATCTTTCAAAATGGACTTCATTTTTGGATTCGAAATATCGAAATTAGCTTAGGGTGAATTTTTTGTATTTTTCTGAAAACATTCAATTTTGGATGAATAGTGAAAAACACTGAGTTATAGTTTAAAACCGAATCTTTATTTAAATAATTATTTATTTTACTTAAATTTAATTAAGGTCAAAATAGAAAAATAATAGCTATATAATTTCAATGTAATTCATTATATTCAGTTTAGAATAATTTTAGATATATAAAAATTTTATAGAAGTTTTCACCGTCTTTTACCCACCTCCTAGGAGAATTTGCAAATTCACATAAAACTTAATTTTATCACTTCTATGAGTGGAATTTAAAAAATCCTAGAGACACGGTTAATATCAAGGAGTAAAATATGGTTCAATAAGATAAAAATATTTTTCAGTGAATAGTAACTTTTTACTTTTATTTACCACGGTAAAAAGTTAATAGGGTAATTAAGGGTAAAAATGATATTATTATTACCCTAACACATGTACTAATTCTGTTGGATAAGTATAATTTGACCTAAAACAAACTTAGGAATAAAATATGAACCTCTTTGGTCCACTTGGATTAGATTAGGACATTTTTTATTATTTAATTCAAAGAAGAGTTAAAAGAGTTAAAATCAAAGTTTAATAACTAAAACATTTTTAATATAGGGTAATACATAAGATAAATTAGATTATAAATATTTATTAGAAATCTAAAAAGATTTCCTATATAATGGTATTTTATTTATAATTGTTAGACATTAAATAATTTAATTTATTTATGACACAATGGTGATGCAGTAATTACCAAATTAATGAAATATTAAAATAACTGATATTATAAATATCCAAATAAATGTAATTTGAGACTTTTTATGACTTACAATAATTTTTTAGGTTAATATGAAATATTAGGGTTGGTTAAATGAATTTGTTTTGAAGTAATAATGTTGTTATGAATTTAGAAAAAACAAAATACCAAATAGTGTCAAAATTGACATAAAAGAGTTTTTAAAACAAATATTATATTATTAATTGATATTCTATTCCAAAAAATCTAAGGATCGTCCAAAGGACTTATATAATGATATTTTTATCATTAATGAACCACTTTGGGTTATATTTGATGTATATAGTAAGTTTATTAACCATATAATTTAAAAATACAAAGAGGCATGGTAAATGTCAAACTATTTAACTAAGAGTTCAATCTTAATGATAAAGTTAATATAGTGACCCAAACCTGTATAAAACCTATTTTTTGAGTGGTTTTAGACCCATACACACCTTATCCTTTAAATAATACATTTTTGATCCATTAGAAACCGAAAATGATTTTATTATAAAATTATATTTCTAGCTTTTCCTAAGGTGCCCCTCTCCCCTCTTATAAAAGAGAACTCCCCCTTCTCTCTAATTCACACCTTCAAAGCCATTTGGAACGGCCAAAACCTACCCAAATATATTATCAACTTCCCTCAATTTATCCTATATTCCTTAATTTAGTCATAAATCCAACTTAAGGAGCCCTTTTGATCAAATAAAAAGGAAGAAACCAAAGAAGAGGTAATAATTGCACCACCCTCTTTCAAGTTCTTTTCTTATTCCACTTATTCTTTCTTTGTTATTTAAATTATAAAATAATAACTCCAATATCTTTTATACATTTTGATGTTATTATAAATATGGTACATCCATATTCGTCATTTTATCCTTCCTTTGAATGACATTCACCATACGTGCGTACGTACGGCTTACCCTCTCCACGTCGTGGTATAATTGTTATTCAATACATTATTATTTGGATGAGTATAATAATGAAGTGTAATTGATGTAAATAATGAATATAACATGATAAATATTCTTTATATATGATATAACATCCAATTATATATTATTTGAATATCAAAAGAATGATATTGTCGCTCGTGCGTACGTATGGATTACCGTCTCCACGAACGCGATGAGATTCATTCCCCATCATATCCATTCAAGACTAATTTTAATTTTATGATTAGAAATAATGTTAAAAGACTTTATATAATTCTGGATATGAATAATATACATCTCATCCATAATAAAATTACTCACATAACAAAGAATATAAAGGGAAAATAATCTGTTAACACCGGAAACGACAATAATACTATGATATTATTAACAAAGCAATGTTAAAAGATCATATATGATCTCATATTAATGTATATGATTATTGTATAATTTAATAAAATTATTTATCCATTATACAGAAGGTTAACCTACCCTCGACCAAGGAGAATTACAAGGTAAGGGTTAATTCTACAATCTCTTCATTATCCGAGGTTGTTTATACGTAATTATCTACTGGGACCTCTTTATCATCCACATCCATGTTTCCTAAAAATGTATTTCAAAACATTTTCACTATTTACTAGACAATGGGTTAAATTCATTTATACCATTATGTGTTTTGAAAGGAATCTTTCCGTCATTTTCCAAACAAGGTACTTTTTGACCTTTTCGATAAATTTAAGGTAAGAATGTTTTTTTAACTTATACGGTGGGTGCGGCTATTTTCCTCCGTTATAACATCATTAAAGCTTCCCTTAAAATATTATAACAATATTTAAAAAATAAATGTTTTCTTTAAATTCTGTGACTCTTAAATGATTTCAAAATAGAAAGAGATATTTCTCTAAAAAGGGTTTTTATTTCATCTATGTCAACATCCTTTGATGGATTTTAAGTTTATTTGAAATTGATTTCTTATGATACAAAACTTCCATATTTTATTGAAGTTTTTGTGATATGTTTGACTATGGATGTGCTATTTTTATACCATTCATGGTTTATGGTTAAATTATTGACATTTCATATGCTAGTTTTAATATGAATGTTTATGATATGTTTAAACCTTTTCATATGAGGAATGTATTGGACTTAGTAAGTGATGGGTGGTGCCCGCTATAGATCCTCGATGCATCAGTAGTTCTCATGAGACAACTAGACGTGGAATTGGCCGAGGCCCTTTCCCAATTTCGATATATGGTTTTGGCCGAGGCCTTAATCATTTTTAGACGTCTTGGCTGAGGCCTTGACAAAATGTTTCAGAATGTACAACATTATACATTCCCTCATTATTAAAATAATATTTATGGTTCATGTGGTCATTAAACTAGTAGAATACCCATGATTATGTTTTATTATGGCATTATTTACTCAGATCATATTTTCTTCCATAAAAGTATTCATGTTTATTATAGGTAAAGGAATGTGGTTTCAATTATTCACCATGCTTAATATTTATGTTATCTTCTGCTGTATTGCTTACCCTTATTGAGCATTTGAGCTCACCCCTTTCTTAGTTTTCATTTTCCCAGGATATGAACAAGTTATTTATGAGTGAATTTTATACATAATCTTGGAGGCTTGGATGTTTCTAATGAAATGTATTCGTGTTATATTTCTCTTCAAGCTGTAAAGTTGAACTTATGTATGAATCTTGTTTCCAATAATACTAAACTGATCAGTCTTTAGAGACATGATTTCCTTGTGATCATGCCAATGTTATTTAATAATGCACCGTCTCTAGGTAACTAGGATCGGGGCGTTGCAGTTGGTATCAGAGGAAGTTTAGTACAAACCTTGGAAACTAGATTTAGATAAACTCTAATTAGAGCACATATCCCTAAGATAGACTTTAAGGATTAGTATAGAATAATTTCCTAGAATATTGGTATTGTAGAGATTTTGTGAATTTCCAAAAAATACATCCCTGTCTGGATACGAGTAGATAGAGGTGGCTCTGGAACAGATGTACCTAGAGGTAAAACCTGAAAACACTGCTTTGAGCTAGACTCGAACGGGAACTAGTGCACGACAACGGGCCTTGCTGCACTCTTGGTTACGACACTACCAGGGGATATTCTTAGGATAATTCTCATTTTGTTTATAAACCATTATGAAGGGTTTATGAGTATATACTTCCTCAAAGAAAACATTTTTTATGATTATAGATTATATCCATAAACTGTTCAATTTATGTTAAGTGTTTTACAAGTTTTTATTTATGTATTGCGATTCATAAACTAATATACTATATGCCATTTTTTAGAAATGGAACCTAGTGGAAGGAATGGAAACCGTATCAATGCACACACTCCATGTAGGGATTTACCTCCTGTTCAAGATAATTATAGTGGACCTGGTGATACAACTGGGGCTGATCATCTTATCACCACACTGGAACAGCTCACACAGGTTATGAATAATAACCTTACCCGTATAGAGCACCCTGATCCACAAATCGGAGGATCAATGTTAGACCGCTTCATGAGAAAACAACCACCAATATTCAATGGGAGTACAAATCCATTAGTAGCTGAGAAATGGATAAATTCCTTAGAGATAATATTCCACGCCTTGGGGAGTAATGAAAGGGAAAAAGTTGTCATGGCAGTTTACCGTCTCACTAGAGATGCTGATCAATGGTGGTCATTGATTAAAAACACAAAGGAAGATGATGAAGTATAAAATATGGAATGGAGGGAGTTTCAAGAAATTTTCTTAGAAAAATACTTTCCTCATGACCATCGAGCAGATATGGAAAGACAATTTCTGAGTCTAAGGAAAAATGAAAATGAGAATGTCGCAAAGTATGAGGCTAACTTTATAAGGTTAGCGAGGCATGCTGTAGATTATATAAGTAACCCAAGAAGTAATATTTATCATTTCATTGATGTGTTAAAACAATTTCTCCATTGAGAATTAGTGTCACAATCCTTCTCATCATATGAAGATATTGTCTCGTGTGCTATCAAGACAGAAAATGAATTCTCTAAGTATTATGACTTTAAATCAAAGCAAGAGAAGAAGAGATATGATGAACACTCTAGTAAAGGAAATAAGGAAACAAGGAAGTAGGGAAGAATTGAATTTCCTCCCTGTGATAATTGTGGAAGGAAGCACCCTGGTGCCTATCTAAAAGGAAAAGGAGTATGCTACAAATGTTGATAGAAAGGCCATCTAGATGGTGATTGTAAGGGAAAGAAAGATGCTACCAATGTTCAATGCTATAATTTCATGGAAATGGGACATTATGAAAATTAAGGTACTAAGCGTCAGAGAAACTTACCTCAAAAAAGGACAAGGGATCAAGGCCAAGATTATGCGATCACTACTGCTGAGGTTGAAGCCCCGAAAGACGTGGTGGCAGGTAATTTAATGGTTTCCTCAAGTTTAGAAAATGCTTTATTTGATTCTGTATCATCGCATTGTTTCATATCTTCCCAGTTTGCTAAGAAAATTAGATACTTCCAATTTTATTTAATAATGGATTTTTCAGTCAAAACCCTTAAGGGAAGTATCATCGCAACAAAGTTTTGTGAATAATTCCCCATTAGAGCATATAAATGTTCTTTATATGCTGATCTCATCACCATACCCATGATTGAATTTGATATAATCCTCGTTATGGATTGGCTTTCAGACCATGATGCAAAAATTTATTTTAAGAAGAAGGAGGTTACTATTTTTGATGACGATGATAAAGAAAAACCTTATATTTAGAGCAGAATCATCACCACTTGATTCTTATCTAGATCAACCCCCAGTAGCTCAGCTAAATTCAATTATTGAAGAGGAAGAGAATTAAATGACTGTGGGTGAGGAAAGGAATGTTAAAATAGAGTATGTACCTATTGTGAGAGAATATGTTGATGTGTTTCCAGAAGATTTACCTGGACATCATCCAGAACGAGAAATTGAGTTTTCCATTGATTTAATTCCTATTTCAATGCCCATATCAAAGACCCCTTATAGAATGTCCACTGTGGAATTAGTGGAATTAAAGAAACAACTAGAGGAATTGAGTAATAACAGATTTATTCACCCTAGTGTTTCTCCATGGGGATCCCCTGTACATTTTGTTAAGATGAAAGATGGATCTATGAGGTTGTGCATTGGCTACAGGGAGATCAATGCTATAAAGATAAAGAACAAGTATCCCCTACCTCGCATTGATGATTTATTCGACCAACTTAATGAAGTTCAATACTTTTCAAATATTGACCTTTGATCTGGATACTATCAGTTGTGCATGAAGAAGGAAGATATTCCGAAGACATCATTTTGAACCAGGTACGAGCATTACAAGTTTATAGTAATGCCTTTTGGATTGACTAATGCACCCTCTGTATTCATGGATCTAATGAATAGTATTTTCAAGGAATATCTCGATGATTTTTTAGTGGTATTTATTGATAATATCTTGGTATACTCCAAAAGCCACAAAGATCATGAAAATCACTTGCGCATTATTCTAAAGACTCTTAAAGGACATGAATTATATGGGAAGTTTAACAAGTGTGAATTATGGATTCAGGAGATTGGCTTTCTTGGCAATATTTTCTCTAAGGATGGAGTCTCTATTGATCCTTCAAAGACCAAGGAAATCCAAGAATGTCCAGCACCAACGAGTATAATTGAGGTACATAGTTTTATTGGTTTAGCAGGTTATTATCGACGTTTCGTCCAAAATTTTACTCTATTGGCTAACCCATTAATGAATCTCACACGAAAAGGGGTTAAATTTGTCTGGAAAAAAGAGTGTGAAGAATGTTTTGAATAACTGAAGAGAATATTAGTCAATGATCCTATATTGACTCTACCATCGGGGAATGATGGGTTTGTTATTTATAGTGATGCTTCAAATAAAGGACTTGGTTGTGTCCTTATGCAGAATGATAGGGTTATTGCCTATGCATCACAACAACTAAAAATTCATGAGAAAAACTATCCTACTCATGATCTTGAGTTAGCAGCTGTAATATTTTCTTTGAAGATATGAAGAAAATATTTCTATGGTGAAAAAATGTGAGATATATACTAATCCCAAGAGTTTGAAGTATATTTTGTCATAGAAAGAACTCAATATGAGGCAAAGGCTATGTCTTGAACTACTCAAGGATTATGATTGCATTATACACTACCACCTGGGGAAGTAAAATAAGGTGGCAGATGCTTTTAGTAGAAAGGATCATGGAGTTTTGAACAAGATGAGAGTTGAAAAGGATCCTATATACATGGATCTAGTAAAGATGGATATGGGAATAACCATGGAAGGTGAAACATCAATGATTTTAAAATGGTTTCCAAACCATATTTACTAGAAAGGATAAAGAGTTCTCAGACTGGTGATGAAGAGTTTCAAAATAAGATTAAAGCTGTGAATGATGGGAGATTGAGTGACTTCGTATATGAAGATGGAATTTTGAAATTTGGGAAGAGTCTTTTTGTTCCCGATATAACTGATCAAAAAAGGGAATTGTTGGATGATTCTCATAGTTACAATTTCTCTATACACCCTGGTAGCACTAAGATGTATAGAGATCTGAAGGAAAATTTTTGGTGGGACAACATGAAGAGGGAGATTTCTAATTTTGTGTCAAGATGTATGGTTTGTCAACAAGTAAAAGATGGAAGGAAACAACCTAGTGGAGTCATGCAACCTCTTCCCATACTGGAGTGGAAATGGGATTAGATTACAATGGACTTTGTTATGGGACTACCAAAGGCTCCTAGAAGGAAAGATGCAATATGGGTCATTGTTGATCGTCTTACCAAGTCAGCACATTTTCTTGCTATAAGGGAATATTTACCACTTGAACATCTAGAAAGACTATATATTAATGAAGTTTTGAGACTTCATGGAGTACCCCTATCGATTGTTTATGATCGTGATCCACGTTTTACATCAAAAATCTGGAAAAGTCCTCAAAAATCCCTGGATACTAAACTTCGTTTGAGCACTGCTTACCACCCCCAAACTGATGGACAATCAAAACGAACTATTCAAACCTTAAAAGGCATGTTGATATCTTGCTCACTTGACTTTCAAGGTATTTGGGATAAATATTTACCTATGGTAGAATTTTCCTATAACAATAGATTTCATTCAAGTATTAAAATGGCACCATATGAAGCATTATATGGAAATAGATGTCGCACACCAACCTATTGTGATGATGTTGGTGAAAGAAAACTCATAGGCCCAGAACTTGTGGAGGAAACGATGGAAAAGGTGAAGGTAATCCAAAACCACATCAAAGTAGCTCAAAGTAGTCCGAAGAGCTATGCTGATAACTAAAGGAAGGATTAGGAATTTCATGTAGGAGATCAAGTTTTCTTGAAGGTATCTCCATGGAAGTGTGTTATACATTTCGGTAAGAAGGGTAAGTTGAGTCCCAGGTACATCGGACCTTTCAAAATTCTAGAACGAATTGGGGCTATAGCTTATCATTTGGCAATGTCTCCAAATCTCTCCAAAGTTCACGATGTGTTCCACATATCACTGTTGAGAAAATACATGCCTAACCCAACACATGTACTCACCTATGAGGAATTAGAACTGGAACCCGATCTGTATTATTGCGAAGAGCCTATCAAGATTCTTGATACAAGAGAACAAGTGATGAGAAACTGGATGACTCATCTGGTAAAAGTTCTATGGAGAAACCATAAGATGGAAGAGGAAACGTGGGAACCCAAGGAACTTATGATGAAGAACCACCCGAGTCTTTTTATGGAGTAATATTCTAGAAATTTCTAGGATGAAATTATTTGATGGATGGGAGAATGTAACACCCCAAGCTTCCACGATATGCTTCTCCTTGAATAATACAGTAGCATGTGTTGTACGCAACTTCGAGTTCTAACACACACCACAACCAATCAAAGTAGCCGTTATGAATAGTAATACCCACTTTTTGAAATTTTATAAATTTTATCTTTCAAAATGGACTTCATTTTTTGGATTCAGAATATCGAAATTAGCTTAGGGTGAATTTTTGGTATTTTTTTGAAAACTTTCAATTTTTGATGAATAGTGAAAAACACTGAGTTATAGTTTAAAACCGAATTTTTATTTAAATAATTATTTATTTTATTTAAATTTAATTATGTTCAAAATAGATACATAATACCTATATAAGTTCAATGTAATTCATTGGAGTCAGTTTAGAATAATTTTAGATATATAAAAATTTTATTGAACTTTTCACAGTCTTTTACCCACCTCCTAGGAGAATTTTCAAATTCACATAAAACTTAATTTTACCACTTCTATGAGTAGAATTTTGAAAATCCAAAAGATAGTTGATATCAAGGAGTAAAATTTTGTTCAATAATATAAAAATAATTTTTGGTGAATAGTAACTTTTTTACTTTCACTTACCACGGTTAAAAGTAAATAGGGTAATTAAGGGTAAAAATGATATTATTATTACCCTATCACATGTCCTAATTCTATTGGATAAGTATAATTCGACCAAAAACAACCTTAGGAATAAAATATGAACTTCTTTGGTCCACTTGGATTAAATTAGGACATTTATTATTATTTAATTCAAATAAGAGTTAAAAGAGTTAAAATCAAAGTTTAATAACTAAAACATTTTTAATATAGGGTTACACAAAAGATAAATTAGATTATAAATATTAATTATAAAGATAAAAATATTTCCTACATAATGGTATTTTATTTATAATTTTTAGACATTAAATAATTTAATTTATTTATGACACAATAGTGATGCAGTAATTACCTAATTAATGAAATATTAAAATAATTGATATTATAAATATCCAAATAAATGTAATTTGAGACTTTTTATGAATTAAAATAATTTTATAGGTTAATATGACATATTAGGGTTAGTTAAATGAAATTTTTTCTAAGTAATAATGATGTTATAAATTTAGAAAAAACAAAATATAAAATAGTGTCAAAATTGACATAAAAGAGATTTTAAAACACATATTATATTATTAATTGATATTCTATTACTAAAAATGAAAGGTTCGGAAAAATAACTTATATAATGATAGGTGTATCATTAATGAACCACTTTGGGTTTTCTTGGATGTATATAGTAAGTTTAATAACTATATAATATAAAAGTACAAAGAGACATGGTAAATGTCAAACTATTTAACTAAGAGTTAAATCTAAACGATAAATTTAATATAGTGACCCAAACATATCTAAAAACTATTGGTTGAGTGGTTTTAGACCCATACCCACCTTAGCCTTTAAATAATACATTTGGGATCCATTATAAACCGAAAATGATTTTATTATAAAATAATATTTCTAGCTTTTCCTAAGGTGCCCCTCACCCCTCTTATAAAAAGGAACTCCCCCTTCTCTATAATTCACACCTTGAAATCCATTTGTCTTAGACAAACCCTATCAAAATATCCTCTCAACTTCTCTCAATTCATTTTAGAGGTCTTCCTTTAGTCATAAATCCAACTTAAGGATCCCTTTTGATCAAATCAAAAGGAAGAACCTGAAGAAGAGGTAATAATTTCACCACCCTCTTTCAAGTTCTTTTCTTCTTCCATTTCTTCTTTCTTTGTTATTTCCACTATAAAATAATAAATCCAGTATCTTATATATACTGTGATGTTATTATAAATATGTTACATCCATATTCATTATTCTATCCATCCTTTGAATGACATGTCACCATACGTGCGTATGTACGGCTTACCATCTCCACGTCATGGTGGAATTGTTATTCAATACATTATTATTTGGATGGGTATAATAATGATGTGTAATTGATGTAAATAATTAATATAACATGATAAAGATTCTGTATATATGAGATACCATCCAATTATATATTATTTTAATATCAAAAGAATTATATTGTCGCTCGTGCGTACGTACGGATTACCGTCTCCACGAACGCGATGAGATTCATTCCCCATCGTATCCATTCAAGAATAATTTTCATTTGATGATTAAAAATAATTTTTAAATATTTTATATCATTATGGATATGACTAATATACATCCCATCCATAACAAATATGACTCACATAACAAATAATATAAAGGAAAACGAATCCGTTAACACCCAAAACGACAATAATACTAAGATATTATTAACAAAGCAATGTTAAAAGATCATATATGAGATCATATTAATGTATATTATTCTTTTATAATTTAATAAAAATTATTTCACCATTATACAGGAGGTTAACCTACCATCGACCAAGGAAAAGTACAAGGTAATGGTTAATTCTACAATCTCTTCATTATCTGATGTTGTTTATATGTAATTATCTACTGGACCTGTTTATCATCCACATCCATGTTTCATAAAAATGTATTTCAAAACATTTTTACTATGTACTAGAAAATGGGTTAAAGTCATTTATACCCTTATGTGTTTTAAAAGGAATCTTTCCGTTGTTTTCCAAACAAGGTACTTTTTTACCTTTTCAACAAATTTAAGGCAAGAATGTTTTTTAACTTATATGGCGGGTGCAACTATTTTTCACTGTTATAACATCATCAAAGCTTCCCTAAAAAGCTTATAAGAATATTTAAAAAATAAATGTTTTCTTTATAATTATGTGAATCTTAAATTATTTCAAAATAGAAAGAGATATTTCTCTAAAAAGGGTTTTTATTTCATCTTTGTCAACATCCTTTGATGGATTTCAAGTTTATTTGAAATTGATTTATTGTGATACAAAACTTCCATATTGTATTGAATTTTTTGTGATATGTTTGACTTTGGATGTGATATTTTTATACAATTCATGGTTTATGGTTAAATTATTGACATTTCATATGCTAGTTCTAATACGAATGCTTATGGTATGTTTAAACCTATTCATATGAGGAATGTATTGGACTTAGTAAGTGACAGGTGGAGCCCGCTATAACTCCTTGATGCATTGGTAGGTCTCATGAGACAACTAGATGTGGAATTGGCTGAGGCCCTTTCCCAATTTTGTTATATGGTTTTGGCCGAGGCCTTAATCATTGTTAGAAATCTTGGCCTAGGCCTTGACAAAATGTTTCAGAATGTCCGGCATTATACATTCCCTCATTATGAAAATAATATTGATGCTTTATGTGGTCATTCGTCTAGTAGAATACCCACTATTATGTTTTATTATGGAATTATTTACTCAGATCATAATCCTTCCATAAAAGTATTCATGTTTATTATTGGTAAAGGAATGTGGTTTCAATTATTCACCATGATTAAAATTAATGTTATCTTCCGCTGTATTTCTTACCATTACTAAGTGTTTGAGCTCAACCCTTTCTTATGTTTCATTTTCCCAGGATATGAAGAAGTTAGTTACGAGTGACTTGCAGGCATAATCTAGGAGGCTTGGATGTTTCTAATGAAATGTATTCGTGTTGTATTTCTCTTCAAGATGTAAATTTGAACTTATGTAAGAATCTTGTTTCCAGTAATACTAAACTGATCGGTCTTTAGAGACATTATTTCCTTGTGATCATGCCAATGTTATGTAATAATGCACCAAATCTGGGTAACTAGGGTTGGGGTGTTACAGTCATGTATTCTCTTGAGTCACTATAACAAACTGAATTATCAGATATCATTATTGAAAACATACATGTTTCCTTATTCCAAAACATAGTGGATTATTTCTTAAGTCCCAAAAGTTGGGTACTTCAACCTTGATATCATAACCCCTTGTCAAAAACTCTATAATTATATCTCAAGAAACTAGAATTATCCAATTTAATTATACATATCCAACATATCTTTATAGAAGAATCATTATCTTAACATAAGGGACATATTAAGGGTTACCTTTCGCTTAATCATGTGTTCTCCAAGTATATCACCTTACCCTTAAATCACTTTTTGGATCCTTAGAATTATTCAACATATCCTTTATAATCATTAATGAAAATATTACACTGAAAAAATTATTTATTTCATTATTCATATAACATAATCTTTGAATTATGAAACATATACACCTCGATCATTTAACTTTATTCTTAAACCATTACTCAGGATCCATCATCTATAACTTTCCTAAAATATAAATAATGTCTTATAGTTTCTCAACCTCAATATTCTTAGGTTTAATGTAAACAATACTGTAAGAACATCAAATACCTTTGAAATTTCGTTTAAAATATCTTTATCCTCAATAGTATGACCAATACTCATACCGTCATCATGATTCTCTTCATGGTATTTCCACTTAGGAAATTGATCTTCATAATTCTCATAATTTCCACATACGAAACATTCAATGGTTAACTATGTTCTATGTAGTTCTGGATATTGAGTAAGACCAAAAAGAAAAGTGTAAGAAATACATATCAGATATTAGAAACACATAAGTAAGTTAAATTACTTATAATATTTCAATCTATGATATATTTAGTTTAACCCTAGGTTAGTTATTATTATCACAAAAAATATATGATTGCAACCTATACTTGACTTATATTTAAGACATCCCTATAACTATCCTTAGAAATATATCTAGGGATCTCACTAAATTTTTCACATCCTAGTTTCCAAAGGTTGAATAAACCTTCACTTTGATACCTACGATAAAGAACCAAGCCTGACATATATGGACATTACATTAATTTTCTGTAATAATTAAAACATGTCACAAATAAATTCCCAAAGACCAAATTAGTTTAGTGTATTTGGAAACATGGAACATAATCTTATAAATTGGTGAAATATCTTAAACATATCCCATAAATATCTTCCCATTTTTTTCCAACCTAAAACCTTTCTTTATATCATAAGGAAAATAAAACAAAAAAAGGGTGAGCTCAAATGTTGAGTAAGTGTAAACAAGGAGAACATAAACCAAACCACAAAAATAAGAATGTAAAAACATGGACATAAAGTTTAAATATCAAAATCATGAGTCATGAAATAAATCTTGGCAGTACGTAAGGCATATATCATATAGGAACATTAATCACGATAAAACAGAATTGGCATAAAACATGGAATTGTGGAAAACAAATAAGCACAGAATATGATTTCCATAGTATCCAAGGCACTGCTTCCAAGACCATCATAGTGGAAAAAGTCCATCACTGAACTGAGTTTACTTATCATTCCAACCATGTATTAATGAAATAGATTTACTTGTTGTTCCAGCTCTGTATTACTGAACGTCTTTTACTTGCTGTTTCATTCATGTCTTACTGAACTGGATTTACTTTCCGTTCTAGCCCTGTATTACTGAACTAGGTTTACTTTACATTCCAGTCATATATATATTACAAGATATAAATATTTACCTAATTAATTGGAGTGAGATATAGGTCCCAACCATCTCATAATGAAATCATTTTTACATGTTCCACAAAAACATAAATCATTCATCATTGCATAACCCATGAAATAAAATTGGTTTCTTAAACATCATTCCATCATAACAAAATACAAATAAAATAAATGGATTTCATAAAAATAATTCCATCATTAATATAATAAAATCATAGTAATAATATAGATATAAACATAAACCATTTTTTAAGAGAATCATCTTAGATGGAAAATAATTTTGATAAAACACATGAACTTATTTTCTGAGGAAAATATCCCTTCTTTTTCAAAAACGTTTTCTTTTCTCAAAATGCCACACAATTTTAAAAGAAAATAATTTAGATGAAAATAATCTTGAAATATTGTAGAGTAAGCTTCATGGAAATAATGTGTCATGAAACCTTAAAAATCCATTAATTTATTATAAGTTAAAAAAACATTCTCCTAGTACTTTTGCTAGAGAAGTCAAAAAGTACCTCAAATAGAATAAAAACAAAATATTCCATTCATACCATTTAATAAAAATTAACCAATGGTTAAAATTAACTATAAAAAATGGTAGAATAATATTAATAATATTACATAATTAGGATACATGGATATAGAAACCCAAAATTTTCTTACTTTACTATTACATCATTTTAAAGATAAACAACATAATAGTATTACACATAGAGGATCCAAAGGTTTAGTGTCTTGGGAAAACTAGGACCATACATAACAATTACAACATCAAGCATAAAAATTTAATTAATTTATTCTTCTCTAGATTCTTATTGGAACTTGTCCTCTCCTTAGTACATGTATCCACCTGAGGATATACATCAAAAGTGGTGATATAGAAGCCCAGTAAGAGGATAGATAAGAACAATATAGTATGGGGTGATCATAATCATAACATGGGAAAAAGATCATGAACATGAGAGGAAGAATAAATATAAGACTTGGAATGTGGCAATGCATAAAAATGAAACATCATGTCTTAGTGGTTAACTAACACACATACTTGTGAACCAAGCTATCATATTGTTCACACTCCATTTCACATTTACTCATGAGATTCATCACTTTGCCCAATGCATTGGAGCACTGTATAATTCTGGGCATACCCATCACATCATAACATTATCATTATCTTGCTTGCCACATAAAACACATATCAAAAATGAACACAACTAACCCATGGAAAGGAATGGGTTTCATTTCATAAGAACACATTCATAAACTTTGGGTTCCCAAAATAAAGAGGGAATAACATACAAGTTTCAAGAACCGTTCACATTGAGGGAGAAGTAAAAGGTCTGTTCTTAAAAGAAGAGTTCTTTTGAAAAAACATTTTGTTTGACATAAAAACCAGTAAAAAACATGTATATCATATAAAATTAAAGACAATGATGAACAAATTATCTTTATGGAGTAACCATATCAAATAAAAATGGAGTGAAAGAGGGAGAACCTAAAGGATGAAAGTTGGGTTCGAGAATTTCCCCTTACCTTGTACCAGAATGCTTCTTTCTCTTTAATATCCTATATAATGACATTATATTCATTAATTAGAAACCCAGAAATTTTTTTACATTAATACGGTTCATTATGGTTTCATTAAGTGAATTTATGTGCCTTTGGAGGAGTTATAGTGTTTAAAAACATTGTTTGGGAATGTTTGTTTTTATGGTTTTCCTGATAGGTTCACTTGTATTCTTAAATTGAAGTTTGGGTAGACCATGGGTAAAAATACAGAACTAATATTACATGTTATTAATGATATTACAGGAGTTTGGATGATATTATAATGAATCAAATTAGATCCACGTGGATGAATCATTAGATCAGAATTAAATGATGATTATTTGGGTTAATTTGGGTGGTTTTTTCGATCATAATGAACTTGTTTTATTTTATCTCTTAGAAAGATGATCATAAGTTAGTTACAGATTGTTAAATAGGATATAATACATATAACATGTTCTGGTTCAACCATAAAAATGGTTTCATGACCTGATCTGAAGGTAGAAATGGAAGAAGAAAGCATGTCGTTCTTGAAGGTGAAAAATTAACACCTCTCGAACAATGTTATATTTATTAAAATAAAAGGAAGAGGGAAAGGGGGTTGGATGATATAATATCCCATTAGCATCATAACATTACAGTATATTTATAATACTAGATTTACAATACAATTCAGATGAATATAGGTGGGTAGAGATCAAGAAATGAACTTGAAAGGAAATTAAAGGAGAAGAGGGAGAGAAATTACCTCTTGAATCCTTCTCTTGAGAACCTCTTTAAGGTCCTAATCATGGTCTTTTGATGAGACCAGAAGCTCTTGGACGTGGGTGAGGGTCTAGGGAAGATGTTTGGGTAGAGATTAGAGAAGTCTTGGAGCTTGAGAGGTGTGAGTAAATGAGGGTGTGAAGGGTGACTTTTATAGTGGAGGGGAGAGGGGTTTCCTTAATATAAAATTCATTAGTTTATTAATTTCACCTATGACAAGGAATAGTGAGTCTTGGATGACCAAGAATAGTAATTTTATCATCTGATCCTAAACCAAGTGGTCTTACATAATCAGATCATCATCGATGACTCAATTAATCCATTATTTAGCATTTATTGTAAATTATCAGACTCTACTATTCATAAAAAATTCATGTATGTCAGAAAAATCCAAAAAATTTACCCAACCATTTTCGATGTGTAGAATCCAAAAATGAATTCCATTTTTCAAAAATAATATTCTAAATATTATTAATTTAATATTTAATTAAAATCATAATTTACTTAAAAAACAGTTTTTAAGATTAAAACTGGTTTTATAGTGCTTTCAAAAATTACGTAGGGTCTTATAAAATTATATAAAAACTATAAGATATTGATTTGATAAATAATTAATAAATTTTAAGAAAATAAATTTTCCTTTAAATTAATTAATTAGTTATAATTAATTATTTATGTCTTACACAATTCCAAAACGTTTTCTAAGGTCAAATTGTAACTTTCTAAGATGTCTAAAATTTATTTAACTATTCATGGGTAAGGTTACTCTTATGATAAATTATTTACTATTCATAAGGTTCATATTAATATTCATAATGGTATGTTACTATTCTTAAGGGTACGTTACTATTCGCCGAAAATTATTTTTGTTTCATTAGACTCCAAAAATCATCTTGAGCACAATCGTGTATATCAGATTTTTAAAATTCCAAACACAGAAGTGACAAAATTATGTTTAAAGGTCACTTATCACTTAGTAGTTAATTATGTTGTGTTTTCATGTTATTTTATGACATAAATATAAGAATGGAATTTTCATTGAAAAACATTGGGTCGTTACATTCTTCCCCCCTTAAGAAATTTCCACCCTGAAATTTCACTTTACACAAACAGGTGAGGGTGTTTCTCCTTCATTTCCTATTCTAGTTCCCAAGTTCCTTCCTCAAATTTATGGTTCCTCCATAACACTTTGACAAGATGGGTTTTCTTGTTGCATAGAACCTTATCTCTCCGATCCAGAATCTTTACTAGCCACTCCTCATAGGAGAGATCATCTTCCAGTTGCACCACCTCTGAGTTTAGTACATGTGAGGGGTCTGGTATGTACTTCCTCAGTAGTGATACATGAAACACATCATAAACTTGAGCCATATTTGGTGGAAGTGCAAGACGATAGGCCACAACTCCTATATGGTCAAGGATCTCAAAGGGGCCAATATACCTTGGGCTTAGCTTCCCTTTCTTCCCGAATCGCATGAATATCTTCCTTGGATATATTCGAAGGAAGACTTTATCTCCAATGTCAAACTCCAAGTCCCTTTGATGGTTGTCAGCATAGATATTTTTCTGACTTTGAGAAGATTTGATGTGTTTCTGGATGACTTGAACCTTCTCTGTCATCTCTTGAACAAGATCGGGTCCAAGTAGATTTCTTTCTCCAACTTCATCCCAACAGGTTGGAGTTCTACATCGTTTTCCATATAGAGCTTCATATGGAGCCATCTGGATACTCGAGTGGAAGATATTGTTGTATGAGAACTCAACCAATGGGAGATTCTGATCCCAACCACCTTTGAATTCAAGAGAGTAGGCTCTTAGAATATCTTCAAGTGTCTGAATAGTCCTTTCAGACTAGCCATTAGTTTGGGGGTGATAGGCCGTGATGAAATTTAATTAAGTACTCAAAGAATGTTTAAGGCTCCTCCATAACTTAGATGTGAAACTTGGATCACGGTAAGAGACAATCAAGAGTGGAACACCGTGCAGTCTCACCACTTCCTTCACATATATCTTTGCAAGTTGTTCAAGTGAGAGATATTCCCGAATAACGATAAAATGGTCAGTCTTGGTGAGTCGGTCAACCACAACCCATATCGCATTATTTCCCTTTGATGTATTCAGAAGACCCATGACAAAGCCCATAGAAACGTTTTCCCATTTCCACATGGGTATAGGCAATAGATGCATCATACCTTTGGACTTTTGTCGCTCAACTTTAACTTGCTGACATACCAAGCACCTTGATATATATTCCGCGATCTCTTTCTTCATGATATCCCACCAGAAGTGTTCCCAGAGATCACGGTATATCATGGTACTCCCATGATGTATAGAGAAAGTTGAGCTATGAGCATTATCCAATAGATCCTTCTTTATCTCGGGTGATGAAGGCACACAAAGCCACATTCCAAACCAAATCACACCATCATCGTCGATATGGAACTCTAGAAGCTTCCCTTCCTTTACTGCATTCACCATCTTTTGTATCTCTACATCATCCCTTTGTGCTTACTTAATCTTCTCCTAGATGGATGGGTTCAAAATCATTGGGGAAAGTTTGGATGTATCCCCTACCCTTATGATTTCCAAATCCATCATTTGCATATCTAATAATATAGGGTCTTTCTCAATCCGCAACATGGATAGAGTCGTGGGTTCTTTTCTGCTTAGAGCATCAACTACCTTGTTCGCCTTTCCACGATGATAGTGAATAGAGCAATCATAATCCTTGATTAGATCTAACCATCTCCTTTGATGCGTGTTGAGCTCCTTTTGTGTGAATATATACTTTAGGATCATGTGGTCGGTGTATATGTCACACTTCTTGCCATAAAGGTAGTACCACCATATTTTCAAGGAAAAAATCACGGATTCCAGCTCTAGATCATTCGTCGGGTAGTTCTGATCATGGATCTTCAACTTTCGTGAGGCATAGGCTATCACATTGTCATTTTTTATGAGTACACAACCCAAGAATTTCTTTGAAGCATCACTGTATATCACAAAACTTTCTCCACTTTTCGGTAGTGTGAGTATAGGTGCAATGATTATCCTTCTCTTTAGCTCCTTGAAGCTTCCCTCACATTCTACCGTCCAGACATACTTTACCACTTTCCTTGTTAACTTAGTTAGCGGGCTTGACTAACGTGATAATTTTATCACAAAATGTCGGTAGTACCCAACTAATCCAAGAAAAATATGGATTTCTGTGACACTATAGGGCCTGGGACATTCCTCAATCACCTTTGTCTTTGAAGGATCCACAAAAATTCCCTCACTTGTGATCACATGTCCCAATAACATGACTTTATTCATCCAAAAGTCACACTTTCTGAACTTGGCATACAACTTATCCTTTCTTAATGTCGCCAACACAAGTCTTATACGTTCTTCATGTTCCTCCTTGCTTTTGGAGTAGATGAGAATATCATTGATAAACACTAGCACAAATTTGTCGAGGTAATGTCTAAAGACTCTATTCATCAAATCCATGAATATTGCAGGGGCATTAGTAAGTCCAAATGGAATCACCAAAAACTCATAGTGCCCATACCTTGTACGGAAGGCAGTCTTCTGAATATCTTTCTTATTCACCTTTACTTGATGATATCCAGAATGAAGATCCACCTTTGAGAAGTATTGAGCTCTTCTTAACTGGTTGAACAAGTCATCAATCCTTGGGAGAGGATACTTGTTCTTTATGGTGATCTTGTTGAGTTCCCGATAATCGATACACAGCCACATTGTTCCATCATTCTTCTTCACAAAGAGCACCGGTGCACCCCAAGGTGATGCACTAGGGCATATGAACCCTTTGTCTAGATGATATTAAAGCTTCTTCTTTAACTCCTCTAGTTCTATAAGAGCCATCCTATAGGGACACTTCTAAATTAGAGTAGCTCCGAGCATGAGTTCAATTGAGAACTCTACCTCACGATCCAGGGGAATTCTGGGTAACTCTTCGGGAAATACATCGCCATATTCCCTCATGATGGGAATTTCCTCAAGGTTGGAACTTTCCTTCGACTCAACCATTTGGGCGATGTATGCTTCTTTATAAGGAATCAACACCCACACCATTGCAGGATTTTTCAAAGAAGATTCATGATATTCCTTGCATTTGTAGAGGATCATTGGATGGTTTGGAATATGAAAAGATATTTCCTTTTCCCAACAGTTGATATGTGCTATATATAATGAGAGCCAATCCATTCCCATTATAGCATTGAATTCCACCAAGGGAAGTATTATGAGATTTGCTGGAAGAATCTTCCCACATACGCCAATGGGAGATGAGTCAAACACTTGGGTTGTAATGATTTCACCACTCGGTGTTTTTACAAATATCTTTACTTCAAGGTTTCAGGGCTTCGATTCTATAGTTTTAGCAAACTTGCAAGATATAAAGGAATGCGTAGAACCAGAATCAAATAAGACTTTTTCTATTCTTGCGTGAATAGGAAGTGTACCTTGTACGACATCATTATCATGATCAACCTCCGCAGTAGTGATGGCATAAACCTTCCCTTTTTCTTTTGGCTTTGGTGGCTGTTGACGCTGATTACCATCAAGATATCGAGGTTTAGTGCACTGGTTTGCATAGTGCCCTACCACCTTACAGTTTTAGCATTAAACCATGAGTGGTTCTCTCCTTTCATCGGATACCTTCTCCTTCCTTTTCATTTCTTTTCGACACTCTTTATCATGGTGTCCTTCTTTCCCACACTTGAAGCATTTCCCCGTCCATTTGAGGCAGTTCCCATGGTGCAACTTCCCACATTTTTGGCATGTGGGTCGTTGATTTTTCTTCCCGCCTTTTTCATTAGATCCACCAGCTTGAAACTCTATCTTCTTTTTCTTATCACTATATCCATGGGACCATTCTCCAAACTCCATATCCACTTTGAGAGCACACAAAACAACTTCTTCATAACTCCCAAAGTCTCAAATTGCAAGAGCCTTTCAAAGGTTTGGTTTTAATCCACTAAATAATCTATCAATTTTGCTATCATTTTTTATAACAAAACACTAAGCGTACCTTGAAAGCCTTGTTAAATTCACTTCATAGGTTGTGATAGATTCTCCATCTTTTTTCTTAAGCTCTTTGAATTCTCTCTCCATCTTCCTACAAATAGTTCGTGGGAAATACTTATTAAGAAACATTATCTTAAAGTCTTCCCATTCCATATCTTCAATTTCCTCCCTTGTCTTGGTTTTTTTAATAAAAGCCCACCATTGATAGGCTTATCCATCTAGATGATAAACAGCTAGAGTCACCTTCTCCGTCTCAGAATAGTGAAGAATAGAAAAGATCTTCTCCATGGAGTTGACCCACTGTTCCGCAACTAGTGGATCAGAAGATCCACTAAACGTCGGTGGTCATTGCCGCATAAAACATTCTATAGCCATTTCTCCCTATTTGGTGAAGGAGGATATTCCCCATTATTATAGTTATTGTTCATAACCTGAGATAATTGGCTAATCATCACCATGATGTTTTGAACTCCACCTCCCAAATCATTGGGGATGTTGTTCAGGCAATCGTTGCATTGACCCTCGCAAGAGTTGTTGGCCTGATTTCTCCTGGTTCACACCATTTTATAAAATAGAAAAGGTTAGAACAAAACATAAGTAAACAAGTCATGAATACATAACTTATTCATCTGAACAATTTATACTCAAATCATAACATATGGGATCCCTATGTAAATTTTCTTCTGTGCATATTTGTACTTAGTCTCATGCTAGAGGTTTTCTCTTGGGTTCACTAATCCTAATTCCCAAATTAACTAAAACTTTCCTTTGATACCAAATATAGAAACCCAACCTTTTCTTACATTACTATTACATCATTTTAAATATAAACAACATAATAGTATTACATATATAGGATCCAAAGTTTTAGTGTCTTGGAAAAAATAGGACCATACATAACAATTACAACATCAAGCATAAACATTTATTTAATTTCTTCTTCACTAGCTGATTGTTGGAACTTGTCCTCTCTTTATTACATGTATCCACCTGAGGATATACATCAAAAGGGGTGAGCTAGAATCCCAGTAAGAGGATAGATAAGAACAATATAGCATGGGGTGATCATAATCATAACATGGGAAAAAGATCATGAACATGAGAGGAAGCATAAATATTATACTTAGAATGTGGAAATGAATAAAAATGAAACATCATGTCTTAGTGGTTAACTACCACACATACTTGTAAACTAAGCTAGATTCATGTTCACACATCATTTCACATTTACAAATGAGATTCATCACTTTACCCAACGCATTGGAGCGCTGTATAATTCTAGGCGCACCCGTCACATCATAACATTATCATTATCATGATTGACACATAAAACACATATAAAAAATGAACATAACTAACACATGGAAAGGAATGGATTTAATATCATAAGAACACATTCATAAACTTTGGGTTCCCAAAATAAAGAGGGAATAACATACATGTTTCAATAACCGTTCACTTTGAGGGAGAAGTAAAGGTGTGTTCTTAAAAGAAGAGTTCTTTTGAAAAAACATTTTGTTTGACATAAAAACCAGTGAAAAATATGTATATACTATAAAAGGAATGAAAATTATGAACAAATGATCTGTATGGAGTAACCATATCAAAAATAATGGAGTGAAAGAGGGAGAACCCGAAGGATGAAAGTTGGGTTCGAGAATTTCCCCTTACCTTGTACCTGAATGATTTCTTCTCTTTACTATCCTGTATAATGATATTATATTCATTAATTAGAAATAAAGAAACTTCTTTACATTAATATGTATCATTATGGTTTCATTAAGTGAATTTATGTGCCTTTGGATGAGTTATAGCGTTTAAAAACATTATTTGGGAATGTTTGTTTTTATGGTTTTCTTGAGTGGTTCACTTGTATTCTTAAATTGATGTTTGGGTAGAACATGGGTAAACATACAGAACTGATATTACATTTTATTAATTATATTACATGAGTTTTGATGATATTATAATGAATCAAATTATATCCACGTGGATGAATCATTAGATAATAATTAAATGATGATTATTTGGGTTAATTTGGGCGGTTTTTTCGATCATAATGAACTCGTTTTATTTTATCTCTTAGAAACATGATAATAATTTAGTTAAAGATCTTTTTATAGGAGATAATACATATAACATGTTCGGGTTCAACCATAAAAATGGTTTCATGACCAGATCTAAAGGTAGAAATGGAAGAAGAAATCATGTCGTTCTTGAAGGTGAAAAATTAACACCTCACGAACAACGTTCTCTTTAATAAAATAAAAGGAAGAGGAAAAGGGGGTTGGATGATATAATATCCAATTAGCATCATAAAATTCTATTAGATGTATAATAATGGAGTTACAATACAATTAAGATGAAGATAGGCAGGGAGAGATCAAGAAATGAACTTGAACATGAAAGGAAATTAAAGGAGAAGAGGGAGAGAAATTACCTCTTGAATCCTTCTCTTGAGAACATCCTTAAGGGCCTAATATTGGTCTTTTGATGAGACCATAAGCTCTTGGAAGTGGGGGAGGGTCTAGGGAAGGTGTTTGGCCAGAGTTTAGATAAGGCTTAGAGCTTGATAGGTGTGAGGAAATGATGGTGTGAAGGGTGTCTTTTATAGTGGAGGGGAGAGGGGTTTCCTTAATATAAAATTCATTAGTTTATTAATTTCCCCTAAGATAAGGAATAGTGAGTCTTAGATGACCAAGAATAGTAATTTTATCATGTGATCCCGAACCAAGTGGTCTTACATCATCAGAGCGTCATCGATGACTCAATTAATCCATTATTTAACATTTATTGTAAATTATCGGATTCTACTATTCATAAAAAATTCAAGTATCTCAGAAATATCCCAAATATTTACCCCAACCATTTTTCGACGTGTAGAATCCAAAAAGGAATTAAATTTTTCAAAAATAATTTTCTAAATATTATTAATTTAATATTTAATTAAAATCATAATTTACTTAAAAACAGTTTTTAAGATTAAAACTGATTTTATCGTGCTTTCAAAAATTACATAGGGTATTATAAAATTATCTAAAAACTATAAGACATTTATTTGATAAATAATTAATAAATTTTAAGAAATTAAATTTTCCTTTAAATTAATTTATTAGTTATAATTAATTATTTATGACTTACAAAATTTCAAAACGTTTACTAAGGTCAAATTGTCACTTTCTAAGATGTCTGAATTTTATTTAATTATTCATGGGTAAGGTTACTCTTATGTTGGATGATTTACTATTCATAAGGGTCATATTACTATTCATAAGGGTATGTTACTATTCCTAAGGGTATGTTACTATTCAGTAAAAATTATTTTTTTTTCATTAGACTCCAAAAATAATCTTGAGCACAACCGTGTATGTCGGATTCTTAAAATTCCAAACACAGAAGTGAAAAACTTATGTTTAAAGGTCACTTATCACTTAGTAGTTCATTATGTTGTGTTTTCATGTTATTTTATGACATAAATATAATAAGGTAATTTTCATTAAAAAACATTGGGTTGTTACAATGGATGTGGATGATAAATATACCCTAGTAAATACTTACTTGTAAACAATCTCGGATAAAAATGAGATTGCAAAATTATCCCTTACCTTAGGTCTGATTTCATCCGTATGTGTCCGAAACTCTTATATAGTAGGTTTTAACATACTATTAATTTATGATAGAACCATAATAATATCTATGATATCACATATGATTCACTTTTGACATTATATTACCTGTTTATTTATCAATTCCATGTTAAAGTAACATTTTGGGTAATAATTGTTTTATTTATCGTACATGTTTTGACTTGTTATTCTTGATCTTATTACTTATATAATGATTTATATACTTACATAATGTAAAAAATGATTTATATATCATAAATATTCAGTATATAAATATATTTAATAGATGGATAAATGAAATAGAATACACCGTTCATGGAGATGGTAGACCATACGTACGCATGAACGTTGTTTCTGTTTCCTTATTGAATTGAATGGAAGAAGGTAAATGACACACACACACACACACATATATATAAATATAAATTGAAACATACAAAAATATAGTAGAATTAATATGTCATATATTTCATTCTTATTTATTATACATACTTTATAATCATTATTGAATAGTTAACGTGTAGAATGAATCTCATCACGTCGTGGAGAAGGTAGGTCGTACGTACGCACAAGCGACAATATCATTCACTTAATGGTTAAATGGTATGGAATTGGATGGTATATTAACTATAAAGAATAATTATCATGTTATATTCATTATTTACATCCATTATACTCATCAATATACCCATCAAAATTAAGTATTGTTGAATAAAAAATTACACCACAGTGTGGAGACAGTAAGTCATACATACACACACATGGTGATATTGTATATTCGTAGGATGGATATAAGGAGGTATAAGATTTTCACATAATTATAATAAAATATCAGCATGTATAAGATACTATATTTATTACTTAATTATGAAAAAAACATAAGAAGAAGAAGTGGAAGAAGAAAATAATTTTGAAAGAGGTGATAAAACAATTACCTATTTATCATGAATCCCAATTTTGTATGCACGAAAGGACTCCTTAAGATGGATTTTTGTCCAAAGGGTGGACTCTAGGATAAAGTGGGAGAAGTCGAAAGAAAATTTGGATAGGTTTTGGCCGAGCCAAAGGGATTTGAAGGTGTGATTAAAGGACAAGGAGAGGTGCCCTTTTATAAGAGAGGGGATGCGCACCTTTGGAAAGTATTGAAACATTAATTTATTATAATTTTTTTTCTTTTTATAATTCTCCCAAACTCATTCATTTCGAAGATAAGAAGAGTATGGATATAAATCATCTCAATAAATAAAATTTATACATGTTTTGTTTTTATTTGAAACCTTATAAGTTTGATTTATCCTTATTTAATCTATTTAATTTTATTTATGGTAATAAAATTATAAATATTAAATGGTAATAAATATTTACTTATGTGTTGTAAATTGTTGATAATTGGATAATTTATGAAATTTTATACCATATCATGTTCTCTTTGAAATTTTTAAATATTTTTATGATTTTTAAAAAATTTAATAATATTTTATTTTTATAAAATATCAATAGTGTCAATTTTTACACTATTCATTTATTTGACATTAAATAAAATACAGAAAGAAGATAAATTCAAAAAAATATATTTAATACACTAATAAAATGTCATAGTCACTAATAAAATCCATGTATCACATTAATTAGTTCATAATATATTTATTTTAATATTTCTAAAACCAGTTATTTGATATTTCTATTAATAAAATAATTTATATATCACTATTGTGTCATCATTAATGGTAATTATTTAATCTCTAAAGATTATAAATAAATTCAAATGATGTATATAATTTCATCATATTTATGTATACTATTTATTCTTGATGTTTTATTAATTTTATCACTACATTAAAATTATTATACTTATAAGACATATGAGAGTGACATGTTGTCACTTTATTTTATTTTAATTATAATTACATCACTTTCATTGAAAAAAGAAAATTAAATGAATAAATTAATAATTTTAGGTGATATTAGTAAAATTTAATTCATCCAATAGGATTTTGGCAGGTTTCAGGGTAATTTTATTATCTTTATCATATTGTTTGTTACCCTAATTTATCCGATTTACCTTTAACTATGGCAAATAAAAACTACTATAGTTACTATTTATAATATCCAAAAAAGTAACCTATTAACATAATTTAGAACCAGTGTTTTGAAATATGGAATCCATTTTTCATAATTCAAAACACATAATTTTCATAAATTAATTTAAAATTAATTCCCATTGTCAAAACCAAAAAGCTGGTTTTTAGAAAGTAAAAACTATCAATAGATTAACAGGTGCTTATATTCAATTTAAATATGAAATTACTTCCAATGAAAAAAATTGAATTAAATGATAAAAAATAATCTAATTTCACTTTAAAACCAATTAAAAATTTAATCTAACTATGTTAATAAATTATATGAAAATGCAGTTTTGAATTATAATGTAGTATTTTTCACTATTCATTAAAATATGAATTTTATCAGAAAATACCAAAAATTAAACCAGAGTAAATTTTGATTTCTATATGTCAAAGAAGATGTTTATTTTGTCAAATATAATATATAATTGTGTTAAAATCTATATTTTAAAATTGGTGCTCTATCAAAAGGAGACAAAACAACATTTTTAGAAAAATAATTCTTTTATGAGAAAAATTGAATTTGTCCTTATATCATGTTATAGAAAATACATAATATGAATGTTAATGTTATATAAAATTAAAAAATTGGTTAATAATATTCATAATATCTAGTTTATCTCCCATTACATAATAATATTTTAATAATATATCTTTGTTTAGTGAAACTCAGTATAGCGTATAACACAAGCTATCGAGGAAGGTTGCTCTAGTGTATAGCGCAAGCCAAGTCACTTTTGAGTGTAGTGAAAGCTTCCTTTAGGGGTGCATATAAAATAATTCAAACATATTTATTTTATAAATTTCAAAAAATATATGCTCAGTGTTGCATGTAATTAATTCTATCAAAAGAACTTAAAATTGCATGTAAGACAAGCCAAGAATAGTTTTCTGTATACTGAAAGCTAATACGGTGTTGCGTAAAAAACAGGACATAAAATAAATTAAAAATAATCTATCACATAAAATCTCAAGGTGTTACATTATATCCCCCTTAAAATAAATTTCACCCTCAAAATTCGTCAGGTTTGTAAAAGGTTTACTACTTAAAAGTTTCTTTCATAGAAACCCACATCGTAAAAAGGAATATTGAGAATTATTTTTAAAAAGAAAAGTTATAAACATAATAGTTACCCAAAGTAACTCATCACTAGGTTTCCACATAGGAGAACGTAGTTGGGAAGTGAAAACATGGATATAGAAGAAAAAATTTAACTATCAGGTTTTGATGAATAGTGATAGAGAATATGGTTTGGAGAATGTTAACAACCAGGAAGCCATAAATCTGTGATGATTTAATGGACCATCTAATTAATCAGATAAGAAGGTACTAAGATAAATTTGTTTGTTTTCAAGAACCATTTACAAATGTTGATGAAATTTTAATGAGAATAAATACTTACTTGATTTTAGTACAATCTCACCATTGTTCGTTCCTTGAACAATTTACACTTCATTTCTTATTTAAAGAAATGAAGTTGAATCTTTCATTCTTAAAGTGTTATTAGATCATTTGAAAGAATGACAGGACATTCCATTGGTCTCAAATTTTTTTTAGCATTGGTTATCAAATATTCATAACTCCACCTATAGTGAGATGAAAATTTATTATAACTAATGTCATATGAAGTTTAAATTAATCTTTCCATAAATTTATAACCTTACAATCCTTATAAAATGTTAAAATCCAAAACTATAGAAAATGGTTCAATTACTCAGCTTAAAATTTATCCACCATTTATAATAAGGTATATCTAGTTGGTCACATCCCAAAAGTGTAAAACCCTTCATCATTAATTCTCTTGAGTCACGGTAACAACCTGAATTATCAGATATCTTTATTGAAAACATACATTTTTCATTATTCCAAAACATAGTGGGTTATTCCTTTAGTCCCAAAAAGTTGTGTACTTCATCCATGATAGCATAACCCTCTTCTAAATAACTCTATAATTAGATCTCAAGAAACTAGAATTATCCAATTTACTTATTCAAATCCAACATATATTTATCCAACCATCATTATCTTAACATAAGGGACATATTAAGGGTCATCTTTCCCTTAATCATGTGTTCTCAAAGTATATCACCTTACCCTTAAATCACTTTTTAGCTCCTTAGAACTATTCAACATATCCTTTCCAGTCCTTAAGGAAAAAATTACACTGAAAACCATTATATATTTCATGATTCATGTAACATAATCTTTGAATTCTGAAACCTATACACCTCAATCATCCAACTTTATTCTTAAACAATTACTCAGGATCTATCGTCTTCATATTTCCTAAAATATAAATCATTTCTTATGGTTTATCTACCTCAATATTCTTAGTTTTAATGTAAACAACATTGTAAGAACATCACATACCATTCAAATTTTGTTTAAAATCTCTTTATCCTCAATAGTAAGATCAATACTCATACCATCATCCTGATTCTCTTCATGATATTACAACTTAGGAAATAAATCTTCATAATTCCCATAATTTCCACATATGAAACTTTCAATGGTTAAATATGTTCTATGTATTTATGGATATTGAGTAAGACCAGTAATAAAAGTGTAAGAAATACATATCAGATATTATAAACACATAAGTAAGGTAAATTACATATAATATTTCAATCTATGATATATTCAATTTACCCCTTGGTTAGTCATGATTATCATAACAACTCTATGATTGTAACCTATACTTGACTTATCCTTAGGACATCCGTAGAACTATCCTAAGAAATGTATATAGAGATTTAAATGATGTTTTCACATCCTAGTTTCCAAAGGTTTAATAAACCTTCACTTTGATACCTACTGTAAAGACCCAAGATTGACGTACAAGGACATTACATTACTTTCTCGGAATAATTAATACATGAAACAAACATTTTCCCAAAGATTGCATTAGTTTAGTTTCTTTGTAAACATGGAACATAATATCGTAACTTTGTGATTGATCTTTAAAATCTTCCATAAAGATAATCCCGTTTTTTTCCTACCTAAATCATTTCTATATATCCTTGGGAAAAGAAAACATAAAAAGGGTGAGCTCAAATGCTTAGTAAGGGTAAACATGGAGAACATAAACAAACCACAAACTTAATAATGTAAAAACATTAACATAAAGTTTAAATATCAAAATCATGAGTAATAAAATAAATCTTGGAAGTACATAAGGAATAGATCATAAAATAAAATTAATCATGATAAAATACAATTGTTATAAAACAAGGAATTGTGGAAAATAAATAAGCACATAATATGATTTCCATAGTAGCCAAGGAACTGCTTCCAAGACCATAATAGTGGGAAAATTACATTAATGAACAGAGTTTACTTACCATTCTAGCCATGTATTAATGAACGAGATTTACTTTTCGTTCAAGCCCTGTATTACTGAACCGATTTTACCTGCTGTTTCATTCATGTTATACTGATATGGATTTACTGTTCGTTCTAGCCCTATATTACTGAACTAGGTTTAATTTTCTTTATATTATTGTCTATCTTACAAGATATAAATCTTTACCCAATTAATTGGAGGGAGATATAGGTCCCACCCATCTCCTAATGACATCATTCTCACATGTTCCACAAAAACATAAATCATTCATCATTGCATAACCCATGAAATAAAATGGGTTTCTTAAACATCATTTCATCAAAATAAAATCTACATAAAATAAAGAGATATCATAAAAATAATTCCATCATTAATAAAATCAAATAATTGTAATAATAGTTATAGAAACATAAACCTATTTAAAGAGAATCATCTTAGATGGAAAATAATTTTGATAAAACACTTGAACTTAATTTCTGAGGAAAATATCCTTTCTTTTTCAAAAACATTTTCTTTTCTCAAAATGCCACATAATTTTAAAAGAAAATAATTTAGATGAAAATAATCACGAAATATTATAGAGTGAGATTCATGGAAATAAGGTGTGATGAAATCATAAAAAACCATTCATGTCGTATAAGTTAAAAAAATATTCTCCTCGTACTTTTGCTGGAGAAGTCCAAAAGTACCTAAAATAGAATAACGACAAAATATTCCATTCACACTGTTTACTAAAAATTCACCAAAGGGTAAAATTAACTATAAAAACTATAGAATAATAGAAATAATATTACATAATTATGAAACATGTATGTGGATGATAAATATACCCCAGTAAATACTTACGTATAAACAGTCTCAGATAAAAAATGTGATTGCAAAAATATCCCTTACCTTAGGTTTGATTTCTTTTATATGTGTCTAAAACTACTATATAGTGGGTTTAAACATACAATTAATTTGTGACAGAACCATAATAATATATATTATATCACATATGATTCAATTTTGACTTTATATTACCTTTTTATTTATCAATTCCATGTTAAAGCAACATTTTGGGTAATAATCGTTTTATTCATCGTATACGTTTTGACTTGTTATTCTTGTTCTTATTACTTAGATCATGATTTATATAATTCCATAATGTAAAAAATTATTTATATATAATAAATATTAATTATAGAAATATATATAAAAGATGAAAAAATGAAATAGAACACAACGTTCATAGAGATGGTAGGCCATACGTAAGCATGAACGCTGTTACTGTTTCCTTATTGAATTGAATACAAGCAAGTAAATGACACACACACACACACATAGATATATATATAAACACACACATACATAAATATAGTAGAATTAATATGTCATATATTCCATTATTATTTATTATACATACTGTATAATCATTCTTGAATGGTTAACCTGTATAACAGATCTCATCACATCGTGGAGACGATAGGCCGTACGTACGCACAAGCGACAATATCATTCAATTAATGGTTAAATGGTATGGAATTGGATAGTATATTAATTATATAGAGTAATTAACTTGTTATATTGATTATTTACATCCATTATACTCATCAATATACCCATCCAAATTAAGTATTGTGGAATAAAAAATTAAACAACAGTGTGGAGATGCTAAGCCATACGTACGCGCACATGGTGATATTGTTATTTGTAGGATGGATATAAGGAGTTATAATATTTTAACATAATTATAATAACATATAAAAATGTATAAGATACTGTATTTATTACATTATTATGAAAACAACATAAGAAGAGGAAGTGGAAGATAAATGAATTTTGAAAGAGGTGATAAAACAATTACCTCTTTTTCGGGTATCTCATTTTTGTATGCTCAAAAGGACTCCTTAAGATGGATTTATGTCCAAAGGGTGGACTCTAGGATTAAGTGAGAGAAGTAGGGAAGAAATTTGGATTGGGTTTGTTCGAGCCAAAGGGCTTTGGAGGTGTGATTAAAAGACTAGGAGAGGTGCCCTTTTATAAGAGAGGGGAGGGGCACCATTGGAAAGTCTTGAAATATTAATTTATTATAAATTTATTTTCACTTTATAATGCTCCCAAACACATTAAATTGAAAGATAAGATGAGTATGGGTCGAAATAATCTCAACTAATAAAATTCATATATGTTTTTTATTTTATTTTAAACGTTATAATTTTTATTTATACTTATTTAATATATTTAATTTTATTTGTGGTAATAAAATTTTAAAATATTAAATGGTTATAAATATTTACTTATGTGTTTTCAACTGTAAATAATTGGAAAATTTATGAAAATTTAGACCATATAATTTTCAATTTGTAATTTTTAAATATTTTAGTGATTTTTAAATAATTTAATAATATGTCATTTTTGTAAAATATCAATAGTGTCAATTTTGGCACTATTCATTTATTTGACATTAAATAAAATTCACATAGAAGATAAATTCGGAAAAAAAATTTAATACACTCTTACCATGTCATAGTCACCTATAAATATTTTGTATCACATTAATTACTTCATATTATATTTCATTTTATATTTTTAAAACCATTTATTTGATATTTTTATTAATAAAATAATTTATATATCACAATTGTGTCATCATTAATGGTAAATATTTAATCTCTAAAAATTATAAATAAATTAAAATTATGTATATAATTTCATTAGATTTATGGATACTATTTATGTTATATGTATCAAGTTTATCACTACATTAAAATTATTATTCTTATAAGATATATGAGAGTGACATGTTGTCATTTTCTTTTGTTTTAATTATAATTACATCAATTTCAAAAAAAAATTAAATTAAATGGATCAATTCAGATCCTTAGGTGATATTTTTAGAATTTAATTCGTAAAATATGATTTTGGAAGGTGTTAGGGTAATTTTATTACCCTTATCATATTTTTTGATACCCTAATTTACCCGTTTTACCTTTAACCATGGTAAATAAAAATTACTATAGTTACTATTAAAAATATCCAAGAAAAATAAATAGAACCTATTAAAATAATTTGTACCCAATGATTCTAAATATGGAATCCATTTTTCATAATTAAAAACACATAATTGGTGTAAATTAATTTAAAATTAATTGTCATTGTCAAAACCAAAAGCGAGTTTTTAAAAAGTAAAAATTATCAATAGATTAACATGTGTTTATGTCCAATTTAAATGTGAAAATACTTTCAATGATCAAAATTGTGTTAAATGATAAAAATATAATATAATTAAAATTTAAAACTAATTAAAATGATAATCTAATTATATTAATAAATTATATGAAAATGCATTTTTAAATTAAAATGCAGTATTTTTCATTATTCATTAAAATACGAATTTTATCAGAAAAATACAAAAAATTCAACCAAAGTAAATTTTGATGTCCCAATTCCAAAAAGGAGGTTTATTTTTTAAATATAATATATAAATGTGTTAAAAAATATATTTGACATTGGTACGCCATCAAAAAGGAGACAAAACTGCATTTGTTGAAAAATATTTCTTTTATCAGAAAAATTTAATTTTTCCTTATATCATGTTCTAAAAAATACATAATATGAATGTGAATGTTGTATAAAATTCAAAATGTGGTTAATACTATTCATAATGTCTAGTTTATATCCCATTAAATAATAATATTTTAAGAATATATAGTTGTTTAGTGAAACATGGTATTGCATACAACGCAAGCTATCGAGGAAGGTCGATTTGGCATGTAACACAAGACATATTAGTGTTGCATGTAGTGAAATCCCCCTTTGGTGTTTCTTATAACATAATCCAAACATAGTTTATTTATACATTGAAAAAAACTATACTCAATGTTGTGTGAAATGAATTCTATCAAAAAAACATGCAATTGTATGTAACACAAGCCAAGAATCGTGTTTCATATACTAAAAGCTAATATGGTGTCGTGTATAACACAATACATAAAAAAATTAAAAAAATCTATCTCATAAAATCTTAGGGTGATATATATTTTGAAATTCCAAATATAGGAATAATTTGATTCATGTGTGCTCATTTAATAATTTATTTTCAATATATAATTTTCTTTATTGAGTATATATAAACCATTGTTTAAATGTAGTATATCATAACATATTCAATCATTATAAAAGAAACAATTTCTATTTCAATACATGAAATAAAAACCAATCCTATCTAAAAATTATACTAAGATTATGTTCCAGGTAATACCCAGTGTATAATGATAGTGTTGAAATTCTTTAATAATTCTACTAGAAATATTTAGATGGTATTCAATTATTTCTAATGCAGCAATCATATCTCCATCAGTAGCATAAATTTCCACTTCACCTTTTGTAATATTCCTTAATCCACTTAGTTCTTGTATTTGGATACAAATATGGGAAACAAAATCTTTATCTAATACACAAGATATATAATCTAAAATATTATAATCCATTATGAACATAACTGAAGTAGAAGCAATGCTTACTTATTCTTTTCTTCCTTATAGATATTTTTTTAGTGGTATTTATTTCCATATGAAAATAAAACAACCACTTGCTTGTTTCTATCTATTAGAATAATTGGATTCATAAAATAATATTTCACTTATCCTTCCTAGTAATTCACTATAAGAACAAAATATTTTCATTCCTTCGTGATCTTATCATCTTGGAGAATCTTAGCCATATGATATGGAAGAATCTTCTCCATATTATTATCCTAGATAATCTAGGTGGTAAGGATGAAAGAATGTGTTATGAGGATAGGTAATTATCCAACATGATTCCTAGCTCTAAAAATCAATCTATTTACCCTATCATCTTGAGTAGATGGGAGTATTTCTAGATTCCATCTTCAAACTTACATGTAAATAGTGTAATGAATATATCAAATTTCTCTTTCCTCTCTTTATCTTGATGTACATACTAGAGGTGGGATAATATTGTGAATCCATCCATATCCACATGTTACTTTGAAAACATGATGGAAATTGATGATTAATTTATGTGATACACATCATATTAATAATCAATCTACCTCTTATAGGCTTTTGTCTCACCCATGCTAGCCTCTATAGGTTTCTCATTAAGTAGGGGGGTTCTAGCACATAATATTTCTTCTCTTGGTATAGTATTATACAAAAGATCCCATAACACTTTTATAAAATGGTTTTGATGAAGGAATTTTATTTTTCCAAAATAATTCATAGTGTTAATTAATTAGTTGTTCTACTATATATTTCTAAAACAAAATAAAATAGAAGATTAGTACTTTATATTGATAACCTTTTATCTAAATTATTAATTAAATTATTACTCCTCCCACTATTTTATCAAATCTTAACAAACCTCACTATTAGATTAAAAATATATAGTCACTATAAATTCTAGTGTAAAGGATCCATATTTCAATTATCATAGTAAAAATTATGGATATGCTACTAATTTAAGGTGTTTAGGTTGTATTCTATTTGGCCGATGATATTAACTCATATCTCATTGATCTATTTAGTGGAATCACCAATCCTGAAATCATAAACTCATATTTTAACAAATTTTTAATCTAAATTGAAATAATTAGGCTATAAATACTTCCCTTTGTGATAATTTTGTTAATTCAACCCAAAACATTGATTAGTACACCCAGATAACTGAATTACTCTCAATAATGGACAAACTAGAACCCAAATCTATGGTTGTATCCCAACCAAATGATGGGAAACATATGACTTAGTGTTATCTTTGAGGGGGTTTTTTGGGTTTAAGTAATCCAAATTTATTTGAGCATGCTCATTAAGTATTCTACGTGATTACTTAAATTATTATTTCACCATACATAATAAAACAAACTTATGCATAAAACATTTTTATCTAATCATGCTTGTTAATTATTCTATCCTATGTGATCACATAAATTAATAATTAACCACGAATATATAAATAATAAACATGGAATGATCATGGAGTTTAATACCAGTGATTTATTTATTCAGAGATGATAAAATAATCAAGACACTAGGGGGAGTAATTCCTTGAGTTTTACTTAACTTGAGTTGTAACATCTTCTATTATCTCATGGTACCTATAGTTTGGGTATCATTTGGATTTCCTTTTGAACAACCTATTCATAAGATCTCCTCCTTTAAAATGATACTCACACATAGCTATGGGAGACCATGTTTAGGAGTTCAATTAAATAGAACCATGGACATAGAAGACTATACATTAAGGAATATGGGAGAGATGATTCAAAGATCATCTTTATTTAATAAATAATCATCACCTAAAAACCAATGAAATAATCAATTTAAATAAACATTAAACATACTATGGTTTTTATCATACTCATGACCAACCACTATGAAATGATATAACAATAGATAAATAACAAGAAAAACAATCTCATTCAATAATTAAAATGAAATAAATAATTTTAATTATTTCCTTTTATTCAATTATGATCCTCAAATACCTATTATATAAATAATAATAAATTTTAATTTATACCCTTTAAATTTTGAATAATAATAGTAACAATAATAGTAAATATATAAAATAAATATTGTTAATAAATCTTTATATTTTATCAAAAATAATAATGGGGGTTTTGAGCATAATGCACACATTAATGGATGGTTTGGATGTTTCAGGATCTATATTTACCACGATTTGGAAAATCAGATCCAAATATATGTGAAAAATATGCATATCTTCTGATCAAGATACCAGATCTGAAGATATCGATATAGATATATTGAGACCATAGAAATCAAATCCTGATCTATGTGAGAAAAGTACATCTATTCAAATATGGATGATAGATCTAAAGATATAGATCTAGATCTTCTGAGAAGAGGAAAATAAAATCTAAATTTGTATATGAACTAGACCTAGATACTAGATCTAAATATCAATGTAACATCCCTCATTATTCACTCTATATTAGTAATCAAACTGATTCATCATTATACCTCGGGCACACCTCCTCATATACTCGATGCTGCTAAAAAGAAGCATGGTCCTAGATTGACATTATGAATAGACTATACCCCTATATTAGAGTGCATGATAACAATATAAATAACCAATCTCCATAAAAATACAACTTCAAGGAAATAATAAATAGACATAAATATATAAAAAATAACTGTAAATATAGGTAGATAAATATAAAATGACTATACAATTAATGAAATATAGTAAGTCCTGAACATCCATAACACCTATAAAAATGGATGCCCACTGAGCCAGTTATATAACATGCTAGAGTAAAATAAAAACAAATAAAATGGATCTACTTATTCTCTAAGAAAAACCTCATCCATTCTCCTGATAAAATTTTATCTATGCAACCCAAGCATACAAAACTTAGCATGGGCCTCTACCAAAAACTATGCATGTAATTAACATTTTAGGGATGCTTGGGTAACCAAATACAGTGGAATCTTGAGAAGGGTGTGACTAAAAATTAGTAGGCATCCACTAGCAGTGTTTAAAGAAAATAACAGTCCAAGAAAAAATGTATATAGATAATTAGTGGTATAAATAAGAATTACATGAAAGAAGATATGCTCCAAACAATGATTTATCTATTAATACATTAGCCCTTAGGTTCAAAGGTGAAACTCGATCCCACCAAACATGCATTGACCCAATCTAGTCATCTAATTCATAAAAAATAGGATGAAACATACTACAATCCATATAGGATACCATCCATGCCTAGAAAATATATCTATAATGTAAACCATGTATCAAAATAAATCATGTCCAGAACCTCGATCCATCCCCTAAACCTTGATCAAAACTATCAGTACAGATACAGAGTGTTTTTTTTAATATGAAAAAAAATAATTTTGGAGTTACATGTCTAACACTATAACCACAAATGAGTAGTGTCTTGTCCAATATCCCAACCCATCGGTGTGGATCACCATGTCCGACACTATCATCCTCAGGTGTGGAGAATCATTTATAACATCCCAAACCATAAGTGTGGTGCTCCATGAAAAACACACTAAATATAAATGTGGCTTTCCATATACAACATCCCAAACCATCATTGTAGAGCACCATGTCCAAAAATCTCAACCTCAAATGTGGATTGTCATGTTAGTCATCCAGAATCATACATGTAGAGCATCATGTCCAACCTTCTAACCATTCAATCGTTTACAGAAAATTTCTATTCCCAACCAATTGTAATTTTAAAACATCCAAAGTGGTCTCAAATAACTCTTTTTAAACCATTATAATTTTCTAAGACCCTAATGAGACTTTAACATAAAAACTTGGCTCACTATTATGAGCCTTTATCACATATCAAAATAGTATTCCAAAGACTCTTTAGAAAATTATGGACATCACAATTTCATTTTAAAACATTTCAAATCCACCATTAAAACACAATACTTCTTCTTTAATACCCAAGGAAATTCCCAATCCTTTGTTCCCATAAAAAAATTAAAAAAAAACCATCAAGGAATTTTCATCAAAGGACTAACCACATACACTAATTTAAAATCATCATTTTAAATTCATTAAAAAACACCTTTTAATCACTTATAGGAAAAAACATAATTTCAAAACTATATCCACTTAAATAAATGGGTTTTAATAATTGAAAACCAAAATATTATAAAAAATTCACACAATTATAACAATTTCAAAAGCCTCGAAGGTGTTTCAAAAAAACATAACAAATAGAAACAACCCATTTTATCCCCATACAATTCCTAAATCATTTATTTACAAGTTAAACCCATTATACCGTTAACTGTGATATTGATCCAACTAATGAGCCTAACTTGGTTAATCCTGTAATCTTTTTTACTGATAAAAACCCCACTCTACCAATTTCAATTATCAGAACACCCCAACAGTGACCTTAGGTTTAGTCCCACAATTACCAATAGATCCGACGGGATTCATGGAAGGTAAAAGACATCAATAAAAATTCCACAATATTTTATTAAGCCATAGAATCCACACATAACACAATGTCACTAATTTACATGCTACATACACATGTAAATAAATTAACAGGACTATGGGTAAATCTCTGAGAACACCTACCTCATCAATGAATCATTTTGAATATTTAAAAAGCATGACAACCTTTACACGGACCATACAAGACCCATCCAAAATTTTAGCATCAAAATGAGCTCAACTCAACCACCCGATCTCTAACCTCACACCAAATAACAATAATTAATTAATTATAACAATTATAATTAATCAATTAATTAATCCCCAACTCGGCATAATGCTAGAAAACTACCAGGTTCCCACCTCTTAGTGAATCTTTGTGAAACTATAATGGGTGGTACAAAATATACTCCCAACACCATTCCTGGGAAAATTCATAATATGTGACAGTGTTAAAATAATTAATTAAATTAATTCAGAATAAATAATCTATGAAAATTCACAATAGTCTCATAACTTAATGAAATTACAAACAATTACATGTTGAGTCTTTCTTGAGATCTCCCCTATGCAATATGACCAAAATCCACATGAGAAATGGATGATTCCACCATGATCTGGTATAATATTAAAAAACCTAAACTAATGAAATCCAAAATTAGAGAGGAGGAATAAGGAAGGAAAATGAGTTTCTTAAAGGGTGACTCTAAGATAAAAACATCCAAATATCACCATAAACACACCCCGAATCCAGGGATGGAGGAAGAGTAAGGGATTGAGAGAACAAATATTTTTCACGCACCTAATGGGGGAGGAAGAGGGGGGAGTTGACAAAAAAACCAGAGGTGGGATTTTGTCCATTTTCTAAATGAAATTCTTGGTAGCCACATGGTTTGGACACATGGTTTTCAAAATAGTGTCCCAACCATGAACCCTTCAGCGGGCATTAAAAAGTTCCTCACATGGTTAGGATGTACAATTAGACAAACGTTTCACCATCCATGCTATAATAACTACCTCCCCTTTGTATTAAGGCAGACAGTTTTTCGGAAATCATATTCATACCATGCATCATACCTTAGGCTCTCCACTAATTCACAAATTTTCTCATTTGGATCACATGGTTTACCATATACCATGTGATAACCATGAAACTTAACCATGTTCTATTCAAAATGTTTTGAAAACATCATGAGCATCAAGGTGTCACAAATTTACTCCTAAACTATGCACACTAAACCATACACCATGGATAGAAATATATAAAACCCCTTAAAATTAACCCAAAGCTCTAGAGGCTCACTCAAACACCTGATCTACCTTCTAAGTATCCTTACTCATCTAAAAAAACACCTTGAGGCATTCCAACTCCCAAAATTTCATTATAAGTCTCACTAAAAACTTTGAAAAAACCTATAAACAAAATTTCAATTTCCTTATGAAATTTTAACTAGTATGGATGCAAGATATTACAACCTACACACCATAACAATTATCATCCCTAATAAGTCTCGGTGGTCATACAACCACACTTCCCAACCCAATTTAGTTTTTTGTTTATAGGAAATGGACTCATTCATTTTATAAATTCCTGAAACACAACCAAGGAATAACAACCCAATTAAGGCACTCAACCATGAAAAACCCAAGACAATGATTTTTCAAAACCCAAAAATTAGGATTTCACTTAATCGAGACTATGTAATTAAATCACAAACCATTTGATCATCAAATCACCAAATTGATCTATAGATCTCTCCACCATAAGCTTCCACTTACAACCACCAAATTTTGATGCTTGGAACCTCCACCATTTTAAAATCTCAATAGAACCTCAAATCTATAATCCCCCAAAATGCTTGAAATGGTTTCCATATTACTACCCCAAACACCCATGGGAACACCCAAGTCCAACTATCAGTATGTTTCCACATCATCTAATTATGATGCCTTCATCTATTGAGGCATTCCATGACCACCTAAACATGACCACTAGATTCCATACCCAAATTCCATTAATATTCCATAGTCAAATCCTCTACCGACCCAATTCCATATTCACTCCCTACCACAAAATTGTTCAACTACAACACAAGTATCTTAGATTAGTTTTTAGAACCACATTGAGCATGAATCCAATACTTGGCACAATAATCCAACAAATACAATTTCTTATTAGCATTCCCTATATAATTTAAGTATGCACCTCATTAGTTACTCATTGGAATCACTATTCCACCATGACTAACACATGGCTAGAACCACACACCCATAAATCTTCTATAATAAGGATATTACATTAGTGATCAACACATTACTCCCCACCACAAGAGTTCCATTGTTACCACCACACTCAAGAAACCCCAACCTCCATTTCCCACATTCCATTCATTACCAACTCAAGAATTTTATGTGGCCATATAACTCTCACCCAAGTAAAAAAAAACATCAACTATCATCCATTCATGAAATATAAGAACAATACCTACAACATTAACTGACATGCATCTGATCCATTACAAGAACCCTACTCACAGATGGTCAATGATGCACTTCCCACTATATAACTTCACTTACATCATTCCTTGAGAAAAATATATTAGGAGGCCCTTTATCAAACTGGAATTAAAATTTATATAGATTGGTATCAAAATAATTATATCTTAGCATACTCATGATGAGGTCAAGATATTGTGGATGATCATCTTTAGAATAAGAGTATTCTAAGATATCATTCATGGATACCACCAAAACCTATCCATTCCCAACGTCACATCCCATATTAGTTCGGGGTTTCAATAATGGGAAGATAAATCTTGAGGAGTACATCTGGTCTTGGGAAAAGATGGCCTTTCAGGTTGAAGATATTCTTATGGATGAACCCAAAAGTCAGGTGAACAACATCTCCTGGAAATTATTATGGGAGATTAAATCTGATAGACTTAAATTGTACTTTAATGATTATGTAATCTTCTTTTGTGGTTGAACCCATGGTTTCTCACTTTTTCATTAAAATTGTTTGGAAAATAAAAATTTAATTTTCAGTCAGTCAGTGTCACCATTAATTCAGGCCTCTAATATCCCATTAACATCTAACCATTATAGGTTCTTGTGTAATGCAACCACATAACCTATTTATAACCCTATCGGGTCACATTTCCTGAAAACTTAACTCATAATCATTATCCACTGGCCATGCCTGCCCTACATTCCCATCTCTCCCAATGAATAGAACCCTTGGTTATCCCCAAAACTAGTGAAAAATCACTGAGAAAAAACCAATTTCATGACCACTAAATACCTTTGTGTCATTATGAAGTTCCAATAAGTTCATTTATTCTCTCACTAAAATCCTGAAGATGCTTCCATAGTTAACCGGTCTGGGCACCTAATCAGTCTTGCCTGCAAAAGCCACATGTTCCACTAAAGAACCGAAACTCTAAGTTATTTTAATCTCAACAAAACTATAAATCATCATGTGTCTCACATGAAAACCCTCTTTGTAGATATCCTTGTTCATTGGAAAAACTTTTTAGATCCACCTAGAAATCACATTGTCTACCTCCCTAGTACAGTCTCCACCCAAAGAAAACTCGCATGTCTACAACCACATAACCTTAAGCTCTTACTATTCTCTTGATGTAGCTCATAACCATCCAAAACATCTCACTTGAACAACTATTACCTTTGTTATTAAATGATCTTTCCCCTCTTGAAAAAAAAAACAAAACTAAAACACTGGAACAAAATATATCCTCCTAAAATTAGAAGTAATCCTATGTGCTTAAAACATATACCAAGAATCAACCATCATGAACCACTATATAAATCCCAAGATATCCACTTATGTATCATGATTCCAAAGGAATTCACATCTTGGATGACCCTTATCATATATCATGCTCAAAAGTAAAAAGGAACTAACTCCAAAAATAGAAGTAACATTAAGGTCACTAGGCTCTCCCACTTATCCCCACTAGACAAGTATCATGAAAAATCACTAGGTATAACCAACTAGGTCTATACCAACTCATATAAGGCCAAATTTAATGGGGAGTCAAACACACTCCTGTCCCAACATCACATGAAATTAACATGTCAAATTTACTATTTGTAGGGTCTCACATATAAAAGATTTCATATTCCAAATTAACCTCCTACATCTATGGAACCCATTCTTTCTTATCATATGCACATCATGTCGCTCACTAGAAGACCAACCCACACAATCAACCTCAAACGTAAATAAACTACACGGGTTCAATGGTTATACACTCATGCCAAGTCGACCTAGTAGGATCACTACACTTTATGTGCATGAGGTCTGCGTCATCATCTTCATCATTGAACAAATTACCATAGATCCACATGGCCTACCATAAAAAAGAATCCATATACAAGTTGGATTAGAAAAGTATAATACCGCCAAGAACTTATATGGAAAGACACTATAAGAGTAGTTTTTATCACTTCAAAAAACTATGAATTAGTCATCAATGAACTCATAAACTAGTAGGAATATATGTCATGTGAATTCTACATGCTTGATATGATGCATGAGAAACCTCTTATCTCCACATGCTAAGAGTCAAAACCGAATCATAGGCCTCTTTCCAATAGGACGAGATCTATAAATACCTCGTAAATTATCAAATTAAAACCAAATTTGTGTCACTGAAAGTGAAAATAAAATACAACCATGAAATCAAAAATCATAACAACAATCCTTACCCTGGTAATCTAGATTTCTTATCGAACAATGTTTATGACCCACCGGGACAATATCTATCATAGGCATCAAAAAATTTCTATATCTCCAGTATTTAAAGTCCAAAATATTAAAACAATATGAAATTTACCAACTTTGAGGACACTTTATAAAATCCCACTCTAGTTCAATATATATCAATAACCAGATAGGTTCACCACAAGATTTCAGGAACACCTCCTCCTATGCCCAAGGTTTCTACCTAGTAGTGGGGGTCTAAAGTAGTATTGTGAGGATAATATACCCCTCTATCAGAGTTCAAAATAGTAATATAAATAACCAATAATCATAAACATTAGAGTATGTAGAAATAATAAGTAGACATCAAAATATTAAAAAAATGGAAACAAAAGTAGAAAAATATAAAATTACTATACAACTAATGAAATATAGCAAGGATCGAACAACTGTAACACCCATACAATTGAATGACCATTGGGATTGTCTGATAACATGTCATAATATAATAAAAAACAAGAAAAGGTGATATATAACATCTCCAATATGAACCTAATCCAGTCTTCTGATACCATATAAGATATCAACCCCAATCATACAAAGCTCAACCCAGGACTCAACCCAAACTCGTGTCTACAATAAATTTTTTAGAGATTCTTGGGTAACTATGTGTAGTGGAAGCCTGAGTCAGGTGTGAGTAAAAATCAATAGGACACCACCAACAATGTATAAATAAAATTCCATTTAAAGAAACAATGTATGTAGATAAACAATAGAGTAAAAAAGAAATATATAAAAGAATATATGCTATAATGTAAAGACCCGGAAATTATATATATATATATATTAATTATATGTAATTATTAAGAGATTGTGAAAATTTATGGCATGTGATTCCGAGGCCCAAAGAGCCCAACATGGAATTTTGAACCTTTTTTAAGGTACATTTAGTAAATGTGCGGGTGTGAATTTATATCTTTTGAAGCGGTGCTTGGATTGAAATTTTGAGGGCACCATTGGATTTGGAGTGCCGAGATTCACTTAGGAAAATCTTAACTCCGAATGGAAAGGGTCAGATGAAAAAGTTAATTTTTGGACTTTTTGAAAAAATAAAAAAAAATAACTATAAGTTATTTGATTCTTTTTCTTCCATCATTGAGTGGATGTTGGAGGAACCAAAATGTAACAACAGTCAATAAATGAGGTTCATTTAATGAATTGATCCTCTCATTGTGTAACCTCAATGCTCGTGGGATTAATGGATCATTAATTATAATTCACTAATTAATTACATTAATGAATGAAAAATGAGTGGTTTCTTTTTATTTAATCAAACCATTGGAAAGAAATTTGACAACCGCCAGAGAATCCTCTATTGTGACGGTATCGACATTCCTCTATAATGAATAATGGTGTTCGAGCGACGATCGTTGGAGGAATCTAACCAGGGATTGAAAACCAGTGAATAATGCCAAACAACAACAAACATGAATCTTCCCCTTCACCCGCAACACCATTTCCAGGTAGGGGGTTTAAATGTTTTATGTGTTAGAATGTTCCTCTTTCCATGTTCTTGGTTAATATAAAAAACACAGATCAACCAAACAATGGGTTAATCTTCGATCCTTTATTTTTATGAGAGGTTGTTGTAGGGTTTCTTTCTTGGTGTTTTTTCTTCCGAAATTTTGTTTGATATCACCCCCTTGTTAGAACACTAACATAGAGAGATCAAGCCAATCTGAACAAGGATCTAACCCTCCTTTATTCATGATTTTTATGAGTTCTTTGTGTGAATGTGGAAAACGTGGGGGAAAGAAAAATATAAGGGATTCACAGAGAAGACAATAGCCTAGGAGGCCCGTAGGCGTAGATAGGAAGGAAATCAGAGCACTAGAGCATCTCTGGTGGCCAGTGAAATCAGTTGCTGGTGCGACACCACCGACATAGCAGTGACGACTGGTCCAAACCGGCCGCATGGAGAAGCGGCGCCCGCAAGCACTACGGCGGAAAGAGACATGACTAGCCGGGCTATGGTAGGTGGTACGACACGGTGCCGATGTGCTACCGATGCACTGTGCGAGGGAGATGAGCGGCCTGCTCGGGCCGCTCGGTTGTAGTGCACCAGCCGGTTCCACCCGACCATTTCGGAAGACCAGGAGGTGACCCATGGTGCCGTTAGCTGGGTGGAACCTAATGCACATTTTCTGGTTTGGTTCGACCGACTCTCACTACATGACTCGAGTTTTCTAGGAGGTCCAGACCCCTACGGGACCCGACCAGTCCCGTTTCACTAAAACATGAGTATCTTGCAAACCAGGTGTCTGATCGATGCGCCGTCTGTGGAATTGGGACCCATGTGATGGGGATTTCCTTTCGATATACTTAACTTGGGTTTTGAAAAAATTTGGAATTTGGAAGGGTTGGATCGGACTTGAATCCAATTGATCTCTATTTACCTTTTTCTTATTACATACAGACTAGGCGTCCGATTGACGTGTCGTCTATTGCGTTGGAACCCTTAAAAAAAATGGTCCTTTGGGTTACTTATTTGTGGGAATTAGTGGAGGTGTGGTACAAATGATATTGTGAGGATCAAAATCTCTAGAACTCAAGCACACCATGTGTGGGAATCCCGTGGTAGGATATATAGTGAAGAGCGACCCTCCATGGATTAGCATGAGAGCAACCCTCTGTGGATTGGCAACAGTGCGACCCTCTGTGGACCAACAGTGAAGATAGACCCATCTTGGATTGACATGAGAGAGAACCTCTGTGGATCAACACCAGTGTGATACTCTATGGATTGATAGTAGTGTGACCCTCTGTGGATCACCAGTAGAGCGACCCTTTGTGGATCAGCAGTAAAGATACCCTTCATGAATCAACAGTAGAACATCTCAACAGAATAAAATGATCTAGCTCAAGAATAATCATCTTTATTCATATTCTTTGAGTTGTATAACTAGTGTGAGATATATTTAACTTTATGCTTTGTGATTAATATCCTTCTTTATGGTTTTTCCTTTGAGGAATTCTGGGAGACCTTTGGGGCTCTTGGGGTCCCTACTGATTATTGTTATACTCACCCCTGCATGGGCTTCGCCCACACCTTGTTGTGTCTTGTGCAGACGACAGACTTATCGACTAAGATTTGGGGAGCCAAGACTTGATGGTGCTCAGTGGTGATTGGTAGACATAGTGAGCGGAAATGATGACAAACAATGAGCTGTACCTACCCTTCAAGTAGGATCCTTGGTGGATTACCTCTGGAGATCGTTTTTCCCTTTTTTCTTTACTTTATTTTTAGTTGGGTTTGTATTCTGGCCCTTTTTTACTTTCGGTTCACAATTTTACTTTCAGTAGTTTTACTTTTTGGTTTTCTTTTCTTTTGTACCTAATCTATGTGTGTATAGGTTTAAAGGCAATGCCTTCCCTTTTTGGGATATTACATTCCGATGTAGTATCCAACCCCTATCCTATTGAAGTCGATCTTGGGGTAGTCATGACATGGGCCTTGGGGGATGGGTGGTGACATTTAAAACAACAATTTATCTAGTAACCCTTTTCCCCTCAGGTTATAAAGTGACACCAGGGCCCACCAAACCTGAATCAGCCCAATATGGTCATCTAAATCATAAAATATTAGGTTAAACATACTTTAATCCTTACAAGATAACATCTATGCCCATTCCATCTACCTAGTACACAAACCATGTATCAAAATAATTCATGCATGAAACCTCGATACAACACCGAATCAATGCATAAAACTATTGATAAAAAAACGAATAATCATTTCTAATATCCAAAAAACTTTGGAGTTAGATGTCCAACAATATAACAAAAAATGTGGAGCATCATGTCCAATATCCCAAAACATTATTGGGGATTTCCATGCAAAAAACTATAATGATCATTTATGTAGAATAATGTCAAAAATCTCAAACCATAAGTGTGGATATCGTTGTCCAAAACTCTAACCACAAATGTGGACCACCATGTCCAACATCCCAAACCATTAGTGTAGAGATCCAACTTTAAAACTCACATCCTTGGATGTAAAAAAGCATGTCATACATCCAGAATCATACATGTGGATTGTCATGTCTAACCTTCTAACCATTCTCCCATTTATAAAAAATAATAAGGGTCAACCTCTTATAATTTAAAAACATACAAAATGTACTTAAACAACCCCTTTTAAAACTTTCTAATTTACCAAGGTCCTAACAGGGCTTTAACACCAAGTCATTAATTAGTGTGTGGAACCTTTTTCACATATCAAAAAACCATTCCAAACACTCTTTGTAAAATGATAGATTTTACACATCCACTTTACAACATTTTGAATCCACACATAAAACATAGGTCTTCATCTTTAACCCCTAAGGAAAGGACCAATCCTTTCTTTCCATAAAAACCATTAAAAAACCCATTAAGGAATTTTCATCAAAGGAGATAACACATACACTAATTTTAAGTCAACATTTTAAATTCATTTTAAAACCCCTATTTACATCACTTAAAGGCCAAAACACACAATTATAACCATTTCAAAAGCATCATATAAATCTTAAAAAATATTATCACCTGAAAACAACCCATTTTATCCTATTACAAGTTATAAACCAATTATTTTCATGTTACACCCATTGTCCCTTTAACCATGATATCAAGACAACCAATGTTTCTAACTAGGTTAAGCCCATAATATTCTTACTTTACTATTCAAAACCATAATATACCAATTAATAGAATTAGAACACCCCAAGGAAGATGTTAGGTTCAGTATCACAATAACCAATGGATTTGATGGGATCTGTGGAAGTTCAAGGACATAAATCTAAAGTCTAAGATATTTTCTTAAGCAACAAAAGAAAAACATCACACATTGGAGTGAAGAAACATGATATATACACATGTAAATAAATTAGAAAGATTATGGGTAAATCTCTTAGATGAAATACATCATAAAAAATCTTTACCAACCTTTATAAAGACCTATAACCTTCTTTAGGTCTTCCCAAGCCTCTTCCAAAATCCTCTATGTCCAAACAATCTCATCTCAATCACCCTATCTCTAACCTCATGCCAAACAATAATAATTAATTAATTATAACAGTTATAATTAATTAAATAATCAAACCCCAACTGAGTGTAATGTCAAAAAACTCACCGATCCCTCACCTCTTATATAAAATCCACAAAACCACCATAGGTGGTCCATAATGGACTCCCAACCCCATTTAAGAGATAATAACTAAGTAGGGATAACATTAAAAAAATTACTTAAATTAATTCAGTATGAAAAACATAAAAAAATTCAACGCGGTATCATAACTTAGTGAAAATACAAGAAATGAAATGTAAAGCTCATTTCTATAACAAACCATAATTTTATGAAATGGATCTCTTTAAATAAATTTTATTTCATTGATAGCTTTCATTATGCACAACACTGAGTTTAAAAAAACCATGATATGTTATTAAAATATTTTTACATAATTGTTTTCTCCTAGTCATTGGATTGGAATATATGAATAGAAATAAATAAATTATAAAAAACTTATGGTTTAAATATGAATTAATTGGTTATCAATTAATTATAAATGAAAAGAAAAATCATTTTTAAATAAAAGAATTTTTTTTCTTCTGATTGTTTATATGCAAAATTTGTTTTTATCTTAATGAACTAAATTAGTCACAACTAGTGAATTATTTTAATTAAATTTAAATAATATACATTCCTAAAAATAATTTATCATTTATCTAATATTTTTTCTAGACACGTGATAAGAATATATCAATTTTTATGCATAAAAATGTATTTTTCTAAAAGCGGGTTTCAACGTGTTTTTCCTGATTATTTAAAAATTAATTTATACCACCTAGAGAAATTTAATTTGATAAAATATATTCTATATTTTTAATTATGTGGTTGAATTTTTTTAAATATCTTCCATTTATATTTAGGCATTACGAAAAGTAACCATGGTAAAATTTATCTCACCGGTAAAGAGTAAATCAGGTTAAACTAGGATAAAACTAAATGTCAAGTAATCCTTTTTTAAAATTAATTATTATTTAACGAGGATAATTAGAACCCTATAACCTTATGATCAAAATTTAAATTTTTAATGGATAATATTCCATGAAAATGACATATATATTATTTAAAGTTAAGAAAAATACAAAATTTCACTCTCTTACTTTTAAATATCTACTATGTGTCCACATAAGGAAAAAAGAAATTTATGAATGAATATAAATTTCTATTTTGAGTATAATGAAATTATTTTAATTATAGTTATTTATTTAAAATTTTTAGTAATTATAAAATTTCATTAAATCCTTATGGAACACCGATATAATATTTTTTCACTTAATAGAAAAATAAAATAAATTATTTAAAAAATATTATAATTAATATAATTAGGATGATTTATAGTCTTACATGAATTTTATATATTATTATAAAATATTTGTTTTGTTTTAAATGATTATGTTGAATTAAAACTATGTATTTATGCCTTTTAAGTCAAATTAAATGAATAGTTCCAAAAATGACATTGATGATATTTTACCCAAATAATATTTTATTAAATTATATAAAAATCAAAAAAAAATACTGAAATATGAAAAGGTGGATAATATATAGTCTAAAATGTCATCCCTTATCCATTTATGATCCAATTATCAACTTATATGTAAAATTATAACACTTTAAGAGTGAACAATATTTTACCATGATTAAGGTTAAAATAGGTTAAGGGGTTAAACTAAATGATAAAGTTTAAATACCACCTAAATGTTTTAAAATTTTATTTTTTGATGGTATTTTCATCCAATTCTACCATATATTTTAATACCTTTTCTTTTTGAAGTATTATTCCAGAGAATGAATTTATTATATTGTAATCTTTTAAGAAATACCAAGAGTATCTCTCCCCTTAATAGTAAAAGCACACCCTCTTTTCTATTTTTCACACCACATTAAGACTTATAGATAAAAAAACCTATAAAATTTTCTTATAAAATCCCCTATTAAAATTATATATGTACTAGTCTTCCAAAAAAAAAACAACTTTTGGGTTTGTAAGAGGAGATATAGAGGAGTTGTTTCAAAGAAGTGGTAATATCCTTAACCAATAACTTGCTTTTTAATTCTTCTTTATCTCCTATAAATATATGGTATTCATTAAAAAATAATAAATTAAGTTTCATAAATACACCAAAATGTTATTATTATTATAAAACTGCAATTATCCACACTCTTTATCATAAAACTGGAAGTGATATCATCGCTCAAGAATATATACAACTTACCGTCTCCATGTAGCGATATAATTCAGTTTTCATCACAATATTTTATGGATGTTTATAATGATGGGTTTAAAGTTTATATATTATATTTATGACATAATTATTCTTCTATAATGATAATATAATATCTAACTTATTACCTTAAAACTATTGGAAAACGATTACGTCACTCGTGCGTACGTGTGAACTACCACCCCCACAAAGCGATGCAAATTATTTTTCATTTCCTCTTTACAAGGATTATAACAAGGATGAATTTTATGAATATATATTATGTATTTTAGTTAATAATTATTTTTTAAAAGTGAATTATTATTTAACTTTCTTTCCTTCCATCCATAAAAAAGTTAAAATAACGATCATGTGTACGTACGACCTACCATCTCAATGAACGATGTAATTAATTTTTCAATATATAAATTTTATGAGTTAATTTTATATGTAAAACGAATATAAATGATATTTATATCATTATTAAAATTCTATAGACTATAGAACCATGATATAAGTACAATTACCAGGATTACCAAACAGGAACATGCTTGAAAAGCAAAGTAGTTATCATTGAGAATGTTGATTTTTATAACAAATTGTTAATAAAGGGGATATAATATGTCATAAATAATTCATAAATTTTATGATATATATTAATATGTATCTATAATACATGTATAATAAATATAATTTTACTATATATGAGGTTTTAATGTGAATGAGGAAATTCAAGACTTGGGGTAAGGGAATTATTTTTTAATCCCATTTTAATTGGGATTGTTTATGCACTAATTTACATAAATGAAATTATATCTCTTAAATTTTTCTTCTGATATATTTAATTATGAATAATACAAGGATTTATTTTATTTTTATCACTTTAAGTAATCAAGAGATTTAAATAATGATTTTAATGAAAATTTATATTTATTTCTCTCTTTGGTCAAAAGAACTTCTTCTTCCATATCCATGTTTTCTAAAAGTGTTTTCAAGAATGTTTTTAATATTTTTTATGATTGTTTAATGTAATTTTTACACATGATTTATCTTTTACAAAAATTTCTACATGTAATCTTCTTATAATTTTCTAAACGAGCTACTTTTTATATTTTTCTTCAAAAGTTTTAAAGGAATATTTTTTTAACATATACGACATGGACAAAACTAAAAACCATCATGACCACTCAATGATTTGATGGTTCCTATATAAGTTTTGATTTTTCTTTTCAAAGATAATAATTCATTAATATATGGGAAATTTTTATATTTTAAATAAGTGATTTTAGAAATGAAAAGGGTATTTTCCTCAGGAAATATTTCAATGATTCTTTTAAAGAAATTTTTATATTTGATTACATCATTTTATGTTAATTATGTTTTACTAGGGATATGATCCAATGATAATATCCTCATTTTTCATCAGAATGGTTTATGATTTTTATGAGACATTTATGAATCCCATTTATTTCCATGGGTTATGCTATGTTTAATTGATTAAATGTTTATGAAACCCATTTTATTTACATGAGTTATGATGCGATGATATAATGAATGTTATTATGATATTATATCACAAATATTAATAGTATGAATTATATGCTGGGGTTCTCTAATTTATTGGGTAATTTTTTTTCTCATGAGATAATTATGGGATGTAAGTATATGTGCTTGATCCACTATGGGAAATAAGGCGATGTTCTTGATCCACTATTAGATGTTGGTGGTGTTTCATGATCTGGTATGATATGGGAAATCGGTAGGGATACCTGCTCCACTTTGATTTAATGGTCTCAATAGTTAACCATGACAGATTGAAAAACTCTATACTTATGATGGTGCCACATTTTAAGGGAATGAACTTATAGTTCATGATTGATGATTATTTCTCACTCTTATGATTCATGTATTTTGTAATGATGATGTTTTATTCCATAAATCATATTTATGATCCATGATAGATTGGGTATATAATTTTTAAGTTATGTTAATGGTCTTATAACCTTATGCCTATCTTATTCTTTCATATGATCATGGATTGATATCAACCATGTTTACCCATACTAAGCATCTGATCTGACACTTTCTTATGTTTCTTTTCTCTAGGTTATGAATAATGGTTTAAGTAGGCTATGTCTATGAAGGGTACTATATGGAAGGATCTTATGTAGATGCTGAATAACATTCATGAATTATGAGGATTTTGTATCCAGTCTCCAAAGAAACAAAATCTTTATAGTTCTTAGGTGTGTATTTGTGAAATGTATTTAATATTCATTTAAAAAGATGTAATATTTATACCTGAAAAGATAGAACTTTACTCTTCTATCAAATAATTCTTTAGATAACATTTAGAACCTAGGAGTTCAAAAATTTAGTGAGAATGCTAAGGAAAAATCTATGTATAATATAACATCCTAATGTTTTGGTAATGACCATGGATATTCTAGGTTAAACCGAAGGCCCCATATATCTAGAGAAATGTGTCATGATTTAGATATACAAGGAATTATATTTCACGATTGATCACTCTGATTATTATAAAATTATTATTACAGTTTTATTTTTGGTTTCAGTCAACAAATAGAACCTAAAGGAATAGTGTTAATGTTGAATGTGATGGACAATGAAATTATTGTCATCTCAAGTAACCAAAATTTATTAGAGAAGGAATGTATAATATTTTTGTAATGACTAAACATCTTTACCAAGACACAAATCATTCCGATCTTCCAAATAATAAAAGGAAGAAACAATGTACTTTTGAATATTTTATAAGGAAAAATTCATCTTCTTTTAGTGGGTATTTTTATGCACTAGTGGTTGAGCGACGGGTCAGAACCGTTGATAAAATAATTTTTATTCTCCAATTCTTGGAACATGAAAAGTTTTTCTTATCCATTTATAATTCAAAGGAGGGGTAGATCAATGGAATAATCTTATTAAGAATGCGAGTCAAGAAGAATAAATTGACTCTATGAAATGGGATGATTTTAGGAAGATATTTTTTAGTAAGCAATTCCCTCATATTTTAGGTACAAAGATGGAGAAGTAATTCCATTAACTTAATCATAAGTAGGATTAATACATTGGTACATATAAGGAAAATTTTACCAGATTATCAAGGTATACTATTGGTTTAATCATTATCCTTGAAAAAAATATTTATCAATTCTCTTTAAAACCAAATAATTTAAGGGTGTTAGTTATAAGATAATTTAGTAGTTACAAAGAAATAATTCTATGTGAACTTAAGGTAGAAATAAAAATTTGATATTTCCATCATTCCCATGGGTTTGATAAGTAAAGGGAGATAAAGTAACATTAAAACTCTAATAAATTACATAGTGCACATGAGCCTCATCCCAGTTGGTGTGGACTCGCTAGGTGCATCCAAGAGACCGGAGATCAAATCCGGGTGGAGGCATATTTAAAGAGTTGTAGCAGCGCTGTAGCAGAAACTGTTCGGTACTGTAGCAGCCTGAACTATTCATCCATCTGGGCCTTCGGGCCAACGGTTTGGTCCTCGGGTCCTGCAATGCTTTCGGTCCACCCATGGCCTTTGGGCCAATTGATTCTCAAGGTCTTCGGGCCACCATAAGGCCTTAGGGCCACCTCAAGGCCTTCGGGCCACCTGAATGTAGGCCACAGACACACTACAAAAAAGGAGCAGCCCCAGAAGAGGATTCAGAGTAGGTTCACTCACCAGAGTAGAGCCAAATGGATTTTCAGAATGAGAGGGTATGGCTATGCCATCAGTACCAGCCTCTGATTGTACAGGAAGCCTAGCCTACAATCATGCAAAGCTGGAGAGCTACTATCAGGATGTAGATGCTGGAGAGGGGCATCTCCTTATAGATAGTTTAGTTGAATTCCTTAAGACCTTCAGGTCATGTAATCTTCTAAACCTACGATCCATGTAATCTATAATCCTACAGGCCTTGTAAGGGTTCCCCTTTATCCCTTGAAAGGGGGTTATCAAAAATCAATAAAAATGAAGGCCTTTGAGCCATTCGGGCTAATAAATTACATAGTGTGAAAATAATTATATCCATCTAGATGCTAGGAATATGGTACGAATCATAAAGGGAATTGGTTTAAAATAACTGAGAGGTGATTTAAATTTGAAAAGGTGGGTTAGGAATACCTTTAAAATCAAAAGGGGATGAATATGATTATTAATTAAAAGTAGAAAAAAAGACACAAATTAATGAACCTACCATGATCTAATGCTTCAAATGAAAGTATTCTAGATAATGCACTAACCAGTTCAAAAAATATAATGGTATTTTATGGTTAATGATATAAAAAACTCTTAATCCCAAATGAAAAGAAAAATCTCTTGTGATCATAACTTTTGAAGTGGGTTTTGAAAATGATGTGATGAAAGGTACAATTTTCATCCACTCTAGAATAGAAAATGAATTATTTGATTATGGATCTACACAATATTTTATATATAATGAATTTTATAAGGGTATTGAGTTACCACCATAATGATTAGATATTGAGTTATAAATGAAAAATTATAATGTTATGATGGACTAATAACAAGTCTATGATTATTATCCAGTTAAGGTTTGTGGGAATGTGCTTATTTCAAATCTCATTATTATCTCTTTATTTGAAATTTATTTTATCATAGGAATGAATTTGATTTTTTTTATATAAATAAAACATTAATTTACAAGTAAGGGAAGTCATGTTTGATATTCTTAACTAAAATATTATTGTTTATCAATTCAAGGATAAATATGAACTTTCAATGGAAATTATGTCTATCTTGTAGGTCATAATTTCTATCCATGAAATCTATTTATTTTATATGGTTGGGGATAAACTAAACATCGATGATACACCTATTATTCAATATTTTTAATGTATTTCTAGAATAATTTTCTATTTTACCTCCAAATCATGAAGTTGAGTTTTCAATAGATTTCTTACTTGGTACTGTATCTATTTCAAAGAATCCATATACAATGGCCCATATTGAGTTATAGAAATTGAAGAACAAAATCAAGGAGAATCCTGATAAGGGATTAATTTTTCTAAGTTCATCAATTTATGGGTGAACCTATTCTTTTCATTGAAAATAAAGATTGATCAATGAAAATTTTCCATGATTATATGGAACATAAAAATATCACAATCAAGAAAAAGTATCCTCTACCCTATATCGATGAGTTTTGTTATCAAATGTGTGGAAATCAATACTTTTACAAGATTGAACTTCATTTTGGAAATAAAAAATTTAGTATTAAGAAGTAGGATATATATATGAATACATTTTATACAAGTTATAAATATTAGGAATTTATAGTAATTCTATTTGGTCTTACTAATTCCTCTACCATATTTATATATTTAATGAATAGAGTATTTAGAGATTACTTAGATCAGTTTTTGGTAGTATTTATAGATGATATTACTCTATATTTCAAGAGAAAGTAAGAATTTTAAGATCATTTGATTATTGTGCTAAATAATCCAAGGAAGGAAAAGTTGTATAAAAAATTTACCAATTGTTATTTTTTCCTTTGTAAAGTAACATTCTTGGGTTATATAATCTCAAGCGATGGTATATTGGTGGATCCTTCAAAGAAGGAAGTTATTGAGAAATGGAATAGAATAACCTTGATAATTGAGATCCATAGTTTTCTTGGGTTGGATAGATATAATTGATACTTTTTTAGATATTTATCAAGATTATTTAATCCAGTCACCAGTTCAATCAGAAGAGAGTTAGGTTTTTCTGGACAGATGAATGTGAATAGAATTTCAAGGAGATGAAGAGAAGGTTGGTCGGTGCACCTATTCTCACACTACCCTATTTAAATGAAGGGTTTATGATCTATAGTGATTCATTAAAAGAAGGTATTTGTATGTTTCATGATGTTGAAATATATAGTGGTAAATTATTCCGCCCACCAATTGAAGTTTCCTGAGAAAAATTAAACAACCCATGATTTGGATCTAACATTAGTATTTTTTTCATTAAAGATATGGAAAAATTATGTTTATCGTGAAAAGTATGATATATATATATAAAATATATTCACATAAAAAGAGATGAATATGTTCCAAAGAAGATGGTTAGGGATGATTAAAGATTATGACTTCTCAATACATTAACACCCTGGGAAGGGGAACGAGTTCGATAATTCTCTTAGTCAGAATAACCTTGATAGTTTTTCCTTAATGAGGTTTGAAGGAGATCCAATATTTATGGATTTTAAAAATATGGAACTTCAAATCCTGAGGAAAGGGGACAAATCATATATTTCTCAAATGAATGATCAACCATCTATCCATGTGAGTATTTAGGAGGAGAAAAATAAATATGTGGAGTTGGATAAAAAGGTGAGAAATGTTCTTAAATCCAACCTTGATTTTGATAAAATGAAAAGATTATAGAATTGTGTTTCTGTTCCATCAACACCAAAATTAAAGAAGGATATATTAGATGAGGCTCATAGTTCATCATTCTCTATTCATAATAGAATTAAAATTATGTACAGAGATATGAAAGAAAATTTATGGTTGTAAAACACGAAGGTAGATTTTGCAGATTATATATCTCAGTTGTAAGAAACTAGGTTTTCACTCAAGTATGGATCCATTTAAATTTGGCATAAATATTTATTTTTGACCTAATATGGATTCCTATTGTGTTGAATAAGGTTTCAGGGGGTGTTCGAGTCTTGTTCAGAGCATGAAACCCCGTTCATTAGATAAAAACATTGGGCCTCATGATTAGTAGAAACTGTGAAACTCATTCAGCACAACCTCTACCAACCATACGAGGCTGGAAAGTGGGGTGAATTAGGGTACACAGTTCTCCCTAATAATTCTCCAAGAGCCACACGTCCACAAAAAAACTACAAAAAATTTATAAGAGGTGTTTTTCATAGTTAGCACATACATTCTTGAACCGTGCGGCCTAACCATGTGACGTGACCCTACATACAACATATGGATCACATTTGGTGAATTGTTTGGCCATCCGTGTGGCTAAACTGTTCCACCTATATTTTTTGTTAAAATGACCAGACATCTATTAATGAAATGTTTTAGTTCTCATCCTTCCTATTTTCCCCCTTTTAGTGAACACACCTCTCCCTTTTTCACTATTTTGATATATTTTTTAGTTTTTGATCCCATAACACTATCCAAACTTTGATTCGATCCCCATTCATCATGTTGGATTCACATCAGTATGAAATTTATTCGTTTATATAAATTTATCATTATTCTTTCTATCAACTATACTATTTTGATATAGGATCATATGCCTTATTTTCAGGGTGTTGATATGATCTTTAAATCTCTTCCAATCTAGGAAAAACTAGAGGCTGATACTAGATGATGAGAGTTGTATGATTATGAGGTAGTTGGTCTAAAACTAATCACCCATGTTTTTGTTTCATTTTATAATTTTCTATTGTTGTGTGCGCACTAATTTCATTGTAAGTGGCCTATTAAATTCATATAACTTGCTTATATTCATCATTATCATGTTCTAGAGATTTTTTAATAAATTTCATTCATGTCATTGTAGGTTATTTCCTCAAAATTGACCACCCAAGTAGGACGTTTCCCTTAATTATGCTTATTGTGGTTTGTTATGTGCATCTACTTCACCATTCAGGTGTACTTAATTTTGAACCTACTAATGGTAATACATTTCTTAATTAAATGACTATAGAACTAGTTTGAGAGTATCCATTGAACATGTTAGTGTCACTTAACCCTTATATGGAAAGTTTTATACTTAATTAATGAATTAATATTAAATGTAATTGGAAAGTATACTATGTATATGAATTTTCATAATAAAAAATAAATGAATATATTAGTTTCATGTCTGTATCACCCTTTTCCATGTCTAATTTAAGGTAGTAGAGTGAACCTAATGAATTATTTTTACTTAAATAATCTAATAAATGGTTTCATGTCCCTCTAGCCTTATCACTAATATGAAAGACAATGGAATGAACCACTTTTAATTATTAAAGTACAAGAGAATTACTTGTACTAATTAGTTTATTGAATCAATTATAAGGTGATTAATATATATATACCCTGAAATTATTATAGGAGTGGCCAGACTTGAGTTACCCTTGGATTCTTGAGGAATTTTTTGTGCACTCATGGATTCCATTCTAATTCAAGGATACCTGTTTCCAAGTTTGATACCCACCTTGGAACCCAATCTTTTCCTACTTGTGGATGCTTGATATGACACAATAGGATCCCTAAATTATTATTATATGATTCCTTGGATACACTCCTTGGATCCATAATGGATTCTATGAACATGAGGCACCATGGTTACACCCATTGAGCCCAATCATTGCTTACTCATTTTACCTTGGATGAGATCCTTAGTTATGGATTGAATTATTATTGTGGAATACCATGGGTGATTCCCCTTGGATTACTCTATTACCCCTATATCTTGAATATAGTTTATTACTAGAGTTTTCTTGACCCTAGAGGTCAAGGATTCCATGGTGATTAACTTGGATCCTTATTTATTATTATCATTATAAAGGATACATTATTTATTACCTTGGGCCCTCTGTTAACATAGTTCTGTTGGATTCCATATTATATCTATGATAGTTTTTAATTATTATTAAAATTTCAGGATGTCAGTGCTGGTTATACCCCACATGAATTATATAAATTGGATCATAATTAATAAATGAAATGGTTTCATGTTCAGAAACCAGTTGCGACTAAAGTAGGTACATGGGTATTTATGTTACTATACTTATTTACTTTTATATATGAATGAATTCAAACTGTTTCATTTTATATTACATGTATTTGATGATTTAGATGCTGTTGGTGGTGGACAATTGATATTTACATCAAATCCTATTCAGGCCACCATTGTCACCCGAGAAGATAACATGTATGCATGTGTTGACAAAGGGAAGCATCCCACTTTGGAAACATTATTGATTGATGACTTTAGAAAGGATCTTGGTGGTAGATTATCATGTTAGAGATCAAGATTCATGAATAGTTTTCTGATTATTTTTTTCTATTTCTTTATAGATTGTATTGTTGGCTACTTTATATCCATGTTTTATAGTTTTATAGAGACATGACAGGTGTCATAATATTTTATATATGATTCAGCTACCAATATTAGTTGATCAGTATCAGTTGTTTCTATTGTTTATTATCCTTGTCTTCTTATGTTGTGGCATCTATTTTAAATGATTCTTCAATTTACCTATCACAATATTTATCCTCTATGTTCCACTCTGGTAATGAGGTAATAATATCTCCATGGACACACCCTAGTCCCTCGCTACTAGTCAGAAGCTTCTAATGTTTGGGGAGATGCGATTGAGGCCATATAGCCCACCCAGTTTGGGATACCTCGGTGTAGAATCTAGGTCCAGGATTTCAGGAAGTGGTATCAGTGCCTCTTTTTTGGCTTTACTATTTGGAGACAATAAACAGAAGATTAGGAACGCATTGGAGCTTGTTTATAAGCCATGATTGGGCATATCTAACTCATGTTTGGGCTAATTCTAAGTTATCTAGAATTATAATTGTTGTTAATTTTTTTTATAGTTGATATGATATAACCATTGGGTGACACACATGGTGTGTTATGGTTATTATTATTATTATTATTATAATTGAGGATTTCATTTCATCTATGTCCTGATGATATGAGGGAAAGAAAAATTGTTACATATATCATCATAGGAACATAGAATTCACATTGAAAGCATATTTTCCTACCATATTGGTGTATTTAACTAATTTAATTCGCCTATGTTTGTTTAGTGAGCCTTATTTACATAGATATACCTGTGCTACTATTTGGATATGATTTAGTGATTTCTATATTCAATCAATGTGGTGTATGGGACATCATGGGTTGGAATGGGTAATTTACCAAGTCAAGACATTAAAATAAGATTAAATGGGTGTCAGTTTCAGTGATAAGGTGTATGGTACCTAATTCACTAAGAATGATGATACATTTTAAATGATCCTTGATATATGAAAATAAGAAAATAAAAAATTTAAAAGAAAATATTGACTTATGAAACATAAATGGTTTGCAGTAAATGATGAGGCAAGGTGATATTGACCCTTCATTTATTAGATCTCCAATAATTCTAATTTGAACATTTACCAATACCTGGTCTTCTAAGTGGGAAGTTGGGGTAGTATACCATGGTTAGTAAACCCTTTCATCTCATTAATCTTCTATTATTACTATCTATATACTTTAATCTTGTTATGAGGTGTGTTCTTGTCATTTGTAAACCAATAATGCCATGACGTCCTTATGCTGTGTGTTAGGAGGGTGGTAATGAACATTATATAGACATGGTGTTCTCTAAGCTGCCAGTATAACCGTTGGGAGTGACACTTGAGGGACTTCCTTTTATACCTGGTCTGGGCACTACCACTCAACTTTGTGAGAGTTTTCTATGTCTGATGCAATCCATTCAAGGTGCATCATGACCAATACCTATAATGGATAATCTAACTCATGAGTTACAGCAGCAACATCCTCCCGCCTTCCCAGGGGAAGAAATTTAATAGGATACTGAGTCTTGGATATAGTACACTCTATCTATATTTTATAATATAGATACGCCTCCAGATAAGAGGGTCATGTTTTCTACTTACATGTTGTGTGATTTGTCCAAGAACTGACTGGATGTGATTACCAAGGTTGGTCACCATCAGGGTATGATATGAGATGATTTCTTGACTACCTTATATTATGAATTCTTTCCTTATACTTTGAGATATGAACAATATATATAGTTCATGCATCTAGAAAATTATGTTATATCATTCATGGAGTATTCAATGTGTTTCAGTTAGCTACATCACTTTGCACCAATTTTAGCTAGTGATGAGATTTCGTGTGCTTGATGTTTCAAGGATGGTCTCCAATATGTCATCCATACTTAGGTGAATTTCTTTATCCTACCTAGTTTCTTTGAGATAATTAATTAGGCTCTTATCACTGATCCCAACCTGAGAGAATGTGATAGTACCAGACATAGTGGATTAATGCCATAACATACCAATAGTTCTTTGGGTAGAAAAAAGTGATCCATAAAAGTTTCTCATCAGGGATGTGGAAGCCAGAGTACCTATACTGGTAGTACTATGGAATTCCATCAGTGTAGAATATAGGGTAATCGAAAGCCTCAGTGTGTCAGAGACCCTCTATAGTACGAGGTTTGCAACCACATAGGGAACCTTTGGAGATTCCGTTAGAGCTTTCCACATGCTTATAGTTGAAGAGGATCCATACCAGATCCACCTTCAAGGGTAGGTTATTTTACACTATGTCAGTTGGGGAGTTGGAGTATCATTTATAGGACTGGTCGAGGATGAGGTCATGGTCATAGTATACATAATCTAGATCATCAACACTAGTAGAGCGGTCATACTCAGGGTATTCCAGCTACATCACAAGGTCGTGGATTAGGATAGTTTTATTCATTACAACTAACACTTGAGGATTAGAGTGAAGGTCCTTATATAGTGTGAGGTACTATTATTGTAGCCTCCAATATATTATTTTCTTTATTTGAAAATGGTTATTCACACTCCTTCATCTCTTTATCTATCGTGGAAAGTATCAGGCTGAAAATATAGTATTATTGTTGTGCAATGACCTTGGATATGCCGATGGGTGTACGATCAAAGGGAATACGCCAATGTAGGGACTTTCCCCTTGAGGTAGAATGTTACCATTTCTTATGGTAACTATTTTTTCTTGATATTATTGGATGCAATTTCATTTTCTAGATGGATTAGTTGGTCCTGTCTCATGCCTATGTAGACTGATATCGCTACAAGGTTTCATTTACAACACTAGTGGGTAGAATTTATCTACACAAGGGTGAGTGGGATTTATAAGAAATTATATCTATACTTGAGAATCATGGGATAGGTGGAGTAACCACCCTAATTTATATCCTCTTCATGGAGGAGTAGGGAGTATACCAGACATATTTTTCTCTAGAAGTAGATCATTTTATAGATGTCTTTCCCGATGAGTTTCTCATATTACCTCATATGAAAGAGGTATATTTAATGATATATCTCATTTATAGAGAATATATAGTGTCTATTCCTCCATATAGTAGGAAACCTACTAAGAAATATGAGCTCAATAGGTAGTTGGTGGATTTAGAGGCCAAAGGTTTTATACGGAATATCACTTCATCTTAGGGTTCACCCATTCTTTTCACCAAGAAGGTTGATGAGACCCTTCTTTTATGAATGGATTACAAATGATATTTAGGTCAGGAATTGGTAACCACTATCTCTAATAGATGATCTATTTGACCAGCTCTAAGGGTATATGGTGTTTTCTAAGATTGACTTGAGGTCAGGCTATCATTAGTTACGAGTCAGACCTTCAGACATACCTCATAAAACTTTTCGTAGAAGGTATGGTCTATATTATTATCTTTTTATACCATTTAGTTTTATGAATGATATTGAAATTTTCATGGATTTTATGAATAGGGTGTTCCACCCCTATTTGGATTCTTTTTTCATAGCCTTTGTGGACGACATCTTGGTGTATTCTAACAATCATAATGATTATGATAAGAATATTGAGATCATTTGGAATACACAGAAAGAGAATCAGCTTTATTCTAATCATGATAATTGAAACGTCTAGATTTAAAAGGTTCAATTCTTGGGTCATATTATCTCAGAATTAGGTGTATCTATTAACCAAAAAAAGGTGAGTTCTTCGGTTTCCTGGGAGCAACCCAAGAACTTGTTTGATATAAAAAGTTTCTTGGGGATGGATGGATATTATAAGTGTTTCCTACATGAATTATCATTCCTTTTTGAACATATTAATTATATTATAAAGAATGTTTTAAAGTTATTGTGGTTAGTAGAGCGTGTGAAATCATTTCAGAAGTTGAAATGAAGGTTTGTCTCAACACAAATTCTATTTTCATCAGATCCTAGAAGATGATATATAGTGTTTTGTGATGCACTAGGAATAATCTTGGGAGTAGTAATAATGTAGGAGGGAATATTCATTGTGTATGGATCTTGGTAGTTGAGAACTCATGAGAGAAACTACCTGATGAATAACCTTGAGCTAGAAGTATTTTTCCATGCATTACATACTGGAGAAACTCTCTATTGGGTGATCACTTTGTGGTGTATACAGACCCCAAGAGCCTAAAATATATCTTTACCCACTATGAATTGAATCTTAGATAGTGGATATGGATTTAATATCTTCATTCCTTTTATTTTGATCTCACCTATATGTTTGGAAAGGTAAATTTAGTTTATGATGTGCTGAGCTAGAAGACTCAAGCACATGACGTATGGGAATCTAGTGAAGAATGTAAATTTATTGACTTATTTTATGAGTTTCATTTGGAGTTTCATGATAGTTAAGAGTTGTCTTATCTCTCAGCCTTGATAGTTACCTCTTACATCTTTAAGAAGGTGAAAAGAAGGAAATTTTTAGATCCTAAAGGCTTGGCTCTCCATGAGAGTATTTTAGGAGATGACCTGCCTCTGGATTTGTTTGTTTATAGAGAAGACATCCTATGTATACATGGATTTTTATGGGTTCCTATAGATATGAGAGAGGAATTTATGAGATAGTCCCATGACTCTTAGTGGAAAGTTTATCCAAGCATCTCAAGCTGTGTCGAGATATGCAATTCCAGTATTGGTGACCTGTGATGAAACTTTGGATAGCATGCTTTATCAGTATTAGTTACACCTATCAGTAGGTAAAGGTAGAGGACCAATGACCTTACGGCTTGTTACATCCTATTCTAGTCCTGGAATGGAAATGGGAATCTGTTTCCATGGACTTTGTAGTCAGTTGACCAAGGTCACCTCAAGGTAGCAATGCAGTTTGGGTTGTAATTGACAGACTAATGAATGTATCCCACTTCGTTCCTATCCATGATAATTTATCAGATGATTATCTGGGAATATTTTATGTTAGTGAGATCATCCGACTACATGGGGTCCCTTTTAATATCATTTCAGATAGGGAAACTCTCTTTACATCAAAGTTATGGAAGGGGTTACAGAAAGCTATGGGTATACAGGTGGTTTTGAGACATATTTTCACACGTAGATCGATGGACAATCATAATGGATCATATATGTGTTAGAGGATATACTCTAAAAATGTTTCATTGATTTTAGTAGTTCTTGGGAGAAGAAAATAACTCTCATTGACTTTCCCTATAATAATATCTTTGAAGAGACAATTTAGATGGATCATTTTGAGGAATTTTATGGTAGGTGGCATCGTTCAACATTGTGCCAGATAGAGGCTGGTGAGGTAGTGGTACTAGGCCCTTGTCTTGTTAAAGAGACTTTAGAATAGGTTTATCAAGTCAAGAAGTGTATGTCTACTACTCAGTCAAGGTATAAATCTTATACTGATCGCCAATGATATCCTCTAGAGCTCAAGGTCGGGGATCATGTTTTTCTGCAGGTATCAACCAGGTCAGGGAATAGGCAAATACAAAGGCAAGGGAAGATGCCACCTCATTATGTAGGACTTTTTGAGATTATGGAGAGAGTCATCCCGGTAGCCTATTGGTTTTTACTGCCTCATAGGTACCATTACACGCATGACGTCTTCCATGTTTCATAGCTTTACTGTTATAATGTCAACCCATCTCATACTTTTGATCCTAAGGAGGTTGAGTTAGATGCTGATAATTAATTTGAGGAGAATCCTATACTCATCATTGAAGGGATCTCAAAGGCTCTATGTGGCTAGTTTGTCCCTTTAGTATGGGTGTTATGGTAGCAAAACCGTGTACATGATGAGACTTGGGAGTGGGATGATGGCGTGCGTACCCAGTGGCTAGAGTTGTTCTCAAACAGTGTTTTACAACCCTTAGAAGGTGAACTCGAGTGCAGGTTCATTTAAGGGGAGAATACTTTAATAACCCAGTTTTTCACTCATATAAGGATCCTTTTAAAATTTGGATAATTATTTATTTTGGACCTAATATAGATTAATAATGAGTTCATGAAGGTTTCAAGGGTGTTTGGGGATTGTTCAGATTCTGTAACCCCTGACAGTGGAGAAAAATACTAGTCCACACAGTTAGTAGAAACTGTGTGATCTAGCCTAAACAACCTCTCCTAACCACTCAGGGATAGATAGTGGGGTGAATTAAGGTAAAATATTTTCCCTAACCATGCACTAGGGTCCAAACTTCCATGAAAAAACTAATGAAATTTTATCAGAGGTGTTTTTCATGATTAGCACATGATTTCTCTAATCGTGTGGCTAAATAGTATGAGGTTCCCTTCTTACAAAAGATTACATATGTTGGGAACATGGTTTGGAAAACTGTGAGGCCAAAAAATGCAACCTAGTTTTTTTGGGTAAAATGACCAAACTACCCATAATGAAGTGTTTTAACTCTCACCATCCCTTTTTCTCCTTATAGAAGACAAACCTATCCCTTTTACTCCACTTTGAGCTCTTTTTTATCTTTTGATCTCTGTTCTCCTTCCAAACTTTGATTCTATCCTCATTTGTCATGATGGATGCGCATTGGTAAGACCTTTATTCCTTTTTAGCCATTCTTCATTCTTCTTTCTATCGACTATGCTATTTAGATGCAGGATCATATTCCCTATTTTCACAGAGTTGATCAATTATTAATATCTCTTCTAATCTAAGCCAAACCCTAGGCTGATACTGGATGAGGAGAGTCGTATGATTATGAGGTAGGTGGTCTATAACTCATCCCTAAAGTTTTTTCATTTTATAAATTACTATTGTTGTGGACACACTGATTTCATTGGGAATGGACTATTATGTTCGTACACCATTATTATATTCAACATGACCATGTTCTAGATCTTGTTTAATAAAGGTTATTCATTCCGTTTTAGGTTGCGTCTTCAATGTTGACTACCCATGTAGGTAGTTCCCCTTAATTATACCTTTTGTGGTTTGTAAAGTGTGTGTGCACCACCATTCATGTGTGCTTTAGCTTGACCCTTCTAATGGTGAGACCTTACACAATTAAATGACTATTTAATTTGTTTGATACTATCCCTTGAATATGTTAATGTCACTTGATACTTCTAAGGTAAATGTTCTACTTGATTAATGAATTAATCTTAAATGTAATAGGTGAGTATAATATGTGTATGACTTTTCATAATCAAATGTAAATTAATATACTGGTTGAATTCCTATATCAACCATTTCCATGTATAATATAAGGTAGTGGAGTGAACCAAATTAATTGATTATGAATTAAATAATTTAATAAATGGTTTCATAAACCTCAAAACTTGTCAATATTACGAAAGGAAATGGAATGAAGACCATTTAATTATTAAATGGAATGAGTATTACATGAACTAATTAATTTAATAAATGAATTATAAGGTGCCTATTGTATATGGACCTTGGAATCATTATAGAAGTATTCTGACTTGAATTATCATTGAATTCTCAAGGTAATTCCTTAATCACTCGTGGATTCCATTCCAATTTAGGGATTCCGGTTTCCAAGGTTAATACCCACCTTGGAACTCTATATTTTCCTACTTGTTGATGCCTAGTATGACACTACAGTATCCCTACACTATAATTATAGGATTCCTTGGATACACTCCTTGGATCCTGCATGATGTCTATGGACATGAGGCACCATGGTTACACCCATCAGGCCAAGTCATTTCTTACCCATTTTACATTGGATAAGATCCTTGGAATTTGATAGAATTATTATAATGGAAAGCCTTGGGTGATGCCCCTTGGATTACACTCTTACCCCTTTATCCAGGATACAGTATATTAACTGAGTTGGATTAACCCCTGAGGATAAGGATGCCTTGGTGATTACCTTGGATTATATATTATCATAATTCTATTGGATGCCTTGTTATATATAAGATCCTTTGTCATTATTATTATAATTTCAGGATGTTAGTGCTAGTTATATATCATTTGAATTATATAAACCCAAATACAATTAATAAATGAAATGGTTACATGTTCAAACACCATCTGAGGTTGAAGTAGGTACTTGGGTATTTACATTACTATACTACTTCACTTTTATATATGCATACTTGCACACTATTTCAGTTTATATTACACAAAAGAGATGTTATAGGTTCCATTGATGGTGGCCTATTGAGATTTATCTCAAACAATATCTAATCATCCATTAGAACCTAGGAAGATTACATGTATATAGGTGTTGACAAAGGGAAGCATCCCACTTTGGACTCTTGATTGTTTTCTTGCATTTGGATGGATCTTGGTGATAGATGATTGAATTGGAGATCCTCATTCTTGGATAGATTTTTATTCTATTTTATACTTTTTTATAGCATGTATTTCATGCTTCATTGTATCCATGTTTTCCAGTTTTATAGAGACATGACATGTATCACCATATTTTTTATATGATTCATCTTCTAGTTATAGTTGATTATTATTAGTTTTTTATGTTATTTATTATTCCTATATAGTTATGTTGTTCCATTTGTTTATACTACTTCCTCTATTTACCTATTACTATATTTATCCGATGTGTTCCACTATGGTAATGAGGGCATAGTATCCCAACGAACACACCCTATTCCATCTCTTCTAGTTGACAGGTTTTGGATTTTGGGGAGATGTGCTTGAGTCCATGTGATCCACTAGGCTCAGAGATCCTCTAAGTGGAATCCAGTTCTGAGACATCACATAATTGTCTAGTATGTCAAAAATTTAAGGATGAGTGAGAGAAGTCTAAGGTATTTTTATGACCATTACCTATACAAAAATGGAAATGTTAAAATATCACCATGGATTTCATCTTTGGACTCCCCAAACATTATAAAGGAAATAGATCTATTTGGGTTTTAATCGACCACCTTACTAAGTCAGCAAACTTTATTGCTATCAAATAGCATTTACCTCTTGAATATATTATTAGAGTTTATATCAATCAAGAAGTAAGGTTTCCTGGAATACCACATTCTATTGTATCTGATTGAGATCCAAAGTTTACCTATGTGAGATCCTAACAATTTTTAGAGTTGACTCAATCATGAAATCTTTTAATTTTTTGTTTTTATTTATATTCCTTTCATTTGGGTTTTACCTTGTAAAGTGTTTGGTTGAAAATTAAGAAAATGGAAGAAAAAAGGGTTGTTCATGGTTGGCTCATGGTTAGAGAAAACCGTGAGCCCAGCCTAGGAAACCGTGCAACCTTGGATTGTGAGGGTTCACATGGATGGTTCATATTTTATCAAACTGTCTACCCTGAAAATACAAACTATGAACCCCAAACTTAAAAAGCACGTGATTGGTTCATAGGTAGGAAAAACTGTGTGCCCCTATCTAGGAAACCATGTGTGGTAACATTAATTGACATAAAATTGGTTTTAAAATTATCCAAACCCCCAAAAATTCACCCATTTGAACCAAACTCAAACCAACATGATTTTGGATGATTTTAGATATTTCTAGAGGGATTACCAAGGTCAATGACCTATGTTATTTTTGATTTAAAGCCCAAATCAAATATCTTATCCTCTCTCAGTAAGTGGATTCTATTCCGTTGGTGATCTTATTAATAATCTATTATTCTATCATCCTTTTGATGAAAGTTATCCACTATTTTGTTAGATCTAAACCTATTTGGTGTGATCAAGTTCTATTATTGTACATCTAGATCTAGATTCTATAGATCTAGATGCCATTAATATTAATTTAGGGTTTTGGATCTGGATTCCAATATACATCATTATGCTACTCAATTTTGGAGATTTCCATTGGGAAAACTTCATCAACGAATTGAGGTAGGTGGTCTAATAATCAATTACCATAGTCATGGATTTGACGTACTTAATTAATTAGGGAATTATTAAAGGTTATTTTTATAGACTAATTATTGAATTAGTTATTAAATTGATGTTTAATAATTAATCGATGAATTAATTATATGTGAAATAATTAGAACATGGTTATTCTATTGATAATTATAAATGGTAACATTTTCATTATACATATGAGTAAAGGAATGGGAACATGACCATTTTATTGAGTTGTATAATTTGTAACATGTTCATTATACTTGTGTGTAAAGGAATGGGAACATAGTCATTCTACTGAGAAGTATAAATTTTCACATGGTCATTATACTTATGTGTAAAGGAATGTGAACATGGTCATTTCATTGAAAATTAATAATGGTATCATGGTCATATTACTAATGAATTTTTATATTTGTAACTTTTTAAATCATGTGTGAATGTAAAGAACAAAAATAAAGGTACTCTAGGATATGTCCTCACTTGAGAATACTTCAGGCTCCAGCATGAGCCGAAGCTGGTATTGAGATATTATATTACCTTTGAAAACCTAGGACTCCTGCATGAGCCAAAGAAGGTATTATGATATTATATTACCAGGGAACACTTTGGGATTCGACATGAGATGAATCTAGTTTTGAGGAACAGGTGTCCTTGGGAACCTTATAGTTAATGTGGTTAAATAAAGAATAAATGATAATGTGATAACTGTTTACTTATAAACTGTATTTTATTTATTTTTATAACTACATACACTATTTTACTGGATTTGTTGAGACACCATTGGTGGTGGAGTACTGAGTTGTACTCACACCCTACATGGGCTGCCTGATTGGTCCCTGAATAGGCATTATTATTGTTGGACATGTTAATGGAAAATGACTTATGTTAGATGGATAGTTGGGTATATAGCGTGGATGAGGGAACCAAATATCATTTGAGAACCACATTGGGAGTTGTTGGTGTCTTTATTTTTAGTTTTCATTTTAGTCACTTGTCACTAATTTTAGTATGGAATGTTTTATGTTTTAGTTGGATATTGTATTTGTTGCTTTGTTTAATATGAGATATTGTCATTATTTAATAATATATATTTATTCTTATATTGTTATTATTAATTTTTTAGTGTATTACTATGATAAAATATTGTATAGTATCTTTTCAGAAGCCTTTGGTGTATGTGGAGGTGGGATTGAGGCCATGTGACCAACCGGCTCGGGGTACCAGTATGTGACACCCAGTATGGGACATTACAAGTGGTATCATATCTCCAATTTTATTTCCTTATTCTTTTGTCTCACAATTTGGGAAAGGTATAAAAGAGACTAGGAAGAGTCAAGGTCTTGGTAAAGAGCACATTCATAGGAGTTTCAAACCCACGTATGGAAGAAAACCCATGTACATAGTGTGGGATTATTGTTATTTTTGTTTTCTGTAAGAGTTGAATATTATTTCACCTTGGGTGATGCACTTATTGTGTGATGTGGAATTTTTTATTCATATTTTTTAGAATTGACTCATAGCCTAGTATGGAACGAGAGTTGGTTATACATGAAACATTATAGGAAGACATGATTATTTTGTGATATACATCATTTTAGACATGCACGAGTAAATGAGTTTTGGGTATATTTTTAATCTTAAACTATTTTCCTTACTTGTGAAATTGAATTGAAAATGGTGCCTAATATGAAATTGAGAATAGTAAAATGATGAAAAATGAGAATAAACGAGTGTCTAAATGATAATCTTGATTATGAGAATGTGTTTACCATTGTTAACCAAGACTTAGGTATTGGATGGTTATGGGAAGTGTAAGTGCCTCAGTTTTGATCACGTGGAAAGATTTAGAGGAAATTCTTATAGTGAATTTTTATGATTATTTCTCTGATGTAAATGTAATTTTTTTGTTATTTGTACGATGAAGTGCGTTTGGAATTATAGAGATATTTCTCCATGATGATGCTTTCTGAGAGGATGTTCTGGGGCATGATTAGGAATTAACCTCAAGTGATGGAACCTGAGGCACCAATAGTGTTGGGTGAGAATGCAAGAGAGATGTTCTGGGATAACTTATCTTGATTCATTTAATTTATGAAAATAGACCCAGGGTGGTTTCAGAAGAGAATGTATGGCCTAACGAGATAGTTTCAATTGAAATACCCTTTGACTTTTACTAGAGAGGGTAGACCTGAGTAAGCTGAATTCTAGATTGATTCCATTGAGACGATACTTGATTATCTAGAGACTCATATTGAGAGGAGGGTCAAGATGGATACTTATATTCTATGAGGATCAGTGAAGTGATAGTGAGATGTTTATGTGAAGACTGGCCAGATGGATGGTCTGTAGTGGAAGGAATTCTTGTATAGGTTCTTAGAGCACTTCTACCCAAAGACATTGAGGAAGGAGAATGTAGTGGAGTTCATACAACTAACTCCGAGGAGCATGTCTGTGATGGACTATGCTGAAATCTTTACAAACCTATAAATATTTTCTCCAACATTGAAAGGATATGAGACAACTACAATTATATGCTTTCAAGATAGATTTCAGTGTGAGATCAAGTCCCAAGTTAACCACTTTCAATAAAGGAACTTTGCTGAGGTGGCGGATCATCCTCTCATAGCTAAGGGGAACCTAAAAGAGGATTCCAGTGCTGGAATGATAGTTGCTTCTGGATAAATAGAAGGTGTGACTTCCGAGATCAGGAATCACCATTATGGGAACTTTAGTCTGGGTAGTGGAAAGTTGGGTGGTTGGGTTGGAGGGTCAGTTGCACTGGACCTTACTGGAGTGCTTTTACATTAGTTTGGTAGGACAAACCACTGTCATCAATAATCTCCCCAACCACCAGTGGAGTGTAGATATTACGACAAGATGGGCCATCTGTTGAAGTTTTGTGGGTCACATCGACAGATAGTCAATAATGGAGTGGCTAGATAGAGTCATAGTGTTGGAAAGAGATCTTCTTTACCTTATCAGATTGGAAGTTGATGTTCTACTGGCCAAGGATGTAGAGACAATAGACATGATGCTTCTAGGAAAGAGCTCTCATATAATTAGAGTGGTGCAACTTAGGGGAGTGATATGACACCATAGGTAAGAGGGGTAGGATAGTTTCATGTTGTGTATCCTACACTTGTGGATAGAGAGGCTGTAAAATTTATAGTGAGAGGTAATATTCTTTTAGATTCTACATTAGCTAGTGCCTTATTTGATTCTGGTTCCTCTCATTCCTTTATATCTAAAAAACTTTTTAATGGTTTGAACCTATTGGTGTAATTTGTGATAAGTGAAATTACTATAGATACATCATTGGGAGTATTGTCTAAAGACATCTATTAGTGAAAGGGGTGTTGTCTAGAGATCAGGAAGTACCATTTTTTGTGGGATCTCTATATTCTTGATACGTTAGGCTTCAACCTAATTATGGGTATGGACTGGGTAGTCACATACAAAGCCCACATCGATTGTTACCATAGGAGAGTGAATTTTACATCTCTTAAGGGTGATAACTATATTCAATGAGTGGAGTGGGATATCTAGGCAGACCAAGCATGGACAATTACTCAGTAACTAGGAGAGCTCATAGCCTAGATCACTAGTAATTTTTTGGATGACAAAGGTGTAAAGTATTCTATCTTTCCACCAATGGTGGAATAGTTTTTGGATGTTTTTTATAACATCCCATTACTCCTCTGATAGATACATTTATAACCTTATTGTGGTTTTCCTTTTTCATTATATGGGTAGGGTCAATAAGGAAATTAGAGGATACCTATAATGGTGAACTCAGATATTTGTTGGAACTTCAAGCACAAAATCTAATGGTTCTAAAACATGATAGAGATTTACATGTTGTGTAATATGGTTACATGACTTATAAACCCTAAATTAAAATAAATCCATTTTTATCAAATGGAACCAAAGTATTTCAGTGATTATAAGACTTATCAATTGCACAAATTGTAATTGGGTTACACGTTATATAAAAAATAGAGGGTGGTTTTTAAATAGGATGCTCATTTGAAATTTTCATTTTTTGTTCCTCTTGGATTCCTTGCCCTCAACCTAGAGCCTTCCCCATGTGATTTTGGTAGCCTCAAACCCCTTTGGACCTTTTCTTTAAGTGTTTTGATCATTATTGTAATCATAGTGTGTCTTACAAGGTAAGAGTTATCTATGCCTCTCATTCTCTTTCTCTAATATTTCCTTTGAGTTTTATGGGTCATCTTGTGTTTGATGGATCTAAGCCCCATATTTTTGAATCTTGTTTCTAGGTTGAGTTCCTATATTTTCTTCACCTTAGTTCTTGTTGGTAGGTTTTGTTGCGATCATTGTGTTTTCGTGAGGAAGGTAGGCGGTTCCGTTAAAATTACTAAATTATATTAACCCAAAATTGCTTATTTTAATTTCAATTTTTTCATTTAAATGATTTTTTTTATTAAATGGATTTCGATTATTTTTTTTCAAAACTCAATTCAATTAAATTGGTGTTTTTAAGAAAAATGGGTTTTTGGCATGAAATTGGAAAACCCCCAATTCCATTGAATTGGGGAGTATTTTTGGAAATTTTAATATTTAAATTGATTAATTTAAATTCTATATTTGATGGAAAATTGTGAAAAACCCCAATTCCATTGAATTGGGGGTTTTTTTATGAAATTGATGTATTTTTTTGAAAATTAAATTATTGAATTTAATTGAAAAAATTGGATTTTGAAATTTCATAATGAATTGATTTCAAACACATATTGGTGAAAAATGGATTGAAATGGTTTTTATGGAAACCTAGTGGTTTCATCTTTGTAGAAAGGATTGTTTTGATTAAAAACCCGTTAGGGGTTTAAAGGGAAAATTTGGATACTTGAAATGGAGAATGGGATTAATTGTATTTTAAGAAGTTTTGAAATTAATTTCCCAAAACTGTTTTGTACTAGATAACATGAAATACTAACGTTATTAACATATTAATAACTTTTTAATTACTCAATTTACTCATTTTCTATAAAAAGTGCATAATTGGTGCGAAATACTCATGTTTTATTATTAAATATAATTTTGAGCATTATTTTTATTAATCCAGATTCGTGTTAGTTTACTATTTTAATTAGAAATATCACCCTACTTGTCCAAATTGTGTAATTATTATTTTTTAGGGTTTCCAATTAAATATTCTATAAATCATTAAACTGGATCTTGGGCCAAATATCCCATTTTAAGGGTCATAGGGACCACACAAGAAGACCCAAAGAATTTTTCAAAGAAAGTTGACCAACCATGAAGATAGAATTTATGGGCTCCAAGAAGAATATGAAATTTTATGAAACTCTAGAATATATTCTTTAAAATCTAAAGGAATAATGTATAAAGTTTTAAAGTCCAAAATCAACCAATAAGGGTCTAATTGATCCAGGAAGGTCCAGTCCACCATTCTATTTGAGACTTAAAAGAATCACACAATCCTTGAATTTTATCCGAATATATACATAAAATTGAGTTGATATTTTTATGTGTGAAATCCAAGATATAAGAGGAGTACTTTATCGAATAAATGGTTTATATTTTAGGGCATATTCATAGACATAAATGCATTAACATCTATACCATGGAAATATTAGGTACAAAATTGGGCATCAAAAAATTGTTTAGTAAAATAGCCATAACGTTGGATAAAAAGTCCACAAACTAAATTTGTTTTTAAGGTAGATATTAAACTTCCATATATAAAATATTTAAGAAAATATTATATTAATATTTGGCTTTATGGATGTCCAAATTGGTGAGCCCTTTGAAGGGGTAGTTTTGGAATTCAAACAGTCCACCACCATGGGATATAAATTCACCCCTCCTTCCCATGAAATGGGTTGACATTTAATAATATAGTAGGATACATTTTCATGAACAAATACTTGAAAAAATAATGGAATACCTTACAATCTCAAGTTTTTTTACTTGAGATACCTTTATTTATCTCTTTGTTTTCATGTTATTTTTCATTTTTTTTTCATTTGTAATCATGTAAAATTGTTTTTATATCAATTGAATTTTAATTCATGTTTCTTCTTCATCATCTATTTATTATACCCAAATAATGTTACATAATATTACTTTTCTTAAAATAGGTTAAATAAATCAAAATAAACCATTTCCTCTTTTATTTTCTTATTTAATCAAAATTACATTTTGAACTTTCTTCGCTGCTTGTGTGTGTTTTCGACACACAAATATTTTCTTATCATAGTCATTTTATTATACTTTTAACTCATAAACCTAAAAATAATAAACCATATTAATAAACATATCAATGTTTTACTAAATATACCATTGGGTTGGGTCATAACTTGGGGATGTTAATTGATCGAGTGCTTTTTCTCGATTAATATTCTTTAAATTTATATTATGTAAATTGAACATAAAATGTCATGGATTAATGACATGTTTTATTTGACAGGTGGATTACATGTATTATTGGAACCAAAAGTAAACATGTTTTCATGAAATATTTAACCTTCCATAAATATTAATTGATTGAGATAAATACCCTAGTTGAGGCTTGGATTAAATCCAAAACATTTTGGAATTATGATCAAAAACCATCTTGCGATGTTGATGTTAATTTAATGAAATATATATCAAAGTTCAATGATATCATAAGATTAAATCCTAAATAATGAAATAACCCTAATATTTATCAAATTTCTTAAATAAAACATCATACATAAATCAATTTAATTAATCTCTTCAAACAAAAACCCCATTAAATAGATAAATCAGAAACAATCAACTCTAAAAATTGTACCATTAAAGAGGATTCGACCCGAGTTCCATTATACATATTAGTAGAGTATTTGAACTTTGAACTGTCGATAGGAAATAATAGAAAAAACTTTAAATCATGATGTTTCTTAGGATGGTGCAACTGATAGTCAATAGTTTTTTATTTAAAAAAACAAAAAAAAAATCGAAAAAATAAAATAAGCCAAAAAATATAGAAAAACACACAAAAAATACCTTCTCATAAAAATAATATACAGAAAAAACAATAAAGAAAAACCTTCCTTCCTCATTTATTCCAAATTTCTCTAAATTCCCTGTAGACTCCCAAATAATATATCAGATTTGTTTGACCTGAAAATTGAGAGAACTCTTCATGGACTTAGGATGAACATTAGAGAGAATCAAATCACTCAAGACCCATTCATTACCCATCCAATTGTAAAAGATATAGCCAATCCTAGGGAATAAAAACTTAAAGAACTCGCTACCCCTAATATGAATTACCAACCCCCTTGGTATTCAATATCCAAATATTGAGGCTAATTTCAAACTCAAATCTGGTTTGATTTATCTTTTACCTCATTTCTATGGGCTAGCAGGTGAGGATCCACATATTCATCTCAAAGAGTTAAAAGTGGTGTTATCTACCATGAAGCATCAAGGGGTTTTAAAATAACAAATCAAACTTCAAGAATTACCTTTCTCCATAGTTCACTCCTCCAAGTCATGGCTATACTACCTCCCTCCTGGTTCCATAACCACATGCAATGACATGAAGCAACCCTTCTTATAGAAATTATTCCCTGCTTATCAAACCTCTTCTATCTGAAAAGAAGCAAGTGGTGTCCATCAATTCCCCAATGAATCACTCTATGTGTACTTGGAGAGGCTCAAAAGAATTTTAGAAACCTGGACACACCACCAAATTCATGAACAAATATTGATCAAATACTTCTATTAGGGGTTATTGGCCATGAAGATAACTTCATTGATGCCGCAAGTGGTTGTGATCTTATTGACAAAACTCCATCACCTACACAAGATCTCATAAGTAACATTACTGTAAAAAACAAAAATTCCTTACTTTATAACATGATCAAGTTCAACAAGTCCAAGATAATAAATCTATATAGACTAACAAGATGACCTAGTGGATGAGTGAAATTATAGGTGTTGTGGGACAACTAGCAGTGGATGCCAAAGACCCAACCTCATATTCTCCACAATCTCGATTCCATGAAACTATAAAAAATTGTGGAATTAGTAGATCACTATCTCATCCAACCGATACATTTCCATAGATTCAAGATGATCCATCTGATTCTTCTAGTCCAATGAATCTCAATGCAGCATATTTTCAGAGGAACACCAACCCTTAATAATCAGGTTAGTTCATTAGAAACTTCAACCAACCCTAATATGATCCCTTCTCTTCTACCTTTAACCCAGGATTGAGGTATGATAATACAATTTCTCATCCTCCTCAGTTCCCTCCTTAAAATCCAAACCAATTACAATATGGTCAAGGTGGTGGTAACTTTCAACAACCTTATCCTTTTATTTCTCAACCTTAGAGAATCAATCCTACTTTTTCTCCTCCTAGATTCCACTATCATAATTCAATTTCCCAATTCCAAACCTAATACACACACTTTCCCAAGAACCAAAATCAAGGTAATAAAAAATGCCAGACATGCCACTTATTCAAAGAAACCACTAGAAATAGATATAGAAGATCTTTCCCCCTTCAAATGTTCTAGCCTCGAAAACATTGAAACCAAAATTAGTCAACTTACATCCCACCCCAGCCTGTAGCAATAATCTAATTCTTCTCAACTCCTAGCTCAAACATTTCGCAACCCCAAGGGTAATGTAAGTGTAATTTCAATTAGATAATGAAATAAAATTGAGATTCCTCATGATAAATTATCCAAATAAACTTTAAATGTTGAGATGGAAAAATAAAGGAACAAAGATCTAGAAAAAGAACCTGAGGCCACTCTCTCACCTCCTTCCATTCCTCTAAAAAACAATTCATTTTCATCAATCCATCTCTATGTTAAAGAAGCCCTTTTAAGCTGATTTTTAAATGCTTGACGTGTTTAGACATGTCGAAGTGAACATTATACACTTCGATTCCAACAAAAAATTCCTAAGCATGTCATGTTTCTTAAGAAATTTTGAACCCATAAGAGGAATATTTGGACCATTGAAAATGTTTCACCAAAATAGACCATACCCATGAAGGGTAAAGATCAAGGGATCTTTATAGTTCCATGCCAAATAGGGTGTTCAAACTTTGATGATGCACTCATAAACCTAGGAGCCTCGATTAAAGTCATTACCAAATAAATATTATACAACCTTGGTCTAGGTCTCTTGATCCCAATGGGTGTTTTCATCCAGTTATTAAATCGAAGCAATTCTATTCATGAGGGAATAATTGAGGATGACATTGTCCGGGTCAGTGATGTTATATTCCTAACTGAATTCTAATTCATTGACATGGAAGGTGAGGAAACTTCTTAACAATATAATTTGATTCTAGTAATACCTTTCCTCACGATATATAGATCAAAAATTTATGTCAATGCTGATATCTTATCCATGGAATCTGGTGACCAACTAGTCATGTTCAATATTTTTCAACCCATGTGATACCCATTAGAGAATCAATCTGTATTCTCTATCCATGCTTCTGAAAGTCTCTATAAGAGTTTGTTGAACCCTAATACATCATTTCATTCCTATTTTAATTATAGAGATGTTTTTAAATTCTTCATCCTCATTAACCAAGTCATAAATAGAGATGTTTATGTGGACATTTCATAGGTAAAATCCTTCAATCTAAAGGATCTTGAAAGCTATTTGGAATTTCATCTCAACTATGAACTCCACTGATCCAAAATTAATGGTAACGAGGAAAATAAACTATCATTCTCATTTGTTGAATAAAATCATATTATATAACATTCATAATTTCCCAACGATGATTCTGAAAATTTTGTTATATATGATGTGAAACCTAAACCAATGTGTTTATCTTGTCCTAATAGAAAGGATGCTTGTGATATTTTTCCATAATTAATAAAGTGATCCCTAGTGATGTTAAAATTGAATAATATTTGGTAAATAACATTGATATTAATGATATTGAAAAATATATTAAGTCTCATGTCTCTTTTGATCCTCATTACTCCACATTGGAAAGAGATGAAAAAAATGAGTTAAAAACCAATGGGATCTCATTCTATGATTTCATATTTTCTAAACCACACATAAATTCACCATGATAATTTAATAATCTTCATGAACATACAAGCATAGAAAACCAAAACTTTCTGGATAACATCATTCGTCAAGTTAAAGACCAAAGGGAGGATCCCCACATTCTCTTTCCACCCCCATTAAATTAAAAGAATATTAACAAGGATGGGAAGAAATTATACAATGAACAAAAAAGCCTCCCCAAAGAAATTTTTTTCTTGAATTGCACTAAAATTGAGAAAATATGGGGGCCACAATTGGACTAGGGATAGTCCAATACAACTCTAAAACTGTATAAAAAATAAATGCAGTGCTTCTTGAGATAAAACTAAAGTTCTATTTTACTCTTAATAATTTTTAATTTATTTTTAGTTTTTTATTAAATGAGTAATGATTTTTCTTTTTTGATTTTATTATAGGTAAAATAAATTTTCCAAAGCATCACCATAGAGGAAAAACACCCCAGGAACCACATAGACTCCACCGACCCACCACCAGATGAAGATACAAAACCACCAAATCCAAACTAGGGGGCACCTATTTCCCTTTAACTCCCTCTTTCTCTCTTCTTCCTCTTACCACTCTCTCTCCATCTCCCTCCCTATTTCTTCTTCTTCTTATCTCCTTCAAATTTTTAACACTTTATTCATCAATTTTTTCCCTATTTCTATTTTGTATGGGTATGTATTTAAAAAAAAACTAAAAAAACAAAAAAAAACTATAAAAACTATAAAAATATAAAAAACCAAAAAGAGTCATAATTACTCACCATTAAATATGGAAATTTTTTCCAAACTTTTTGGTATTTCAAAATAATTTTTTTTATCTAAAAAATTTTAAATTTTTATTATAAATTTGGAGAATGAATTTTGTGTCAAGACCAGTAAATTTTAAATGATCAATTTTTGATTTGGAAAGTGTTTTTACCCAACCTATGAGGAACAAAATTATCTTTCATTCCAAGATCAAATATGGATATATTTTATTATTATTCTTTTTCACCCCTAATTGTGAGTGTTGTGTTTGTGGACCTTCGATTTGAATTTCCAACTTTAGTGTACATCAATACGATAGAGGAATTTTCTGAACCACATGATAATCACAATAGCCAAATAGCCTCCCATTACCTTACATTGATCCTCCTTTTGAAATCCACTTTGAGACTATGCATTTTTTTCCATATTAAAATCCTAAAAAAATTTCCCACCCAACATCTACATGGATTTTCATTGCATAATTTATTAAAGATTAAGCGTGGGGGAGTGGATTTCATTTTGGGATATTTTTCTAGATTTTCAGCGTGTTATCACATGCTTGAGGAAAATAATCCATTTTATTATATGGGAGAGGTTTTAATTTGGTTAGTTTGGGAAATTTATATATGTTAATGACATCACGTATAAATGATATTGAAAAGTGTTAAAAAAATGAAAAAAACAATAAAAACAAAAAAAAAGAAAAAGAAAAAAAAGAATGGTTTGTGTCTTAGACAGGTACAAATCACTCTTAGTAAACCTTTTATATTGTTATAATATTAAAATTAGTGTCATCTAGAGATCAAACATGATTTGGGAGACAAGAATCATATATTTTTTCAAGTTCAACATTTGAAAAAAAGAAAAAAAGGAAAAAAGAAACACTTGAATCATATTTTCTTGTGTAATTGGGAGAATTTTTGTGTTTTGTACATATTTCATTATTTCATCCCTTTACAATTTTATTAATCACTTTTGTGTAATCCTTCATACAATAATTTCCCTGTAAACATATGTTTCCATTTTCCTCCATGTTTCATTTAAAAAAAATTCATTTCTTTTTTCATGTTGGTGTTTTACCCCTCTTTTTCTATCTTTTGGATATTATATTCCAACCTTCACATATCCACTAAAAACAAACTAAAAAATATATTTTTATTCTTGTGAAGTTTAGGATAGGTAATGGAATCTGAGAGCTCTTTCAAACACTATGATTTTCACCTTTGGTTGGTGAATGAGTTAACCTCTATAAATAAACATTTATCATCTTGAGAATAGTGAGTTATGAGTGGCCAAATTTTCTATTTCTAATTTTGATAATAAGAAATTAATTATTTCTGTAAAATTTTTGTTTTAAAAATTTGTGGTGTAATTATTTATGTATGAGTGAACTACTCTAGACCCCTATAATTAGTTGAAACAAAAATTAATATTTGTTAGCGAGTGAAAATTATATAATAATGTTTTTATATTTAATTTACATAACGAAATTCACAAGACTATTTGTGGGGGAGCTGATATTATTAAATTATTCATAACTTTTTAATTACCTCCTTTACCTATTTTCTATAAAAAGTGCATAATTGGTGTGAAATACTCATGTTTTAATGTTAAATATAATTTTTGAGAATTATTTTTATTAATCCATATTTGAGTCACTTTTCAATTTTAATTAGAACCATCTCCCTAATTATCAAAAAATTGTGTTGTTATTATTTATTAGGGTTACCAGTTCCATATTATACAAATAATTCAACAGGATCTTGGGACAAATCTCCCATTTTAAGGGTCATAGGGGCCACACAAGAAGTCCCAAAGAATCTATCAGTGAAACTAGACCAGCCATGAAGATAGAATTTGTGGGATAAATCCATAAGACAAAATTTTATGAAACTCAATAATATGTTTTAGAATATAAAAAGTAATCATGAATAAAATTTTAAATGCTCAAATCAACAAATATTGGGAGATTTTTCTTGGATTAAATCCAAAACATTTGGGAATTCTGATCAAAAATCTTATTGTGAAGTGGATGTTAATTTAATGAAATATATTGCTAAGTTCAAATATTTAATAAGCTTAAATAATAAAAAATTAAATAACCCCAATATTTATCCAATTGTTAAATATAACATCATCCATCAATCAATTTAATTAAGCTCTGCAAATGAACCCCCATTAAAAAGATAAATCAGAAAAATCAACTCTAAAAATTGTACCATCACTAAGGATTCAACCCAAGTGCCACTATATACATTAGTAGAGCACCACAAAATTGAATAGTCAATAGGTTACAATAAACCATGATTTAAATATTTAGGTAGTTAGAAAGTTATTTTGGGTGGAAGTTTATGATTTAAAATTTTCTAAAATATCATATCAACAAATCCCACTCCTTAGGTGATGGTGACGAGTCACCATATCCATAGGCCCATAGGGGTGTATGTACATATTTTCCATTTCACAATGTTATGTTACTATATCATGGAACTATCAGACCTATTTGGAATATGGCTATCTTTCTCACTTTTTTTAATTTCAAATGAATATATTACATTGTTGTAAACTACTTTAAATTCCTTGAGAATTTATATAAATTATTTAATATAAAAGTGTTTGTTTAAGGCATTGTGAATAGTGACATTGTTTTAGAAATATTCCATCATTTTAAAATGTGAATCCTTTTCTTAAAATTATTTCCATTTTTGAATTGTAAATAATGATTTTATAAATATGATTTTGAAATTCCTAACCAGTTTATTTAAAAAATTGAAGGACATTCTTGGTTAATTTAGTATTGGAATTTATTATGGAATCTTTTGGTTAAATCCTACTAGGATTTTCATATCACCCTTCATGTGCCTTTGGGCGTTTATATATTATCTCCTTCCAGGCTAGAGCAAGGGAAAGGGATCTATTTGAGGTGGTTCAAGCTGTGGAACCATGGACTTGGTGAGTTTCTTCTTAGTTGGTACTTGTGTAGATTTCTTGTTTTCTTGTACTTTGGTTGTATCACTTTGGGATTTAATGCCTTTTTTACTTCTAGTATATTACTCATAGTGGTGTTTATTTTTATATGCATACTGTCTTGTTTCATTTACTTCTGCATTGTTAGTGGAAAAATCATTACAACTTTCAGTTTGTATGATGCCGGGTGCTAGCCACCAACCTGTGGGGATCGGGACCATCCATCTGGATATGTGAGGGATTGCTCAGTAATTGGGTTAATAGGGTACCCAATTTGGTTCGTGAAAAGGTGGTATTGGAGCTCTAGGTTGAGCACTCATCTTGAAGTCAGTATGCATTTTTGAAATCCTGTCAGGACATAAGAGGTAGTTGCGATTGAGTGCCTACCAAACATTCAATATAATGAACCTTAAGTCACCATGGTTAGTTATAGAAACGATTCCTGTGGATTAGTTCTAGTATTTTAATTTTTTTGGTTTAGATAGATTTAAGTAGAAATCTTGTCTGTTCTATTTGTTGGGATTAATTTCTCTGTTGATCTGTTTGGGTATTAATCTGAGGTATTATTATTGTCTGATGATGTTCTGTATCATCATGACTATGAGAAGACTTGTGAATTGGATCTATGAGGACACTTCTTCTGAACATCAGAGATATAATCCTCAAGTGTAACTGAATCCGGTTAATGTGATTGTGCATACTGTTCATGATTTGGGATAGGCACCACCTCCAGATCCCATTCTAGCTCTAGCTGTGGAGCCTCAGAGGGACGTTCTCAAGTCTTTTTTTCAAGAGTTCTGGCCCCCGAATCCAAAATAATTCAAAGGGTTAAATTTTCCGTAAGATTATGAGGAGTGGTTGATTAAAATGAAGCATTTTTTCGGGTTCTTGGATGCACTAGAAGAAATCAATGTAAATTGTGCCACCTTCATCCTCTAATGGCCCAGAGGCCTTCATTTATTTATTGATTTTTGATAATTCTCCTTTCAAGGGGTGAGGTGGTACCTTTACAAGGCCCATAGGTGAAATTATTACACGACCTGTAGGCCTTAGATTAATTCATTTCCTGTTAGCTTCAAAAATTATAGACAACCTAGAATAACTACTTAGAATAGATCCTCCCTAGAATCTTCGTCTTGAAATCAGCTCTCCACCTTTTCATAGTTGTTCGGCTAGGATTTCCCATGCATGAACATGCTTATCCTGATGGCAGGTGTCATACCCTCTCATTCTTAAAATCCATTTAGCTTCTGATATAGTGAATTATCCTTGCTCATCCTCCTTCTAGAACATGTTCCTTATAGGTTTCCTGGTTTTCATCTGCACATAAGGTGGGATGAAGTCCTTGAGGTGGCCTGATGGCCTTACTTACCCAAAGGCATGGATGTCCTGAAGGCCTTAAAGGACTCATGGACCAAATCGGTGGCTTGAAGGCCCAAACGGAGGAATTTTCCCAACTTCTACAGTTCCAAATAGTACCTGCTATAGTTCCCACGACAATACTGCAACAGTAATTCTATAGTATTCAAAAATTATGCTTCCACCTGGAATTGATCCTGGGTCACCTGGATGCACTTAAGGATTCCTCACCAACTGGTTTGAGGCTCATGTGTAGTGTGCCACCTTCATGTTGGAAGGATTGAACAGAAGATGGTAGAAACCATTATTATGAAAAATAATCATGAGGTCTTAGAGTTCCAGAACTTAAAATTTATTTTCACTAACTAGTTCTATCTAGAGTCGATGTTGTTGTCTAATTATACAGAGTTTTTCAAAATTTACCTGGCTAAGAGGATCATGATAGTGTATGCAAACCATTTTTCTAAGCTTGTGCATTTCTCACCCGAGGTAGTATCTAATGAGAGGATGAAGGGTGTATGGTTTGATTTGGGACTTTTTTAGAATATCATTTCTCATGTTTTCTTTCGGAATCTTTCTTCTTATGCTGACATATTGGATAGATCACTTATGGTTGAAATGAACCTAGTTGAAAAGTTAGGGTTATCAGGATTTTCATTCTCCCCCAGTGGCAGCATGAGTTCCTTCAAGGGAAAGAAGAATTGTGACAATTATCATGACATTTATTGACATAAATTTCATTCTAGAATCCCTACAGTACCTAATAGAGTTCCTTTGGTTTTCTGTAAGTGTAGAAGGGTTGGAAATTTGAAGAGGGTTTGCACTAAGGCACCCAAAAAATTTTTCTACTGTGGATGTTTAGGGAACTTACCGCATTAGGACATATTTATTCCACTCAGTGTAGAGGAACAACATCATCAAATTCTCCTAAAACTATAGGGAAATAAGATTCTTCACATGCAAAAGGGTTCCAGCCATATGCATTTGGAATAAAGCTTCTTTGTAATGACTGAAAAAATTCATTAATGAAAATTCCTCTTTGTCTATTTAACTGTCTTATTATGGTTATGTAAAACGTATGAAATTATTTGGTTCTATATTTTGGATTTTAAAATACTATTAAGAATTGTGACTATTGCTAATATATCCATTGAATAGTGACCACATGATTAGTATAAATATAGGGCTTTAACAAATCCAATTTACTCAGACAAAGGAAGCGATTGCCTCATCCATTATACTTTCCCCATACGAAGCCCATTTACTGGAACTCATAAGGGAGGTGGTGTCATTGGGATTCTCTCTTTACCAATCCCAAGTCGAGCTTGAAAACTTTAAGCTTGAGTGAAACCACCTACGGTAGAAGTGGATGTTGATAGAGATTACCACTCGAGTGATGTTATTCGAGCCACCCCAAGAGTCTATCACCATCGCGCACCTTACAGTAAGGTCTTATGTGGGTGTTTCAAGGGGTTATGTAACAAGACCCTAGTACTATGATTATGTACATTATTCTTGTACAGATAATATACATTCTTTTTATTATTGTTACTTTGTAAATAGTATTTAAAGCACAAATAATATTTTTATATAATATTCAAATAAGAAATATATTTTGATGAATTAATGTATTTTTAAATAAATAATAGTTTAATAAAATTTTATTAATATTATTAAATTACTTTTTATTAAATATAAATGATTGTATAATTTTATGAATGCAATTGTAATTTTTATTAAGGTTTGAAAGCTGTTTTTGTCAAAACCCATGAATTTATGATAAATGTAGGTTTTTACTTTAAAAGTAAAAATTCAAATATTTAGAAAATTATTTATATAAAATGAATATTATTTTTTGGAATCAGGATGTTAAAATTATCCAAAGGTGAATTTTTCATAATTTTCTAAGATAGTCGAATTTTTGGGTAAAAATTAAATACCATTTAAATATATAATGTGTTTTATGACATCATAATGACCCAATAATGATGTAATAAAATACGATAAACATTTTATTGGTCCAATATATGTTTTAACATTAAAATAATGTGATTTTGGGTTTTTTTGATTTATTTTACAAAGCTTTAGTGGACCCTTCAAGGATTATAAAACATTTTTTTCTTTTTAAATTGTTTTCATTGAGAGTATGACTGACCTACACATAAGAAAATATATTATTTTAAGAGGATATGAAATTTTCATTATAAAATATTGTTTCACACTCCCTTTGGAAAAAACCATGGGCAAAAACCATGGGGTGGTTTGTGTTTTTGATTAGTTTAATGTGAGGTGTCCCAAACCTAAATAATAAACAATTCCATCTCCTTTCCTATATAAACCTACCCAAGATCCCAATTCCTCTTCACTCAAAGCCTTTGGAGTTCGACCAACCCCTGTCCTCCTCTCTCTAGAATCCTCTTGAGGTACCCAGGCCCCCAAAAATTTTCTCTAAATCCTCTCCCAAGCTTTTGGGATCACACTTCCAAGTAAGGGATTTCTTTCTTTCTCACTTTTGTCCAATTTTCATTAAGTTGTTATTCCCTTTTCTTCAATTGAAAATGTTGGTGTGTGATTTCAAAACTCCCCCATAATTCCATATTTTGGTTTTAATGATGTTATACCCATTTATATATCATTAATTCCTCCCATGTTCACCCGTTACCATGCATAAATTTCATAAGGGATTTCTCTCTCCTCTTTTACATCAAAGTAATTATTTTGTATTATGAATCTAAATTCCATTATTTTTGTTGGGACATGTATCTATATGACCCCCTTACTATCCATTTCATGTACATACGATGAGACACCAATTTCTCTCTCATCAACCATTTTCATGAATCCTTACGTCACACCGTTATGCTGCCGAAATTGCACCGTGTTTTTCTAAGGCAAGATCATTGTGTAGTGAATACAATACCTATGAAAACCCTGATATTTTTTACACAATTAAACATAATTTATTACATAAAATTAATCTGATACAACATAGAATATCGAGAGGTCTAGTGTCTTTGGGGATTATGATAATTACATAACAACTTAAACATGAAAAACAACATATTTATTGAAAACTTCATTTACATGAGCACTATATTCCCTCGTACTTAGCATTGCTTGAGATAACCTGAGGACATGCATAAGAAAAGGGTGATATATAAAGCCCAATAAGGGAATAATCATGGAATAACATGAGGAATAAAATACATGTTAGACAATAGGTATATCAATAGATCACAAGATAAGTATAAACATAAGGGAATGATAAAGCATGATAATCATAACATGGAAATGTGGCAACAACACTTAACATGGAATTAGCATGAGCCAAGGATCATTGCCTATGGAGCATGAGTAAACCCTCATTGCACATGAAGCACGAGTAAAAACTTGTTTAACTTAAATTATCCTGAGTCAACACCCATTGCACATGATGTATCATGATACTATACTTTACTCAATGTATTGGAGCGCTATTAGGGTGCACCCTTCTTAAACATTTCATTTCATGCATAAGTGTGCCATATGGATCATAAAACTTTGAATCATTCAACATAATCTTTTATTTGATGATAAAAGAATATAGCATAAAAAAATGAAACTTATTAAACAATCAGTAAATTTGAATTAATGTGAATACCCATGATAGAGAAATGGGCATGGTATTCACTACACAATGACTTTGTCTTGGAAAAGCACGATGCAATTTCGACAGCATGACGAAGTGACATAAGAACTCATAAATTTTTTTGATGAGATAGAAAGGGGTGTCTCATCATTTTTACATGACATGGACAGTAAGGGGGTCATATAAATACATGTCCAAATTTTTTTAATGGAATTAAGATTCATGATACAAAAGAATTTCTTGAATGTAAATAATGAGAGAGAATTTCCTTTCGGAATTTCGGAATAGTAACGGGTGTACATGGGAGGCATTTAATGAGAGATAAAGGGGTATATCATCATTAAAACATAAATAGGGAAGTATGAGGGATGTGGAAAACCATACCCCAACATTTATAACTGAAATTAAAAGGGCATAACAATTTAAAGAATATTGGGAAAAAATGAGAAATGAAGAAAAACCCTTACTTGGAACTGTGATTCCAAAGGCTTGAGAGAGGCTTGAGAGAGGCTTCATAGAGGCTTATTGGGAGATTGGGGAACCTTGGGAGGATTATAGAAAGGGTAGGGAAAATGTTGGATGAACTCCAAAAGCTTTTAGTGAGGAGGAAGTGGGATCTTGGCTGGGTTTATATAGGAAAGGTGAGATAATTCCTTATTATTTAGGTTTGGGACACCTCACATTAAACTAATCCAAACCAAAAACCAGCCCATGGTTTTTGCCCAAGGTTTTTGGTAAAGGGGAGTGGAAAACAATATTTTATAATTCAAAAGTCTGAAATTCTTAAAATAATGGGGTTTCTTATGTGGAGGTGAGTCATACTCCCAATGAAAACAATTTAAAAATACAAAATGTTTAATAAGACTTGAAGGGTCCACTCAAGCTTTATAAAATAAATCAAACAAACCCAAAATCACATTATTTTAATGGTAAAACATATATTGCATTAAAATAAATTTTATAATATTTTATTACATCACTATTGGTTCATTATGATGTCATAAAACACATTATATATTTAAATGATATTTAATTTTTACCAAAAAATTTGACTTTCTCAGAAAATTATGAATAATTCATCATTGGATAATTTCGACATCCTGATTCTAGAAATAATATTCATTTTATAAAAATTCATCAGTTTTGTCAAAAATGGCTTTCAACCCTTAACAAAAATTACAATTTCATTCTTAAAATTATACGATCATTTATATTTAATAAAAATTAATTTAATAATAATAATATTTTATTAAAATATTATTTAATTAAAAAATCCATTAATTCATCAAAATAGATTTCTTATTTGAACAATAATTAAAAATACTATTTGTGCTTTAATAACAATTTACAAGATAACAATACTAAAATGAATGTATATTCATTATTATATAAAAAAATAATGTACATAACCATAGTGTTAAGGTCTTGTTACATAACCCCTTATAAAACCCACATTAGACCGAAGAGTAAGGTGTGCGATGCTGACAGACTCTTGGGGTGGTTTAGATAACATTGCTCAGGTGGTAATCTCTATCAACTTTCACTTATCTCGTAGGCAGTCCTACTCGAGCTTAAAATTTTCAAGCTTGGCTTGGGCATGGTCAAGAGTGAAGCCCAAAGATGCATCCTCCTTTCCAAGCTCTAACAAATGGGCTTCATATGAAGAAAGTCTACTAGATGAGGCCATCACTTCCTTTGTATGAGTAAATTGGATTTTTTAAAGCCCTATATTTATACTAATCAAGTGATCAATGTTCAAAGGCTATATTAGAAATGGTCACAATTCTTAACATTATTTTAAAATCCAAAAACACAAAACCAAAGAAGATCACATTTTATATAAACATTTTACATAAAGATACATTTAATTAGATCAAGATGGATTTCCATTAATGAATTTTTGGGTTGTTACAATCTTCCCCCCTTAAAAAATTTCACCCTCTAAATTTCCTTTTCCCACACTAAAATAGATTTGGCTAACTCTGCTTCATCATTTCCTCTAATTCCCACATCACTTCTTCAAACTTGTGGTTTTTCCACAAAAACTTAATGAGATGCATTGTCTTATTTCGTAGAAATTTTTCTCCACGATCTAAGATCTACACTGGTTTCTCCTCATAAGAAAGATCATCTTCTAACTGTAAAACCTCTGAAGAGAGTACATGTGAAGGGTCTGGTATGTACCTGCTTAAGAGAGATACATGAATGACATCATGTACTTTGGCCATGGTAGGTGGAAGTGCTAGTCGATAGGAAACAGCTCCGACACGATCAAGAATCTCGAAGGGGCCAATGTACCTTAGACTTAAATTCCCTTTCCTTAGAAACCTCATAACCTTATTCCATAAAGATATGCGTAGAAATACCATGTCTCCTACTTTAAACTCAAGGTATCGTCGACGGTTATCTGTATAACTCTTATGTCAACTCTAGTCTGCCATGATATGTTGCTGAATGGTTTTCACCTTCTCCACCATTTCTTCGACCATTTCTAGTCCAAGAAACTTATGGTCACCGACCTCATCCCAACACGTCGGTGTTCTGAACCTTTTCCCATAAAGTTCTTCATATGGTTCCATTTGGATGCTCGAGTGGAAAATGTTCTCATAAAATAACTCGACCAGAGGAAGATGTTGATCCCATCCTCCTTTAAAGTCCATTGAGCATTATCTCAACATGTCCTCAAGTGTTTGGATAGTCTGCTCAAATTGGCCATCAGTTTGAGGATGATAGGTTGTACTAAAGTTCAGTTCAGTATTTAGAGCATGTTGATGAATCTTCAAAAACTTAGAGGTTAATCTTGGATCTCGATCGAACACAATAGATAGTGTTACTCCATGAAGCCTTACCACTTCCCTGATATATATCTATCCTAGTTGATCTAATGAGAAATCCAACTGAATAGCAATTAAGTGTGAAACATTTATAAGATAATCCACAACAACCCAGATTGCATTGTTTTCTTTAGATGTCTTTAGAAGTACGGTGATAAAGTCCATGGTGATGTTCTCCCATTTCCATTCTGGTATGGGCAATGGTTGAATCATCCCCTTAGACTTCTGCCTCTCTACCTTCACTTGATGACACACCAGACACCTTGATGTATATTCAGTGATCTCTTTCTTCATATTATCCCACCAACAATTCTCTCAGAGATCTTGATACATCTTTGTGTTTACTAGGTGAATAGAGAAGTTTGAACTATGTGCATCATCAAAAAGTTCTTTCTTCAACTCTGGACTTGATAGAACACAAAGTCATTTACCAAATCCCACAATTCCTTCTCCATTAACATTAAACTTCAAGGATTTACCTTTTCTGATAGCTTCCACTTTTTCTTGAATTCCCACATCATCCTTTTGAGGATCCTTTAACCTTTCCAAAAGTGACAGTTGAGCATTCATTTGTGAAAGTATTTATGATGTTCCCTTATTTATGATTATCATTTCCATCTTCATCAAATATAAGAAGATTGGATCCTTTTCAATTCTCATCAATGACAGAATCACTAGGTCCTTTCTACTTAGGGCATCCACCACCTTGTTCTATTTCCCAGGGTGGTAATGGATTGAGAAGTTATAATCATTGATCAACTCTAACTATCTTCATTGGTGCATGTTCAAATCTTTCTGTGTGAATATATAATTGAGGATTTTGTGGTCTGTATATATTTCACACTTCTCCCCAAAGAGATAATGCTACCAATTTTTCAAAGTGAAGATCACTACAGCCAACTCGAGGTCATGTGTTGGATAGTTCTGTTCATGAACTCTCAATTGCCTTGAAGCACATGAAATGACTTTGTTATTTTGCATCAACACACCTCCCATGCCCTTATTCTAAGCATTAATGAATACAAAAAAAATTAATCCACTTATGGGTAAAGTGAGCACGGACGCAGTGATAAACCTCCTTTTCAACTCCTTGAAGCTTTCTTTGCATTCATCACTCTAAGAAAACTTTACTCCCTTCTGAGTTAGCTTGGTAAGAGGGTTGGAAAATTGTGATAAATTTCTCACAAATCATCGATAATATCCAGCTAACCCCAAGAAGCTATGGATATCCATTACCGATGTTGGCCTCAGCCATCCCTAAATTGCATCTGTTTTGGAGGGATCCACAGATATCCCATTGCTTGTGATGATATGGCCCAAGAATGAGACCTCCTTCAACCATAACTCAAAATTGTCATACTTTTCATAGAGCTTCTCCTTCCACAAGGTCTCTAGTATAGATCTTAGATACTCCTCATGATCCTCCTTGGTTTTGGAGTATATCAGAATATTATCTACAAAGACTACCACAAATTTTTTGAGGTAAACTCTAAAGACTATATTCATCAAGTCCATGAAGATTTATGGAGACTTAGTGAGTCTGAAAGGCATTACTATGAATTCATAGTGCCTGTATCTTGTACGAAAAGCAGTCTTGGGGATATCTTCCTTCTTCACCCTTACTTGTTAATATCCCGACCACAAATACACCTTGGAGAATTATTGTGATCCACGCAGCTCATCAAGAAAGTCATCAATTCGTGGGAAAGGATACATGTTCTTTATCATGATTTTTTTGAGATCACGATAATCGATGCAAAGGCACATTGAACCATCCTTCTTCTTGATGAAGAGTACTGGTGCACCCCATGGTGAAGCACTTGGGCGTATAAACCCTTTATCCAGATTCTCCTATAGTTGATTCTTCAGATCCTCAAACTACACAATATCCATTCTATACTGAGTCTTGGATATTGGCAATTCCCTAGGTATAAGATCAATTGAGAATTCAACATCTCTTCTAGGAGGAAGACTAGTCAATTCCTTGGGAAACAATTCAGCGAATTCCCTCACAATAGGCATGTCTTCAAGGATGGTTGCCTCTTTAGACTCAATCATCTGATTCAGATATGCATGCTCATAGGGCAGTAATATCCATGCTTGAGATGATGGAGTTAAAGAAGATTCACCATTCTCCTTGCACTTGTAAAGAATCGGGGGTCAATTCTCCACATGGAGAGTGATTTTCCTCTCATGGAAATTTATGTTGGATCTATACAAGGAATGCCAATCCATGCCAATAATTGCATCAAATTCCACCATAGGGAGTATGATGAGGTTCGATGAGAAGTTTAATCCACAAATTATGAAAAGAGAGGAGTTTTATTCATGGGATGCAATGATTTACCCATTTTCCATACTCACCGACATCTTCACTTCCATGATTTGTGGTGGTGCTGGGATTGTTCTACTAAACTTTCAAGATATAAAAAAATGCATAGAAAATGAATCAAAAAGTACATTCACTATTCATGATTAAATAACTAGCGTACCTATCACCACTTCTTTTTTGGGGTTCACTTCGGTAGTAGTGATGTAAAAATCTCACCCTTGCTGCCTTGGAGGTTGTTGGTCGCCTCCGAAAACCCTTGGCTTAGGGTACTAATTTGCAAGGTGCCCTGGTTCATTGTAGTTTTAGCAATGAACCACGCATTGAGGTTTGAATGGAGCGTTCCTATCCTCTTTCATAGCGGCGGTTCTTTATTGCCAATAGTTAATAGCCAGGTTCCCTTCTCTTCCACACCTAAAGCATTTCCTCGTCCCCTTCAGATAATTTTCGGGGTGCTTCTTTCTGCACCTTTGGAAAGTGGGGTGCTGATATTCTTAGCAATGTTGGATTTATCCATCAAACCACTAGAAGTAAAGTACACCTTATGCTTCTTATCCCCATGATACCCATGAGATTCTTCGATCTCCATTTCGACCTTGAAGGGACATCAGACAATTTTTTCATAGCTGTCTAAGTGACGGATCGCCAGCGCCTTCCGTAGGCTAGGTTTCAGCCCTCCAAAGAAGTGGCAAACCTTACATTCAGGGGTAACGACAAAGCTGAAAGTGTATCGTGCAATCCTTGTGAAGTTTTCCTCATATACTCCAACAGATTCATCATCTTTTTTCTTAAGGGAAAGGAAATCCCTTTCCATCTTAAGCTGGAGGGTGCACGGAAATTATTTATCAAAAAACATCTTATGGAAATCCTTCCATTCAAACACCTTGATCTCCTCCTCAAGCTTCGTATATTTGATCAATACCCACCATTGATCAACTTCACCCTCCATATGATAAGAATCTAGGAGAACCTTATCTTGTTCAGAACATTGAAATATGAAGAATATATTTTCAATGGAGTTGATCCATTGTTCAACGATTGAGGGATCAAATGATCCATTAAAAATAAGAGGCCTTTGTCTCATGAAGCTCTTGATAGAGACTTGTTCTTTCTTGGGGGGGGGGGTTGAACGTTCCTCTTGACCCATGTTTCTATTCATAATCTGATTTATCTGAGAGAGAAGTGTGACACAGTTCGCGATTTCCACTCCCATTGGATTGGACATCTCATTAATACAATCATCATATTGATCTTCACATCAGTTGTCAGCCTGAGTCCTCCTATTACCAGCCATTGGATGGAATAAAAGTAAAGTTAGTGGTAACACATAAAGGGTAATACAAGGACAAAAATGATGACTTATAAATAAATTTTATTGCAAATGAGCCTTAGCCTGGTTTTTAAGGACTCTGTAAGTGCATCCAAGTGATCAAGAATCAAATCTAGGCAGAGGTAGAATTTCTGGGTACTGTAGCAGCACTGTAGCAGGTACTGTAGAGAGAACCGGGTATTACTATAGCAGGTACTGTTTGGCACTATAGCAGTCGGGAATATGCCCCCGTTTGGGTCTTCGGGCCATCGATTTGGTCCCTGAGTCCTGTAAGGCGTTCGGGCCACCCAGGCCTTCGGGTCAGTAAGGCCTTTGGGCCTCTTCAAGGCCTTCAGGCCACATTAAATGAAGATGCAAACCAGAAAACCTACAAGGAACAAGCTCTTCAAGGAGGATGAGCACGGAGTTTTCACCACAACAGAAGCTAAACAGATTGCAAGAATGAGAGGGTATGGCACCTGCCATCAGGACAAGCCTATGCATGCACGAGAATGCCTAGCCGAATATCCATGCGAAGGTGGAGAGCTTATTTCACAATAAAGATGCTGAGGAGGAGCAGTTCCAAGTAGTTAGTCGGGGTTGTATGTAATGTTGGAAGCCTAAGGGCAATGAATTCCTCTAAGGCCTACGAGCCATGTAATACTTATGCCTATGGGCCCTGTAAGGGTTCCACCTCACCCATTAAAAGGTGGATTATCAAAAATCAATAAAAAAAATGAAGGCCTTTGGGCCATTAGAGGTTATAAATAACTTTTATTTCCTGAACATATTATTCTATTGGCTTCAGTCTATGTTATCCATGATCTACTTTCTAACATATATTCTTAGGGAATTTTTTTAGTCACTTAACAATGGTTCATACTACGATTGTGAATTTACCATAGCATATCCCTCAGGAGTGTCATAACCAAGAGTGAGGCAAGGCCCGTTGTCATGCACCAGTTCTCATTCAAGTCTAACTCAAAGTGGTGTTTTCGGGTTTTACCCCTAGGATACATTTGTGCCAGAGCTGCCTCTACCCGTTCGTATCCAGACAGTGATGTATTTTTTTGAAAAACCACTTACTCAATACTCACCAAAACATAGGGATGTTTTTATTATACATAGTCTTGTCTCTAAGGCTTTAAGAGGGTTTTCTAATCCTAATCCCAAAAATAACTAAACCCATCCTCTGACACCAACTATGGCAACCCTGATCTTTTATTACAAAATTAAATATAATTTATTACATTAAATACATTTGATACAACAAAGAAGATCGAGAGGTCTAGTGTCTTTGGGGCTTAGGATCATTACATAACAACTTAAAACATGAAAAAAACATCTTTATGGAAAACTTCTTTTACACGACCACTACATTCCCTCATACTTAACATGTCATGGGATAACCTGAGGACATTCATAAGAAAAGGGTGAGCTATAAAGCATAGTAATGGAATAATCATGGAATAACATGAGGAATACAATAAATGTTATACAATAGGCATATCAATAGAGAACCAGAAAAGCATAAACATGAAGGCATGATAAAGCATGGTAATCATAACATGGAAATGTGGCAACAACACTTAACATGGAATTAGCATGTGCCAAGTCTCCTTACACATGGAGCATGAGTAAACCCTCATTGAAAATGAAGAATGAGTTAAACCTCATTTAACTTGAATTATCATGAGTCAACAACCATTGCACATGACGTATCATGATACTATAATTTACCCAATGCATTGGAGCACTATCAGGGCACACCCTTCTTAAACATTTCATTTCATTCATAAGTGTGCCACATGAATCATAAAGCATTGAATCATTCAACATAATATTTTATTTCAGTATAAAAGAATGTGTAATACATACATGAAACAAATTAAACAATAAATAAATGTGGATAAAGGTGAATACCCTTGATAGAGAAATGGGCATGGTATTCACTACACAATGACTTTGTCTTGGAAAAGCGTGTTACAATTTCGGCAGAATAACAGTGTGACATAGAAACTCATAAAAAGGGTTGACAAGAGAGAAATGGGTGTATCATCATATTTATATGAAATGGAATGTAATGGGGTCATATAGATACATGTCCCAAAAAATTTAATGGAACTTAGATTCATGATACAAAATAATTGCTTGAATGTAAATGAGGAGAGAGAAATTCTTTTCAGAATTTCGACATAGTAACGGGTGTAAATGGGAGGAATTTAATGAGAGATAAACGGGTATACCATAATTTAAACATAAATAGATAAGTATGGGGGAGGTTATAAACCATACCCCAACATTTATAATTGAAATTAAAAGGGAATAACAATTTAAAGAACATTTGACAAAAATAGGAAATGAAGAAAAACCCTTACATAGAAGTGTACTTTCAAAGGCTTGAGAGAGGCTTCTTGGGAGCTTGGGGAACCATGGGAGGATTCTAGAGAGGGGAGGGAATATGTTGGACGAACTCCAAAGGCTTTGAGTGAGGACAAAGTTGGAGCTTGTGTGGGTTTATATAGGAAAGGTGAGGGAATTCTTTATTATTTAGGTTTGGGACACCTCACATTAAACTAATCCAAACCACAAACCAGACCATGTTTTTTTCCCATGGTTTTTGGAAAAGGGAAGTGGAAAACAATATTTTATAAGTCCAGATTCCGAAATTCTTAAAATAATGGGGTTTCTTATGTGGAGGTGAGTCATACTCCAAATGAAATCAATTTAAAAAGACAAAATGTATAATAAGTCTTGAAGGGTCCGCTAAAGCGTTGTAAAATAAATTGAACAAACCCAAAATCAAATTATTTTAATAGTAAAACATATATTGGACTAAAATAAAGTTTATTGTATTTTATTTCATCACTATTGGGTCATTATGATGTAATAAAACACATTATATATTTAAACGATATTTAATTTTTACCCAAAAATTTGATTGTCTCAAAAAATTATGAAAAATTCACAATTGGATAATTTCGACGACCTGATTCCAGAAATAATATTAATTTTATCTAAATAATTTTCTAAATATTTTAATTTTAATTTTTTTTTAAAAAAGATGACATTTATCGAAAATTCATGGGTTTTGACAAAAATGGCTTTCAATCCTTAATAAAAATTACAATTGCATTCCTAAAATTATACGATCATTTATATTTAATAAAAATTAAATTAATAATAATAATAATATTTTATGAAAATATTATTTAATTAAAAAATCCATTAATTCATCAAAATAGTTTTCTTAGTTGAACATTAACTAAAAATACTATTTGTTCTTTAAAAACTATTTACAAGGTAAAAATAATAAAATGATAGTATATTAATTATTATATAAAAAAATAATGTACATAACCATAATGATAAGGTATTGTTACATAACCCCTTATAACACCCGCATAAGACCGAAGAGTATGGTGTGTGATGGTGACAGACTCTTGGGGTGGCTCAGATAACATTGCTCGTGTGGTAATCTCTGTCAACTTCAACTTCTCTCATAGGCACTCCCGCTCGAGCTTAAAATATTCAAGCTTGGCTTGGTCTTGGTCAAGGGTGAAGCCCAAAGATGCAACCTCCTTTCCGAGCTCTGAAAAATGGGCTTCATATGGGGCACGTGTACTGGATGAGGCCATCACTTCCTTTGTCTGAGTAAATTGGATTTGTTAAAGCCCTATATTTATACAAATCATGTGGTCACTATTCAACGACTATATTAGCAATGGTCACAATTATTAACAGTATTTTAAAATCTAAAGACATACAACCAAAGAAGATGACATTTTATATATAATTTTTACATAAAGAGGCATTTAATTAGATCAAGACGGATTTACATTAATGAAAGTTTGGGTCGTTAGAATACCCATGTCTCTATCAAGGGTATTCACTTTTATGAACATATACACATTGAATGATACTTTCATGTATTTATTCCATATTACTTAATCATAGAATAACTTATGATGTTGATTGATTACATGTTATATGATCCATGTGGCACACTTATGTATGAAATGAAATGATTAAGAAGGGTGCACCCTGATAGCTCTCTAATGCATTGGGTAAAGTATAGAATCGTGATACGTCATATGCAATGATTGTTGACTCATGAAAATTCAAGTACAAAAAGGGTTTACTCATGCTTCATGTGCAGTGAGGGATTACTCATGCTCCATGTGCAATGATTTTTGGCTCATGCTACTTCCATTTTAAGTGTTGTTTCCACATCTCCATGTTATGATTATCATGCTTTATAATGCCTTTATGTTCATGTTTCTCTTGTGCTCCATTTATATGCCTATTAAATAACATGTATTTTATTTCTCATGTTATTCCATGTTTATTACCTTACTGGGCTTTATAACTCACCCTTTTCTTATGCATGTCCTCAGGTTATCCCATGCAATGCTAAGTACGAGGGAATGTAGTGTTAATGTAAAGGATGTTTTCAATAAATATGTTGTGTGTTTTATGTTATAATTTGTAATGTAATGTTCCTAATCCCCAAATACACTATACCTCTCAATATTCTATGTTTTATCATGTTAATTTTATGTAATAAATCAGGTTTAAGTGTTTAATAAAAAGAAGGGTTGTCATAGTTGGTATCAGAGGATACATTTAGTTATTTTTGGGATTAGGATTAGAAAACCCTAGTGAAGCCATAGATACAAGACTAAGTATAACAAAAACATCCCTATGTTTTTTTGGATATTTAGTATGTGGTTTATCAAGAAAATAAATCCTTGTATGGATACAAACAGGTAGAGGTGACTCTGGAATAGATGTACCTATGGGTGAAAACCATGACAAGGAGTTTCGGGCTTGACATGGGGTATCATGGTACATGACAACAGGCCTTGCTGAACTCTTGGTTATGACACTCCCATGGTATATGCATCGGTAAATTCACAATCTTAGTATAAACTATTATTAAGGGTATAAAAAAAATTCCCCTAAGAATATATGTTAGAAAGTAGATCATGGATAATATAGATTTAAGTCTATAGATTCATAAGTTAAGGAAATAAAAGGTATTTATAAGTCATCTATTTTGTCCTTGGATTACCCTTTATGTGATACCCCTAACTATCCTTTTATTCTTTCCAATAGATGGAAATAGGAGGACTCAGGCTAACAACCGATGTAAAGATCAATGTGATGACTGTGCTAATGAGATGCCCAATCTGATAGGAGCGGGAATCACGAACTTTGTCACAATTCTCTTTTATTTAACTCTTTATTTGAATAGAAACACAGGTCAAGAGGAATGATCAACCCCCCTATGAAAGAACAAGTCGCTATCGAAATATTCATGAGACAAAGTCCTATTACCATTAATGGATCATTTGATCCCTCAATCGACAAACAATGGATCAAATCCATTGAAAAGATATTCTCCAACCTTCAATGTTCAGAACAAGAGAAGTTTCTTTTGGCTGCTTATCGTATAGAGAGTGAAGATGATCAATGGCGGAAATTGATAAAAAATAAGAATCCTAAGGGTGAGATTGAGGAGTTGGAATGGAAGTATTTCTGGAAGATGTTTTTTGATAAATATTTTTCGCTCACCCTCCGACTTAAGATGGAAAGGGACTTCCTTGCCCTCAAGAAAAAAGATGAAGAATCTGTCAGAGCGTACAAGGAAAACTTCACAAGGCCTACATGATATTACTCTAGCATTTTCATTACACTTTAATTCAAGGTTGAACACTTCTTTGGTGGGATGAAACCTAGCCTGTAGAAATTCCTGGTGATCCGTGACTTCGACAGCTATGAGGAAATTGTCCGATGTGCCCTCAAGGTTGAAATGGAGATCGGTGAATCTTAGGGGTATCATGAGGATAAGAAGTGTAAGGTGGATTTCAATTCTGGTGGTCCAATGGATAAATTAAATGGTGCTAAGAAAATCTAGCACCCCAATTTCCAAAGGTTTGGAAATAATCACCCTAGAAATTACCTAAATGGGGCGAGGAAATTATTTAGGTGTGGCAGAGAAGGGAACCTAGCTGTTAACTGTCGATAAGAAAAACCCGTGACTATGAAAGAGGAGAGGAATTCTTTGTTCAAATATCAACAAACTATTAATTGCTTCAACTGCAAAGAACCATGGAATATTGCGAATCAGTGCCCTATGACAAGGGTTTTCAGAAGAAACCAACAACCTCCAAGGTAGCAAGGTCTAGATTTTTCCATCACTACCACTGAAGTGAACCCCAAAAATGAAGTGATGAAATGTAATCTAGTTATTCATTCAAGAATAGTGAACATACTTTTTGATTTAGGTTCTACGCATTCTTTTATATCCTGAAAGTTTAGTAGAACAATCCCAACACCACCACAAATCATAGAAGTAAAGATGTCTTTGATTATGGAAAATGGGAGCAATCATTGCATCCAATGAATATAACTCCTCCCATGTCATAATCGGTGCATTGAAATTCCCGGAGAACCTCATCATACTCCCTAGGGTGGAATTTGATGAAATTATTGGCATGGATTGACTTTCCCTATATAGATCCAACATTAATTGCCGTGAGATGGAAATCACTCTCCATGTGGAGAATCAACTCCCGATTATATACAAGTGCAAGGAGGAAGATGAATCTTCTTTAGCTCCATCATCTCAAGCATGGATATTAATACCCTTTTAGAATGCATATCTGGATTAGATGAATGAATCTAAGGAGGAAACCATCCTTGAAGACATGCCTATTGTGAGAGAATTCGCTGAAGAGTTTCCCGAGGAATTTCTTGGTCTTCCTCCTAGAAGAGATATTGAATTATAAATTGATCTTATACCTGTAGAATTTCCACTATCCAAGACTCCATATAGAATAGATGTTGTGGAGCTTGAGGAGCTGAAGAAACACCTACAAGAGAATCTGGATTAAGGTTTTATACACCCAAGTACTTCACCATGGGGTGCACTAGTGCTCTTTATCCAGAAGAAGGATGGGTCAATGCACCTTTGCATCAATTATCGTGAGCCTAACAAAATCACGATAAAGAAAAAGTATCCTCTCCCACGAATTGATAACTTGTTCGATCAGCTACGTGGATCACAATACTTCTCCAAGGTAGATTTGTGGTCGAGATATTATCATGTTGGGGTGAATAAGGAAGATATCCCCAAGACTGCTTTCTGTACAAGATACAGGCACTATGAATTCATAGTAATGACTTTCAGACTCACTAATGCTCCTAAAATCTTCATGGACATAATGAATAGTATCTTTAGAGATTACCTTGAAAACTTTGTGGTAGTATTTATAGATGATATTCTAATATACTCTAAAACCAAGGAGGATCATGAGGAGCATCTAAGAACTATACTAGAGACCTTGCAAAAGGAGATTCTATATAAAAAGTACAGCAAGTGTGAGTTCTGGTTGAAGGAGGTCTCATTCTTAGGCCATATCATCACAAGAAATGGGAAATATGTGGATCTCTCCAAGACAACTGCAATAGAGAGATGTCCAAGGCCAACATCGGTAATAGATATCCGTAGCTTCTTGGGGTTAGTTGGATATTATCAATGTTTTGTGAGAAATTTCTCACGATTGTCCAACCCACTTACCAAGCTAACTCAGAACGGAATAAAGTTTTCTTGGAGTGATGAATGTGAAGAAATCTTCAAGGAGTTGAAAAGTAGTCTTATCATTATTCCCATGCTCACTTTACCCACAAGTGGATTAATTTTTGTGGTATTTAGGGATTCTTCGAATAAGGGCATGGGCTATGTGTTGATGCAAAATGAAAAAGTCATTGCATATGCTTCAAGAAAATCAAAAGCTCATGTCAGAAATTATCCAACACATGATTTGGAGTTGGCTGCAGTGATCTTCACTTTAATTTTTTTTTGATATTATCTATTTGGGGAGAAGTGTGAAATATATATGGAGCACAAAAGCCTCAAGTATATATTCACACAGAAAGAGTTGAACATGCACCAATGAAGATGGTTAGAGCTGATCAAAGACTATGACTGCTCAATCCATTACCACCCTAGGAATGAAGACAAGGTGGAAAATGATCTATGTAGAAAGGACCTGGTGATTCTATCATTGATGAGAATTGAGAAGGATCCAATCTTCTTAGATTTGATGAATATGGAAATATGAATCATAAAAAAGGGAACATCATCAATCCTTTCACAAATGATTGATCAACCGTCTCTTTTGGAAAGGTAAAAGGATTCTCAAAATAATGATGTGGGAATTGATAAGAAAGTGGAAGCTATCTAAAAAGGGAAATCCTTATAGTTTAATGTTAATGATGAAGGAATTGTGAGATTTTGGAAAAGACTATGTCTTCCATCAAGTTTGGAGCTGAAGAAGGAACTTTCCGATGATGCACACAGTTCAAATTTATCTATTCACCAAGGACACAAAAAGATGTATCAAGATATCCGAGAGAATTATTGGTGGGATAATATGAATTAGGAGATCAATGAGTATACATCAATGCGCCTGGTGTGTCAGAAAGTGAAGGCAGAGAGGTAGAAATATATGGGGATGATGCAACCATTTCCCATACCAGCATGTAAATGAGAGAACATCACCATGGACTTTGTCACCGGACTTAAGAAGACATCCAAAGGAAAAAATGAAATCTGGGTTGTTTTGGATCATCTTACAAAGTCTACACACTTCATTTCAATTCAAGAGGACTTCTCAGGGGATCAAATGGAATATATATGTATCACAGAAGTGGTAAGGCTATATGGAGTACCATTAAATATTATATCTGATCAAGATCCAAGATTCACCTCTATGTTTTAGAAGAGTCTTCAATAAGTTTAGGATACTAAACTAAATTTCAGTACGGCCTATCATACTCAAACTGATGGACAATCTGAGAGAACTATTTGGACACTAGAAGATATGTTAAGATCATGTTCAATGGACTTTAAAGGAGGATGGGATCAACATATTCCTCTTGTTGAATTCTATTATAATAATAGTTTCTACTCAAACATTCGAATGGAACCTTATGAAGCCTTGTATAGGAAGATGTGCATAACACCAACATGTTGGGATGAAGTCAGTGAGCGTAAGCTACAATGACTAGAAATGGTCGAATAAATGGTGGAGAAGGTAAAAACCATTCTGTAGCATATCAAGGCATCCTAGAGTCGATAGAATAATTATGCAGATAACTGTCAACAAGACCTTGAGTTTAAATTTGGAGACATGGTATTTCTATGCATATCTCTATGGAATAAGGTCATGAGGTTTGGAAAGAAGGGGATGTTAAGTCCTAGGTACATCGACCCCTTTTAGATTCTTGATCGTATCAGGGCTGTGGCCTATCGACTAGCACTTCCACCCACCATGGCCAAAGTACATGATTTCTTTCGTGTATCCCTCTTAAGGAAGTACATACTAGACCATTCACATCTACTCTCTTTAGAGGTAGTACAACTAGATGATGTTCTTTCTTACAAGGAGCAACCAGTGAAGATCTTAGATCATAGAGAAAAAGTTTTTCGAAATAAGACAACGCCCCTCGTCAAGGTGTTGTGAAAAAACCACATGTTTGAAGAAGTGATGTGGGAATCAGAAGTAGTGATGAAGAAGAGTTACCCACATCTATTTTATTGTGGGAAAACGAAATTTCAAAGATGAAATTTCTTAAGTGGGGGATATTATAATGACCCAAAAAATTCATTAATGAAAATTCCTCATGGTCGATTTAAGTGTCTTCTTATGGTTATGTAAAACGTATGAACTTATTTGGTTCTATATTTTGTATTTTCAAATACCATTAAGAATTATGACCAATTCTAATATAGTCGTTGAACGGTGATCACATGATTAGTATAAATATATGGCTTTAACAAATCCAATTTACTCAGAAAAAGGAAGTGATGTTCTCATCCAGTAGAATTGCCCCATACGAAGCCCATTTTTAGGAGATCAGAAAGGAGGTGGCGTCATTGGGCTTCACTCTTGACCAAACCCAAGATGATCTTGGATATGTTAAGCTTGAGTATAACCTCCTATGGGAGAAGTGGAAGTTGATAGAGATTACCACTCGAGCGATGTTATCCGAGCCACCCCAAGAGTCTTTCACCATTACACACCTTACCCTAAGGTCTTCTGCAGGTGTTTTAAGGGGTTATTTAATAACACCCTTGTACTACGACTATGTATATTATTCTGGTGTAGAGAATATACATTCTTTTTATTATTGTTACTTTGTAAATTGTTTTTAAGGAACAAATTATATTTTTTTGTTAATATTCAACTAAGAAATATATTTTGATGAATTAATGGATTTTTGAATTAAATAATATTTTAATAAAATATTATTATTATTATTAAATTACTTTTTATTAAATATAAATGATCGTATAATTTTAGGAATGCAATTGTAATTTTTATTAAGGTTTGAAACTTGTTTTTTTCAAAACCCATGAATTTTTGATAAATGTAGGTTTTTATTTTAAAAGTTAAAATTCACATATTTAGAAAATTATTTAGATAAAATTAATATTATTTTTGGAATCAAGATGTTGAAATTATCCAAGGGCGAATTTTTCATAATTGCTTAAGACACTCGAATTTTTGGGTAAAAATTAAATACAATTTAAATAGATAATGTGTTTTATTACATCATAATGACCCAATAATGGTGTAATAAAACACTATAAACATTATATTCATCCAATATATGTTTTACCATTAAAAAAATGTGATTTTGGTTTTTTTATTTATTTTAAAAAGATTTAGTGGACCCTTTAAGGCTTATAAAACATTTTGTCATTTTAAATTGTTTTCTTTTAGAGTGTGACTCACCTCCACATAAGAAACCCTATTATTATAAGAATTTATGCCATTTTACTTATAAAATATTGGTTTCCACTCCCCTTTGGAAAAAACCATGGGAAAAAACCATTGGCTGGTTTGTGATTTTGATTAGTTTAATGTGAGGTGTCCCAAACCTAAATAATAAAGAATTACCTCTCCTTTCCTATATAAACCCACCCAAGCTACCACTTCCTCTTCAATAAAAGACTTTGGAGTTCTACCAAACCCTTACCTATTCTCTCTAGAATCCTTCCAAGGTTCCCCAAGACCCCATGAAGCCTCTCTCAAGCCTCTCATAAGCTTTTGGGATCACACTTCCAAGTAAGGGATTTATTCCTTTCCCATTTTTGTCCTTTTTTCTTTAAGTTGTTATTCCCTTTTTATCAATTAAAAAAGTTGGGATATGATTTATCACCTCCCCCATACTTCCCTATTTATGTTTGGATTATGGGAGACTCCTTTCTCTCTCATTACTTCCTCTCATGTACACCCATTACCATGCCGAAATTCCATGAGGAATTTCTCTCTCCTCTTTTACATTCAAGTAATTCTTTTGTACTATGCATATGAATTCCATTTTGTTTGTTGTGAGATGTATCTATATGACCCCCATAATTTCCATTTCATGTTCATATGATGAGACACCCATTTCTCTCTCATCAACCATTTTCATGAATCCTTATGTCACACCGTTATGCTGCCGAAATTGCATCGTGTTTTTCCAAGCCAAGATCATTGTGTAGTGAATACCATACCCATGTCTCTATCAAGGTTATTCACCTTTATGAACATATAAATATTTAATAGTACTTTAATGTATTTATTCTACATTAATTAATCATGGAATAACTTATTATGTTGATTGATTCCAGGTTATATGATCCATGTGGCACACTTATGCATGAAATGAAACGATTAAGAAGGGTGCGCCCTGATAGTGCTCCAATGCATTGGGTAAAGCATAGTGTCATGATACGTAATGTGAAATGATTGTTGAATCATGCTAATTCTCATTCAATGAGGGTTTACTTCTGCTTCATGTGCAATGAGGGATTACTCATGCTCCATGTGCAATGAGCCTTGCCTCATGCTAATTCCATGTTAAGTGTAGTTGCCACATCTCCATGTTATAATTATCATGATTTATCATTACTTTAAGTTCATTTTTCTATTGTTATCCTTTGATATGAATATTTACTAACATGCATTGTATTTCTCATGTTATTCCATGTTTATCCCCTTACTGGGCATTATAGCCCACCCTTTTCTAATGCATGTCCTCAGGTTATCCCATTCAATGCTAAGTAGGAGGGAATGTAGTGGTCATGTGAAGGAAGTATTCAATAAATATGTTGTGTGTTTTGTGTTCTAAGTTGTTATGTAATGTTACTAATCCCCAAATATACTATAAATATTGATCTTATATGTTGTATCAAGTGAATTTTATGTAATAAATCAGGTTTAAGTGTGTAATAAAAAGCATGGTTGTCATATTATTCATGTAGTGGAAGATTATCCAAGGGAAGTGGATAGACATCCAGTGACAGTGATAGGTACCATTACTATATAATCATCATTAGTGGATGTTTTATTTGATACTATTTCATCTAATTAGTTTATTTTGACCCGTATTGTTAATATTATAAATATTCCTATAGAGGTTTTATCTTATGCAATGGATATTATTACACACCTTGGTATGAAGATAGAGAAGGGTCTTCATAGACCTAATTGTGTATTATCTCTATCAGATTTCAATCTTTCTTAGAGTTTAATTTTTCTAGATATGAAAACTCTTTGAAAAATTTTCAGGATGGATTTTCTCATTTCAAATAAATCTTAGATTGATTTCTATCTTCAACGAGTCTCCTTTACTATACCCAGTGATGTGTGCTTTTTCTTTCAAAGAGAATGGGACCTAGGATCGAGTATATACATACCTTATTATATAGAATTGGGAAATGTAATATCAGTGTTTTCTTTTGATCTAGAGCAATAATCTTTGAGCAGTGATCTCCCTCTAGTTTCCGTCAAGTTTCCTGACTTGTTTCCATATGTCTTCTCTGTATTTCCACTAATATGGGAGGTTGAAATTTCCATTGATTTTATGCCTATCACTCAAACTATTTATATTCACTGTTTCCACATGGTGCTATATGAAATTAACAAGATGGAGTCCTAGTTGGATGCTTTTCTTGAGAAAGGCTTTATATGCCCAAGCATGTCACCTTAGGAGGTACTGATTCTCTTTGATAATGAAGTTGATGGTTAAATTTTCCTCTGTGTTGATTACTAAATCTAAATTGGGTGAAGATAATGAACCAATATTTATTTCCATATATTGATGATCTGTTTGATCAGTTGAAAGGGGAATATTGGTTTTCAAAGATTGATCATTGATTTTGTAACCATCAGTTGAGGATAAAAAATATGACATTCATAAAATCACCTTTTTAAGTAGGTATGGACATTATGAATAACTTATCACACTCATTATTCTAACCAATGGTCCTATAGTTTTTATGGATTCAATGAAAATTATTTTTCATGAGCATTTAGATACCTTTCTAGTAGTCTTTGTGGATGACATCCTCATTTACTCTATGTTTGAGGATGATCATTTACATCATCTGAGAACAGTTCTAAGATTGATGATAAATCACTAAATTTATGCCAAGATTTTGAAATGTGATTTAGTAATTCATAAGTGAAATTATTGGGACATGTGGTGTTAGAATAAGGAATATCAGTTGATCCTGAGAATATTATAGCTATTATGACATGGAAAAAACCACATAATGTTCTCAAGATTCATAGCTTCTTGGGCATAACTGGATATTATCACCAGATTATGAAGGAATTCTCAAGGTTGTCTTCTATAATCACTATAGTAACTAATAAGGGAGTAAAGTTTTCTTGGGATGAGAGATGTCAGAGTTCTTTTGATGATTTGTAATGTCACTTGAATACTATATTGGTGTTGAATCTTCTAGAGGACGGGCATGTCTATGTGGTCTTTTATGATGCATCTGGTTCAGGTTTGGGATGAATTATTATGTAAGATGATCATGTTTTTTTATGGATATCTTCATCTTAGGTTTCATGATATGAATTATCTAACCCGTGACCTTGGACTTTCAACTATGATGCACAAACTTAAGTGTTGGTAGAACTAACTTTATGGATAATGTTTTATCTTATATTATGACCATAAGAGATTGAGTTATATCTTATATAAAAAATATTTTAATCTCTACTAGAGGTGTTTGGTGGAATACCTGAATTATTTTTATTTTGACATTTCCTATACCTTGAGAAAAGGGAATGTCATTGTAGATGCTTTGTGCATGAGTTTTTTGACCCAATAAGTGAAAGACTCTTTAGAAGAGTGGAAGTTGATTTCTCTTTTTTCATAGTTTCATATTAGAGTTCAAGAGAAAGGGGTCAAGGATTCCTTGGCTGGTGTTCAGTTAGCATATTCTACTATTGAAATGATTATTCAAGATCGAAAACTTGATGATGATTTCCATAGGATTAGATACCTTCTTTATGGTCAGGAGACATTCTCCCAGTGGTCATTCTCTAAATAGGGTATTCTATGATATCAAAATCGCTTTGTGGTACCATCTTCAGTAAGGAAGATTGTGATGGGAGACTGCCACAACTTCTAGTGAGATATTCACCAAGGAACCATGAAAATGTTCTATGACATGTAATGATAATTTTGGTAGCCAAGTTTGATATGGGGAATAGATGATTTTTTTCTCTTTGTTATACATGCCAGCAGGTGAAGATCAAGCACTAGAAAACTTCAGGTTTTCTTCAAACACTTCTATTTCCTACTTGGAAGTGGGATGAGATCTCAATTTAATTTGTGGTTGGGTTGCCACATACCTAGATAAGGAAGAATACAATATGGTTTGTGATCGATAGGCTGATGAAATCATCTCACTTTATACCCATCCACGATACTTACAAAGTTATGGAGATTGGAAATCTCTTTGTGAAAGATATTTTTTATTTTCACAGAGTTCCATATGCCATAGCCTCTGATAGGGATCCTCAGTTCACTTCTATCTTTTGGAGAGGCCTTTAATAGACATTGAGATATCACATTTTTTTGTACACGATATACCATCCATAATCAGATGGCTATATAAAAAGTGATATATAGATTCTTGAGGATATGCTTCGTACATGTTTTCTTGACTTTTGTGGAGCATTGGATGATCACTTGGGTTGGTTTAGTTTTCTTATAACAATAACTATGATTCTATTATTAGAATATATCCTTATGAGGCCTTGTACGACGACCTTTCAAATCTCTATTATGTTGGGCATATGTTAGTGAATGTTATTTGGTAGGACCAAGCTTAGTCCAAGAGACAACAAAAAAGATTCAACTAGTTTTTTGAGAGAATTTTGAAAGCATATATCCAATATAATTATTATTATGGTAGTCACTATAGTAATTTGGAATTATCAGTTAGTGATAAGGTGTTTTTGAAGGTTTCACCTTGGCTTGGCCATCGACCGCTTGGGAGGCAAGGGAAACTTTATCCTCCTTTTTGGGACCATTTGAGGTTTTTGAGAAGGTAGGTAAAATTTCTTATCATTTATCACTACCACAACTTATGATGTTGATAAATAATGTGTTTCATGTATCTTAGCTCCTAAAGTATCTATATAATCTATCTCATGTTATGAGCTAGGGTGATCTTGAAGTTGAACCTGACTTATCTATAACTGAAAAAATAGTTAGGAAAGTTGATTCTAAAACAAAGGAAATTTTTGTGAGGATGATACATTTGGGTCATGTTATATAGTACCATGGATCTGATTCTCATGAGACGTGGTATAAGGAGGCACCGATGAGAGATTAGTTGCCTCATCTTTTTTTCATGAAAGCCTCTTTGTCGAATTTATGGGGACAAAATGTTTTTATGGTGGGGATGTTGTAACATCACATTATTGATCTTACATGTATGTTTCTAAACTTTTCATGGTTTTCCTTTTTCATTATTTTGTTAGGGATGAGAAGAAAATGGGAGGATACCGGTAATGATGAAGTTAGAGAATTGATGGAATTTCTAGAATGAAATCTACTAGTTCTAAAACCTATTGGAGAATTACATGATATGTAATATGGTAACAAAAAATGTAAACCATAAATGAAAATATTTTTTTTATCAAATGGCGATGGGGTTATCAGTGATTATAAGACTTATCAATTACACAACTTGTTATTAGGTTAGATGTTGTGTAAAGTATAGAGGGTGGTTTTTTAAATAGGAAACATAGCTAGAAGTTTCATTTTTTTTCTTCCACTAGGATTCCTTTCTCTCAACATTGAAACTTCCATAGGCGATTTTTGGATCCTCCAACCCCTCCGAATGTTTTTTTTTCAGTGTTTGATTATTGTTTCGACCGCGTTGTGTCTTTCTGGGTAAGAATTTTCCATGCCTATCTATCTCCTTCTCTAATCCTTCAATTGAGTTTGTTGGATCATCTTGAGGTTGATGTATCTAAGCCATAAATTGTTGAATCTCATTTCTAGGTTGAGCTCTAAGATCTTCTGCACCTTCATTCTTATTGGAAGGTTTTTTTGTGGGCATTGTGGTTTCATGATGAAGGTAGGTGGTTCCGTTATGATGAACAAATTATATTAACCATAAATTGCTCAGTTTAATTTTAATTATTTGAATTAAATGATTTATTTGGTTTTGGATTAAATAGATTTCAATTATTTTGTTGGAAAAACCAAATTCAATTAAATTTGGGTTTTTAATAAAAATGGGTTTTTTCCATGAAATTGAAAATCCCTAGTTTCCACTGAATTTGGGTGTGTTTTTGAAAATTTTGAGATATAAATTGATTATTTAAATTTTGGATTTGTTAGAAAATTATGAAAATACCTGATCCCATTTAATTGTTGGTTTGTTATGAAATTGATGGAATTTGTTTGAAAATTAAATTTTAGAGTTCAATAGTAAACTTGAACTGTGAAATTTAATGGTGAATTGATTTCAAATACCTATTTGTTAAAAATGAATTAAAAATGGGGTTTATGTAAAATGAGTGGTTTCATCTTTGTGAAAAGGTATGTTTTTTATTGAAACCCCAAAATGGGTTTTAAATGGAAAATTGGAATATTTGAAATGGAGAATGGGATTAATTTTATTTTCGGTATTCTTGAAATAAATTATTCATCGCTATTTTGTAATATAGAATATGAAAGACTTGGGTAGTTAGTTATTTATTTTAGGTGGAACATTACAACTTAAAAAATTATAAAACATCATATCAGTACATACCATTATTTTAGTGATGGCGATGATTCCCATTTTCCTTTGGCTAAAAGGGGTGTATATATATATATTTTCCATTTCATAGTGTTCAGTCCCTATATCTTGGAACTATCATAGCTATTTGGTATATGACCATGTTTCTCTCTATTTTTTATTTTAAATGAATATATTCCATTTTTTGTAAACTAATTTATGTGCCTTGAGGATTTATATAAAATGTTTTATATAATTTTTTTTATTTAATCCATTTGTGAAAAGTTTCAGTGTTTGTAGAATATATGCTTATTGGTTTGATCATGGGAAAGGGATCTCTTGGAGGTGGTTCTTGATATTAACAATGGACTTGGTGAGTTGTGTCTTAGTTGGGACTTGGGCAGTTTTCATATTTTCTTTTACATTGCTTTTATCACTTTGGGCTTTAATTTTTTTCGACTTATGGTAAATTACTCCCAATGGAGATTTTTTTGACATGCATACTAACTTGTTTCTTTTATTTACACATTTTTAGTGGAAAAATTATTCTCACTATCAATTTATATGATGCTAGTTGCTAGTAACCAACTCGTGGGGACTGGGAATTCCATTTGGTCTATGTTAGGTCTAGCTCAGTTATCGGGTTACTAGGGTACCCATGTTGGTTCAGGATAATGTGGCATCAGAGCTCCAGGTTAAGCTTTTTTTCTTGATGTTCGTATGAATTTGTTAAATCTTGTCGGGACATAAGAGGTAGTTGATATTCAAAGCTTGGAAATCTCTCTCTGTAATAAAACTTATATCACCAGGGGTGGTTAGGGAAAGAAGTCTAATAGATTAGTTTTAGTATTTTCCCTATTTAGATTTGGATAGATTGAAATCCAAATCTTTTCTATTCTATCAGTTGAGATTATTTTCCTTTTTTCTCCATTTCAATGTTAATCTGACATCTTCATATTATATGCTAATGTACCATAGCATCATGCCTCTGATAATACATGAAAATCATATCCTGGAGGAAGATGATACTAAACCTTAGTGAGAAAATCCTCTTGTGGGCCTGAATATAGTTGAAGTGATTGTGCATACTATCTATGCTCTGAGACCACCACCACCTCCAATTCCTATTCAGGCACTAGATGTGGAACCTTAGAGGGACATTTTCAAGACTCTTTATCAAGAGTTACTTCACTAAAATATATATCCATTCAAAGGATCAAATGATCCTTAAGAGTTTGAGGAGTGGTTGAGAAGAATGAAATTTTTTGGAGTTCTTGGACACACCCGATGAAATCAACGTAAAGTGTGAAACCTTCATGCTAGAAAAACCAAGTAGAAGATGGTGGGGCATTATTGTTATGACAAAGAAACATGATTTCCTAGAGTGTAAAGACTTCAATGTTCTTTTAATTGACCAGTTCTATCCATATTTGATGTTTTCCACCAATGATACATAGTTTTTCATACTTGAGAAGGCTGATAGAACCGTGAAATAGTATGCAAAATGTTTTGTTAAGACTATGCATTTATCACCTGAGATAGTATTGAATGAGGGGATTAAGTCTCAAAGGTTAGAGTTGGGAATTCTTCAGGATATTTTTTCTCATGTTTCCTTACTGGAGCTTTATTATTATGTTGAGGTATTAGATGAAGAACTTTTTGTTGAAATGGACCTGGATGACAAGTTAGGGTTATCGGGAGATTCTTTCTCTCCCAGTGGCAGCGTGAGTTCCCTAAAGAGAAAGGGGAATCATGATGATTCTTAAGAAATTTATCAATAGTAATTTCATTATAGACCTTCTATATTACCTAGTTGAGGTCCTTTAGTTTACTTATAGTGTGTAAAGGCATGACATTTGACAAGGGTTTGCACTAAGGTACCCCTAAACCATGGCTCCTTTGGATGTTCATGGAACTTGAAACATTTTACTTATTTACTCCACTCTGTGTAGTGGAATGGGATCATCATATCTTCATAAAACTATGGGGAAATCAGATGCTTCATGTAAAAAAAAGTTCCAGCCACAGAAATCCAGAATGAAGCTTTATCACGTACTGCAAGAGTCTCTAGATGAAGTGGATACAAGTCTAGTAACCGTGAGAGGTACCATTACTTCAGATTCATCATTAGTGACTGCTTTATTTGATGCTGGTGCATCTTATTCATTTATTTTGACCTTTGTTGTTAATATGCTAAATCTTTCAATAGAGATTTTATCTTGTGCAATGGATATTACTACACCCCTTGGTATGAAGAGAGAGAAGGGTCTCCATAGTCCCACTATTGTCTTCTCTCTATCAGATGTTGTAATTTATTGGAGTTTTATGGTTCTTGATATGAAAATTATTATCATCATTTTCAAGCTGGATTAGCTTGTTTACAATAATTCTTAGATTGATTTCTATCTTCAATGGGCCTTCTTTACTGAAACCAGTGTTGTGTGCTGTGTCATTCAAGGAAAATGGATCCCATGATCGAGAAAATATAGAAATTATTATCTGGAATTGGGGAAAGTAGTATCATTGTTTGTGTAAGAACTTGGACCTTTGTTTCAGGTATGTTTTTCCGTTTTCTAGTGTTTTTGAGAAAAGGGGAGTTTCTGGAAATTTTTGAAGTACACGCCATGTACTTTATAAGTACACACCGTGTACTCCCATTCGACTGAGAGAAGCCATACGACACTGAAACTTCTCCGAGCCCCCCGTGCCTCCGTCTGTTCTCTGAATCGATCACCATTGATTGAGTTGGAACCGTAGTGGTAAGATCTTCCTTCTTCTAGAGAATCATTTTCCAATTCCTCCTCTTTTCTTTGTTATCATGGGTTGAACTTTTTGTGCGTTTTTATAGATCTGTGATGTTATAATGAGATTCAAGCCTCATGGATCAAGTATATTGACCTCCTAGCATCAAGGTACGTGGTTTTTTCCTTTCCATTCAAAGTCTTTGAGTATTATGTGAAAATTCCACCAATACCCTTCAACAGGGTATTGCGTGTTTACTGTTTTTCCAATCTTGTTTTCTTGCCTTGTTTGTATGATTGTGTAGAGTTAGTTAGGCTACGTATAAGGATAATTGATATGCTTGGATGTTTTTCCCATTCCTTGTTCTATTTAAAACCTTTTGGTCTTATTCAGCCTTTGGCCGTTATACCTGTTTTCCATGCCTTGGGACCGTTGGATGGAGTGCTGTTCCCTGACATGATTGTTATGCTATAGACTGGTTAGCCTAGTAGCTCTGTAGGCTTACTTTGGCCATATAGAATTATTATACACAGACTTGTACGGGTCCGTGAGAACCTGGTGCTATAGACTATAAGGGGATAGATCAAGTGAGCTTCCTCAGAGAGTCTTTGACATTATAGACTATAGGGAATAGACTGAGTGAGCTTCCCAAAGAGTCTTGGACATTATAGACCATAGGAGGATAGATTGAGTGAGCTTCCTCAGAGAGTCTTGATCTTTATAGATATATAGGGATAGACCAAGTGAGCTTCCTCAGAGAGTCATTGTTTTGTTTGAATTTCCTTAAACCATTCCAGGATCTAGGAGGAATTGATTGAGTGAGATTCCTCAGAGAGTTTGTGATTGACCTGAGGCTATAAGATGAATTGACCGAGTGAGCTTCCTCAGACAGTCTCTAACCTTGGGGCTATAAGAGAAATTGACTGCATGATCTTCCTTAGAGAGTCCCTAACTAACTTAGACTATAAAGAGAATTTACTGAGCGTGCTTCCTTAGAGAGTCTTATATTTTCGTATGACCAAACCAGAGGGGTTAGGCTGAGTGTACTGCCCAGAGGGTTGTTGGTACTTCTTGTATAGGACCAGATGGGTTGGTTGTGAGTAATTCCTAGAGGGATTCCTGTTTGTGGTTAGGTATTTTCTTCACTGTTGCTTGTTGATATGTGGATTGTTTACTATTGTGTATCATCCTGTTTACTATTTACTATTAACTACTTACTGTACTATTACCTTCGATATGCTCACTGGCTGTTAGGCACAAATCATTGGGTGGTTTCCTACTAGGATTTAGTCTCACACCCTATCTAGGTCATGCTTTTGGGACCATACAGGTTATATTGCTGTAGTTATAGACAAGGGAAAGCGCCCTTCGACTTCAGGTACTTGATTGCATTGGAGCAGGAGAGAATGTGACAAAGCCGAGGCTTGCAATGCTGATGAGTTTCTTATCTATTTTTCTATTTTACTTTCGTTTAGTATTGTATTCTACACTGAGACTTGTTTGGATTCTTTTCTAGACATATGTATCATGCATCATTTCATATATATATATATGTGCTCCAGTTGTTTATTGTTTTAGTCTTCCGCTGTTTACTGTTGTTGGATATTTACTGCTTCCTCTATTATATGTGTTTTTGTTTACTTCTGCTGCATACTCTACCAATGAGGGCATAGTTTCCCCACTAACACACCCAAGGCCCTTGCTTTTAGTCGGCATCCTCTGGTGTTCGAGGAAATGTGCTTGAGGCCATGTGACCAATCAGGTATGGGGTTTCTCTCAGTGGCTTCCGGAACAGGGGCGTTAAAAAGTTGTATTAGAGGGATTATTTTATATTGATTTCTTATTTGGAGCCTATAGCCAGGGATAGGACAGAACATGTACTTGGTAATAGGTTGTGCCTGGGAGTAGCTAACCCGTGTATAGGGAAAAGCCATTCTACCTCGTTTATTGCAATTTCTTTAGGTTTTTCAATATTTATAGTTGATATGATTTCACTTTTGGGTGATTGACATGATTTGTGTTGTTACCATTGTTTTTATTGCGGTTCTATTTCTGTCGCAACCCGATCAAATGAGGGTATGCCATCTCAAGAATTATATAGACACTTGTTAGAAATCACATGCCATGCATTCTTACCATGCCATCTAGGATGCATTAGGGATTTCATGTTGTTGTGATATACGTTGTGTATATTATGCATGCTGTTGTGATAGATGCTTTGATAGAATCTTTAATGTTTGATAGAGAATTTGTTTGTACAGTAATTTACTTAGATGAAGGTAAAACTTTGGTTCTTGAGGTGTTATGGGCCCTCATGGACCGAAATTTGGTGGATCATTGCCCGGTTTCCATGTTATAACTTGTATAAGATGCCAAGATTTGATTCGCGGGGAGTATGGGCCCTCACGGTTCAAAATTTGGCACCTTAACTATTATTTTCTGTGTTTTTTGGGCTTCGAAGCAGTTTCTGAGCTACTGCATGGAAAAACACAAAATACACAGCGTGTACTTTATTAATACACACCGTGTAGTTTTTAAATCGTGTCACTGACTGTGTGGGATGAAACATGGGGTTGTGAAAAATCTTCAGGAACACGCCGTGTATGGTACGTACACGCCGTGTTGTAGTGACCGTGTATCTACCCGTTTGACCAATGACATGGATGGATGAAACCATGACTATACACGTCGTGTCCTGTTATCACACTATGTACCATGTAACCTAAGTACTCGTCCGTGTCACGAACAACACGGTTCGGGGAAAACCTTCAAGTACATACTGTGTACTCAGGGAGCACGCCGTGTAGAGTGAACCGTGTAGCCAGCTATGTAACTAACAACACGGGTCGTTGAAACCTTGTCTAGTACACACCATGTCCTTTGTGAACACGCCGTATAGTCTGGGATTAAGTGGACAGTGTGGGTTAGCCATGTAAGAAGACTCTGGAAGGGGAATAGAGTTCAAGTACACATTGTGTGTGAGGACAACACGCCGTGTGGTCGGGGTGTTACACGACTAGTTGTGGCAGAAGTACATTCCCATGTGAATGGATTAAAAGAACACACCATGTAGTTTTTATACACGTCATGTAGTGATGTTTTGTAAAACTTGAATATTTATTTCTCTTGTTCCCATCTTGAACTCTTGTGTTCTTAGTCTTTGATAATCCTGATCTATGGTGTGCTTTTAACCTTTCAGAACTATGCCACCGAGACGTCCTCCGGTTGTACGTCAGCTTCCAGACGGTGATCAGACACTACATATGGATGATCAGGGATCTCTTGCAGATCCTCATACTGTGCTAGCCTTGACATCAACAGTTATTCCAGTTGCAGGCGTCGATGATCAGTTTAGGGAAGACTTTATGAAGATGATGCAGACCTTCAAGGGAGCGCCGCCTCCTGCCCCATCGATGGCAGAGTTGATGCGGATTTTTCAGTAGTAGCATCCTTCTACCTTCTGATGGGATGGAGGACCTCAGGTTACAGAGTCATGGAAAGAGTCCATGAAGACAATTTTCAAGCTTCTGGAGATACCTCCAGAGAAGAGGGTGAAGCTCGATACCTATATGACTTGAGACTCCACCAAGAGGTGGTTTGTGGCGATCTCACAGTCAGGGCGCCAACAGAGTATGACTTGGGATGAGTTTCAATGCATCTTCTAGGATTAATTCTACCCAGAGACCTTGAGGGCCGATCGATCCTAGAAGTTTATGAGTCTGGAGTAGGGTACTCTTTCGGTAGAGGTTCTTCTATGACCCCACGTTGAGGAGATTCATCACCAATTTCTCACCAGTATGGTAACTAGAGTTCTTCCAGCCGTCTGGGCCGAGGTGGAGGTCGCAGCTATGGTAGTCAGTCTCCAGGTTACCAGCGACAACAGAGTGGATCATCTCAGAGTGGTCAGCCAGGGTCACAGGGTTGCGGTACAGGCCAGACTTTTGTAGTGGAGTAGACCCATCAGGAGTAGGATCCTGACCCTTCTACAGTTCAATTTACGATCTTAGTAGCCTCAATTTTATCTTCATCTCTTTTCGATACTGGTGTTGCACATAGTTTTATCTATGTTTCTATTGTGTAGAGCCTTGGGCTCTGCATCTTTTCCTCTGTCGATACCTTGACGCTAGACACACCATTGGGGACTAGAGTGGTTAGTGTACGTCAGTGCAGAGAGTTCCCTCGTGAGGTTGTAGGGTGTCACTTCTTATGGGACCTCTATGTCCTAGAGTTGAAGAGCTATGATGTCATTATCCTAATGGACTGGTTAGTCCCCTTCCAGGAATTCGTCGATTTCTATCGCCGTAGGATGAGTTTCGTATCACCAGAGGGCTGATCCTTTATTCATAGAGGCGAGTGGGATGTCTAGGTGAGAAGAGCAGGTCCAGCGAATCATGGGTTGGGAGGAGTTACAACCCAGATTGCTAGTATTTATCTAGATGACTAGGGGACTTCACAGTTGTAATATCCTCTAGGGGTGGATCATTTCAGGGATGTCTTTACAGTGGAATTTTTAGGTTTTCCTCCAGAGCGTGAGGTAGACTTTTCTGTTGAGATCATTCCAGGAGAAGCACCAGTGTCCATTCCTCTTTATAGGATGGCTACAACTAAGTTATAGGAGATCAAGAAGTATTTAGAGGAGTTTCAGGCAAAGGGTTTCATCTGACCCAGTACTTCTCATTGGGGTTCTCCTGTCTTATTTGCGAAGAAGGCAGATAGTAACCTCAGGCTTTGTGTGGACTATCAGAAGTTGAACCTATTGACAGCCAAGAACTGATATCCCTTGCTGTGGATCGATGATCTCTTCGATCAGCTTCGAGGAGCCCGAGTGTTCTCAAAGATTGACTTGAGATACGGTTATCATCAGTTGCACGTTAGACCATCTGATATACCTCTTATAGCTTTCTGAAGCAGTTATGGTCTATACGAGTATATGGTTATGTCGTTCAGTCTCATGAACACGCCTGTAGTTTTCATGGTACTGATGAACCGACTATTCCATCCATACTTGGATTCCTTCGTGGTGGTTTTCGTGGATGACATCTTGGTGTACTCTCACAATCGACACGACCATGCTACCCATATTGAGATCGTTCTAAGCACACTGAGAGAGCATCATTTATATGCTAATCTCTTGAAAGGCCACTTTTGGATGGACCAAATTCACTTTTTGGGTCATGTTATATCAGAGGAAGGAGTATCAGTAGACCCAGAGAAAGTGATAGCAATAGTTTCTAGGGAGCATCCGAAGAACGTCTTTGAAGTGTAAAGTTTTCTAGGGCTGGATGGATACTACAGGTGTTTCATACAGTACTTTTCACGCATAGGAGCACCACTGACAGGTCTGACCAAGAAAGGGGCGAAGTTCTTATGGTCGTATTCTAATGAGTTAGCCTTTTAGGAGTTGAAATGGAGTTTTATGTCAGGACCGATACTAGTCTTTCTAGAGCTGGGAAAGAGCTATACCATTTATTGTGATGCTTCAAGTATCGGGCTGGGAGCTGTGCTTATGCAGGGAGATGGAGTCATTGCTTATGAGTCTCAGTAGTTACGACCACATGAGAGGAATTACCCGATGCACAATCTAGAGTTGGAAGATATTGTTCATGGCTTACACTGTTAGAGACATTATCCTCTGGGAGATCACTTTGTGGTTTCACTGACCACAAGAGTCTCAAGTAAATCTTCACTCAGCATGATCTAAATTTGAGACAGCGTAGGTGGGTTGATTACCTATAGTCCTTTGACTTTGAGCTTGCCTATACGTCGGGAAAGGGAAACACTGTGGCTGATGCATTGAGAATGAGAACTAAGATATAGGTAGTTCAGGAGGCTATCTATGAGTGGAAGCTTATGGATCTATTCTCTGAGATGCGTTTGGAGGTGCACGATAGACCGGGGAAGACTTTTCTATGTTCTGTAGCTATTACCTCTACTCTTCTTGATCAGGTACGAATGAGGAAGCTATCAGAATCGGAAGTCCTAGTACTGCAGGAGAGTGTGTCAGGGGGGACCCTCTTCCTGGATGGATAATAGGTGAGGATGAGATCTTTCATTTCCAGGGACACATATGGGTTCTAGCAAACATATGTGAGGAGCTGATGCGGGACTTTCATACCTCAGTTTGGACAGTTCATCCTGGCATCACCAGGATGTATCTTGATCTACACTACCAGTATTGGTGGCCAGGTATGAAGAGAGATATTGCTAGTTTTTTCATGAGGTGTTCCACTTGTCAGCAGGTGAAAGCAGAGCATCAGCGACGAGTAGGTCTTTTGCAGCAGTTACCCAATCCGGAGTGGAAGTGGAATGATGTCGCGATGGACTTCGTGACTGGTTTTCTGAGGTCACATCAAGGGAATGATGCTATTTGGGTTGTCATCGACAGGCTTATGAAGGTTGTTCACTTATTGCCGATCAAGGAGACCATAAGTGTTGGTGAGCTGGGATGGTTGTACATCCGAGAGATTGTACGTCTACATGGGGTTCCACACTCCATTGTTTCAGACAGGGATGCACGTTTTACTTCTCAGTTATGGAAGGGGCTTCAGAAGGATTTGGGTACATAGGTACTTTTGAGTACAACTTACCATCCCCAGACAGATAGCCAGTTAGAGCATACGATTCAAGTTCTTGAGGATATGCTCCGAGCTTTCAGTCTGGACATTGGAGGTTCTTGGGAGAAGCATATACCTCTTTTGGAGTTCTCCTACAACAAAAATTTTGATGTGACTATTCAGATGGCACCTTATGAGTCCTTCTACAGTAGGCCATTCTAGTCACCTTTATGCTGGCTGAAGGTAGGAGAGGAAGCTTTTTTGGGACCTCGTCTTGTTCAGGAGAACTCAGAGTAGATAGAGTTGATTCGGAAGAGGATGTATATGACACAGTCTTGACAGAAGTCTTATGATGATCAATGAAGAAGACCTATGGAGTTCGAGGGTGGGGATTAGTTTTTCCTGTGTGTTGCACTGAGGTTGGGACACAAGAGGATTCAGAGACAAGGTAAGATTTCACCAAGGTACGTCAGGCCGTTTGAGGTGTTGGAGAGAATTGGTCTGGTTGCCTATTAGTTGCAGTTACTTCAGAGGTACCAGGCTATGAATGACGTCTTCCAAGTTTCCCAGATCCGACATTACTTTTCAGACCCGTCTCATGTCTTTCAACCTGAGGAGTTTGAGCTCAAAGCGGATGCCTCCTTTGAGGAGAACCCTATCCGGATTGTCGATCATAGTACAAAGGTTCTACATGGCTGGTCTTTTCCTCTAGTACGGGTTCTATGGAAGCAATAGAAAGTACAAGATGAGACTTGTGAGAGGGAGGCCGATGTATAATCGCAGTGGACGAAGCTGTTTGGGTTTTCTTCTTCCACGCCTCGCTAGGTAAATTCGAGGATGAATTTCATTAAGGGGGGAAGTTTTTAAGAACCCGGACCTTCGTTATAGGTATGTTTTTCCTTTTTCTAGAGTTTTTGAGAAAATAGGAGTTTCTGGAAATTTTTGAAACAAACGCCATGTTCTTTATAAGTACCTGCCATGTACTTCGACGCTGCGTGAGGCCGTGTTCAAGCCATGTCCGGGCCACACACACGGTCGTGTGGGGTGATGTGAAGGCCGCTTAAATAAGAGTATGGAAAATCCTAGTACATGCCTTGTACTCAAAAATTACACGGCGTACACTTTCTTTCTATTAATTAAACGAATGGGGATCGCATTTGACCACCAGAATCATCTTCTTCAAGGTCCCATTCAACCGAGAGAATCCGTACAGTGCCGAAACTTCTCCTTGTCCCCGTTCCTCTGTCCATTCTCCGAATCGACTACCGTCGATTACATTGGAACTACATCGGTAAGATCTTCCTTCTTCTAGAGCATACTTTTCCAATTCCTCTTATTTTCTATGTTATCATGGGTTGAATGTTTTGTGTGTTTTCATAGATCTATGACGTTCTATGGAGATTCAATCCTCATGGTTCAAGTGTATTGATCACCTAGCATCAAGGTAGGCAGTTTTTTCCTTTCTGTTCAAAGTCTTTGAGTATTATGTGAAAATTCCACCAATACCCTTGAACGGGGTATTGTGTGTTTACTGTTTTTCACTTGTTATTTTCCTGCCTTTCTTGTATGCTTGTGTAGTGGTAATTTGGATACGTATAAGGACAATTTCTATGCTTGGATGTTTTTCCCATGCCTTGTTCTATTTACTACCTTTTGATCTTCTTCATCCTTTAGCCGTTATACCAGTTTTCCATGCCTTGTGACCGTTGGATGGAGTGTTGTTCCCTGACAAGATTTTTATGTTGTAGACTGGTTAGCAAAGTAGCTCTATAGGATTACTTTGGCCATATATCATTATTATGCATTGAATTTTATGGGGCCATAAGAACCTGGTGCTATAGAATATATGGGGATAGACTGAGTGAGCTTCCTCAGAGAGTCTTATACATTATAGACTATAGGGGATAGACGAGTGATATTCCTAGTGATTCTTGAACATTATAGACCACATTAGGATATACCGAGTGAGCTTCCTCAGAGAGTCGTGAGCTTTATATACTATACAAGGATATAACAAGTGAGCTTCCTCAGAGAGTTGTTTTTTTTTTTGAATTTCCTTAAACCATTCCAGGCTATAGGAGGAATTGACCGAGTGAGCTTCCTCATAGAGTCTGTGATTGACCTGAGGCTATAAGAGGAATTGACCGAGTGAGCTTCCTCATAGAGTCTCTAGACCTTGGGGCTATAAGGGGAATTGACCGTGTGATCTTTCTCAGAGAGTCCCTGACTACCTTAGACTATAAGGGGAATTGATTAAGTGTGCTTCCTCAGAGAGTCTTATATTTTCATTTGACCAAACCAGAGGGGTTAGGCTGAGTGTACTTCCCAGAGGGTTGTTGGTAATTCTTGGATAGGACCAGAGGAGTTGGATATGAGTACATCCTAGAGGGATTCCTATTTTTGGTTAGCTGTTTGTTTCACTACTTCTTTTTAATCTGTGGATTGTTTACTATTGTGTATCATGTTGTTTACTGTTTACTACTTACTGTACTATTACCTGCCATATGATCACTGACTATTAGGCACATATCTTTGGGTGGTTGCATACTGGGATTCAGTCTCACTGCCTGTTTGGGTCATGATTTTGGGCCTAAAAAGATTATATTGCTGCAGGTATAGACAAGGGAAAGAACCATTCAACTTCAGGTACTTGATTGCATTAGAGTAGGAGAGCATGGGACCAAGCCGATGCTTGCGATGCTGAGGAGTTGCTTATCTATTTTTCTTTTGTACATTGTTTTAGTATTGTATTTAGAATTGTGACTTGTTTGGATTATTTACAAGACATATGTATCTTGAAACATTTCATATATATATATATATGTGCTCCCGTTGTTAATTATTTTAGTCTTCCGCTATTTACTGTTATTGGATATTTACTACTTCTGCTATTGTATGTGTTGTTGTTTACGTCTGTCGTGTACTCTTCCAAAGAGGGAATAGTTTCCCCACTGACACAACCAAGGCCCCCATTGCTAGTCAGCAACCTATAGCATTTGGGGAAATGTGCTTGAGGCCATGTGACCAACCGGGTATAGGGCGCCTCTAGGTGGCTTCCGGAATCAGGACGTTACAGTTTTCTTTGGAACTATAGAGGGAATATTTGAGTAGTGATCTCCCTCTAGTTATCGTCATGTTTCCCAACATGTTTCCTTTTGACTTATCTAGTTTTCCACCAGTAAGGGATGTTGATTTTTCCATTGACTTGAAGCATAGTACTCAACTACTTTCTATTACCTATTACTGCATGGAACTAGCCGGAATAAAAGATGTAAAGTCCCAGTTAGACTATCTTTTTGAGAAAGTCTTTATACGCCTTAGAGTGTCACCTTGGGCAGCTTTAATTCACTTCGCTAAGAATGATGATGGTTAACTTTGACTTTGTGTTGATTACCAGAAGCTCAATCGTGATGGTAAAGAAAAAAGTATCCATTTATCAGGATTGATGATCTATTTGATCATTGGAAAGTAGTAATGTGATTTTCAAAGATATATATTTGATCGGGTTACCATTATTTGAAGATAAAATAATCTGACATTCTGAAAACTGCCTTTTAGAGTAGGTACAAACATTATGATTACCTTTTCATGCCCTTTGGTCAAACCAATGATCCTATTGTTTTCATGGATTTGATGAACATGATTTTCCATGAGTATCTAGATTCTTTTGTGGTAGTATTTTTGGATTACATACTGATTTACTCTAATCCTAAGGAGGGTCATGTACAATATCTAAGAACAATTGTGAGTTTACTGAGAAGTCACTAACTTTATACTAAGATTTTGAAATATGATGTTTGGATATAGGAAGTGAAATTAATGGGACATGTGGTGTCAAAACAAGGAATATCAGTTGATCCTGATAAGGTGATGGATGTTATTACCTAGGGACAACCACACAATGTTTTTGAGATTTGGAGCTTCTTTAGCTTAATCAGATATTATCGGTGCTTCATGAAGGACTTATCAAAGTTGGATTCTCTGATGACTACACTAATATAAAAGGGAGTAATGTTTTCTTGGGATGAGAGATATAAAATTTATTTTGCTGAGTTGAAATGTCTCTTGACTCATGTGTTGGTGTTGACTCCCAGAGGCTGGGAAGGTCTATGTGATCTTTTTTTGTGCATCGGGTTTAGTTTTGGGATGCATTATTATGAAAGGTGATCGGGTTATTACATATAGATCTCATTATTTTTTGAGACATGAGAAAAATTATCCAACCCATGACCTTGAACTTGCATTTATGATGCACACACTTAAGTGTTGGAAGAACTACCTTTATGGATAAAGGTTTATCGTGTATTCTGACCATAAGATCTTGAGTTATATCTTCTGTAAAAAATATTTGAATCTCCACTAGAGGTGTTGGGTGGAGTAAATAAAATATTTAAATTTAAAAATTTACTATACACTAGGGAAAGGAAATATCATTGCAGATTCTTTGAGTAGGAATATTTTGACCCAAGAAGCTAAATAATCTTTCAAGGAGTGGAACTTGATGGTTCTTTCTGCACAATTACATATTAGAGTTCAAGAGAAAGGAGTCAAGGTTTCCTTTGACAATGTTTAATTAATATCCTCTCTTATTGAAATGATTCTTTAGGTTTAGCTACATGATGATGAGTTCCATAGCAATGGAGACTCTCTTTATGGTGGGGAGATAGTCTTCTAAATTTTTTTCTCCAAAGAGGGTCTTCTACGATATCAAAATCATTTTTTTGGTTCTATATTCAGTAAGTAAGGTTTTGATGGGATACTTCCATAACTCCCTTTGTGATTTGAACCGAAGAACGACAAATATGTTCATTGACATGAAACAATAGTTATGGTGGATAGGTATAATACAAGGCATTTTTTAGTTTGTTTCTCATTGTTATACATGGCATCAGGTGAAGAAAGAACACCAAAATATCTGAGTTTTCTTCAAGCACTACAATTACCTAATTTGAAGTGGGATAAGATCCCAATGGAATTTGTGGTTGGGTTTCCTCATTCCTAGATAAAGAAGAATGCAATATGGGTTATGATTGATAGGATGACAAAATTGGATCACTATATACCCATTCGTGACACATCAAAGTTGAGGAGTTTGGAAATCTCTATGTGAAAGAGTTTGTTTGATTGAATGGAGTTCCATCTACTGTAGTCTCTAATAGGTATCCTCAATTAAATTCTATCTTTTTTGGTGTCCTTTAGGAAAAAACGGGATCTCACATCTATTTGAGTATAATATACCATCCGCGGTCAGATGGCCAGACAGAAAGATGTATATAGATTCTTGGGGATATGATTCTCACTTGTGTTCTCAGATTAGGTGGAGCATGGGATTACCACTTGGGGATGGTTGAGTTTTCTTATAAAAATAGATACCTTTCCCTGATTAGAATGGATCCTTTTGAGGCCTTGTATGTCCGACCTTTCATATATCCGTTATGTTTGCTAAAGGTTGGTGAAAGTTCCATGGTTGGACCTAGCCTTGTCTAGGAGAAAATAGAAAAGATTAAGCTGATTTATTAGAGAATTTTGTGACACAGAGACAATATAACTCTTATTATGATCATCACCATAGACCTTTGGAATTCTCAGTTGGTGACCATGTGTTCTTGAAGGTTTTATCTCAGTTGGGTCATCAATGGCTTGGGAGGAAAGGGAAACTTACTCCTTATTTTTTGGGAGATTTTTAAGTTGTTGAGATGATGGGGAAATATACTTATTGTTTGAAACTACCCCCACAACTGACGCTGATACATAATGTGTTTCATGTATCTCAAGCCAGAATATATCTATCTGATCTATCTCATGTTTTTTGTTGAAGTGATCTTGAAGTTGAACCTAATTTATCAACGGATGAACAAACCAATCAGGATAGTTGATTCCGAAACCAAGGAACTTCATGGGAGAATGGAACCTTTGTTTCATGTGCTATGGAAACACAATTATGATTCTCATGAGATGTGGGAGAGGGAGTCACTAATAAGAGAGAGAAAAAACCTCATCTTTTTTTGAATGGAATCTTATTCATTGGCTTTATGAGCACTAAAAGCTTGTATGGTGGGGAGGTTGTAACATCCCATTATTTTCTTGATAGGTAAATTTATAACATTATCATGGTTTTCCTTTTTCATTGTTTGGGTCAAGATGAGAATGAAATTGAAGGATACCTGTAATAGTGAAGTCAGAGAGTTGTTGAAATTTATGTTAAAAAATCCATTGGTTCTGAAACCTAATGTAAACCTATTTGAAATTTAATATAGTTACATGATGTGTAAACCATAAATGAAAATAAATCCGTTCTTATCAAAAGGTGTTGTGTTTTTTTGAAATTACGAGACCTATCAATTAGATGATGTGTAATTGGGTTACATGTCATTTAAATTCTAGAGGGTGGTTTTTAAACAAGTATCCCAACAGAAATATTCATTTTTTCCTCCTCTAGGATTCAATTATCTCGACCTAGATCCTTCCCCATGCAATTTTGGGAGTCTCGAACCCTTTCAAACCTTTTCGTTTGGCATTTTATCATTATTGTGATCACGATGTGTCTTTTCAGGTAAGCATTCTACATGCCTCTCCATATCTTTCTCTAATCCTTCCTTTGAGTTTGATGGATCATACTAAGTTAGATGGATCTAAGCCCCATATTATTTAATCTCATTTCTAGGTCGAGTTCCATGATCTTCTTTGCTTTCATTCTTGTTGGAAGGTTTCGTTGTGGGCATTGTGTTTGTTAGAAGAATGCTGGTCATTCCATCACTATGCCCAAATTATATTTACCCTAAATTTCCTAGTTTAATTTCATTTTGTTAATTAAGTGATTTTTTTTGGCTCTGGATTAAATGTCTTTAAATTGATTTGTTGGAAAAACCCAATTCCATTGAATTGGGGTTTTTAAGAAAAATGGGGTTTTGGTAAGAGATTAGAATTCCCAAAATTCTATTGAATTAGGGAGTGTTTTTAGAAATTTTGAGATTTAAATTGATTAATTTAAATTTTGGATTTGATGGAAAATTTTGAAAATACCAATTCCATAGAATTGGAGGCTTGTTCTAAAATTGATGGAATTTTTCTGAAAATTAAAGCATTCCATTAAATTGTAAAATTGGATTTTGAAATTTCAAGGTGAATTGATTTCAAATCATTGTTTTTGAGAAATGGAATAAACGGGTTTTGAATGAAACCCATTGGTTTCATCTTTATGAAAAGGTATATTTTGATTAAAAAAATTATGGTTTGTATAGGGAAAATTGGCATATTTTAAATGGAGAAAGGGATTAATTGTATTTTAATAAGTCTTGAAATAAATTTACCATCGTTGTTTTATACTAGAGAAAATTCAAGCCTTACGTTTTTAGTAAGTTTTTTTGTGTAGAAATTTATGATTTACAACTTTCTAAAACTTTATATTTAACCATCCCATTCCTTAGGATATAGTGACTATTCCCCTTTTCCTTTGGCCCAAATAGGTGTATGTAAATATTTTCCATTTCATAGTTTCAGGTCCCCATAGCCTAGAACTATCATTCCTCTTTGGCATATAACCATGTTTCTTTATTTTTTTTTGTATTTTAAATGAATATATTTCATTGTTGTAAACTCCTTTACATGCCTTGATATTTTATATAAGTTGTTTCATATAAAAGTGTTTACTTAAGCCATTTGTAAAAAGTTCCATTATTTTATAAATATTCCATCATTTTAAAATGTGAAGGCATTGCTTAAAAGTATTTCCATCTTTTAATTGTAAGGAATGATCGGTTCAAATATTATTTTGAAATTCCAAACCTTTTTATTTGAAAATTGAAAGCACTTTATTGGTTAATTTAGTATTATCATCTATTATGGAATCTTTTGGTGAGATCCTACTAGGCTTTGGATCACACCGTACTTGTGACTTCAGATGTTTATAGATTATCTCTGTCTAAGTTTGATCAAGGGAAAAGGATCTCTTAGAGGATGTTATAGCTGTTGAACCATGGACTTGGTGAGTTTTATCTGAGTTGAGACATGTGTAGTTTTCATTCATTCTTATAATTTGGTTATAACACTTTGGTATTTAATGCTGTTTTGACTTTTAGTACATTACTACTAGTGTATTTTCTTTTGATATGAATACTATATTGTTTCTTTTACTTCCACATTGTCAGTGGAAAAATTGTTCCCACTTTCATTTTGAATGATGATAGGTTCTAGTCATTGAACCATAGGATTGAGAACATACTTTTGCCTATGTCAGGGCTAGCTTCGTTATCGGGTTACCAAGGTACCCAGGTTGGTTAATGAAATTTCCATGGATACTTCTTAGGGATGAAACTTAAGAGAGATGTTGAATTCACTATTGAACTTAATTTAGGGGATGATCTAGTATCTATTCCACTATATATAATGGCACAAATAAAGTTTCAAGAGCTTAAGAATCAGTTGGAGGAGTTAGAGGATAAAGGTTTTATCCAACCAAGTATGTCACATTGGGGATCACCCATGTTGTTTGAAAAGAGGGACGATATGAGTTTACACTTTTGTGTTGATTACCAGAAGTTTAACAAGATGATTATAATGAACCACTAACCTATTCTGTGTATTGAATATATTTTTTACCAATTAAGAGGAGCTCATGTGTTCTCGAAGATCAACATGAGATCGGGGTTTCATCAACTTAGAGTTTGGACATCTGACATACCAAGGACTACTTTCATTACTAGGTATGAATTATATGAGTTCGTTGTAATGCTATTTGGGTTAAGGAATGCACCAGTAGTGTTTATGGAATTGATGAAAATAATATTTTGACCGTACGTAGATTAGTTTGTTGTATTATTCATTGACAACATCTTGGTGAACTACTAGACTCATCATTATGATACCCAACATCTTGAAATCATCCTGATTACACCGAGAGAGAACCTTATACATTCCAAGCTATCTAAGTGTCTATTTTGGAATGACTAGGTACAATTCATGGGACACATCATCTCAGAGGAAGGTGTGTCAGTGGATCTGAAGAAGGTTCTGATAGTGGTATTTTGGGAGTAGGCCAAGAACATTTTTTATATCCATATATTTTTGGGGTTAGCTGCATATTATTGGAAATTCATCTAGTAATTTTACCATTTGGTAGAACCACTTTCAGGATTGACCAAGAAAGGGATAAAGTTTTAATGGTCGTAATCTTGTGAGGATTCCTTGCAAGAGTAAAATAAGCATTTGAATTATGCACCAATCTTGATCCTTCCTGAGCTAGGTGAGGAGTTCACGGTGTATTGAAATGCTTCTGGGATCGAACACAGAGTTTTGTTGATGGAGAGAGATTGAGTTGTAGAATATGGGTCTCATAAATTGAGGCCACATGAACAGATTTACCCTATGTACGATCTCAAGATAGCGTCAGTGGTTTATGATATGATGTGTTGGAAGAATTATATTTTGGGATAAAATTTTACTATGTAATTAAGGTAAATATTGTCATAGTGAGATTTGAATCGTTGATAGTGGAGATTTGTTGAGTATAATATTTTTTTTTGATTTTGAGATGGCATATACACCCAAAAAAGTTAATAGTATGGTTGAATATTTGAGAAAAAAAACTCAAACTCAGGAAGTTTAGGAGTCTAGTGATGAGTTGAAAATTATGAATTTTCTAGATGAGATGCATGTGGTATTTCAAGAGATCCAAGTGCATATGATTCTCATAACAGTCTCAGTGGAGTCAACACTTTTGAGCCAGATTAGAGATAGGAAGTATGGGGACCTAAAATGTTTGACCCTAAGGGAAAGCCTTGAAGGTGGGGAGTCACCATCTAGTTGAAGTATAAATGGGGACAAGATCATCTATGTCAAGAATTAGGTTGTTGTGCCTACAAAAATGTGAGGGGAGCTCATGTAGTAATTCCAGGCATCAAAGTGGTTTGTACATCCAGGTGTTACAAAAATGTACCATGACTTATGACAATAGTTTTGGTTGCTAAGAATGAAGAAGGAAATAGTATGTTTCATAACATGATTCCTCCCCTATCAATTACTGAAGACAGAGCATCAATGACTTGGATGTTTGCTGTAGTTATTTCCCATTCCATAATGGAATTGGGATGACATGAAAATGGATTTTGTGATGGGTATCCCTAATAATCCCTATAAGAATGACACTATCTGGGTTATTGTGGAAGAAATGATGAAAGTAGCACATTTCTTACCAATACAAGAAACCTTCGTAATTGGGAAATTTAGAGAACTGTATGTTCAAGATATAGTCTGTCTACACGGGGTTCCATAGAATATTGTTTTAGATCATAACCCACATTTCAATTCAGTCTTTTTGTATGGATTATAGAAGGCACTTGGAACACAATTATTATTTAATACAGACTTCCACCCGCAAACATATGGGCATTCAGAGTGTACTATCTAGGTTCTTGAGGATATGATAAGGGTATGTGTCCTTGAGTTTAGTGGGTCTTTGGAGAAGCACTTGTCTTTAGTGGAGTTTTCCTATAATAATGAATATCTGGAAACTATATAGATAAAACATAAGAGGAAATTTATGGAAGGCCATACAGATCACCACTACGCTGGATGGAGGCTGGTGAGTTAGATTTTTTTGGGACCGAGCCTTATACAAGAGACATCAAAGTAGGTTCAACTAATTTGGAAATGCATGGATACAACTCAGAGTAGGTAGAATTCATATGATAATTTATAGAGACAACCCATAGATTTTACAGAGGGTGATAATGTATTCATTTGGGCGTTTCCTAAGTTGGTTCACCATAGGATACATTGGTAGGTAAATTTGGTGCCTAGGTTAGTTAGAACATGGATTATCAAACCGTGCACCCTAAAATGATAAACTATTCACCCAAAAATTAACCAACACTTGATTGGTGCATGATTAGGGAAAACTGGGCACCCCTACCCGTGAAACCATACACAGTAATTTTGATTTCTTGAAAAGTTTTTTTAAAATTTCACAAACCCCCGAAAATTCCCCCATTCAACCCAAACTCAGACCAACATGATATTGGATGATTTCAATGCTTTATAGAGGGATTCCAAGGCCGACTAACCTCGGCTATTCATGATTCAAAGTCCAGATCATAGATCTTCTCCTCTCCTAGAAAGTGGATTCTATACCATTGATTATCCCATTAATACTCTATTCTTCTCTCATACTTTTGATTTAATTTATCAACTATTTTGTTAAATCTAAACCTATTTGGTGATATCTAGTTCTAGTATTGTATATCTTGATATATATTCATAATATCGTGATGTATTTAATCTTGATTTAGGGTTTTAGATCTAGATTCCGATCTACATCATTGTGCTGCTCAATTTTGGAGATTTACATTGGGTGATATTCTTCAACGAATCAAGGTAGGTGGTCTTGTAATTAATTCCCATAGTTTGTATTTTTATTTAGGTATTAATGTTTTAGGATTGATAATACTATTTATCAATTAGATTCCTAAATTTATTTAGTTAAAGTGTCTGATTGATGAATTGGATTTATTATTGGAATTTATAATTAATTTGGTAATTAATTATGAGGTTTGAGGGCTATCCATTTAGATAATTAATTAGATAATTAATTATGAGATTTAGTGATTTGTGAATTGAGATAAATAATGGCAGATTAATTATGATATATAGATTCTATGAATTGAGTTAATTAATAATAGATTAATTATGAGACATTGATGCAATGAATTGATAAAATTAATGGTAGATTAATTATTATATATTTATTCCATGAGTTTAGATATTTAATGGGAGATTAAATATGGTATATTAGGATTATTTATTTGAGATAATTAATTATTGGATTTATTATATGGTACTGAAATGGTTGAATTTAGATAATTAATTAATGCATTAATTAATCGATTTGACGTACTTAATTAATTATGGAATTAATTAGGGGAATTTGTGTGATAAAATAAATATTGAATTAGTAATGAAATTGAGGTTGAATAATTAATCTATGAATTAAATATGTGCGAATGAATGGGAGAATTGCTATTCTATTAAGACGTATAAATGGTAACATGGACATTATACTTATGAGTAAAGGAATGAGAACATTGTCATTATATTGAGAAGTATAAATCGTAACATGGTAATTATAATCATGAGTAAATGAATGGGAACATGGTCATTCCATTGTTAAGTAATAATTGCAACATGGTCCTCTTACTTATGAATATTGATATTGGTAACTTTAGAAATCATTTGTGAATTTAAAGAATGGAAAAAAGGTACTCTAAGATATATCCTAACATGAGAATACCTTGGGATTTTTCATGAGAAGAAGTAGGTATTGAGATATGATATCACTACCAAATAATTCAGACTCCAACATGAGTCGAACGAAGTATTAAGATATGATATTACTGGGTAACATTTTGAGTTCCTACATGAGTAGATGATAGTATTGAGGTATGTATTTCCTTTCGAACCTTGGAGTTAATTTGTTTAAAAAAATAATACCTGATAATTTGATAACTGTTTACTTATATGTTTTATTTTCTTTCTTTATATAACTACATGCACTATTTGAATGAATTTTTTAGACACCGTAGGTGGTGGTCTACTGAGTTGTACTCACACCCCAATGGGATTTCTAATCAGTATATGAATAGAATTTATTGTTTCATGGTAGGTTAAGGGAAAACGACCTGTGTTAGATGGATATTTATGGATGGAGCTTAGATGAGGGAACCAGATGTGGTTCGATACCTACATGGGGAGTCATTTGTGTCTTTATTTTCTGCTTATATTTTATAAACTTGACACTTAATTTTTCATGGAATGTTATCTATTTCATTTGGATATTGTATTTCATTATTTATTTACTATGATATATTGGTGATGTTTATTGTTATATATTTATTTTCTATTGTTATTATTATTTCATGTTGGTTTATTAATCTGATAAAATAGGGTATAATTTCAGCATGAATGACTTATCATACCATCATTGCAAATAAGAATCCCATAGCACATGAGGGGGGGGGGGAGCTCTTGAGGACATATGGACGACTGACTTAGGGCACTGGTATGTGGAACTCAGGTCGAGACTTTACAACCTATATATTTTGGAGAATTGTTTAGAAAACTCTGGATAAAGAGTTGAGTTTCAGCACTACTTTTTATCCTCAGGTAGATGGTTAGTATGAGGGGACTATTCAAACCATAGAAGACATGTTGTGAGATTTTTATATGGAATTCAAAGGTGGTTGGTATTAACACCTTCCTTGGTAGAATTTTATTACACCATTAGGTTTCAATCGATCATTATGACAAATCCTTATGAATCCCTCTATGGAAGGAAGTGAATAACTCCAATGTGTTAGAATAATGTTGGAGAAATAAATCTTTTGGGACTTTATCTAATTAATGAAATGAAAAAGATTCTAGAACCATTCAACAACACCAAAGGGAATCACAAAGTCAATAGAAAAGGCATGTTGAAAATCAACAGTGAGATCCATATTTCAAAGTAGGGGATAAGACATTCCTATTATTATCCTTGTGTAATAATGTTATGAGGTTTAGAAATAAGGGAAATTTGATACCTATATATATTTTTCACTTGATCATATCATGATGGTTGATTATCATTTGAAATTTCCAAAGAATCTCTATCATGTTCATGATGTGTTTCTTGTATCCATATCAAATAAGTACATAACTAATCCATCACATATACAAAACTCATAGGTCAAACCACTATATCATGATCTCTCTTATTAAGAAAAACTGGTGGAGATTTTATATCATAGAGAAAAATTTCTATAAAACAAGATAACTCACCTATTCAATGTTTTGTTTTGGAAAAACCACAAATTTGAGGAAGCTATGTGAGAACATGAGGATGTTATGAGGTAGAATTATCCTCATATATTTGTATCATAGTGATGGAATTTCAAGGTAAAAATTCATTTTATGGTTGGGGGGGGGGTTGAATGTTACACCAATTGATTTTATGAAATATTTCTCTATAAATAAATTTTATTTCTCTGATATCTTATGCTACACACAACATCGGGTTTAAAAGGACTACAATATACTATTAAAATATTACCATGTAATTGTTATCAACTAGATGATGGATTGGTGGGTATGAATAGGACTAAAGGAATTATGTAAAAATTATGGTTTATATGTTAATTCATTGTTTATCAGTTAATTATAAATGAAAACAAAAATCATTGTCACATAAAATAGATGTTTTTATGAAAAACTTTTTTTATACGCGCAATGTGTTTTTATATTTATAAATTTAATTAGTCACCATTGGTGAAATTTTTTAATGAATTTTATATATTATATATTCCATAAACTGTTTCATAATTTAACTAATATTTTTTAAGTCATGAGATAAGAATAAATCTAGTTTTATGCATAAAAATTTACTTCTCTAAAAAATAATTTTCATCACGTTTTTCACACTTATTTTAAAATTAATTTATTCCAATTATAGAAAGTAACTTTGATAAATTGGATTCCATATTTGGAATAAGTATTTTTGAAATTGGTAAATATTTCTCTTTTATTTTTAGTCATTATTAATATCAACAAAAGTAAGATTTATCATCTCTTTAAAGGGTAAATCGAGTTAAACTAGGTTAAAACTAAATGTTAAGGTCACAAGTATTCATACTAATTCTTATTGGAGGAACCTAATTTTACCCTTTTCACATTAGGATAAAATTTTAATTGTTTAAGGTACAATTTTCCATGAAAATTAACTATATAATATTTAAATCAAAGAAAATACAAAATTTCACTCTCTTATATTTAAATATCTATTATGTGTCCAAATAGGGATAAAAGAAATTAATGAATGAATATAAATTTATATTTTGATAATAATTAATATATTTTTACGATGTAAATTTATATATAATTTTCAGTAATTTTATAATTACCTTACATTCTTATGAAGCACCGATACAATATTTAATCAATAAATAGAAAAATAAAATAAATGATTTTAAAAATATTAAAAGGAATATGATTAGGATGAGTTATAGTGTTAATTTTTTTATATATGAGTATGACATATTAGTGCTATTTTAAATGAATATATTTGAAATTTAAAATTTCTTTATGTATTTTTAGTACAACTAAATGAAGAGTGAAAACTGAAATTAATGATATTTTGTCAAAATAATATTTTATTAAATTATTTAAAAGTCATAAATTTTTTTGAAATGTGAAAATTTGGATAATATATGGTAAAGTTTTTCATCAATTAGACATTTATGGGCCAATTGTAATCTTATAGGTAAAATTATAACCCTTTTAGAGTGAAAAGTACATTATGACAGTTAATGATAATACAAGTTAACTAAGGGGTTAAACCAAAAGTTAAGGTTTAAAAAACCACTTAAACCAATACAAATTTTATTGGTTGATGGTATTTAAAACCCATAAAACCTTATATTTTATTAACTATACATTTGGATGAATTTTTCTAGAGAATGAATTTATTATATTTTAATCTTCTAAAAAATCCCAAGAGTGACCCTCCACTGAATTATAAAAGTGAACTACTCTTTTCTCATCTCCACAAAAAATTGTGATTTATATCTTGAAATAACACTTTAAAATTATCTTCTAAACATAAAATCCAAATTTTATAGGTTCTAATCTTCCCTAATAACTATCTTTATGGTTCTTAAGAAGAGTTCTAAAGGAGTTGTTTCAAAGAAGAGGTAATTACCTCAACTAAACACTTCCTTTTTAATTATTCATTTAACACCTAAAAATATATTGAATTTTTCATAAAATATTAAATTAAGAATAATAAATATACATAAATGTTATTATTAATATGAAAACACAATTATCCACATTCTTTCTCATCAAATGAAATTGAAAGTATTGCTCACGCCCACATAACATGTAGCGATAAAATTACTTTTTCATCACCATATTTCATGGATGGATATTATGATGGGTTTAAAGTTTATACACGGTATTTATGAAATAAATATTACTATTTAATGATAATATAATATCTTACTTCTTTCCTTGCAAACCATTGGAAAATGATTATCTCACTCATGTGTACGTTTAGATTACCACCTCTACAAAGTGATGTGATTCGTTTATCATCGATAATAATAAGGATATATTTTATGAATACATATAATTTATTTGATATAATATTTATTATGTAGTGTTGAATTATTATTTACCTTTATTTCATTCAATTTGTTGAAAACTGAAAAAAAATGTTCATGTATATGTATGGCCTATTATCTCTATGAAAAGAGTAATTCATTTTTGTTATATATTATTTATGGATGAATATTATTATATATAATGAATATATATGATATTTATATCATCATTAATTTTTTTAAAATGATGCAACCACGATCAATTTACAACTATCTAGACTATCGAACGGAAACATGCTTGAAAAATGATACAGTTATCTCCCAAAACAGTGATTTTATTAACAAATTATTAATAAATGGCTGATAAGATGCCATAAATAAATAATAAAGGGTATCATAGATATATATATGGTTATAAAATATATTTATAAAATATATTTATAATATATATATATATATTAATTATATAATATATTATAATATGAATGAGGAAAGATGAGGCTTTTGGTAAAGGATTTATGTTTCAATCATATTTAATCAGGATTGTTTTTTCTTAAATTTCCATAAATGAAATTTTATAATCATTATTCAATAAATTAATTCAAATTTTATTCTCCTTATGTAAATTTTTAGTAATACATGTTTTACTTTCACTTTCCTCACTTTAATTTATCACAATATTGAAATAATATTTTTAAGGTAAAACCAACTTAATTTCTCTCTTTGGTTAAAAAAACAATATTCTTCAATATCCATGGTTTCTAGAAGTGTTTTAAAAAATGTTTTTAATACTTCCTTATGACTATTTAATTTTATATTTACCCATTATTGAACTTTAATTTTTTTTAAAAATGAACATTATTGTTGTTTTCCGAACTAAGTACTTTTTGACTTTTTTATATAAAAGTGTGAAAGAAATGTTTTATCTTAACTTATATGGATTGAAAAAACGTTTATGCCATCATGAACACTCAATTATTTCAATAAACCTTTACATGTTTCTAAATTTATTTTCATAGATAATTTTTTTCATTAATATTTTTAAAAATTTTCTATTTTAAATAAGTGATTTCTAAATGAAAAGGGTATATTACCCAAGAAATATTCAATAGATTATTTTAAAGGAATTTTCATCTATGATAACATCCTATAATATTTATTATATTTTAATAGGGATATTATTCAATGATACCATAGTTATTATTTCTCTATATGGCTTATTATGATGATGATGATATGTTTATGAAACCCATTTATTTTCATGGTTTATGCTATGTTGAATTGATGAAATGTTTATGAAACCTATATTAATTTCATGAGTTATAATGTGATGATATGATGAATGTTAATTTGATATTTTGGTACAAATATGTATGGGTTTTATTATTTTATGTGTTTTCCTAGAATTATATATCCATCCAATTCATTGGGTAAAGTTTTAAATCATATGGGATAATTATGGGATGCAAGTCAATCTGCTTGATCCACTATGGAAAAAAGTCAATGTTATTGATCCAATATTGGATGAAGGTGGTGATGATTGATCCATTATGATATGAGAAATAGTTAGGGATTCATGATTCTCTATGATTTTATGATCTTGGTAGTTATCCTTGATATATGAAATGGATTTTTACTTATGATGGTTATATAATTTTATGACATGAACTTATGGTTCATGATTGATGTTGATTTCTCATTCTTATGATTAATGTATTTTGAAGTGATTAAGTTTTATTCCATGACTCATATTTGTGTTAAATTATATATTGGTTATGTACTTTTTATGTTATGTTCATTATCACATACCCGTATGCTTATCATATGCCTTTATATGATCATCTATTAATATCTCCCATATTTACCCTAACCGATCATATGAGCTCACCCTTTCGTATGTTTCCTTTCCCTAAGTTATGAAGAATGGTTTATGTAGTATTTCTCTATGAAGGGTAATATATGGAAATATCTTGTAGAGATACTGAATATCTTTCATGGAATGAGAATATTGTGTATCTAGTCTCAAAAAATGCTAAACCCTTATGGTCCTTGGTAGTGTATTTGTGAAATATATTGATTATTTGTCAAAAAATATATAATATTTATATATTAAAAGAGTAGGTATTTATAATATTAGTATCTATTATATAAACACCAACCAAAATCCTCATGAGAAATGGGAAAGTCCATCATGCTCTTGTTGAATAGTTAAGAAAACCTAAACTAGAGAACTCTAAATTAGAGAAGAGGAAAAAGAAATAAAGAATTTTTTTAAAGGATGATTATAACCAAAAAAATTCCCAATGATCCCAATAAAAAACCCTGAGTCAATGGTTGGAGAAGGGTGGAGGGGTTGCGATCACCACTGGTCTGTGCACCCCAAATGGGGGAGGAAGTTGAGGGAGTGGCTACAAAAATTAGAGGGTTAATTTTGGTTATTTTCCAATTTTAAAGAAATTATTAGTAGACTCATAATTTGGAAAAATCGTTTTCCAAGCCATGTTCCAATCATTCAACCTTCACTATGCATTATGAAATTCCTCTCTTATTTTTTCCACATGGTTAGACAGACCATGTGCCAAATGTGAAATCAACACTTCCTATCCATTGTAGAAAAGAGTATGGTGTTTATAAAACTTTGTGAATACCATACACCATTCCATAGAATCTCCACATCCTCAAATTATTTCTCCTTTGTATCACATAGTTTACCCAAAATTGTTTTTCTAACCATGAAACATAACCATGATCTATTCAAAATGAACTAAAAATACCTTAAGCATCAAGGTGTTACACTATTTCCCCTAAACTATGCACACCAAACTACGAATCGTAAAAATAATACAAAAAAACCTTAAAACATAAACCAAATATCATAAGGCTCACCTTAATACATTTGAAACATTATGATACTCATTCCTTTTCAAAAAAACCTTGAGGCATTCCAACTCAAAAAATACTATTTTGAGTCTCACTTTAGAATTTAACCCATATAGTAAATGAAAATTTAAATTCCATTTAAAATTTTCACTCATAAAGATGTGGGATCTTACAATATTGATCTTTATATATAAAGAAAGAGAACATCATATTCATATCTATATAAGATCACTACATCAATTCAGATATAGATACCACATTTAAAGATCTATATCTTCTAGGAATTATAAAATTTGATCCATATATATTCCTGAAATCTAAATCTATTTAGATCTAGATACCATATATGAAGATATAAATCTAGATATACCATTAACAGTAAAACTAGATCCATATTTTTTCATGAACTGTATATCTCTTCTGATTCTGATATGATTTAGGAATATCAAGATCTATATCTTCCAATAATAGCTAAATTAGATCCATATCTATGCATAAATAATATCATCAAATATTGAATGAGAAGTGGATAGATATTGTTTTTAGAAATATTGAATCTAAACTAATTATATAGTGATCACGACTACTATCATATAGATTGAATGATCCAGGAACGACATAATCATGTTGGTAGAAATCTAATTTTATTTTTTAAGTAGATCTAATATAAAGATATAAAGATATATATAATTTTAGACCAAAATCAGATAAAATTATCTACACTTCATTGTAAAATTAATTATTTTTTTTGAAAAAAGTATCTCAATTTGATATGTTCCCACTCATTGTTATTATTTTTTAGAGTTACATTATCCAAACTTGAATCCCTATAGCAATATCTACGCATGAATTTATAATGATGAGGAATCTATTATCCATGTATCAAGTTCTCTCATGATGGATCTAGATCTCTCTTATGTCCTTATATTAACCACACACACCACACCTATGTGGTTCTCTCAGATCTTAAGAGAATTGGGAGAATTATCTTCGCTGTACGCAACACTATCTTGTTGGTGGATTAGATAACTCTATAAGTATTCACCCTAATATATGGAATAATTAAGGATTTAAATCTTGTATTTAATATATGGAGGCTACAAAAAGGTCCCTGTCCTTTTTACAATTCTTAAAATAAACCCACATGCCAATATTAATTATCTAATTAATTATTATATAAATGTTCTCCATATATTCCATTATTATATAATATATTACTTATTAAAAAAATAATTAATTTTAAAAATTAATATATTAAATAAAATTCTCACATGATTAAATAATTCAAACCATTAAATAATTACATATAATTAGATCATTAGATCAATCCTACATTTCTAATAAATAAATATTCTATTGTTTATTATCCTGAGTAACTTGTGAATATTAAATAAATATAATTCAACTCCCAAATCCTAATCAAGTCTAGCTTGTGAATTAATTATGATCAACACAATTTGAAAAAATTATTAATCCATTAACTTTGACTGATTCAATTCTAGTGATCTAATTTTTCATAATCTAATGAGTTTATGGGTCTACTTAGTGTGTGTTTCTCTAAGACCCTTTGTTAAATAGAATATCATGAAGCTATATGTATACTTATTTCACTATCCTTTATTTCTATTTATTTTCATTTGAGTTTATGAGATTACCAAGTTATAACAACCATGGATATGGATTTATGTAAGGGACATTAATCTCATTCAAATGGATAAATATATATTCCTCCATAACATTTAAGGGATAAATAAACTCTCGATCATTCAATTAATCATTATACCCATAAATACATACGAAACACAATATACTTCACCAAGAGAATATATGTAATTTTTTTTATCATGTATAAAATTATGCACTTCATGATATACATTTATAATAACCTCAAGTCCAAGGACTAATACACAGAATCATAAATAAAAATATCCATATAAACATAAGATAAATGGAATTATTATGGTGGGTTTGTCCTCATGAACTACCTTCTTAGAGATCAATATTTGAGAACATCCAATGAAGAAGCTATAAGGACTATGAACCCCATACACGTAATAGTCAAAATGAATTGATGTCCTATAATAATGATGTTTCTAAACCATAAATATAACTTTATGAATATTTTATTTACATACTTAAGTTCTCATCATAGTGGTAAACTACTCTAACCTATCAATGAAAAAAATATATGGAAATTTTCACATGAGGAAGTAGAAATTATAAAAAATATGATATTTAATTAATCATCATGTATATATAAAACTATATACCTGGAGACATAACAAAAAATACAAAAAAAAATCCACTTCTAGTTGACCAACCCTAAAAAAAAGGAATTTAAAAACATGAAAATATGTATTCCTTGAGGAAATTTGTTCCCATATCTACTATGTTTACCAATGTTTCTTTCACTTTAACCCATTTATAATTATAATCAACACACAAAATAATGTAAGTTATGAAAAAATAATTTGTAAATAGTCCCATGATGTAAATTCCCTAAACATTAAACTCCTCAAACTCCATGATGGGTTACTTCAAAATTTAATCCTTTTTTATTATAATTTTTCTACCTTATTAGTGATCCAATGCTTCCACATATCTCCATCTATATCTATGAAACCTTGGAAAAAATAATCTAATTTTTAATGATCATTTTCATTATGTGGTTTTAGGAATGGTGTATTTTTCTATTTGAAGGTTTCCAAAACTGTATCAAACCATCCACTTTTGAATTAAGTGTTAGGAATATTGTTCCTTAACACAATTTTTATTTTGAAATCAATATATATATTTTTTAGTGAATTTGGTTTAACTTGAAGTTTTTTTTGGTATTTTTTTTATAACATGTAAGATTAAAATTCGGTGAACACAATTTCATGCTAAGATCTAGTTTTAAAATATGAACAAGTTTTGTTCATGTTCTATTGTGGTGAAAGAATAATTTAATCATAATATGTTAAGTTACACTGATTCTATTATCAGATAATTAATCTTCTTCCAATATATTAAAACTGAACCTAAATAATAAATATTTTTAATATTATACATTGTTACAAATTCAATAATAAAAGGACCATAGATTCATAGATCGAAATAAAATGAATAACAATTCTCTAAAAAAGTATGATCATGTTATATTATACAACTGATTTTTCTTGAGTGTTCTTTTGATATGTGTAACTTTGCTTTTGTGATTGTCATTTAGAGTTTCTGATTGTGTGAGGTTTCTCATTGTAAAAGATCATAGTTTCACTGTAACTATTTTTATTTATTATCATGTGATTTTGAGATTTTGGGGATAGAAAGGAAAAGGCTTATTTGATCTTACATGATTGATGGATTCTAGGGATATGAAGAGAGAGAACCATCTGATACGTTTATATTGAGGGATTTTGAGGATAATAAGGTAGAGAACGTTCCAATGGGTTTAATTTGAGATATTTTATGGAAGGAAGGCATGATTTCCAATAAGAATGTCAAGGATACCTTGAATCATGTTTAAGAACATCATTACTCATTTGGTAAAAGTTAAGTTAATAATATCCTTTGAAGAAGTATTTGGATTGTGTTCTAGTGCCACTCAATATGTTAATTTCCATTATTCACGTTTGTTCTATTTCATTTTTTTATTTTTTATATTTATAATAAATCTAATTTTTACTATACTACTTTTATTTGGATATAGTTTATATTTAAACTAAATTTATTTGTTTACTAAAACTTTATAAATTTAGAATAAGTATGAAACTTTGATACTCAAATTACTAGAGTGGGTTTGAAAATTGTATTTCCAAAATGTGATTACAAATCCACCCCTATTATATGAATTTTTTATATTTTTATAGGAAATCACTTGTTATGAGATCCAACTCTACTTGGTTATTAGACTGATATAATGTTTTAAATTGATATCGAAATTTGGCATCAAAGCATAAATTTATTTGGTTATAAGCCTGATTTTTTATTTTTATATCATAATAATACTTGGTATCAAAGTAATTATCTGTGATTAATACTAATTATGAATTTTTTATTTTTATTTTTCTACTCTTTTATTTGAATTTCATTCATCAGTGTCTATACACTAACTATTTTTTTGCGATTTTTTAATGGAAGGGGTTCATGTTGGTTTTATTGACATTCTGAATCCTAATATTTCTCCCAAAATTTATAAAAATAATCATGAGTACTAGAATGATCATATTTTTATTATTTTTATGACACCCTCTAGGTCATAGGTATGTTTTATTTTTATCCTTGAGCTAGCTAATTTTGGTTTCAAAATTTTTGTATTTTCATGGTGTATTAAATGTAGTTTTTATGCCTTTTTAATGAAAAAAGGAAAAACAATTGTAGTGGTGGAGGATATGGTATGCTTGTAAGTCTTTTTTGTAAAATGGGTGAGGCCATAACACCAAACAAATAGGTGTGGTATCTGGTGGAATGAATTGGGATTCATCATATCGATCGTGACTAGAGGGAGATCACCATGCCATGGTGGAGGCCCTGTAAAGTCTGAAGTTTCTTAGATTTTATCCCCTTGTGAGAGGACCAGTTCGAGATATTCTCCACACTGAGGGGGGGGGAATCAGTGTTGGGAACCTTTTATCCAATTATAACTTTTTAAACCTTTACCTCTTAGACATGTTTATATCTATATTCTCCTATTCCATTTTAATTTTAATATACAAGTATATGTATGTATGTAAAATATGAAAGATGATAGTTTTAAAGGTTCACTACTCAATAAGAGTATCTAGTACTTTTCATGTATGGTTATGACCGTCACACAGATTCTAAACTACAATGTGATAAAAATTAAAGTGGTTTGGATAGAAAAAAATCCTTAGCCTATGTGTGACTACCAACACTTTGGAAGGGGCAGAAATAATATTGAATCCCTAGACTGGTGATTACATCATTCAGTAGTCATCTATAAAAAATTTCGTTATACATACAGTGAATACAATATTCTTCTTTATATTAAGTTACTTTTTAACACCATGAAATTATTTCACAAGAAGAATCTTCTATTGGGTGTCATAGTGCTGCATTGTTCTCAACTTAATTCTTATTATTCTATTTCCTAAAAATTAGTAATAAAGTAACTTCCAACAACCTTATTATTTTATTCCTCAACTATAGAGAATCAATCCTACTCTTTATCCTCCCGGATTCCACTATACAAATGCACCTTCCCAATTCTAAACCTAATATAGAAACTTTCCCATGAACCAAAATCAAGGTAATCACAAATGCGAGACATGCCTCTTATTCAAAGAAACCATTGGAAATAGATGTATAAGATCTTTCCCCCTTCAAATATTTTATCCTCAAAAACATTAAAACCAAAATTTGTCAACTTACATCCCACCCCAACCAGTAGAAATAATCTAATTCTTCTCAACTCCTAGATCAACAATTGCCCAACCCCAAGGATAATGTAAGTGTAATTTCAATTAGATCATGAAAGATTATTGATATTTCTCATAATGAATCCTTCAAATATTCTTTAAATATTGAGTTGGAAAAATAAATGGAAAAAACCTAGAAAAAGAACCCAATGCCACTACCTCACCTCCTTATATTCCTCTAAAAAACCAATTCCCTTTCATCAAGCTATCTCTATGTTAATGATTCACTTTGAACCTAATTTTTAAATTATTGAAATGTTTATACATGTCAAAGTGAACATTATACACTTCGATTCCAACAAAAAAATTTCTATTTTTTCCAATTTTCTTAAGAAATTTTGCACTCATAAGAGTAAACTTTGGACTATTGAAAATGTTTCATCCAAATAGCCCATGCCCATGAAGTTTAAATATACAAGGACCTTTATAGTTATATGCCAAATATGGTGTACAAACATTCATGATGAACTCATAAACTTAATATCCTCGATAAATTTTATTACAAAAATCATCTTCTCCAATGTTGGTCTAGGTCGCTTTCTCCCAATGGGTGTTGTCATCCAATTATCCAATCAAAGCACCACTATTCATTAGGGAATAGTTATAGATGACCTTATCTGGGTCAATGATCTTATATTCCTAGATAAATTCTAATTCATTGACATGGAAGGGAAGGAAGCTTCTTAAAAATATCCTTTGAGTCTAGTAATACCTTTCCTCCTAACATACAGAACCAAAATTTATGTCAATTCCAACATCTTATCCATGAAATTTGGTGACCAACTGGTCAAGTTCAATATTTTTTCAATCCATGTTATACCCATTAGAGAATCGATCCATATTCTTAATCCATGATTTTGAAAGTCTCTTGAAGAGCGTGTTGAACTATGATCCATCATTTTATTCATATTTTAATGATAGATGGTTTCTAAATTCTGTAACCTCATTAATCAATTCATAAATAGTGAAGTTTATGTTGACATTTCATAGGTAAACTCCATCAATATAAAAGATCTTGAAAACTATTTTGAATTTCATATAACCTTTGACCACCACTGATCCAACATTAACAGTAATGGGAAAAATGAACTATCATGCTCATTTGTTGAATACAATTATATTATCCAACATCCATCATTTCCCATTGATGATTATGAAACTTCTGTTATATATGAGGTGAAACATGAACCAATGTGTTTATCTTGTCCTCATATAAAGGATGTTTGTGATATTTTTTCTCTAATTAATAAGGAGATCAATGGTGAAGTTAATATTAACCAATATTTGGGAAACAACATTGATATTAATGATACAGACAAATATTTTAAGTCTCAAGTCTCATTTGATCCTTATTAATCCACATTGAAATTATTTGAAAAAAATGAGTTAAAAACCACTCTGATCTCAATATATGATTTAATATTTTCAAAACCATACATAAATTAACCAGGAAAATTTAAGCATCTTCATGAACATCTAATAATATAAAACTATAACTTTATGGATAAAATCATTCATCAAGTTAAAGACCAAAGGGAGGATTCCCACATCCCCTTTCCATCCCCATTGAATTACAATAACATTAACAAGGGTGTGAAGAAATTATACAATGAATAAATGATCCTCCAAAAGGAAAAGTTTTTCTAGAATCACATGAAAATTGAGAAAATATGGGGGCCACCATTGGACAAGGTATAGTCTACTACAATTCTCCAGCTTTGGAAAAAATAAATGTAGCACTTCTTGAGGGGAAAACTATGTTTTTTAACTCTTAATAATTATTAATTTCTTTTTAGTTTTTCATTAAATGAATAATGATTTTTATTTTTGATTATATTATAGGTAAATTTTTTTTTCCAAAGCATCACTAGAGAGGATACACACCCCAAGAACCACATAGACTCAATCGACTCACCACTAGATGGAGATGAAAACCCACCAAATCCATACTAGGGGGAACCTATTTCCCTTTAACTCCCTCTTTCTCTCTTCTTCCTCCTTCTCCCACTCTCTCTCCATCTCCCTACCTCTATCTTCTTCTTCTTATCTCCTTCAATTTTTAAACACTTTCTTCATCAAACCATTTTCCCTATTTCTATTTTGTAAGGTTATATATTAAAAAAACTTAAAAAAATAAAAAAACTATAAAAACTATAAAAATATAAATAACCAAAATGAGTCATAATTACTCACCATTAAATTTGGAAATTTATTTCCAACCTTTTTGGGGATTCAAAATACTTTTTTTCTTCTCAAACATTTTGAATTTTTATTATAAATTTGAAGAATGAATTTTTTGTCAAGACCAATAAATTTTAAATGATCATTTTTTTATTTGGAAAATGTTTTTACCCAACCCATGAGGAAAAAAATTAGATTTCATTTTAAGGTAACATATGGATATCTTTTCTTATTATGTGTTTTTTACCCCAGATTGTAATTGTTGTGTTTGTGGACCATCAAGATGAATTTACTACTTTAGTATACATCAATATGATAGAGGCATTTTCTGAACCACAAGAGAATCATAAGTTCCAAATAGCCTCACATTACCCTTACATTAGTCCTCCTTTTGAAATCCACTTTGAGCCTATGGAAACTTTTTTTTATTTCTACATAACAATCCCAATACCTTTTCACACCCAATATCTACATGGATTTTCATTGCATAATTTATTTATGTTTAAGCATGGGGGAGTGGATTTCATTTTGGGTATGTTTTTCTTGATTTTTAGCATGTTATCACATTATTGAGGAAAATCATCCATTTTACTGTGTGGTAGAGGTTTTCATTCAGTTAGTTTTGAAAATTTATATATGTTCATGACATCTTGTATAAATGATATTGAAAAGTGTTAAAAAAATGAAAAAAACAATAAAATAAATGGATTGTGTCTTAGATAAGAACAAATCAACATTCCTCAACCTTTGATCTTATTATCACTATTAAAGTTAGTTTCCTATGAAGATAAAATATTATTTGGAAGATGAGTGTCAGATTTGATTCAAGTTCAAATTTTGAAAAAAAATAAAAAAAGGAAAAAAGGAACACTTGAATCATATTTTCTTGTTTAGTTGGGATTTTTTTTGTGTTTTGTACATATTTAACCATTTCATACCTTTCCAATTTTATTAATCACTTTTGTGTCATACTCTACAAAATCATTACCTTGTAAATATATGTTTTCATTTCCTTCCATGTTTCACTTAAAAAAATCATATATTTTTCCATGTTGGTTTTTAAACCCTCTTTTCCTATCATTTGGATATTATATTCCCACCTTCCCATATCAACTAAAAACCCACTACAGATATATTTTTATTCTTGTGTACTTTAGGATTGGTAATGGAAGATGAGATCTCTTTTAAACTATGTGATTTTCAACTTTGGTTGGTGAATGAGTGAACCTTCACAAATAAATTTCTATCATCTTGAGAGGAGTTAGTTATGAGTGGCCACATTTCCCATTTCTAATTTTGATCATGAGAAATTAGTTTCTTTTGAAGCATTATTGTTGTAAAAATTTGTTGTGTAATTATTTATGGATGAGTGAACTAGTCTATACCCCTCTAATTGGTGATTTTTTTTTTAATATTTGTTGGTGAGTGAAAATAATATAGTAATGTTTTTATATTTAATGTACATAAGGAAATTCACAGGACTATGTGTGTGGGAGTTGATGTTATTAAATAATTCATTAATTTATAATTACCTCCTTTAATTATTTTCTATGACAAGGGCATAATTAGTGTGAAATACTCATGTTTTAATGTTAAATATAATTTTTGAACAATATTTTTATTAATCCATATTTGAGTTAGTTTTCAATTTTAATTAGAAATATCACCATAATTATAAAAGTTGTGTTATTTTTATTTATTATCGTTACCAATTCCATATTAAAAAAATCATTCAGTGGGATCTTGGGCGAAATCTCATATTTGAAGGGTCATAAGGACCACACAGGAAGGCCCAAAGAATCTGTCAAAGAAACAGGACCAGCCATGATGATGGAATTTATGGGATAAATCCATACAATTTTTTTTATTAAACTCCATAGTATGTTTTATAATATCATAATTAATCATGATTAAAATTTTAAATTCTCAAATCAACTAATAATGGGACTTATTTATCCATGAAATCATTGCCCACCATTCTATCGTTAATTTAAAATTAGCCCCAAATCCTTGAATTTTTTCCTGATATATACATAAAATTGAGTTGGTATTTTTCATTTTGAAATAAAATATATAGTTTTCCAACTTTTTATAATAAATGGTTTTAATTTTAGAGCATATTTATAGACATAAATTCATTAACATCTGGATTAGGGAAATATTAGACATAAAAATGGACAGAAGAAAATTTCTTAATAAAAAAACCATGACTTTGGTTTCAAAGAGTATAATTGTATCAAAATTTTAAATTCATAAACTAAAAATCCATATATACAATATTAAAGAATAATATATATCAATATTCTGTTGTCTGGATGGCCAAATTGGCAATAAAATTCAAGTGTATGTTTTAAAAATAAAACAATTGACCACCTTGGAATATAAATTCACTACCCTCCTCTACATGAAAGGGGATGTAATTTCATAATAGTGTAGGATTAATAAGAATGAAAAAAGGATTTAAAAATGCCTGTAAGGTCCAGAAAAACTCATGTTTTCTCTTGAGTGACCTTTTGTCCTCTCTTTGTTTTCATGTTCTTTTTCATTTTCTTCATTTGTAACTGTGTAAATTAGTTTTCATGTTAATTTAATTTTAATGAATGTTAGTTATTCATCATATATTACTAATATCAAAATTATTTTTAATAATATTAATGTTCTTAAAATAGTTTGAATCAATCAAAATAAAACCTTTCCTCTTTTTTCCACTCATTTAATCCAATGTCCATTTTTAACTTTCTCCAGATCTCACGTGTGTGTTCGGAACATAACTATATTCTTATCTCATTATTTTTCTTATATTTTTAACTCATCACCTTAAACATCATAAAAAAAATTACTAACAATCTCAATGTATGAGTAAATATCCAATTGAGGTAGGTTATAATTTGGGGATGTTAAGTGATTGATAGCTTTTTCTCGACTAATATTATTTAAATTAATATTGTGTACATTTAACATAAAATGTCATGGATTAATTGCACATTTTGTTTGAAATGTGAATTCGATGGATTATTGGAACCATAAGTACATATGGGTTTATGAAATATTGAACCGTCCATCAATAATAATTGATTAATATTAATACCCTAGTTGAGGCTTGGATTAAAGCCGAAATATTTGGTAATTACGATAAAAAATATTATTATGAAGTGGATGTTAATTAATTGAAATATATAGCAAATTTAAAATATATCATAAGCTTAAATAATCAATAAATGAATCACACCAATATTTATCAAATTGTTAAATTAAAAATCACCCATCAATCAATTTAATTAAGCTCTATAAACAAACCCCCCATTAAAAATATAAATTAGAAAAAATAAACTCTAAAATTTACACCATCACTGAAGGTTCGACCCAAGTGACACTATACACATTAAAAGATAACCATAAAATTGAATGGTCAATAGGTGAAAATCGACCATGATTCAAATAATTAGGTATTTAGAAGGTTATTTTGGGTGGAACTTTACGATTTATAATTTTCTAAAATGTCATACCAATACATCCCATTCCTTAGGTAATGAAAATGAGTCACCATTTCCATACGCCCATAGGGGTCTATGTACATATTTTCCATTTCACAATGTCAGGTCCCTATATCCTGGAACTATTAGAACTATTTGGAATATGGACATCTTTCCCACTTGTTTTCATTTCAAATAAATATATTCCTTTGTTGTGAACTTCTTTACATTCCTTGAGAATTTATATAAAATTTTTAATATAAAAGTGTTTATTTAAGATATTTGTGACAAGTGACATTGTTTTAGAAATATTCAATCATTTTAAAATGTGAATCCTTTTCTTAAAAGTATTTCCATATTTTAATTGTATATCATGATTTGTTTAAATATGATTTTGAAATTTTGAACCTATTTATTTGAAAATTGAATGGACTTTCATGGTTAATTTATTATTGGAATTTATTATAGAATATTTTGGTGAAATCCTACTGGTATTTTCCTCACACCCTACCTGTACCTTTGGGTGTTTATAGATTGTCTCCTTCCAGGTTGGAGAAAGGGAAATGGATCTATTTGAGGTGGTTCAATATGTGGAACCATGGGCTTGGTGAGTTGTGTTAGAGTTGGGACTCGGGTAGATTTATTGTTTTTTTGTAATTTGGTTGTATCACATTGGGATTTAATTCACTTTTTACTGCTAGTATATTAATCATAGTGGAGTTTCTTTTTATATGAATATTGTCTGGTTTCATTTACATCTGCATTTTTAGTGGAAAAATAAATCCCACTTCCAGTTTTATGATACTAGGTGATAGTAACTAATATGTGGGGTTCAGGAACATCCATCGGGATATGTTAGGGCTAGCTCGGTTATTGGGTTAACAAGGCACTCGAGTTGGTTAATGAAAAAGTGGTATTGGAGCTCCAAGTTGAGCTCTCATATTGAAGTCAGTATGCATTTATGAAATATTGTCAGGACATATGAGGTATTAGTGATTGAGTGCCTACCTAGATTTTAATATAATGAACCTTAAGTCACTAGGGGTGATTATAGAAAGGCATATTGTGGTTTAATTCTAGTATTTTCCTTTTTTTGATTTGGTTAGATTGAAGTATGAATCTTGTTTGTTATATTTGTTGGGATTAATTTCTAAGTTGATCTGTTTGAGTATTAATCTAATGTATTATTATTGTTTGATGATGTTATGTATCATCATGCCTACAAGAAGATGTCATAATTGGATCTAGGAGGACTCTACTACTGAACATCAGAGAGATAATCCTGTTGTGGAACTAAATCTGGTTAAGGGATTGTGCACACTATCCAAGATTTTAGATAGGCACCACCTCTAGTTCCCATTCTAGCTCCACCTATGGAGCCTCAGAAGGATGTTCTAAAGTCCAATTCTCAAGATTTACTTCCCCAAAAGACTAAATAATTCAAAGGTTAAAGGATCCTCAAGAGTATTAGGAGTGGTTGAGTAGAATGAATCATTTGTTGGGGTTCTTGGACATACATGAAGAAATCAATGTAAAGTGTACCACCTTCATGGTGGAAGGATCGAACAGAAGGCGGTGGAAACTATTGTTACAAAAAATCAGAATGAGTTATTAGAGTTTAAGGACTTAAAATTTATATTCATTGACTATTTCTATCTAGAGTCAATGCTGTTGTCCAATTATATAGAGTTTTTTCAAAATTTATTAGGCTGAGAGGATCATGATAGAGTATGCAATCCATATTTCTAATCTTGTGCATCTCTCACCTGAGATAGTAACTAATGAGAGTATGAAGGCTCGAAGTTTTGATTTGGGACTTTTTTAGGATATTCATTCACAAATTTTCTTTCCGAAGCTTCCTTCTTATACTGACATACTGGATAGAGCACTTATAGTTGGAATGGGCCTGGTTGACAAGTTAGGGTTTTCAGAATTTTCTTTCTCTCCAAGTGGAAGCATGAATTCCTTTAAGGGAAAGAAGAATCTTGATGATTATCATGATAGTTATTGATAGAAATGTCATTCTAGAACTACTGTAGTACCTAATAGGGTTCCTTTTGGTTTGCTATAATTGTAGGAAGGTAGGAAATTTGAAGAGGGTTTGCAATAAGGCTCCCAAAAATGTGGCTACTGTGGATGTTTAGGAAACTGACCACATTCTAACACATTTATTCCATTCTGTGTAGTGGAATAGGATCATCATATTCTCCTAAAACTACTGGGAAATCAGATTCTTCACATGCAAAAGGGTTCCAACCATATGCATCTAAAATAAATCTTCCTCCGGTAGTGGAAGAGTATCCAAGGGATGTTGATACACGTCCAGTAATCGTGAGAGGTACCATTACTATAGAATCTTCATTAGTGTATGTTTTATTTGATACTATTTCATCTAATTTGTTTATTTTGAACCATATTTTTAATCTTATAAATCTTCCTATGGAGGTTTTATCATATGCAATGGATATTACTACACCCCTTAGTATGAATATATAAAAGGGTATTCATAATCCCGTTTTTTCTCTCTATCAGATGTTGAGCTTGCTTGGAGTTTTTTCATTCTCAATATGAAAACTCTGGGCATAATTTTCAGGATGGATTTGCTCATTTCAAATAAATCTCATATTGATTATTGTCTTCCACAGGTCTGCTTTATTGTGCAGTGATCTCCCTCTAGTTTTCGTCAAGTTTCTTGACTTGTTTACATATGACTTCTCTAGTTTTCCACTAATAAGGGAGGTTTATATTTATATTTAATTGATTCCTAGTACTCAAATAGTTTCTATTCCCTATTTATACATGGTACATGCTAATATTAAAGAGATGAAGTCCTAGTTGGATGATCTTCTTGAGAAAGGCTTTATATTACTATACATGTCACCTTAGGTGGTGCTAATTCTCTTTGATAATGAAGTTGATGGTTAAATTTATCTTTGTGTTGATTAGTAAAATCTTAATTGAGTGATAGTAAAGAAAAATTATTCATTTCCCTATATTGATGACATATTTTATCAGTTGAAAGGGGAAAATTTGTTTTCAAAGATTTATCATTGATCGTGTTACCATCAGTTGAGGATAAAAATCTGACATTCATAAACTCACCTTTCTAAGTAGGTATGGACATTATGAGAACCTTATCACAATCATTAGTATAATAAACTATCCTATAGTTTTTATGGATTTAATGAACATGATTTTTCAGGAGCATCTGGATAACTTTATGGTAGTCTTTGGGGATGAAATTTTCATTTACTCTAAGTCTATGGAAGATAATTTACATCATATGAGAATAGTTCTGAGTTTGATGATAAATCACTGAATTTATGCCATGATTTTGAAATGTGATTTATGTATTCATAAGTGATATTATTGGGACATGTTGTTTTAGAATAGGGAACATTAGTAGATCCTGAGAAGGCGATGAACATTATGACTTAGGAAAAACCAAATAATGTTTTCAAGATTCATAGCTTTTTGGGCATAGCTGGATATTATCACCGGTTCATGAAAGACTTCTCAAAGTTGTCTTATCTAATCACTACACTAACTCATAAGGGTGTATATATTTCTTGAGATGATAAATGTCAGAGTTCTTTTGATGAGTTGAATTGTAACTTGACTACTGCGTTGGTGTTGACTCTTCTAGAGGACAAGAATGGATATGTGGTATTTTATGATGCATTAGGTTCAGGTTTTGGTTGAATTCTTATGCAAAATGATCTTGTTTTGCTTATGGCTGTCATCACCTTAGGCTGCATGAGAAGAATTTTATAACCCATGACCGTGAACTTGCAGTTGTGATGAACATGCTTAAGTTTTGGTAGAACTACCTTTATGGAGAAAGGTTTATCTTATATTATGACCATAATAGATTGAGTTAAATATTCTATAATACATATTTTAATCTCTACTAGAGGTCTTGTGTAAAATACCTGAATTATTTTTATTTTGACATCGCCTATACCTCGGGGAAAGGGAATGTCATTATAGATGATTTGAGCAAGAATTTTTCTACCCAATTAGTGAAAGAATCTTCATAAGAGTGGAACTTGAAGGATCATTTTTCATAGTTTCAATTTGGAGTTCAAGAGAAAGGGGTCGGGGTTTCCTTTTCCATTGTTTAGTTAACATATTCTATTAATGAAATGATTCTTTAGGATTGAAAACATGATGATTAGTTTCATAGAATTAGAAACCCTCCTTATGGTCGGGAGAAAGTCTCCCAGTGGTTTTTCTCAAAATAGAGTATTCTATGATATCATAATCTATTTGTGGTACCATCTTTAGTAAGAAATATTGTGATGTGAGACTTCCACAAATCCTAGTGAGGTGTGCACCCAAGAACCATGAAGATGTTCTATGACATGCAACGATAATTCTGGTGTCCATGTTTGATGTGGGGCATTGATGAGTTTTTTTTCTCATTGTTATACATTCCTTTAGGTGAAGACCAAGCACTATAAAACTTCCGGTTTTCTTCAAACACTTATATTTCCTACTTGTAAGTGGGATGATATCTCAATTTAATTTGAAGTTGGGTTTCCAAATACCTAGAGAAAGAATAATTGAATATGGGTTGTGATCGATAGGCTTATGAAATCATCTCAATTTATACCCATTCATGATACATAAAAAGTTAAGGAGTTTGGAAATCTCTTTGTGAAAGATATTTTTCATTTTCACAGAGTTCCATATGCTATAGCCTCTTATAGGGATCCTTGGTACACTTCTCTCTTTTGGAGAGGCCTTCAGGAGGCATTGGGATATCACATCTGTTTGCATATGACATACTATCCCCAATAAGATGGAAAAATAGAAATCTATATATATTATTGAGGATATGATTCTTGCTACTTTTCTTAACTTTGGTTGAGAATGCGATGATCACTTGGGTTATTTGATTTTTCCTATAGCAATAACTATGGGTCTGTGATTAGAATGGATCCTTATGAGGCCTTATATGACCGAACTTTCAAATCTCTATTATGTTGGATAGAGGTTAGTGAATGTTCCTTTGTTACACCAAGATTAGTCCAAGAGACAATAACAAATATTCAACTGATTTTTTGAGAGAATTTTTATGGAACAGTTCCAGTATAAGTCTTATGCTGGTAGTCACTATAGAACATTAGAATTCTTAGATAGTGACAAGGTGTTCTTAAAGGTTTCACCTCAGCTGGGTCATCGACCACTTGGGAGGCATGGGAAACTTTCACCTCCTTTTTTGGGACCTTTTGAGGTTGTTTAGAAGGTAGGTAAAGTTTATTATCATTTATCACTACCATGATAGATGACGTTGATACATAATGTGTTTCATGTATCTCAGCTTCAAAAGTATCTATATGGTCTATCTCATGTTCTGAGATGGGGTTATCATGAAGTTAAACCTGACTTATCTGTGACTGAACAACTAGTTAGGATAGTTGATTCTAAAACCAAGGAACTTTTTGGGAGGAAGATACCTTTGGTTCATGTTCAATGTAAGCATAGATCTTTTTCTCATGAGACGTGGTAGAGGGATGCACCGATGAGAGAGTAGTGGCCTTATATTTTTTTAATGGAAGCTTCTTAATAGGCTTTCTGGGGACAAGATGTTTTTATGGTGCGGATGTTATAATAAACTATTAATCATCTGACATGTATGTTTCTAAACATTTCATTGTTTTCCTTTTCATTATTTGGGTAGGGATGAGAAGGAAATGGGAGGTTACCTATAATGGTGAAGTCAGAGAATTGTTGGAATTTCTAGCATGAAATATGCCGGTTCTTTAAACTGTTGGAGACTTACTTGATGTGTAATATGGTTACACCACATGTAAACTATAAATGGAAATAAAACTGTTTTTGTCAAATGGTGATGGGTATTTTAGTGTTTTTGATACTTATCAGTTAAACAAATTTTAATTAGGTTATATGTTGTGTAAAGTCTAAAGTGTATTTTTTAAATAGGAAACAGAGTTGAAATTTTCATTTTTTCCTCTAGGATTCCTTTCTCTCAACCTAGAAACTCCACTATGTGATTTTGGGAGCCTCCAACCCCTCCCATTTATTTAGATTTTGATCATTGTTTCGACGACATTCTGTCTTTCTGGGTAAGCGTTCTCTATGCCTCTATATGTCGTTCTTAATCATTCCATTGATGTTGTTGGATCATCTTGAGTTTGATGGATCTAAGACCTATATTATTGAATCTCATTTCTAGGTTGATTTCTAAGATCTTATGCACCTTCATTCGTATTGGAAGGTTTTGTTGTGGGCATTGTGTTTTTATGAAGAAGGTAGGTGGTTCCGTTACGATAAACAAATTATATTAACCGTAAATTTATTATTTTAATTTCAATTGTTGGAATTAAATGTAATTTTTTGGTTTTGGATTAAATGTATTTCAATTATTTTGTTGGAAAAACAAAATTCTATTGAATTGGGTTTTTTTAATGAAAATGGTTTTTTTCCATGAAATTAGAAAACCCTCATTTCCATTGAACTTGGGTGTGTTTTTGAATATTTTGAGATTTAAATTGATTAATTTAAATTCTAGATTTTTTGGAAAATAGGGAAAACCCCAAATCCCGTTGAATTTTTGGTTTGTTATGAAATTGATGGAATATGTTTGAAAATTAAATTGTTAAATTTAATATTAAAATTATTGTGAAATTTAATGGTGAATTGATTTCAAATACCTATTTGTTAAAAATTAATTAAAAATGGGTTTGATGGAAACTGAGTGGTTTCTTCTTTGTAAAAAGGCATGTTTTTTTATTAAAACCCATTATGGGGTTTAAAGGGAAAATTGGCATATTTGAAATGGAGAATGAGATTAATTGTATTTTAAGTAGTCTTGAAATAAATTTTCCATTGTTGTTTTTTAATAGAGAACATGAAATCCTTAGGTAGTTAGTTAATTATTTTGGGTGGCACTTTACAATTTAAAAAATTCTAATACATCATATCCATACATACCATTCTTGTGGTGATGGTGATCAGTCCACTTTTCCTTAGTCTTAAAGGGGTGTATATACATATTTTTCATTTCATAGTGTCCAGTCCCTATATCTTGGAGCTATCATACCGATTTGGTATATGACCATGCTAATCTCTTGTTTTTATTTCAAATGAATGTATTCCATTTTTTAAAATAATTTACGTGACTTGGGAATTTATATAAAATATTTTATATAAAAGTGTTTATTTAGTCCACTTGTGAAAAGTTACATTGTTTTAGAAATATTCCATCATTTTAAAATGTAAATCCTTTTGTTAAAAGTATTTCCATATTTGAATTGTAAAGCATGGTTTGTTTAAAAATGACTTTGAAATGCCAAACCTATTTATTTTAAAATTGAAAGCACATTATTGGATAATTTATTATTAGCATCTGTTATATAATATTTTGATGAAATCTTAATAGGATTTAGCTTACACCCTACTTGTGCCTTCCAGTGTTTGTAGAATATCTCCTTACTCGTTTGATCATTGTAAAGGGATCTCTTTGTGGTGGTTCTTACAGTTAACTATACACTTAGTGAGTTGTGTCTGAGTTCGGACTTGGGTAGTTTTCCTATTTTCTTTTACATTGGTTGTATCACATTGATCTTCAATTGTTTTTTTATTTATGGTACATTACTCCCAATGGAGTTTCTTTTGACATGAATACTAAATTTTTTCTTTTACTTCCACATTTTTAGTGGAAAACAATTCCCAGTTTCAATTTATATGATTCCAGGTGCTCATAGCCGACCCGTGGGTATTGGGAATTCCCATTGGGCTATATCTGGGCTAGATCAGTTATCGAGTTACCAGGGTACCCATGTTAGTTCGTGATAATGTGGTATTAGAGCTCTTGGTTGGGATTTGGTCTTGATGTTAGTATGAATTTGTGAAATCTTGTCGGGAATTAAGAGGTAGTTGAGATTGAGTTCCTGGATAACTCTCACAATAATGAAACTTATGTCACCTGGGGTTTGACTAGGTTACCATCAGTTGAGGATAAAATAATCTGACAATTTGAAAACTGCCTTTTAGAGTAGGTAAAAACATTATGAGTACCTTATCATGACCTTTGGTCAAACCAATGATCCTATCATTTTCATGGATTTGATGAACATGATTTCCCATGAGTATCTAGATACCTTTCTGGTAGTATTTGTGGATGGAATACTCATTTACTCTATGCCTAAGAAGGATTATGTACAATACCTGAGAATAATTTTGAGTTTAATGTGAAATCACTATCTTTATACCAAGATTTAGAAATATGATTTTTGGATACAGGAAGTGAAATTATTGGGAAATGTGGTGTTAAAACAAGGAATATATGATGATCCTGAGAAGGTGATGTTTGTTATTACCTAAGAACAACCAAAAAATGTTTTTGAGATTTAGAGATTCTTTGGGTTAATGAGATATTATCGCTACATCATGAAATACTTCTCAAATATGGATTCTCTGATGACTACACTAACATAAAAGGGTGTAATATTTTCTTGGGATGAGAGATTTAAAATATATTTTTCAGAGTTGAAATGTCTCTTGACTCATGTGCTGGAGTTGACTCTTCCAGAGGCTGGGAAGGTCTATGTGATCTTTTTTTTTGTGCATCGGGTATAGGTTTGGGATGAATTCTTATATAAGTTGATCATGTTATTGATTATAGATCTCATTAGTTTAGGGAACATGAGAAAAATTATCCAACCCATGACCTTGAACCTGCAGTTATGATGCAAAAACTTAAGTGTTGGAAGAACTAACTTTATGGATAAAGATTTATCGTGTATTTTGACCATAAGATCTTGAGTTATATATTCGCTAAAAAATATTTGAATCTCCACCAGAGGTGTTGGGTGGAGTAAGTACAATATTTAAATTCAACATTTCTTATACCATGAAGAAAGGGAATATCATTACGGATTATTTGACTAGGAAAATTTTTACCCAAGAAGTGAAACAATATCTAGATGAGTGGAACTTGATGGATATTTTCGCACAGTTACATATTGGAGTTCAAGAGAATGGGGCCGAGGTTTCCTTGGCCAATGTTCTATTAATATTTGATCTTCTTGAAATTATTCTTTATGATTAGCAACTTGATGATGATCTTCATAGAAATAGAGACTGTATTTATGGTATGGAGACAGTCTCCCAGTGGTCTTTCTCCAAAGAGGGTATTATATACTATCAGAATCATTTTTTGGTTCCATATATGGTAAGGAAGGTTGTGATGGGATACATCCATAAATCCATATGTGATGTGAACCCAAGAACCAAGAATATGTTTGATGACATGAAATGGTAGTTATGGTGGCTAGGTATGATACAAGGCATTTTTGAGTTTGTTTCTCATTATTATACAAGGCATCAGTTGAAGGAAGAACACAAAAAACCTTCGGGTTTTCTTCAACCACTTCCATTACCTACATTTAAGTGGGACGATATCTCAATGGACTTTGTGGTCGGGTTTCCTTATTCCCAGAGAAAGAATAAATCAATATGGGTTGTGATCGATTGGTTGATGAAATTGGATCACTTTATACCAATTCATGAAACATCAATGTTGAGGAGTTTGGAAATCTCTATATGAAAAAGTTTGTTTTTTTGAAAGGAGTTCCATCTACTACAGTATCTAATAGGGATCCTCAATTCAATTCTCACTTTTTGAGAGACCTTTAGGAGAAAATGGGATTTCACATCCGTTTGAGTATGATATACCATCTGCGGTTGGATGTCCAGATATAAAGAGATATATAGATTCTTGAGGATATGCTTCGCACTTGTGTTCTAAACTTTAGTGGAGCATAGGATTACCACTTGGGGATGGTTGATTTTTCTTATAAAAATAGCTACCTGTCCATGATCAAAATGGATCCTTTTGAGTCATTTTATGGCCAGCCTTGTAAATATCCACTATTTTGGATAATGTTTGGTGAATGTTCATTAGTTGAACCAAGCCAGGTCCATGAGAAAACATAAAATATTTAGATGATTCATTAGATAAAGTTTCAACATAGAGACAATATAATTCTTATTTTGATAATATCTATAGACCTTTGGAATTCTCAGTTAGTGACCAGGTGTTCTTGAAGTTTTCATCTCAGTTAGTTCATCGACGTCTTGGGAGGAAAGGGAAACTTGCTAGTCATTTTGCGGGAGATTGTGAATTTGTTGAGAAGGTGGTGAAATCTACTTATTGTTTGGAACTACCCCCACAACATTCATTGATATATAATGTGTTTCATGTATCTCAAGCCTGAAAGTATCTATCTAATCTATATCATGTTTTGAGTTGGAGTGATCTTGAAGTTCAAACTAATTTATCCAGGACTGAACAACAAGTTAGGATAGTTTATTCTAAAACCAAGGTACTTCTTGGGAGGATGGTACCTTTGTTTTGTGTGCTATAGAATCATAAATCTAATTCTCATGAGACATGGGAGAGGGAGTCACCGATGAGAGAGCAAAAAACTCATCTTTTTTTATATGGAATCTTCTTCATAGGCTTTTCGGGGACAAAAAGTTTGAGTGGTGGGAAGGTTGTAACATCTTGTTATTCTTCTGATTGGCAAATTTATAACATTATCATAATTTTCATTTTTCATTATCTGGGTCGGGCTGAGAATGAAATTAGAGGATACCTGTACTAGTAAAGTTAGATAATTGTTTGAATTTATGGTACAAAATATATTTGTTCTGAATCCTAGTGGAAATTTACATGCTATGTAATATAGTTACATGATATGTAAACCATAAATGAAAATAAATCCATTCTTCACAATAGGTGATGGGTTTTTTGGAAATTATGAGACTTATCAGTTAGATAATGTGTAATTGGGTTACATGTCATTTGAAGTCTTGAGGGTGGTTTTTAAACAGGTATCATGGCTGAAATTTTCATTTATTCCTCCTTTAGGATTTCTTTATCTCGACCTGGAGCCTTCCCCATGCAATTTTGGGACCCCCAACCCTTGTGAACCATTTCGTTTGGCATTTTATAATTGTTGTGATCACGATGTTTTTTCTCGTAAGCATTATTTAAGCCTCTACATCCCTTTCTCTAATCCTTCCTTTGAGATTGATTGACCATACAATGTTAGATGGATCTAAGCCCCATATTGTTGAATCTCATTTCTAGGTTGAGTTCCTAGATCTTTTATGCCTTCATTAGTATTGGCAAGTTTCGTTGTGGTCATTGTGTTTCCTGGAGGAAGGTAGGTCGTTCCGTCACTATGCCCAAATTATATTAACCCTAAATTTCTTAGTTTAATATCAATTTTTTTAATTAAGTTATTTTTTTCTTTGTATTAAATGGATTTCAATTGTTTTGTTGAAAAAACCCAATTCCATTGAATTTGGGTTTTTAAGAAAAATGGGTTTTTGGAATGATATTAGAAAACCCCAAATTCCATTGAATTAGGGTCTATTTTTAGAAATTTTGAGATTTAAATTGATTAATTTATATTTTGGATTTGATGGAAAATTTTGAAAAATACCTATTCCATTGAATTGGAGGCTTGTTTTTAAATTGCTGGAATTTGTTTGAAAATTAAATTATTCAATTAAATTGTAAAATTGTATTTTGAAATTTCATGGTGAACTGATTTCAAATCTCTATTTGTGAAAAATGGATTAAAATGGTTTGAAGAAAACCCAATGGTTTCATCTTTATGAAAAGGTGCGTTTTGATTAAAAAAATTATGGGTTTTATTAGGAAAATTTTCATATTTGAAATGGAGAAAGGGATTAATTGTATTTTAAGAAGTCTTGAAATACATTTGTCACTGCTATTTTTTAATAGATAAAATGAAATCCTTAAGTAGTTAGTAAGTTATTTTGGGTAGAAATTTATGATTTACAACATTCTAAAACCTTATATTAACACATCCCATTCAGTAGGAGATGGCGATGAGCCCCCTTTTCCTTAGGCCCAATGGGGTGTAAATAAATATTTTCCATTTCATAGTGTCAGGTCCCTATATCCTGGAAATATCATTCATATTTGGTATATGACCATGTTTCTTGATTTTTTATATTTCAAATGAATCTATTTAATTATTGTAAACTCCTTTACATGCCTTGATAATTCATATAATTTTTTTATATAAAAGTGTTTATTTAATACATTTGTGAAAAGTTCCATTGTTTTAGAAATATTCCATCATTTTAAAATGTGAAGGAATTACATAAAAGTATTTCCATATTTGAATTGTAAAGCATGGTTTGTTTAAGTATTATTTTGAAATGCCAACCATTTTTATTTAAAAATTTAAAGAACTTTCCTTGTTAATTTACTATTAACATCTGTTATGGAATCTTTTGCTGAAATACTACTGGGATTTGGAACACACTCTACTGTTGAATTTAAGTGTTTTTAGATTATCTCCTTCAACATTTGATCAAGGGAAATGGATCTTATAGAGGTTGTTATATCTATTGAACCATGTACTTGGTGAGTTTTATCTGAGTTGGGTCATGGGATGTTTTCATTATTTCTTGTAATTTGGTTATATCACTTTGGGATTTAATGCCTTTTTGAATTTTGGTACATTAATCCTAGTGGAGTTTCTTTTGATATGAATACTATATTGTTTTATTTTACTTCCAAATTTTTTGTGAAAAATTGTTCCCACTTTCAGTTTGTATGATTCTAGATTCTGGTCGTCGAACCATGGGGATTGGGAATATACTTAAGGCTATGTCAGGGACAACTCAATTATTGGGTTACCAGGGTAACCAGGTTGGTTTATGAGATTTCCCTAGAGGCTCTTTAGGTATGCAACCTGAGAGAGTTGTTGAATTCACAATTGAACTCATGTCAGGGGATGAGCTATTATCTATTCCACCGCATAGAATGGAACCGATAAATTTTCAAGATCTCAAGACTCAGTTGGAGGAGTTAGAGGATAAAGGGTTTATTCAACCCAGTATGTCACCTTGGGGATCACCTATGTTGTTTTCAAAGAGAGATGACAAGAGTTTATGCTTTTGTGTTGATTACCAGAAGTTGAAAAAGATGACTATAAAGAATCTCTACCCTCTTCTGTGTATTGAAAATCTTTTTGACTAGTTAAGAGGAGATCATGTGTTCTCAAAGATCAACTTGAGATCGAGATTTCATCAACTGAGAGTTTGGACATCTGAAATACCAAGGAATACTTTAAAAATTAGGTATAAATTATATGAGTTCGTCTTAATGCAATTTAGGTTGAGTAATTAACCAGTAGAGTTTATGGAATCGATGAAAATAATCTTTCATATGTACCTAGATTAGTTTGTTATAGTATTCGTCGATGGAATCTTGGTGAACTAAATGACTCATGATGATCATACCCAACATCTTGACATCATGTTGATTACACCGAGTGAGCATTGTCTATATGCTGAGATATCTTGTTGTCTGTTTTAGAATGACTAGGAACACTTCATGGGAGACATGATCTCGGAGGTAGGTGTGTCAGTGGATCTGAAGAAGGTTCAGGCAGTGGTATTTTGTGAGTAGTCCCAGAACATTTTCGATATCCATATATCTTTGGGGTTAGCTGGATATTATTGTGGATTCATGTAGTAATCTTCACATTTGACATTTCCACTTTCAGTATTGACCAAGAAAGGGATAAAGTTTTAATGGTCCTAAGAATATGAGGACGCCTTCCAAGAGTTAAAGGAGAATTTGAATTCTCCACCAATCATGATCCTACCCAATATAGGTGAGGAGTATACGGTGTATTGTGATTCTTTTGGGATCGGACTTTGAGTTTTGTTGATGCAGGGAGATTGAGTTGTAGTATATGGGTCTCAACAGTTGAGGCCACATGAATAGATTTACCCTATTCATGAACTCGAGATAATGTCAGTGGTTTATGCTATGACGTGTTAGAAGCATCATCTTTTGGGAGAAAATTTTACTGTGTATAAATATCAAAAAAGGTTAAGGTACATCTTCTCACAGTGAGTTTTGAATCTTTGATAGTGGATATGGGTTGAGTATATGCAGTCTTTTGATTTTGAGCCGGTATATACACCCAGAAAAGTTAATAGTGTGGATGACTCTTTGAGAAAAAAACTCATGCTCTGGAATTTCAGGAGTCTAGTACTGAGTGGAAAATGATGAATTTTCAAGATGAGGTGCATGTGGTGGTTTAAGAGATCCAGGACCAGATTTTTGTTGTGTGTCATAGTGCTAAATTGTTCTCAAAATAATTCTTCATCTTCTATTACCTGAATAGAAATAGGAAAGTAAATCTTCTTATTCTTAGCAGAAAATTGAATGTTTTTATTTATTTATCCAAAACCCATCTATCTAGTTTTCCATCTAATCTACCTTTAAGATATGTTCATTAGATAATGTTTGTATGGTGATGGTATGGCCAGTGATAGTTCATCCTCTCTCTCTTCTTATCCTTCTTCTTTCAATTCTTGTTCATATGACACTATCCATCCAATGTGTGTATTTATAGTGGCAGTCCATTCAATAACTTATTCTTATTCCTGTTCATTTAATCGCTGATTGATAAAGAAAATACATCTAGTATCCAGATGATCCCTTCTTCCTATCAATCATTCTGTACCTATTCTTCTAGTGTAACTTCTCTATTAAATATGTTATACTCTAACCAGTACCAATTTATCCAATCACTTCTTCCATACTTATTTCTTTTGGTCAATGCACTGATTCTCCATCAGGTGATTCCATTTTTTATATTACCCCTTCTCTATATAATATTTATTCTCTTGAAACATCATCTGAAATGTTAATTTATCTCACATTTTGTGGAAACTAATGTCTTACAAACTTTCAATTATTTATCATAATTCACATCCACACATTTCTCTTATCATCATATGCTTTTAAATTCATCAACACACCTTTATATAGGTAGTGGTTCTCAAAAAATTTAAGGCAAGGCACATGATTAATTTCAATATTCCCATTAAATATTACTAGAAACTTGCTCATTAACTTTCTCCCATTGACCAAAGTCAATATTAATGAATGATAATATTCAACTAGTATTCATAGGAAACATCCTTAGATATCTACATCAACATTCTTCTTAGATCCTCCTAAAATATCATCTAGAATAATAGTCATCCTTTGATATTATTGTAACATTGATTTTCCAAGTTAGTATCACCATAATTAATATGCTTATGAAACTTCATGAAGAAATTATAACTTTCTCTTTGGTATAACATTACAACATGTATTCCAACTGGAGAAACTTAATCCAGTGTTCTATTACAACTTTATAAGACCATATCAAAATTTTTCAAAAGATACTTCCTTTGTCTGATGAAATGATTCTAAAAACTTTTATATGACAAATATTATTTTTAGAAGACTCCATTCAATCTTCTCTTTGAATGTTTATTCTTTAAACTTTAATGGGGATCTTACTCAATATGGCGGGTTCTTGTATTTTCATTAGTTTTCCTTCATCTGATGAACCCTCAATGATCTATGTTACTCCTTCTATCTGATGGATTTATATATCTATGTTAGAAAACTATGAAATACTCAACCTGCTGAATTTTTGTCACCTTGTTTCTGATGAAATCACTCGAATAATTATATCAAATAAAACTATTTTACTACTATATCAACCTATATCTGATACCATACAAGGAAACTTCAATCTGATGAATATCACTCAAAAACCAATTTCTAATAACTTTAAATAGAAACATATTTCTGATCTAACTAATCTGAATCCTATTTAACCTCTATAAAATGATCAGCATATGTTTATTCTAGATTTTTTAGGAAACATTTGTTAGATAATTCATAATAATAAATCGACTATATTCATAACTGTTATTTTGTTTTATGTGCAACTTCATAAATATCTTCTATGCCCGATGATTTAGAAACTCTTCTCTAATCATTAAAAAATATCTTAATTTGATGATCATCACATGTTTCCTTTGTCTATTGGATTCATAATGAAAAAATTCCTTAATTATTTGAGAACTTCCTTAATTTTCATCTTGATCTTTGTACAAGTACATTTGGTAGGCATCATAAAAATCATGGTTCTACTTTAATCATCACTTCAAATTGTATTGTAACCATAGTTTTATTTTGATATCATCATGTTTTGAACATTACACAACCTCTCTATAATCTTCTTTAGGCTAAAACTAATTGATATCCCTTTTAGAGAATTTTCTCTTCTTCTAAATTTTAGCTCGTATCATAGCCATAAGGAATTTTGACATTTGATCAGTGAGAAATACATCAATTTAAAATATTTGATATTTTTTTATGATATTTATCTATATAATGTAACCATTAATATAATCAACGAAACATTTATTCCAACCAGTCTGCTAATCAACACAATCTGTTCAGATTAGTTTGATGTAAGTGTGAATGTTAGTTTAATGGGTTTTGAAAATTTCCACTATTTAATAATAATATACATCTTTGTCTCTCCGATTAGAATACGTAAGATTTCTTTTGAAAGTTTTATCCATTGGACTCTTTTTGATGACATTATAAAAGAATTTAAATTGGATACTTCATACAATAGCACAATTTAGAGACCTACTCCTAATGGTGCTACTCAAAAAACTTCATCTGAAAACCAAGGTATGATAATGTTCATCCTATCAGCTCATTTTTCTCTTTTCCTATATTATTTTCTATCCCCATATATTCAGATTTACAAAATTCTTGTGGAAAATCCATAAAAAAATATTGTATAGTGTTGCTAATTTTTTTTCCAATGATCAAGTATATGTTTCATATATTAAAAGAAACAAATCAATTTTATTAAGTAATTTCAAATTCATAAGAAGAAATTTTAACATTAATGTGATAATAGTATTTGAGAACATTATTTATTCTTTATTGATTAATATAAGAAACATCAACTCAATTACAAATATTGGATGCCTCAACTGAATTGTCTATAAACTAATTTAATTCCTCCTTCATTAGTATATTGATATCATTGACTATTGACATCAAATACTATCCATTTATAATAATAAAAACTCACACAAAAGTGGAACCTTAAATCTCTCCTTTGTATTTATTAGAAATACAAGTAATGTTATTTTCAAATGAATATGTCAATATGTGAATCTCTCTCATTTACTTTTCTAAACATTCATTTCAATTTCAACACCCTTATTGAAAATAAATACCAAGTTCATGGTAAAATTGTATCATTTCATTCTAAATCATTGTGTAATACATCATTTCACTTAAATTCTATATGATCTATACTAAGTGTTGAAAATAATAGGATTTTATATAGATAACAATGTTGTCCCTTACCAACTGTTCTTCATAACTCAGTAAATGAGTGGGTTGTCAACATTTATTCAAGGATAAATATAATAATTTAGATATTAATCATTTTTAAGACCGATCAACCGAAAAATCCTTCATTCACATCAAAATATCAATTAAAATAATTCAATTATATTTAGCAGGATAATAAAAATTTGAATAGTTCAGTACATTCACATTTATTATGTCATCAATTAATTCAATAATTCCTCTTTTGTGTCATGTTTTTTATTTTTTTAACTAAGGGTGGGATTTTTAGAAAAATTAACCATTTATAATGTAACAATTCTAGAATAATCTGATTTATATGAGATAAAGATTATGAAAACATCTTCACCTTTCTTAAAATGTGACCTCCTCAAGGATAAGTTTTATATAATCTTTATAAGTTATAATCTCTTAAACATAAATCATTTTGAAAATTCATGTTGATAATGATCCAAAATGGATATTTTCTTATGTGGATTTATAGACTTGATAGTTTCCACATCTTCACCATGGATGATCTTTTTATTAAATCTTTAGCGAATCATAAGAAAAATTCCATGATGGAAAGTACCTTATCTTGGAAAAAAAGTTGATATCCACTACTACTACTTAGGCTCTCCATTTGAGTATATGCCTCACATTCAATTTTCTTTTTTAAATAACAAAGGGTTATGAGAATTAGGTGTATCCCTCTTGATTGTTAATCTGAAAAACAAGGTTGAAATTATTTTCTCAACCAAGTTTCCCTATTTTCTCCAATATTCTCACTCTCACACCTAGACATCAATTTTGATTAATCCTATATAGATATTATCACTTATAAAATTTCCTTATGTGGGAACCTTCCTTATTCAAGATCTTTTAAATAACTTGTATCACCTGGTGAAGAATTCATCTTATTTAAAAACTCTTATTATAAAAAAATTATTTTAGAATAATATTTTGAAGTGTGTCTATATTTGGCTCACCTCACACACAAAACTTCTTCAACTTATTGTGGAATATTTTCCTTTCTCTTTTGTACTATCCCTTTCTTGTGATTTTACATTTTTACTCATATCCACCTAATCATCTAGCTAGATAAGTAACATATCATTAAGAACACTAGATGTTTCTTTGGTTTTTCCACATGGATTATTTTGAGTTCTATCCTTGTTATTAGTTATTTTATATGCACTATTCTTTAACTTCTTGGATTTAAAATCTAATGACTTCTCACCTTATTTTTTTAAATTCTTCTTTAGGGTAGTTTTATTTATAAAATTTTTCTTCTTACATCACAAGTATGATTCTTTATTCTTATCCAACTTCTACGGTAATATTTTCTTTGCATATTTAGATAAATTTCAAGATGAGCATGCACTATTCTTATGACCATCTTATTTTACAACATCATAGGCATTTTCAGTATTTACAAATCTCTTTTATGTTTTCATGATTTTCATACACTGTGGATGTTATTTATTCATCTCTTGATGGTCCCCCATAGGCATGGGATTACTTTATTCCATTGTATTTATAGTATTATACCAACAATACAATGTATAATTCCCAAATATATTACAAAACCAACATTGACAAAAAATAATTTGTATTTTTATATTAACTATATGATTTTATGGGCATTCTACATAACTTGATGGGATCTTCATGGTGAACCAACTTATATAATATTTTTTGTATCCAACCTAGTCAAGGTGATATGATTATTATCACCCTTTTTCATCCATACAAGCACTTTTTTTCTCTCTAATTTTCCCTATTCATGAAAACATATTTAGAAACATTATTACAAGATGTTATGGATGATACCTATTTATTCATAGATACTTGTGATATATCATTAAATGAATTCATGATATTATTATAAAATGTTATAGTTATTTTAACTTTCGAATCCTCAAATGATCATTGAGTAACAATATAAAATTTCTCCTTTATTTGTGAAGTCTAATTGTATTCTCAAAATTGGTGAACTATACTTCCAATTCAAGACATCTCATTTTGAAGGTGTTTTCTCAAGTCTTCAATTATAATAACATTATATTCAAAAACCTTATTCATTATTTTAACTTCTTCATCATTAAACTTTTATTTTTTTTCTTTAAAAAAGATTCAAATTCCTTAATTTTCTAAGATTTCACCTATAATTTAAAATCCTTGACATAAATTCTATTTTCAATCTTTTTTTCATGTGTATGGATCTATTATTTTAGCATCTTCTTGAATACATTTTTCCTTTTAACATAGTTGATCCATTTGTATTTGAACTATGAAGATAATATCTCAATAACTACTTTTATTACTCTAATGAAACCAATTTTTTGGGGAGATTAATATATTTTAAAACATTTCTTTGAAAAGACCTCTATAAGTTATATAATTCATCTTCCAATTGTGATATCACTTCTTGGATACATAGAAAGACTCCAAAAAAACTAGAGACTATTTATTTGGGAGCACAATGCAGAATATATCTTATTATCTTAACTAATATATCTTATAAAGTTATATATTTTTCATTGTTACCACTTATTCTAGGATATTCTTCTTGAGGAAAGTATTTACAAGAACTTTTACATACCTCATGTTCACTTGAGGTAGAAATATTATCCTCCACCTTAGTGGAACCTTGATCCACCAGCTCTTCAATTTCCAATCCAGATCAATCTTCTTTGTTAACATGGGATATAAAAACTGATAATTCATCTCCTTAGATAAGAGAGATCTCTTCTTTATATTGTTTTTATATTTCTTATTTCATATTGATCACGATCCTAGTAGAATTTTTTTTACCATAGATAAAATAATTCTCACAAAAACTACATTTCAATGTTAAAAAATGAAAGCAACTAAAATAATAAAAAGAGAATAAATAAACCATAGATAATCCAATATTTAAGAACCAAGGCATTAATACCAATTGATTGGTCCTCTATGGGATATACTGAACACTGAGAGACGGGTGGGGGAGTGATTAGATATTGTGAAATTTTGATCCAATTATAAATTTTTATCTATTTACTTCTCAGAAACAATTAGGATCATGATTTTTTTATTTCCTTTCCCTATCGTATATTAGTATATCAAATAAATTAAAATATGGAACATGATATTTTTACAAGTTTCACTACTAAATATTACTAGCTATTATTGCTGCATATGATGAAGATTATTACATAAATTCTCTACTATAATGTGATAAAAATTATAGTGGTTTGGATTGGAAATAATACTGATCCTATGAGTAATTACTTACATTTTAGGAGGGGGGTTGTAAATAATCATCAATCCTTATATTGTTGATTATATTTTCCTACTTTCAGATGATTTTTGGTTCTTTATATTACCAATGAAGATAATATTCCTCTTTTTCTTAAGTTACTTTGTAACAACAAGAAATTATTCCAAAATATGATACATCTATCGAATGTCATAGTATTTCAATATTCTACACATCCTTCTTCTTCACTTTTTACTTGTACGACAAATAGAATACATATTCTTTCTTACCAGTAGAAAACTAAAAGCTTCACTTTCTTTATTTGGAAGTTATCCATATGATACTACATATGATCTATCTTTCTAATATCTATATAAAAATGTTCATATGGTGATGATACACTCGTTGATAGTTCATCTGATCTCTCTCCTTCTCATTCTTCTTACAATACCTTTTCATCCTATATTTTCCGTCTAATGTGTATTTTTTTTGTGGCAGTTCATTCAATACATTCTTTTTCTTATTAATTTCGATCCCATCACCAATTCATAAGAAATCTATATTCAGTATCTAGTTGATCCCTTCTTTCTATTATTCATCACATATCTATTTTTATGGGGGAACTAATCCATTTGATATCTTATACTCTATCTGGTACCTATATATTCGAATAATTCCTCCCTATTTCTTTACTTCATTTAGTGCACCGTATCTCTATATAGTGCTTCCGCTCTGACAAGTACTCATACTCTATCTGATACTTCTTATCTAGAAAAATTGGCATAAATGATAATTGATTTCATTATTTTTAATCAAAAATTTCTTATGGGTTTTAAATTATTTCGAGTAATACACATCCAAACACTTCTCTTCTCATCACATAATTCTAAATGTATCAACCCCCTTTATATAGGCAGTGGTTATCTATAATTTCAGGGTGATGCATGTAAATAATTTCAAACTTCCCACACAATATTTTCATTGACTTTCTCAGAAACTTTCTCATATTGATGAAATTGACTCTTCCTAAAATATAGGAATTAATTAATCTTCATTGGAAACATCCTTATATCTCAGAATAAATGGTATTGTTGAATAATATGAAAATATCAATTAAAATCAAAATCTTACTTTGTGATGATTGTTACATTGATCTTCAATATTAGTATCACCAAAATTAATTTCTTTACAAAAAATTTATAAAGAATTTTGAACATTCTATTCAGCACAACATTATAATCTGTTTTCTTTCCATTGAAACATCCTTCAGTATTCCTTTACTTATTTATAGGAACATATCAAAATATTTTTCAAGGTAGTTTCTATAATTGATGACATGATTCATAAAACTTTCATCCCATAATTTATTTTTTCCTAATAATTTGTTCAATATTTACTTTGAAAGTATAGTCAACATAATTTCATAGGGCTCTTCCTCAATCAGAGGGGTTCTCAGATGTTTGTTAGTTTTCCTTAATCTGATGGACCCTAAGATATCTTTGATACTCCTTCTATGTAATGGATTTATATAATTATATTATATGAATTTTTAATATTCATTTCATGTATTTGTATCACTTTGTATTAGATGAAATATCTTTAATACCTCTTTTTAATGAAACTAATCAAAGAATTCATAAACCTATCCACAATACCTTGCATGGAAACTTCAGTGCATTGAACATCACTAAAAAACCTCTATTTGATAACTTTATATGGAAATATCTGTCTGATCCAACTTATTGAAATACTTGTCAACCTCAGATCAATGATCTACATATGTTTCTTCTAACTTTTTTAGGAAACATTATTCTAATATTTTAGAATCCTTTATATTCTATCTTCAAAAATATTCTTCTATTTGATGTACTACATAGGAAACTTCCTCTCTGTCCTAGTATTTGAGAACTCTTCTCAGATCATTTGAAAATATCTTTCTACGATAATCATTACCTATTTCCTATGTCCATTTACTTCAAAAGGGAACCTTTTCTCTATCATTCAGGAACATATTCTCTTTACATATTGATATTTTTATAATTCTATGTGATATAATTCATACAAACCATTATTCTAATTTAATAATCACTTAACAATGTTCAAAAACCATAGTTCTACTTTGATATATTCAAGTTATGAATGTTGCAAAAACCACTCCACAATATCTTTTGTACTTAATATGATTTTACACTCTTTAAAATACTTTTATCTTCTTATATGTTTACCTTTAATCATATTCATAAGGATTTTCAATGTTTTATTAGTGATAATTACAATAATTAGAAACATATAATCTAGATTTCAAATCACTATCTATCAAATGTAACTATGAATCTAACTGGTAAGACATTTTTTTCCAATAGTTGGATAACTGAATCAGTTTGTTCAAATTACTCCAATATTATTGTGAATGTTCCTTAAGTGGTTCCCAAAACTTCCTTTTATAAATTATATTTTTCATATTTGTATATTCTATTGAATTATGTAAGATATCTTTGGAAATTTTCATCCGATGGATGCGTTTTGATGTCATTATAAAATTCCATCTATTTGATAATCTATCCAATAATATAATTTTTAAACCATTATTTGATGGTGCTACTTAGATACCTTAATCTGATAACCTAGGTCCCATCAATTTCATCTAATCACCATGGATGGCCTCCATTCAATCATATTTGTAATCTCCATCAATTCAGCTTCCAAAACTTCTTAAGGAAAATCCATAAGGAGACCTTCTAATGTTGATAAAAAACATGTTTCTCCAATAATAAAATTTATTTTTGAGACATTAGAAATAGCTAATAAATTTTCATAAGTAAATAAAATTAATCAAAAGAAACTTTACCTTTTGTGGAATAATAATACTTGAGAACTTCATTTCTTCTTTATTCATTCATCCATGATACATTAACTCGGTTACTAAGCTTGGATGCTTTAACTGAAATTTCCAGAAACATCTTTCTTTCTTCATTATTCAACATACTGAAATCACTTACTATTTAAAATAAATACAACTAACACACAAATTGGGATATTAAACACACTATATCCAGTCCCCAAGGTCCATATTTGGGTGAAGTGACCACACTATAGTGGAAAAAACTAGGTTGAGGTGATGGTAGTTTCAAAATTCAAAATATATGTATAGCTTCATGATATTTTTGGGAGGTTACTCCAGCCACATGAAACCTTAATGTATGGTTTTAATGCATCTTTTGACTTGATTTACCTAAATTAAACCAATTTTTTCTCCTTCCCTTTTCATGAATTTTAGATTAACCATGATATTGGAAGTGGTTCTGGGAATTCCATATTTTATAATGGGGTTTTTTGGTTCCTCTTAGCTTAGTTATTATTATCCCATACTAGTAGATCAATGTAATGGAGTTAGATGTTATATTTCCCTAATCATTGTGTGAAGATCATTGTGGTATAAAGTTTAGTTCCCCCCCTTCAATTTTGAGGATATTGAATTCTGGTTTTATGATATAATTTCCCTAATTTAATACCTTCGCTTTCTACTCCAAGATACTTATTTATTTTTGGTTATGGATCCCTTGTTTGGTTTTTGATGATACTATGATCGAGGTAGGTGGATTCATAATGAAATTGTAATAAATTGAAACTATTTTTTCTTTTTTTTATTTGAAATATATCTTTAATTGATCTCTTAAGCATGTATTGATATTGTAGATAAATATTTTGAAAATATAAGGGTGTGTGATGTAACCATATTGAATATGGTTTTAAAAACAAAGTGTTTATATATATAAAATGATTTTAATTGAAATTAATGATTAACATATTGATTTTGATGATAAATTTTAGAGAAATAAATTCATAAAATGTTTTATGTATTTTCAATGAAATGAATTGTTTTGAACAAAATGAGTTTTGATGAAAATTATTTGATATATTTTTTTGAAATGAAATCGCATGTTGAATATGTGATTTGGGGTTTGTTGAAAAAAGATTATTTAATGTGACCGGAAATGAATTAATTCCCCCTTGATTTATTTCTTTGAACCACATGGGATTCTGTGTAGTTAGGTTGGATTTATAGAAAATGAATTCTAGGAATTAATTGTATCTACATAGGAATATAATGATGATGAAAATGATAACTAAATTATGATTATGGACTGATGTTTATTCAATATGGTGGATACCTAATCCACCCAGGACTGAGATCTAGGGAAGTGTGAACCCCTAGATATATATTTAATTGATAATTTCATGAATCCTTGAGAATTTATCTATCAAAAAACAAGACATGCAACTATGGTTCTATGATTTAAAATGATATATAAATGAAAATGTTTATAAAATGATTTATTCATTACTATTTTATGGAAATCATTATTCATTCACCTTTAACATTATTGATATTTATTTCCACTAAAATGATTTGAAAATAAATTTTTATTAAGCATTTTGTAATATAATACCATACCATGTTTAATTTCAAATTGATCTTATTTGTTTTATTTTATATAAAATTCTTGGGAAATATCTTGGTGGAATCCCACTTGTCTAATATTTTTCACACCCTAAGTTTTCCTTTGGATATATGTAGAAATTATTATTTTGGTTGAGGATAACAGAAGGCATTTCTTGGTGATGATGGTTGTTCTTGATATTAGGAATTTAGGAGTTGGCGGTGTTAGTTAGAGTATGGGATCCATATGTTACAAGAAGATATTGTGTGATATATTGGTTTGTTAGTTTCTTTTTGATCTTTGTACACACCACCTTTGTGGTAATTTTCTCATGAATGTATATTTTCATACCAACTATTATTTTATATTATTATACAATGACTATGTATTTTTTTATTTCCTTTATGGATAAATTTTCCCCTAGATTATTTTTGATGTTAGGAACTATTCATCAGCCCATAAGAATTGGGAATTCTCTTCGGGCCGCGTCATGGATGACTTGGTTTCCAGTTTAGTGGGTTATTTAGGTTGGTTCATGAAAAACTTGTATCAATGGTATTTTATGTATCTTCTTGGATGTTGGTATGTAGTTCCAAATGCCTTGATAGGAAATATATAATAATTTTAGACATAAGGGGTAGGTTACGAGTGAGTGCCTAGATAAATCTCATCATAGTGATCCTTAATTTACCATGGGTGGTTGGGAAAAGATAATTTGATTAATAAATTGATATTATTATAGTATTTTCCAAAACCTATATATGAGGTTTGTTTTTAAAAGTTGTGTTTTGACTGAAAAAATTGGTGTCACTATATATCTTGTCTAATGTTTTTTTATTATCAATGGAGTTTTTCAATACCATACAACCAAGAATACATCTGATCATGATTCAAGTTAGAGATACTAATTAGCCACAACCATTGAACCCTCCCACTGATCAAAACCTAATAGAGGTGGTGGTTCATGTGATAAAATATATGGTCCAAGGGGATGCACCTTCCACCATTCAGGCTACAAAGGTAGAAACCCGAAGGGACAATAATAAAGTTCATAAGCAAAATTTTCTTCATTAGAAACCACTATATTTTTAGGGAATAAATGATCTCCAGGAGGTAGAGTATTGGTTGGGAAAGATTGAATGACTCTTTTAGTTATTAGAGATTCTAGATTATATTAAGGTGAGTTATTCCATATTCAATCTTTAGGTGCCCAACAGGAGATGGTGGGATGCTATATTTATGGAAAATAAGAAACATGGATTGAAGTGGAAAGACTTAAAGAACCTTTTTTATGGAGAAGTTTATTCCAGATTCAATGGTATTCGATAATTCTATAGATATTCTCAACCTTCAACGAGGTGATTGTATAGTGAACTTGTATGCTAATCATTTTTCTAAACTTGCTCAGTTTTCACCTGAGGTGGTTTAAATGGAGAAGATGAAGGACCCAAGGTTTTATATGGGTATTAAATTAGATATTTGATCTCATGTATTTATGCCAAAGCCTAACTCATATTAAGGTGTTCCCAATAAGTATTTGATGGATGAAATTGACTTGTATGGTAATTTGGGGTTGACTGGAGTTCTTCTAACTCCTAGTGGAAGCTTTATAAGATATTTTATGGGGAATATAAAGAAAAATGAGCCTCATAGTGGAAGTAGTGGTGGTGGCCCTTGACAAAAAACTTCTATCAAATTTTCTATAGTTTCTTTTAAATACACACAATATAATTCGTAATAGGTAAATATTGGTCATTGGAAGCTTGCTTTCCTGGAGAAACCGATGATTTTCAAATAATTCAAAGGTTCGTGCCACTTGTAGAGGTTTTTACTACCCCACATAGTGTAATGATATTTAAAGTATCAAGAGGATCTATGTAAAAGTAAAATCAGTTAATAAAAATGGTGTTCTAGACATAGGATTTAGAAACAAAGATACTTCACACAGTGAAATATTCTCCAGTGGTAATTGATGTGTGTCTTGTGATAGTGATAGGTACTAATTTTATTGCTTAATTGTTAGTAATTACTTTATTTGATAGTGGTTCCTATCATTATTTCATATCAGCTCACACAATATACATTTTCAATCTTCTAATGAATCTAATGTATTATATGATAGATATTGTGGAAACTATTGAGATGATGGGAGGGTATGGTCTCTTATTCCCCTCATTTTATTTATTTTTATTAAAGACTAAGATTATCTGGGAATTTTTAGTTATTGAAATGAAACCCTGAGATGTATCATTAAAATGGAATGGTTGGTTTCTCAGAAATCTTGAATTGAATATTATCATATGTGGGTTTCCTTTTCTTTCATTGATGTTGAGTTTAATGTATTACATGGAGAATGGGACTCAAGGGATATTCCGGACGGACCTCATTTATGGAGTTAGGTAAGATCATATTTTTGTTTGCTATTGAATTGTAATATGAATCTTTTTATTGTGAACTGCCTCTAGTATCTATTGCATTTTCAGAAGTTTTTCCATTATACTTTTCGAGTATACTGTTAGATAGGGAAGTGGAGTTCTATATTGACCTAGTTAAAGGCACTCATCCCATATATAGTCTTTCCTAACATATATAACTAGATAAACTGATGGAGATAAAGAATTAGTTGGATGACTTGATGTCTAAAGGATTCATTCAACCCATTGCGCTGCCTTGGGAAGCACCAATGATTTTTTGAAAAGGCCAGTGGAATCATTTTCAATTTAATTGATTAATGAAATCTAAATTAGGTTAGGGTTGAGAAAAAGTATCTATTTCCCTCTATTGATGATTTATTTGATTAGATAAAATGGGTGAAGTGGTTCTATCTTTAGTCAGCTTACCACCTGCTTAGGGTCAAAGAATCTGACAATCCAAATACCATATTTTGTAAAAGGTATGGAAATTAAAAGTATATTTTTATTAAATTTGTCTTGAATGATTCTCTTAATAAGTTTATGGAATTGGTGAATAATATTTTCCACCAGTATCTAAACCTTTTCATTATTGTATTCATGGATTGCATCTTGTTTTATTAAAAAAATGGCAATGATCATGCACTTCATTTAGGATCCGTTTTAGACATCTTGAGGAAGAAACAAATTTATTCTATGTTTTCAATATAGAAATTATATATTTTTGAGGTTAAGTTATTATGGAATGAAGTTCCAAACCATGGTATCTCATTTTACCTAAAAAGGTGAAAGCTTCTACATCTTAACATAAAGCATACAATGTATTTTATATTTAGAGATTTATGGTCTTGGTAGGCTATTATAATTGGTTTCTGAATGATTTATCTAAGTTGGATTCTACATCAACTGATCTCAGTTAAGTAGATAGTGATGTTCATTTAGGATTTAAAATGTCATACTTTGATGAGTTTAAGTGTTTTTTTACTTTAGCTCTAGTGCTAACTCTTCCAGAGGCTGGGTAAGGCTATGTGATTTCTTATGATTTTTCAATTTCAGGTTTGGAATGTGTTCTCAAACAAGATACTCAGATGGTGTCTTATGGTTTCTTGTTATCTTTTTTCCGCATGAGATTAACTATCAAACATACAATTTTGAACTCACAGCTTTGATGAAAACCCTTAATTGTTAGTGAAACTACCTTTTCAATGTAAAGTTTACTATTTAAATAAATCAAAAGAGACTGAGTTATAAATTTTCATAGAATTATTTGAATATCTGATAGAGTTTATGGTTAGAGTACCTAAAATATTTCAAATCTGACATTTCCAATACCCCTAGGAAGGGGGATGTCATTTGAGATGCTCTTAGAAACAATATTCTATCCCAAGATGTGAAGGAATCTTGAAAGAAGTGTAATATCATGGTCCTTTTTTATCTCATGAATTTGGGAGTCCAAAAGTATGAGACCATGTTTTTTCTAGTAAGTGTTTAGTTGACATCATCTCTTCTTGAGGTGTTCCTCTAGGAGCATAATCTTGATGAAAATTTTTGAGGAATTAAGAATTCTTTATATGGTGGGGAGACCATCATAGAATGGTCTTTATCTCTAATATGACTTATTTAAATTAGGAAATGTTATGTTATTTATTATCCTATGGGAAAGGTTGTGTTGTTTATTTTTCATCATTACTAGTGGGTGGTGAACCTAGAAAGGAATAAGATGTTTTATGATATGAGGCATCGATTATAGTGGAAAAGTATGAAACATGAAATCATTGATTTTGTTTCTCATTATCATACATATCAATAGATTAATTTTGATCATCATATGACTTATGGATTACTTCAAAACCTTCCTATATCCACTTGTAAAAGGGATTATATATCAATTGAGTTTTTTTTGGTTGTTTCACACTCCTTGAGAAAATAATTCTATATGTGTAGTGATTGAAATATTAACCAAATCAACTCGATTTATTCCTATTTATGATACTAATAAATTTTAGGATTTAAGAAACCTATATGTGCAAGAGATTGTTAGATTTGAAGGATTTCTATAAGATACTATTTCAAATAAAAATCCTTGGTTCACATCTTATTTCTGGAGAGTCCCGCAGGAGGTGATGAGACCCCAGGTCAAGTTGGGAAAAACATACCATCCTTATATGGATGGTCAAACAAAGTAGGATATACATATTATTTAAGACCTGATTATTTCTTGTTCCCTTGACTTTAATGTATCATAATATTTTCATTTGGGATTGCACACATTTACCTATAATAATAGATAATAGTTCCATTAAAATGGAACTCTTTGAGTCCTTTTTTGGTTGTCCTTGTAAATCTATACTATATTGGTTGGAGATTTATGAATCTTCTCAAGTGGGGCCTAACTTGGTCTCAAAGACAATAAAAAAGATCTAGATGATTTTTAGAGGTTAATAAGTATAAGTTTTATGAATATCCTCATCGAAAAACATTGGAGTTCTTAGTTGGTGACTAGGTGTTCCACATATCTCATATTAGGAAGTATCGCCAAGATCATGATATTTCCCAAATATATATGATTAAGAAGTATCTCCTAGATCTATCCTATGTTCTGAATTTGAATTATTTTTTGGGTTGAGATGTATCGATGGTCAAGAATCCATTGAATATCATTGAATCCTAGACTAGTTTTGTTTATAGAAAATCAATTTTGTTGGTTAAAGTGTAATAGAAACATGGACCATATTTTCATGAGACTTGGGAGAAGGATTCATTTGTGAGAGATAAGTTCTCTAATATATTTTTAGACTAGATTTTTTGATAAAGCTTTATAGGGGAATAATTTTTCTTGGTTGGGATAATTGTGACATACTTTGGGTCATAGGTACATTTTATTTTGATAATTTAGCTGGTAAATTTAGATTTCAGAAGTGTTGGAGGTTCATGGTGGATTAAAATAGGTTTTAGGACATTTTTTGTAGAACAGTATAGACCACATCTGTGGTGTTCCTTTAAGTATCCTCTGTAAAACTGGTGAGGGAAAACACCCTACAATGATGTGTGATCTTTGGTGGAATACAACGTGATTCTTCCTTTTGACCATGAATATAGGGACATCACTATGCTATGATGAAGGTATTAGAGAGTTCAAAAAAGGTCATACTTTAGTACAAGACCATGGCCAGTTCCCATGGTCTATCTATTGGGTGAAAAAACCACACTATAGTAGGAAACACTGGGTTTTGGTGATGTTAGTTTCATAATTACAAACACATGAACGATCTCCTGATCTTATAGGGTTGTTACTCCAGACATATATAACATTAATAGTGTGTTTTAATGCATCTATTGACTCAATTCCAAATGTTTACTTGAATTTCATATTTATCATGTCCCATGAAGTGTTTCTAGGAATTACGTCTTCTATAATAATTTTTTGGATCCTCTAAACTCATTTATTATTCTTCATTTCTTGGATATCAATGTAAGGGAGTTATAGGTTTTCTTATATCGATATTTTTATACGGATCTTTGTGGTATGCAATTTAATTTTACATTTTAATTTCAAGGATTTGAATTCTATTTTGGTGATATAAATTCCTTGGTTTAGAAACTCCTCTTACTACTATATGATCCCTATTTCTACCTAGTTATGGATTCTATGTTGGGTGTTTGATGATATCGTGATTGAGGTAGGTGGTTTCATAAGTAATTTCCATCCAATTGAAACTTTCATTGCTTATTTTATTTAAAATGGATTTTCAATTGATCTCTATTGTATGAATTGATATTATTGATTAAAATTTTCTAAATGGAATGGTGTTTGATGTAACCTCTTAGATAAAACTTTCGGAATAAAGTGTTAATTTCAAAAAAATGATTTGAATTTAAATGAATGATTTGAAGAATTATTTTGATGATTAACATTTTAGAAACAAAGGAATGCAATTTTTTATGGGATAGGAATGAAATAAATTATTTTGAAAGGAAATATTTTTGATTAAAAAAACTTGATGTTGGTTTTTAAAATAAAAAAGGAATGTTGAAAATATTATTTTGGGATGAATCAATGATTATTATTGAAATTTATTTAAGACGAATAACTTTCCCGATGATTGGTTTCTTTGAAACAAATGGGAGCCTTGGAAGTTAGGTTAGATATCTAGGACATGCATGGTAGAAACATATTATATCTACCTAGAAATAGGTAGATGACAATAAAATTATGTAAATTATGATGATGGAATATGGTTCATTCATTGGGGATGAATACCATTCCCCATAAACCTAATATACAAGGAAGTGTTCACTCTTTGATCTTTATTTCACTAAGATGTGTGAGGATCATTGATATTTGACCTAACCTAACCATGGGATTTGTATCCATGGTTCGATGACTGAAAATGATTTATAAAAGCCAATGTTTATAAATTTTTTTATTTATGTATGTTTAATGACTATTATTATTTACTCTTATTTTATATGAATATTTAATTCTTATTATGGAAATTATTTGAAAAACAGGTTTTATTAAGAATTGGGAAATATAATACCATTCCATTATTTATATAAAATCGATCATATTTGGTTTATTTGATGTAGACTTTTTATGATATATCTAGGTGGGATCCTACTAGGATACTATTTCTCACACCATAAATATGCCTTTATTCACATGTAAACTAAATTCTTATAGGTCTTAAAAAAGTGAAAGAACGTCCTAGTAATGTTTTGTGTTCTTTATAGTAGTAATTTGTGAGTTGGAGACTTCCGAAGGATTATATAATCCATATGTTACAGGATGATCTTGTGTGATGTTCCAGTTTATTTGTTCCTCTTTGGGCTTTGTACTCACCTAAATTATGGTACATTTCTATTGCAGATTGTATTTTCATAACAACTGGTCATATGGATTATTATAATATACCTTCAATTTTATTGGTTTTTTATTGTGGATAAATTACCCCTTAATTGTTTTTGATTCCCAAGAGATAGTCACCAACATGTGGGAATTGGGAATTCCATTTAGGCTTTGTCAGGGAAAACATGGGTTATAGTTTTATGGGTTATCTAGATTGGTTTGTGACATGTATAAGTAAAACTACAGTGAATAATTTTTTTGATGATGTCTAGTAATTATAAGATTCCATAGAAGGAAAGTTCTATATTTTCCCACGATAAGAATATTATGTTTCAGACTACTAATAAAGTGAATAATGATTTATTTTGTTTAATGATGCATAATATCTACAACAAGATATCTTATTTTGAAACTGGTAATGGAATTTAATAGAATATGGTGGTTAATAATTTAATAAATTCTAAAGTTCTTGAAATAAAAAGAACTATGTTTCATGTAGAATATCAAGAATTTTATTTTCAACTCATAGATACAATTTCTCAGATGCATAAACACTTCATGAAAACCATGAACAATTTTCAATCACTTGGTGAGAATGATCTGGTAGATTATTTGTTGGTTGAAAAATTCATATATATAATTATGAGGTAGTGGGAAGAAAAGAGTAAAAATATTGATGATATGAATAATTTTACTTTGCTAGGACTTGATGATTTTATCGATAATATTATGCCATATGAGAGTAGAGTAAATAGATATGTTGAGAAAGAAAATAAGAAGAATGGTGTGTCATTCATGTCTACTTTTGGTAATGTTATTTAGGGAGTTTTCAACCCTAGATATAATCCTGAAAGAGGTAATCAAAACGTTCATGATATTCTATAAATGAAGAATCTATTAAAGGTGATATTGCTAAGATAGTAATAAGGATAAATAATATTATTTGAAATAAAAACTTGTGGTATTATTATTTAGAATATAGAATAATGAAGCATGAGAAGAGGAATCTTTAGATGTTTTTTTGATATAAATGTAAAATGACTATCCATATTAGAATATATTTTTTGAGATTGTAGTGGAATGATAAAAATTCTACAGGAACTTCTAAGAGAATATATAATAGGATTCTAAAAGCATTGGATATTTGGATTGCAAGTGGATATGACCCAAATTTTGATAGTTCATAAAAAAATTGGAAATGATAATAAAAATATTATTGGATTCTATGAAAATATTCCTAAAGATGATAAATTTATTATTTTGAAGGTAAATACTAAATATCTTACCAATTTAACTTTATATTTTAAATTTTGTTAAACTTTTGATGATTTTTATTCAACTACATCTGATGATCAAAAAAAATCATCGGATATTGAATATGATTTTCATATGTATGAAGAAATGGTGAGATGTGTAACTATTGTGGAGAAATAGAATAAAAAATTGAATAATAATAATGATTTTGATAAGTCTGATATTTTTAAATTAGATATAAGAATTTTAAAAAATAATTATGAAATATATAACCTTTCATCTAAAATAGAGTCTAGGTCTAGTTAATGTTCATCCTCTGATGATTATAATTTTGATTTCTTTATTAAATATAATGTTTTTAGTTTGAGGAAATTATTATCTAACATAAATTAGAAAAATAATTTTTTTTAAAAGAATTATAATCAAATAAAACCATATTGAAATTATAATGGGATTGGTTTTACTTTCGATACATCTCATCTTTATTCTAATTAATTTATTCCTAAAAGTGAACCATTTTGTACAAAATAAAAATTGGGAGGTCATTAGAGAATTTTTTTCCTTAAATCATGTTCAATTTTTTTTTCATAAATCATTTAATTCAATAGAACTAGAAAAAATTGAATATAAAATCTTTGGACACGTTTATGTTTGTAAAATGTTATTTTCTATGTTTTAGATACCCAAGAATGTTTGGGTACCAAGATATTAGTCTTAATAATTTTTAGGAAATAGGTTGAGCATGTATGACTAGAAAAATTGGTACATGGATAGTGGTAATTTGTGACATATTATAAGAGATAAGCATAACTCCCAAAACATTAAAAAGTAAAATGGTGGTTGAGTTACTTTTAGAGAGAACATATAGGTTGGAATAATCAAAATCAACGGTGTATCTTTTCTTAAAAAATATTAAATTTTTAAAGTTTAATAGTTTTTGGGATATAATAGTAACCTTATTAGAATAATATAATTATTTTATTATGGTTCTATTGTAAACTTAAAGAATTATAAATTCACTATTCAATTTTTTGGTTGAAATTTTTCTCTATCTTTCGATAAGAATGAGAATGATTTCACACTTTACATAAAAGATCTTACAAATAGTAAATTTTACTCATTTAGGTATTATTGAGAATTTTTCATGGCTTTGGCATAGAAGGTTAGGACGTTGTAACATTCAAATTTTAGCTAAAATTTATAGGAAAGGTTTTATTAGAGATATAATTGGCCTTATGTTTAACTCCACTAAAATACATTATCCTTATCAATATGGTAAGAAAAAACATCTAGTTTTAAATATGTTAGTGAAATATCTACTTTAATGGGATTGAAGTTAGTCAACATGTATTTTTTTGGTCTTAGAAAAACTTTTATCATTGTGGGAAATATCTATTTGTATATTATTTTTTATGATTATACTAGATTTTCTAGGAATTATTTTATAACTTGAAAATCCAAATATTTCTTTTTTCATTACAAATTTTCTTACTACTATTAAAAATGTGAAAATATACCTAAGATTACAGTCTATAGTGATCATGGTGGTGTGTTTCAAAAAATGAATTTTGAAATTCTTTTAAAGTAATAAATGTTTTTAACCATAAATTCTCTTTACCTAGAACACCTCAACAAATTGAAGTAGTTGAATAAATATGTAGAATTATTTAGGAAATGAATGAAAAATTATTGAGCAAATATTATATTACTAGAAAAATTTGGGTTGAGGCTATGAGAACTAATTTAAATACTATAATCCAAGTTTTATTTAATAATTTTCTTAATAATAATATTTATGAGTTGTGGACCAAAATAATTCTAAAATATTCCTACTTTAGTGTGTTTGTGTGTTATATATTTATCCTGGATACTAAATATTAACATTGAAAATTTGATCCTAAAGATGATAAATAAATTTTCTTGGTTATTCTACAATTATAAAGGAATGTAGAATTTTGAATAATTTAACTACTTTATTTAAGTAATGAAATCATTTAAGCTTTGATGAAACTGATCCAATTTTTTTTATAATGTTCTCGGTTGTCAAATATTTATATATATTTTTTTGAAACAATTTCAATTCATTTATCAAATGTTAAACTACATCCATCAGTTGTGAAACATCTAAAAGTTAGATAAATGGATTTTAATTATCCAAAATTTACTTAAAATATTTATATTTATTTTTTGAAACAATTTCAATTCACTTATCCGAGTGTTACTTGAAACAATTTCAACTCTTTGTTAGAAGAATTGAAACCTAGTCCTCCAAAAAATCTTTATTCCAAAACAAGTAACACTCTCAATATTGAATAATTATAGTATAAGTATTATATTCAATGTATTATTTCCTTACTTAAACGATCCAGATGTATTCATGAACTTACATAGTTATGATCTTTAATATATAATCAATCAGAAACAACAAAATATTTTTAAATCAAATATTCCATAAATCCCTTTGTTGATATTGAACTTTGTCTTCTAACAAGGAACACCTAATTACATTCTTCCCTATATCTATCATATTCTTAAATATTCTATTTTTTCAAATATTCACAATAATCTATCTTCTATATCTTGGTAATTATGAAATTCAAATTAAATGAAGCAACTTCCTCTCGAATTATAACTTTCATTACTTCAAATCTATCCATAAGATTTTTTATAAGAAAATCTACACTATTAATATTTAAATAGGTTGTTGATGGATATATTAGAAACTAATAAACCTAATTTAAAATTCCAAATAATTAATTATGATAAAATACTCTTGATTTTAAAAATCATGATGTGATTAAATAAATCACAACATGAAAAATTAGTTCCTTATTTAATTTTCTTAAACTACTTATAGTATCACTAGATATCATTGATCATCATGAAGTGGTATTGTTTTTCATATAAATTTTCTTGAACTTTAAATTTAATGAACTCCCTTTTTATATCATGATCTGAACATCCAAATTTATTTTATTCATTCATGTTATGACACTAAGATTCATGGTTTTTTACTAATTATAATTATAAAACAACTTTGAGATTAACCACCATGACCTTCCTTCTTACTACATGGCCTGTATGTTATGGCATGGTTTCTATAGTCACAACATGATATTCATATCATGGTGTAATCAAATTATGAAAATTACCAATTGTGGTGTGAATCCCTTCCATGGAGAAAACATCACAAATAACTCATATTAACTACCCTTATGACATTCCTATATGACACTTATGTAAAAATTAGTTACCCTCACATAAGATCCGTCCTGATTTCCATAATTCCCATGATACTATAACCTGTTTTATATATGTATTTTTTAAATAGAAACTCCATCATTCATGTAATGAAATAAATATTATTTCTATTTTACAACCCCCACTTATTATACTATGACCAATGAAATAACTTTCATTCTATTACAATATATCTAATTATTCCATGACATTTACTATTACAATTTGTATGAAAACTATTTCTACCACATAATGATCGACCTTCTAATGATGTTCATATTATCATTAATATTTTTTTATTGATAATATAAATAATAAAATATATGTGTAATATATATCAATAACATTTTATGATTGATAATAACCCTTACATATATTGAGATTATTTTTTCCTATTCCGATTTTATGCATATTTCAAAAATCCTTACATATCCTCAATGTAGTTCAACATATTTCCACTGAAACAACTTCAACCATAGAAACCAAGGATTTTAACATGAAATGTATGAGCCTTGTTATTTATTATTGGAAAAATTACTAACTGAAACACCTCCTAAAATGACCATGTCATCCATATAGTTTCATTTTTTAGACCTTCTCCATGACATAAAAAATATTACCTTGGCTAGGTGAGTGCATCCCATACAAAAATTTCTCACCAAAATCTGATCTTATTCTAGAAAATATACTCATATTTTGAAACCCCAATCCTCTTCTAAAATTCAAGGTAACATCTCACAGGTTATAACTATTATACTATTAAACCACCAATGACTACTTATTGTTATTTACATCAGATGAAACATGTAACATCCCCTGGTCATAGACTACTATCCAGTGTATTGACTAGAGCCTATACATAACCTTAGGCACACATCCTTGTATGATAGAGGCTGTCAACTTATAGTTCTATTATAAGGTATTACTAATGGAATACTATACCCTCATCTCAAAGTTAAATAATATTAAAAATAACCAAGAATCATCCATAATAAAAACTAGAGTATTCATAAGGAAATGAAACATATCCATCAGTAATAATGGATGTAAAAGAATACATTCATGAAAACACATGGTTATACCGGAAAACATAAAAATACCAACCACTTAGCTAATAAAATTTACAAAAAAATAAAAAATAAAACGAAAGTTGGCTTTTCTACCATCCCCAAGACACATCACATCCATTTCATGAATTTATCCAAACTATATTGTTTAATGATATAATATTTGGCATTTTCCCTTCTAAAACCCACAATGATGAGATCTGATCCAGTACCAAACTGGTATGGTTCCTCGACAAGGGTGTGACTAAAACATAGTAAATAACCACTTATGGGGTCTAAAACATAACTTGTAAAGTAGGTAATTCAAATGTTATGTGATCAACTAAAAAATAAAACATATCATAGAAAAATTATAAATAATCACCATTGATCCTCAAGTTATAACATGAAACATGGGATCAACCATACTTTATTCAACTAGCATTAGAGTATTTTTGATCATGTGGAATACAATTCCATATATAATTAGGAATAACCATTAAATACTAGGTAATATCCTAGGAATCCATAGAAGTATATAATGGAAGAAATAAATCTTATGAATTATCCCAAGCATCCATATGATATCAAGAATAAAAAATAAATCCTGGGTTACACCATAGGCTTTCCACACAGGGATAACTTCCAAATACCAAGTATAATTCTAGTAATTCAACATCATATCATACATGAATGTTGAATCCTAGGTAATAACACATGTATTCAATATTGACACCAGGGATGAATCCCAGGTGATACCCTATGAATTCCATATATGAATTAAGAGGAATCCTAGGTGACAACCTAGGTATTCCATATAGTCATCATCTCCATATACCATATGATTTCTTTTTAATCCATAAGTTACTAGGAATAATGTTATACCCTAGAATGTCTTTTAGGAATATCATTAATAAAAAATCAATGGTAGTATGTCCCTCTCATAATATCTCATGTCACCACATTCTAACACCATTATCTAACCAATAATATCTCAATAGTAGAAACATGGGTTCTCCACTAGTACAAACCATCTCATATAACCAAGATCATAATCTTAAGAGAATGATCTATCCCTATGACAATAGTCTTACCATGACCACATCAACGATTCAGAATCTAATGTGACACCCAAAATAATCCATAAATATTCCTACACTGACCCTTTAAAGGGTTAACATAATATTAGGGTAACCCATTATGGTCTCTTAGGCTACACCATTACAGAAACACCCTACATTAGTTTATATATCTAATCCTCATATCTTAACCAAGCCTGTCACTTAGGGGCTATAACATCCCTCATAATTTCCACAGTCACATCAAGGCCTCACCACACTCTTAGGAACAACTATACTAGAACCACTCTAGAGAGATTGAATACGCACATATATATTCCCAAGGTCATTATAGGCAGGTCCTCTCATGAAACCTATCATGAATATACATAGGTTCTACCCACCTAAATGATCACATACTACTAGGGAAGGAATACTTCTTTCCACTCTCAAGTAAACTAGCCAGATGTTTCTAAGGTGTATCGTGGTCCCATCATGGCCTAATCAATCCAATCCATCTATCCGTTAATAAATATGAACCAAGGGAGTTAAGGGAACCTCTACCAAGGAACTATATGAATATCCTTTTCATTTTATTTAATTTAAACCACAATGGGTTCAAGTATCTAGTAACAACAACTTGAGTAATGCCCATAACCATTGGATACCGAGTCATCAAGAATGTACACAAGAAATGGTCTATCATGGCACTGGACACTTTTTTATTACCATGAATTTTATTTTTAAGAAAAAAATCATTTAATAAAAGGTCAATTTATTTCATTGGTGAGACCACATATCACATTTATATAATTATAATAAATAATTGAAAAGGGAACGTTCAAGGGATACATACATCATATCTGAATCCATTTCCTTTAATCACATCCCAAAAAGTAATTCCTAATATTATCCATGATTTTATTGAAATATGATATCCAACCTCAATTTAAAACAATATAATAAATTTCTTATAACAACTTATAAATAATTAAAAAATATAACTCAATTAACAAATGTTGCCTAAAGAATCACTTGACCACCCCGCCATACTGAAATGATGACCAACCAAACTCGAAGGGTCCATGATAGACTCTTAGTACCATCTTGGGAAATTTCCATAACCACCAAAACCAATTTAATCACTAAAATAATTTAATTTAATAAGAAATCAAAAATAAATTCATCATGAAACATACCTTCAATGAAATAGAGAGAAATGGTGTGTGATCATTCTCTTGGGGAATCATCTAGACACACTGAGAAAAATACCCATCAGATAGAGATGATTCTAGAATGCTCAAGTGGAATAATCCTCAAATCCCAAATTTAGGTATCCCAAATTAACATTAAGTTATAGGGATAGAATTCGAGAAATAATTTATTTAGATTATTATATTAACCATAATATTCATTCCAAATCAAATGACATGATAATATAGTAAGAATGAAGGGAGAAACTCCCTTCGTACTAAAGAGGAGAATATGGATGTATTCAATACAAGAAAAACCTTTCAAAAGAGAAAAAAATACCCCTTTTATTTCAATTTAATCATTAATTTAAATTATAGAAAACTCAATGATATTTCAATATAATTATAGCCTCCTTCTGGTGAACTAAATTATTTGTTCTTAAAAACCCATCGACTGAAATTTCTTTTTTTAGTAAAAACTCCTCTCCACTTCCTCAAAACATCTTGTCAACAAACATTAATAGTCCTAAATTATGGTGAAACCCCCCTCCTTCCTATCAAACATTCAGAATAAAACTTCCTCTAGACTGATATATTTTTTAGAAATACTAGGGAAACATCATAAGGTTTATTAAAAACTTTATAAGGGTAATTTTGAAACTATAAATATTATATTAGACCTTAATAATAATCATTTTTAATTAATTAAACATGATCATGGACTTATCCATAAATAAAATTAGTACCCCTTACTGATAATCCAGTGAAACAAAAGGTTCCCTCCTCCAGAACGTTGAACATATGAATTTATCTTGAGAAACTCTTAAATAGGAATCCCCTTATGACCAACCTATGGATTTTATACCAAATCCATCATAACAATAACTATAAGAAGTTATCAAGACTTAATTAACCTTTACTTATGATTACCCTAACCCTGATAGATCCAATCACAATGGATATCTTTACGGTAGATCTATTTATAGTGATTGACTACCATGAACACGAATCCTCTAGAAAAAGACACTTTTTAGACCCTTACTTCAGATCAACCAAGGGAAATTACTCAAAAATATCTCCTAATATTTCCAAATTCTTGAGAAGTCTGGATTTTATAATGATGAATATGGGATTTTTAAGGATCATCTTGACCACCATAAGAATGATTATTGAATTTATTAGAATGATTTTAAACTTTTTATGCATTATTATCCTTTCATAAGAATGATCACATGCTTAAAAAAAATTGAAAATTTGTTCACCAAGAAAACTCAAATGATCACCTTTTGAAGAATTTATAGGTCATATTTCAAAAAATGTGAGGATCAAAGGATTTTCAAATTTTTTGGGAAATTACTCTATAGAGTTCAGCTACCTCCAATGTAGTGATCATAACAAACTCTTAAATTTTTATTATTTCATCTTTTGTAAGTTTCTACACACCCATAAATACTTATATATTCTGAAAGTATAATTTGGAAGATATAGAAAAAAACATCAGTTTTTTAGAACTACCTAGATCCATCCCTAAATCCTTTTAAAGAAATATTACATTCCCAGAAACATATCAAACCTGAAAATGGCTGTTATAAATAGAATTAAACATTATTGATCCCCTTATTACCTTTGAAACCTAATCTCCAACCCTCTGGGCACCCCCTGTACCCCAATAAGGTCCTTTACATAAGGAAAACACATGTATCAGCCTAAAATACCACTCCCAATTGATCTAGTCATTAATAGAGACTCAAAATATATCTAAAAAAATTATCCAAGACACTTTTATCTCTTATATTCTCAATCTGAATCTCTATTATTAAATTAAACCTCTTACCATGACAGAAAAAATAAAATTTTCATTAAAATTCACAACTTAAAAAACATGCGTAATTAGAAATTCCCCACCATTGTGTTATAATCCCCTAGAATAATTGATGATCCATTCATCATCAAGATTGATCTTCCTTGGTCATTAATTAATCATTATCTCATTGAATTCAACCCTAGAACACCAAACGAGCTTCCGTTTCGCAACTCCAAAACCAGGTTCACTATTCACTTAAAAACTGTTCTTCCACTTGTCACCATCACCAAAACACTAAGATTATGTTTAACCACACCTATATATCTTGATAATTTATGATGTTATTGACCAATTAAATTTTTATATTATAGTTTTTTCTACCATAAGACTCTTCTCAAAATGTCCAATTTTGAGCCATAATGCTCCCCACAAGAGGAATCACTTAGTAAAACACATTTCAATAGGTCCATAGACTTTAATAGTGTGTTTAATATATAAACAATACTAAATTTATATAAAAAACAAGTCAAAACTCCTCCAGTTGACCTTTCCAGAAAATACTCATCCACACCCATTGATTCACTTTCAAATCACCCGATCATGAAGCCTTAACCCTAAAATGCACAAATTGAACATTGAAATAACCACACCAAAGAAAAAAACATTCCACTTATTGTAATTCCATGATTGGATGACCACAAACTGAAAATAGTTTTCATGCTCTCACCATGATCACTAATTCTCATCAATCCAAGAAACCCTCAAATCATGTGAAAACAATCCCAATCCTAGAGCCAATGCATTACATCCATTAAAATATTCATCCAAATTACCACCTATAATCTATGAGGGATGTATGTAATATCAGATTCACCTACTCACTAGTAACTTAGTTCTATATCGATTGTTCAATGACCATTCACATGCATATATGGCCCCATTGAAATGAGGGTTATCATTATATAACCAATAACACACTTTTCAACACATGTGTTCACATATAACATTCCTTACACACAACTTATTATTGATTTTCAATATTTTTACTCTATAAAAATATAGGCCCAAGAAGACACTTTGGTCAACCATACCATGGTACCCTAATATATCTATAATGCCACATATTACCAAATAGAGATATCTCTCATTCTTATCAAAGAACTCTGATGCTTTTTCCATAAGTGTTTCATCGAATCCATTGGTTATCAGCTCGCACATGGAAGATTATTGCTCATAAAACAAATAAAACCATGAATAAAAAGTGTATACTACCAAAATATCATCTAAGAACAAAACATATATGCTCCCATACCACCAGATTTTGAAATTAGACTCATGATGAGTAACACATCACCGAACCTTGGATCATTCTCCCAAACCACTGACCGTTATTCTCTCACATTTCAGCCTCATCTTTAAAGAAGTACCTTAGTGATCACCACATAATAATCCAAACATCTCATTCATTCCAATGCACTTAACATTAGTCATTACAAACCTGAGTACCATCACAAACTAGAAGTTCCTACCCATACTCTCACCATGCCATATAGATCACATCCAAAATCAATAAGATTAGTTATTCCACTAATCATACCCTATGAAATCCGTCTTGAGACCAAAATAACTCTCTAATTTACATCAAACACCCAAGGAATCTCCATGAATATACCACATACTTGGTAGCACCTCATATGAACTCAGTCTCATAACCCGAAACATCTACCCTTGATTTCCATCTCTAAGGTTACTCACATGTTTGGGTAACCCCTATTATATGGTACCATTATATATAACAACCATTCCAAATATAATATGAATAACTCCAAACATCTCAATCAGAACATTCATCTAACATATATTCTAATATATATCTCAACGAACTAGGATCTCCCACCTAGTCCATAAACCAAATCTTATATAGAACATAGTTCATAGGGAAACATATCGGATCATATCTCATTGACCATAAAGAAACTCATGTGCCAAGACATAGAATCTTGAGTTCTTATATATACATATAGTGTGTTAAATTACAAATCCACTAAACACTATGGGAACCCATCATCATCAGGTATCTTTACACCAAACTACACCCTCAAGGATCATGATATCAACCACCTGTACATAACATCATCACCTAAGGTGATCCATGTTGACTATACCATAATCATATGAATATGTTAAGTATAATTCCACCAAGAATATATATGGGAAAATGATATATATATATATATTGATTTTGAATCATTAAATAACTAAACATATTTTCTATCCAAAACTGGTACCAAATGACCATGTTCGTATACTAACCCACTAAAGGTCACTATACATTCCTTATATAGATGGATTTTATAGTCACCATTGAGGAATTTTCCTTAATATAATCCACATGAACTATCATCAGAGAAAATATACCATTGATCAAATGAGTACAATAAGACACAAAAGTTTTATGGGAAAACACTGTAAAAGTTGTTGTTGACACTTTAAATAGTGGAACCCCCATCATCAATGGGATCAATCACATACGAAAACAAGTATTTCATATGAATTCAATATGAAAAGAATGATATATGTACACAATAATATTTCCAATAGTGCATGAGATAAAAACCAATAAATCATAAATCCAAAACCCAAGTGCATCACACTAGGAGAAATCATAAAACCATAACATCTAAAACCAAGAATAACTATCTAATATCCTTGGTAATATAGAGTTATTATCAGAAAAAGTTTTCATGATGCACCATTATGAGGTCCTTCATATGTTTTAGAATGTCTTTAATTCATGTATACCATATCCCCAAATAGTAATACAAAATCAAGGACACTATAATGAAATTTTAATATCCATTTACTAGAAACCACTAACCGATGTCCCGAAAGGAGTCACTACGTGACTATATACACGACTCCCTATAGACTAGTGGTTATAGACCAATTTAGAGGGTCTAAGGTCTTACCATGGGGAGACTATACCATCATATTAGAGTTTAATAATAATTTGAATCCAAAAAAATCATCCATAATAAAAACAAATTTATTCATAAGGAAATAAAACATATCTATTAATAATAACTAATTCATAAGAATATAGTCATATATATATATATACACACACAATCATATTATCATTAAACAACTGAACACCCAATGTTTCGTCAAAAATATAAAATAAATGATTTATCAAAATTCATGTTTTTTTTCTATAATCCTTGATCCCTATCACATCCATCAACTAGCTACGTCCAAGATATCTAGTTGAATAATCCCATCGTGGGCCTTTGACCTACCCAAACATGTGAACATGAGATCTACATGAGTGTGAAGTACCCTGGCCACTAGAGAAAGGTGTGAGTACAACTATGTAGGGTACCATCAATTGGGTCCCAAACATTACCAGTAAAGAAGGGTATGAACATGTGATATGCACATGTGAATAAATAAAACATAGTATAGAAGTGTAATAAATAGTCACCATTGATCCTTGAGTTATAACATGACACCTAGAACGGTCCATAATTTCTTAACCCAAAGTTGGAGTGTCTATGAGAACATGACATAACATTCCATATATTATTAGGTAAAACTATAGGGTCTAGGTAATATCCTAGGAATCAAATGATTTAGAAAGTGAAAGAACCATATCCTAGTAACTATCCCATGAATCCATATATCATCAAGAATAAAAGTAGAATCCTTGGTCACACCCTAGGTCATCTAGATAGGAATAATTGAAAAATCATGGGCACCATCCTTAGAATTCCATATCTTATCATGCATGAAAACTAAATCCTAGGAAATAACACATATATTTCATATAGTCACAAAGGATGAATATGATGAAGTACCCTAGGAATTCCATATAAGAATTATGTAACGACCAAATATTTTTTTGGAAATTCCTTTATTATAAATATGTCATAATCACCTAAAATCACAACATAATTAACTACTAAATGCTATGTGACCCTTAAAACATAATTTTTTCACTTATTTGATGTGAATTTTAAAAATCCGATAAACACAATTGTGATTAGTAAGTTACATTGAGTCCAATAAGGAAAACTTAATTTTTGGTGAATAGTAACCTACCATTATGAATAGTAACATACCCTTATGAATAGTGATATACCGCAATGAATATTAACCTTACCTATAATAGTATATAAATAATATTCAAGAGTGAGTACGATATACCTATGCATTAAAATAAGTAAACAAATGTTTTAAAACTATTATTTTAGAATAAATTATGACTTTAATAAAATATTAAAATAATAATATTTAGAAAATTATTTTTGAAAAACAGACTTCATTTTTGGATTCTATACATCAATAAATTGTTTGAGTGAATATTTGGGATTTTTCTGAAATTCATGAATTTTTGATGAAAAGTGACATACCAGAATTTGCAAAATTAAGATAAATACACTAATTATAGTGTCATGTGTGATGTTCTGCTGATATAAGCCCACTTGGTTCGGGATCACATGATAAAATTACAATTCTTGTTAATGGAATACTCACTATTCATTTTCTTGAGGAGATATAATAAATTAATGAATTTTATATTAATAAATCCCCTCTCTCCTCCACTATAAACACCCCCTCTCACCCCCTCTTCCATTCATTCCTCTCAAGCCCTATACATTCACCAAATTCTGTCCAAATAGCCTCCCAACCTCCTCTCCCACGTCCAGAAATCCTTGGTCTCATAAAAAGACCAAAAACCCTTCCTTAAGGAGGCTCTCAAGGAAGTTTGGTTGAATCAGTAATTTCCACTTTTCAATTATTTGTCTTTCCTTTCATGTTCATTTGTTTTCTTTTTATACTACCCATAATTATCCAAATTTTTTGATGACTCTAGTACCTTATATGTACTGGAAGTTTTTCATCATAGTGGAATAAGTTATCATCATCTCCCCCTTTTACCCTCTTTTATACTAGTAGCAAGAACACCATCTGAGAATGTCAATTTTTCCACATTCAAGGATGATGGGATTTCGATTTCTATTATCATTCTCGATTATGGTCATGAAACCATTCTTGTTATGTTTTAACCAGATTATTATATCTAATATATTCTATTTAATATTATTTAATCCCTTTTTACAAATGGTATTAAGTTATAATGAAAAATGAGTTCGTTGTAATCAATACCCACAAATTAACAGAAACAATTATCATTAAAGTTCTATATAATAATTCATCCTAATAACATGTAACCAAGTTATATAAATGACCCATAACACCTATTTATGTTCATAAATAATATATAATTTCAATTCTGGATATTTACACATATTTCACATACTTAAAAACAAGTTAACCAAATATGCAAATAAAGAAAATGAACACTCTGGAATGACAAAATTCAATACAATAACTTATCAATAAAGACCTAAATGAACTAAACATAATTATTATAAACTAAATACATGACTAATAGGTTACTAAATAAGTTATTAATAAATATAATTTCATATTTCTTGAGCTTAAGTTCTAGAGAGGAACATGTTTGGAGTTAAGGTAAGGGTTTTCCACCCGAACATCCATTTTCATTCAGGTTCCTTTCGTCATCAAATTGACTTAATAAAATTCGTATTTATTGTTATGTACTCCTCATAAATTTTTTTTTTAGTATTATATATATGTTTACCAACCAGAAACCTTCCTTATTTTATGAATAGTTACGTGCTCTAAAAAGAACATTCAAAATTGCCTCCAAAATACAAGCCTAATTCAAGAGAATTTCTCAAATTCTTATCTATTTTCAAGAGCACTCTATAATCAGTTTTTGGTAAACCATTATTTTTATAAAATCAATCATTTTACTATGAGAATATTATCTTACTTCACTTCTGTTTTTACACAAATATTTTTCCAAAATAACTCTTCTTTTCAAAATAAAAGATTATTTATCTCAAGATTTCTGAATGATTTTATAAGAGTATTTGCGATTGATTCAACACTCTTGTTGATTCTTATGTATTATAGGGTTTAATAATTTATGAATTAATCTACCATATTTTATTTAATGGTTTATGACTAACTCTATTGTGGATGATCTATCCTAAAACCATTCACCATATTACTTGGAATGGTTAGTGTTTTATGTTTAATGATTGGGGAAAGTTAGTTACATTTAAGACGATAGTTTCATGATGAATGTATATGTTATTTATGTTTATCCCCACTCATATGAGGAATGCATTGGACTTATTATGTGATGGGTGGGGCCCACTATAGGCTCTTGATGAATCAGTAGGTCTCATGAGACAAATAGACGTGGAATTGGCCGAGGCCTTCCCCAATGTGTTATATAGATTTTGGCTGAGGACTTAATCATTAGACCTCTTGGCCGAGGCCTAGAAAAAAAGTTTCATAATGTCCATAATATGAACTTCCCTCATTATGAAGCTTGTAATTGAAGTTTCATGCGGTTATTTGACTAGTATAATACCCATGACTATGTTTCATTATGGCATTTTTTACTCAGCTCATATTCCTGCCATAATGTGTGCAAGTTTATTATTAAAGGCATGTGATTTCAATTACACACCATGCCTTATGTTTATGCTATCTTTCACTGTTTTGTTTACTCTTACTGAGCGTTTGATCTCACCCCTTTCTTATATTTCATTTTTCATAGGACATGAAGAATTCGTTTATGAAGGACTTGCAAGCATAATATAGGAGACATGATGTTACTAGTTGAATAAATTAGTGTTGTTTTTCCCTTCATGATGTAATGTTAAACTTATTTATGTATCTTGTTTCCAATAATAATAAACTACATGGTCCTTCCGGATGCTTATTCCTGGTATGTTTTCCAATATAATCAAATAAGGCACTGGCTCTTGGAAACTGGGGTTGGGTCCTTACAGTTGGTATCAGAGGAAGTTTAGTAGAAAAATTGGAAACTGGATTTAGAAAATGTGTATTAGGGAAGAGTCCCTAAGATGTTTTTGAGGATAAACATACATGAATGTCGTGTTATTTTGGTATGGAATATATTATGTAGATATTTCAAGCAATATATCCCTTTATGGATATGAGCAGGTAGAGGCAACTTTGGCACATATGCATCTAGGAGTAAAACCCGAAAACACCGATTTGAGCTAGACTCGAATGGGAAATAGTGCACAACAACGGGCCTTTCTGCACTATTGGTTACAAAACTCATGGGGGATAATCTTAGGATAATTCAAATTTTATTTACAATTCATTATGAAGGATTTAAATGTAAAATTTTCCTCAAAGAAACCATTTTTGTGGTTATGGGATTGGCCATGCTTAGGATTTCAATCCGTGCTATGTATTTTGTTAAGTTAAGTTTATTACTTATGATTCATAACCTAATATATGTATGCAATTATCTAGAAATGGCGCTTAGTGGAAGGAATGGAAACCACATGAACGCACGTGGCCCCTGTAAGGATTTTCCTACGATGCAAGATAATGATGTTGGCTGTGGTGCTGTGACTGGTACTAAGCAACTCATAACAATACTAGGAAAACTTACTCAGGTTATGAATAATAAACTTACCCTTATGGTGGATCTGGATCTACCACGTAGAGGAGCTATGCCAGATCATTTTATACGACAACAACCTCCATCATTCTATGGGACTACAAACCCATTTTTAGCTGAGTAGTGGATAAGTTCCCTCAAAAAGATATTTATTACTTTGGGATGTAATGAAAGAAGGAAGGCCAACATGGATCCTTCTCAGCTAATGGGGGAAGCAGATCAGTGGTGGTCATTAATTCAAAACAAAAAGGAGGAGGAAGAAATAGAATAGATGGAATGGAAGGATTTTAAGGAAATATTCCTAGAAAAATATTTCCCTCATGATCAACGAGAAGATATAGAGAGACAATTCTTGAATCTGAGGCATAAGGAGGATGAAAATGTTTCCCAGTATGAATCCAACTTTACAAGGTTAGCAAGACATGATGTAGACTACATACCAAATCCAAGGAGAAAAATTGATCGATTCTTTGATGGATTAAAGCCATTCCTTCGGCATGCACTAGTATCCCTAAGTTTTTCATCATATGAGGATATAGTTTCATGTGCCATCAAGAAAGGAAAATAATTCTCTAAGTATTATGAATTTAAGGGAAAACAAGAAAATAAGAGTGCTACTGAAAACTCAGGAAGAGGAAATAAGGAAACATAGAAGAAGGGAAGAGTTGAATTTTCACCCTCTGAAAATTGTGGAAGGAAACACCATGGTGCGTGCTCAAAGGGAAAAGGAGTATGCTACAATTGTGGTCAAAAGGCCATCTTGCTGGTGATTGCAAGGGGAGGAAAGAGGCCATTAATTTTCAATGCTATAATTGTTGGGAGATGGGACACTATGTTAATGATTGTCCAAAGCATCATGGAATTACGCAACAGAAAAGACCATGGGATCAGGGACAAGCTTATGTGATCAAAACTGCTAATATTGAAGTTCTTAATGATGGGGTGGAAGGTACTTTAATCATTTCCTCAAACTTAGCCATTGCTTTATTCGATTCAAGATCATCAGATTGTTTCATATATTCCCAATTTTCTAGGAAAATTAGATATTTCCAATTTGATTTAACAAGGGAGTTATCAGTCAAAACTCCTAAGGGAAGTATCATTGTAACAAAGATATGTGAATTAGTTCCTATTTGGGCATATAAATGTTCTTTATCTACTGATCTCATTGTCATACCCATGATTTAATTTGATAAAATCATCGATACGGATTGGCTTTCAGACCATGATGTGAAAATATTTTGTTAGAATAAAGAGGTTACAGTTTTCGATGATGATAAGGAGTACCTTATCTTTAGAGCAGAAATGTCACCTCCTAATGGTTATCTAGATCCACCCCTAGTAGCTCAACTAAATTCAATTATTACGGAGGAAGAGAATGAAATAACTATGGGTGAGGAAAATAATTTTCAAATAGAGGATGTAGCAGTTGTGTAAGAATATATTGATGTCTTTCCATAGGATTTACCTGGACATCCTCCAGAGTGTGAAATTGAGTTTTCCATTGACTTTTTTCCTGGTTCAAGGCCCATATCAAATACCCCTTATAGAATGGCCACTGTAGAGTTAGTTGAGCAAAAGAAACAATTAGAGGAATTGAGTGATGAATGATTTATTCACCCTAGTGTTTCTCCATGGGGAGCCACAATTATTTTTGTTAAGAAGAAATATGGGTCTTTGAGGTTGTGCATTGATTACAGGGAAATCAATGCTATTACAATAATGAATAAGTATCCTCTTCCATGAATTGATGATTTATTTGATCAAATTTATGGAGCCAATATTTTTCAAAGATTTATCTTTGATCTGTATATCATCAGTTACTCGTGAGGAATGAGGACATTCCAAAAACAACATTTCGAACCAGGTATAGGCATTATTAGTTTACAATAATGCATTTTGGACTAACTAATGTACAATCGGTTTTTATAGATCTAATGAATATAATTTTCAAGGAATATATTGATGAATTTGTGGTGGTGTTTATTGATGATATCCTGATGTACTTTAAAAGGTATGAAGAAAATGAAAATCAATTGCGCACTATTCTAAAGACTCTGAGAAGAAATAAATTATATGGGAAGTTTAGCAAGTGTGAAGTTTGGATTAAATCAGTTTCCTTTACGGTCCACATTGTCTCTAAGGATGGAATATCTATATATCTTGTGAATATAAAGGATTTTCAAGAATGGCCTACTCCAACGAATGTAACTGAGGAACGTAGTTTTATCGGTTTAGTAGGTTATTATCGGCATTTCTTTCAGAACTACACCCATTTAGCCAACCCAATGACCAAGCTCACATGAAAAGGAGTTAAGTTCGTATGGACAAAATAATGTGAATAATGTTTTGAAGAATTGAAGAGGATATTAGTGAATGCTCTGATCCTAACCCTACTGTCAGGGAATGATGTGTTTGTGATCAATAGTGATGCATCGAAGAAAGGACTTGGTTGTTTCCTTATGCAGAATGATCGAGTGATTGCATATGCATCTAGGCAGCAAAAAATTCATGAAAAAAGTTATCCAACTCATGATCTTGAGTTAGCAGCGTTAATATTTGCTCTGAACATTTTGATACAATACCTCTATGGAGAAAAATGTGAGATATGCACAGATCATAAGAGTTTGAAGTATATATTCTCACAGAAAGAACTCAACATGAGAAAAAGGAGATGGATTGAGCTACTCAAAGATTATGATTTCACAATACTCTAACACCCAGGGAAGGAAAATAAGGTGGAATATGCTTTGAGTAGAAAAGAACATGAAATTATGAACAAGATGAGAGTTGAAAGGGATCCTAGGTTCATGGATCTAGTAAAGATGGATATGGGAGTTATCAAGGAAGGAATCAAATCACTAATTTTTCAAATGGTTGCCTAACCTTCTTTACTATAGAGAATAAAATGTTCTTAGGCTTCTGATGAGCAGTTTCAAAAGAAAATTAAAGCTATAAATAATGGGAAGTTGACTGAATTCACATATAAAGATGGAATTTTGAAATTCGGGAAGAGGCTTTGTGTTCCCACTTTTCTTGAGATAAAGAGAGAACTGTTGCATGATGCTCATTGATCTAATTTTTCTATACATCCTGGTAGCACAAAGATGTATTGAGATCTCCGAGAAAACTTTTGGTGGGACAATATGAAAAGGGATATTGCTAAATATACATCAAAGTGCCTTATATGTTCACAAGTGAAGGCTGAGAGGAAAAAGTATAAGGGGATGATGAAACCACTACCCATACCAGCATGGAAGTGGGAGAACATTACCATGGATTTTTTCACTAGACTTCCAAAGACATCGAAAAGAAAGAAATGCTATATGGGTCATTGTAGATCATCTTACAAAGACAACTCACTTTATCGTTATTCTAGAGGACTAATAATTGGATCAAGTTGCATGTATTTACATCAAAGAAGTGTTAAGGCTACATGGAGTACCACTCTCTATTGTATCCGTCCATGATTCTAGATTTGCCTTGATGTTCTGAAAAATTCTCCAACATGCTTAAGCACTGAACTGAACTTCAGTATGACATAACATCCTCAAACTGATGGCTAATCCGAGCAGACTATTCAGACACTGGAAGAAATGTTGAGAGCATGTTACATGGAATTCAAATGAGGATGGGACCAACATCTTCCACTGGTTGAATTCTAATACAAAAATAGTTTCCACTCGAGCATCCGTATGGAACCATATGAAGCCCTTTATTGGAAAAGGTGTAGAACACCAGTGTGTTGGGATGAAGTCAATGAGAGAAAGTTTATAGGACCTGAATTGGTTGAAGAAATGACAGAGAAGGTGAAAACCATTCGACAGCATATCAAGGTAGCCCAAAATCGATAGAATAGTTATACAGATAACCGCCGATGAGACCTTGAGTTTAATGTTGGAGACCTGGTATTTCTATACATATCTCTATGGAAGAAGGTCAGTCAGTTTGGGAAGAAAGGAAAACTATGTCCTAGGTATATCGTCCCCTTCGAGATCCTTGATCGAGTCAAAGTTGTGGCCTATCGAATGGCACTTCCATCTACCTTATTGAAGGTACATGATTTCTTTTATGTATCCCTCTTAAGGAAGTACATACCAGATCCTTCACATGAACTCTCTTCAGAGGGGGTACTGTTGGAGGATGATCTTTCCTATGAGAAGCATCCAGTGAAAATCTTGGATCATAGAGACAAAGTTCTACGCAACAAGACTACAAATCTGGTCATGGTACTATAGCGAAACCATAAGTACGAAGAGGAAACTTGGGAACTAGAGGAATAAATGAAGGAAAAGTACCCCCACCTGTTCTTGGCCTAGATTGTAAAATGAAATTTTGAGGGCGAACTGATTGTAAGGAGGGGAGAATGTAACGACCCATTTTTTTTTTGGAAATTCCATTCTTATAAATATGTCATAATCAAATTAAATAACAACATAGTTAACTACTATGTTCTATGTGACCCTTAAAACATATGTTTTTCACTTCTATGATGTGAATTTCAAAAATCCGACATATATAGTTGCAATCAGTAAGTTACATAGAGTTCAATAAGGAAAACTTAATTTTTGGTGAATAGTAACCTACCCTTATGAATAGTAACATACCCTTATGAACAGGGATATAACCTACTGAATAGTAACCTTACCTATGATAGTATATAAATAATATTCAAGTGTGAGTACGATATACCAATGCTTTAAAATAAGTAAACAAATGTTTTAAAACTGATATTTTTATAATAAATTATGATTTTAATTAAATATTAAATTAATAATATTTATAAAATAATTTTTAAAAAATGAACTTCATTTTTGGATTCTACACATTGAAAAATGGTTGCAGTGAATTTTTTAGATTTTTATGAAATACTTGAATTTTTTATGAATAGTGACATACCATAATTTGCAAAATTAAGATAAATACACTAATTATAGAGTCATGTGTGATGTTCATATGATGTAAGCCCACTTGTTTCGGGATCACATGATAAAATTACTATTCTTGGTCATGGAATACTCACTATTCCTTGTCTTGTGGAGATATAATAAATTAATGAATTTTATATTAAGAAATCCCCTCTCTCCTCCACTATAAGACCCCCTCTCACTCCCTCTTCCATTCATTCCTATCAAGCCTTTTTTACTTCTCCAAATTCTTTCCAAATAGAATCCCAACCCTATCTCCCACGTCCAGAAACCCTTGGTCTCATAAAAATACCAAAACCTCTCCCTTAAGGAGGATCTCAAGGAAGTTTGGTTCAAGAGGTAATTTCCCCTTTTCAATTCTTTGTCTTTCCTTTCAAGTTCATTTGTTTTCTTTTTCTATTAACCATCCTTATCCAAATTTTGTGATGAATAAATTACCTTATATTTACTGTAATTTTTTCATGATATTGGAATAAGTTATCATAATCTCCCCCTTTTACCCTCTTTTATACTAGTAGCAAGAACACCGTTTGAGAAGTGTCAATTTTTCCACATTCAAGGACAATGGGCTTTCGATTTCTATTATCATTATCAATTATATTAATGAAACCATTATTGTTATGGTTGAAAAAGATTATTATATATAATATAACCTATTTAATATTCTTTAATCCCTTTTTACAATTGGTATTAAGTTATAATGAAAAATGAGTTCGTTGTAATCAAAACCCACAAATTAACTGAAACAATTATCATTAAAGTTATATATAATAATTCATCATAATCCCATGTAACCAAGTTATATAAATGAAAAATTACACCTATTTATGTTAAGAAATAATATATAATTTCAATTCTGGAGATTTACATCTATTCCACATACTTAAAAACAAGTGAACCAAATATGAAAATAAATAAAATGTACACTCTAGAACGAGGGAATTCAATACAATAACTAATCAATAAAGTAATAAATGAACTGACCAGAATTATGATAAACCAAATTCATTACTAATCAGTTTTTAAATAAGTTATTAATAAGTATAATTTCACATTCCATGAGCTTAATTTTGATAGAGGAACACGTTCAGAGTTAAGGTAAGGGTTTTCCACCCGAACATCTATTTTCATTCGGGTTACTTTCATCATCAAATTGTCTCAATAAAATTCTTATGTATTGTTATGTACTTCTCATAAATTCTGTGTGGGTATTTTATATATGTTTACCAACCATAACCCTTACTTATTTTATGGATATTTACATGTTCTAAAAATAACTTTCAAAATTGTCTCCATAATACAAACCCAATTCAATGTAATTTCTCAAATTCTTACATATTTTCAAGAGCAGTCTATAATCTATTTTTGGTAAACCATTATTTTTATAAAATCAATAATTTTATTATGAAAATACTATCTTACTTTACTTCTGGGTTTATACAAATATTTTTCCAAAAGAACTTTTCTTTTCAAAAATAAAAGAGTATTTATCTCAAGATTGCTCAATGATTTTATAAGAGTATTTGCGATTGATTCAAAACTCTTGTTGATTATTATGTATTATGGGGTTTATTAATTTATTAAGTCATCTACCATATTTGATTTAATGGTTTATGACTAAATCTATTGTGGATGATCTATCCTAAAACCATTAACCATATTACTCAAAATGGTTATAGTTTTATGTTTAATGATTGGGGAAAGTTAGTTACATTTCATATGATAGTTTTAATATGAATGTATATGTTGTTTATTTTTTCCCCACTCATATGAGGAATTAATTGGACTTATTATGTGATATATGTGGCCCTCTATATCCCCTCGATGCATTGGTAGGTCTCATGAGACAAATAGACGTGGAATTGGACGAGGCCTTTTCTAATGTGTTATATGGATTTTGGCCGAGGCCTTAATCATTAGACGTTTTGGCCGAGGCCTTGAAAAAATGTTTCAGAATATCTGGAATATCCACTTCCCTAATTATGAATCTAGTAATTGAAGGTTCATGTGGTTATTCGACTAGTAGAATACCCATGATTATGTTTCATTATGGTATTATTTACTCAACTCATATTCCCACCATAATGTGTGCAAGTTTATTATTAAAGGCACAAGTTTTCAATTATGCACAATGTCTTATGTATATTCTATCTTCCTATGTATTGTTTACTCTTACTGAGAATTTGAGATCACCCCTTTCTTATGTTTTATTTTTCATCGGACATGAAGAAGTATTTTATGAATGACTTGCAAGCATAATCTGGGAGACATGATGTTTCTAGTGAAATTAGAGTTGTTTTTTCCTACAGGATGTATTGTTATAATTATTTTTTTTTCTTATTTCCAATAATACTAAACTACTTGGTCATTCGGGATTATTATTCCTTATATATGTGCCAACGTAATCAAATAAGGCACCAGCTCTGGGAAACTGGGCTTGGGTCCTTTAGAATTAAGCCAAATCTGGGGTAATAACATAGGTATTCCATTTAGGAATACCCACTATATCCTAGGTGATATCTTAGCCATCCAAAATTTGTCATGCATGAAACCAAATACTAGGATGTCTCATAATAATAACATTAATAAACACTTGAGGTAAGTATATCCCCCCCATAAAATATCATGATATGAATGTTAGAGAACATCATCCACCTAATAACATCTCAATTTTAACAATATGGGTTTGAACCTACCCAACCCATCTCTTATAACCACGTTCGACCACTGAAGCACATGACCTATCATTTCCATTACATCCTTACAAGTATCATATCATTAATCTAAGTTCTATAGTGACACCTAAAATCAACCTTACCCATTCCCACATTAACTACTTAAAGGAATAATATAAAACTAGGGGAACCCATTAGGGTGACCTTTTATATATACCCTACAAGGTATCCTCTATCTGATTGTCATCACTAGGACAATACCATCACTTATGGGCCATATGTTCCTTCAAAATTTTAATGACCACATTAGGACCTCACCAACCTCATAGTAATAACATTACTAGAAACACTCTTAAGAGAAAACATAACACACATATCACATCTCAAGGCCCTCCATGGTTGGTTTTATCACCCAACCTATCATCAATATACCAAGATTCTACCCACTTGTGTTTTTATATAATTATGGGAGATGAATAATCACCCCAGTCTCAAATCAATTACCCTGAAGGTTATAAGTAATCTCATTATCCCATCATGGCCCACTCAATAGAATCATATTAGTATATCACTCATTTATAATTGAGTTAGAGAATGAAATATACCGATGTCTTATATGATCATCATTTTCAAATAATTTAATTTTATTCTAACGGGTTTACGTATCTAGTAACACCTATTTTGAGTCTAGAATCTGACTATGAGTGGACAATTATTTATGATTTTTAATAAGAGTATTTTATGGACCTAGGAAAATTTCCATTTATATAAATTTTATTTATTATAAATAATTCATTTTATAAAAGTTCAACTTCCCTCGGTAGTGAGAAAAAATATCCCTTACATATAAACACAATTCATGATACAAAAGTAACATTTTGGGAAAACCTACCTCATACATAGAGCCATGTCCTTTTATCATTGCTAGATAGTCATCACCTAAGATCATCGAATATCATATCAAAATCCCAGATCTTTCCTATTGTCACAAAACAAAATTAAATTAATTACAATGACTTATAACAATTATCCAAATTATTTAATTCAGTAATAATTTCCTAATGACTCACCTATCCATCCTATCTCACCAAAACAATGACAAACCACACCTGAATTATCTATAATCAACACTCAACACCATCTCCATAAAAATACCTAAGGAACAACACTGATTCAATCATGAAAATGATTTAATTTAATTATAAACATTAAATAATTTTGTGGGGTGACATACATTTAATGAAACAATGAGAAATGACATATGATCATCCTATTGGGACATCCTGTAGACTAAAAAATTAAAATAACCATCAAAGGGAGATGATTCCACCATGGTCAAATGGAATCATTACCAAATCCCAAATTCAATTGTACAAATTTAGAATAAAAATGAAGAGAAATAAATCAAGAAATATGTGTTGCATAGTGTTAGATTTACCTGATGATTTATTATGGATCAAATGAATTTTTAATTCTATTCTAATTGATGGAGAAACTCCATTTGGATCAAAGAGGATAATGAAAAGTTGATAAACTTGTGAACAACCATTTAAAAGGAAAAACGTACTCTTCATTATATCTATTTAATTATTTATTTAAATTTAGGAAGACTAGTTAAAATCATGGGACACTTATTTTCTCATTTTTGTCATCATTATTATTTCTTCCATAAAAACCCATGGATTATACCTTCTACTTCTAGTAAAAAACTCTTCACTTCTCATGAACTTCTATTTGAAACACCTCGAAAGTCCCAAATTATAGATAGCCCCCCTCCTTCCTCTCAAACCTCTAGAATAATTCATCCTCTAAAATTATATATTTCAAAAAATACATATAAGAAATTTGTAAGGATTATTCAAAATTTTACTAGAGTAATTTTAAAATCATAAAGATCATTTTCCACCTCTATAAGAATAATTTTCATCCTTATAAGGATGGTCATAGAGTGAGAAAAAAAATCAAAGGTGCACCCCTTATAATAATACATCAGAATTGAAGGCTTCCTCCTATAGAAATTAAATAATCAAAAGTTCACCTGAGTAAATCTTAAGGGAATACCCATCTAATCATCGAATGGATTTCATAAAAAATTATTAAAAAATTAACAATTGGAAGATCTATAGACTTAATCAACCTCTACTTTCAATTAACATACCTATGATTTTTCCAACTATAATGATTCTCCTTCTGGAAGATCTATTTCCCATATATCCACAACAAGGAACATTAATCCTTTGGAATAAGAAACCATCTAGCTCTTAACCTCAGATCATCGAGGGGTAATTCCTTCAAAAGAGATCCATAATTTTCCAAATTACGAAAAAAATATATGTTATAAGGATAAATAGGGGATTCATAAGGTTCATCATGACTTATATAAGGATTATTTTCAACTATTTAAGGATTATTTTTGACTTTATAATTATTTTTTTTAAAGAATTATACTAGACTTATTAAGAAATTCACTAGGATATATTCCAAAGAACTCACATGATACACCACGTAGAGAATGTAACGACCATATTATAGTAAATGTTATTATAAAAGGCCTTAAAAAACTTCTAGAAAATTCATTTGTAGATTTCAAAAACCCCCTTAATTGATTTAATCACAAACATATCTATTTTTTGATTCCATCATATGGAACATTCCACACACCCACCGAAACATCAATCTTATTGAAGTATCTTTTGGATGTTCTATAAAAGTAAAATAATTTCCCAAATCCTTCCAAAATATACCCCAAATAAATTTATGTCATTAATCCTTTGAAAAACATATTGAAATTTAAAATGGACATCGTAAACAACAACAAAAATTACAAAAACCTTTTACAAACCCTGATAGTGAATTTCCTACAATTTTGGCACCCAACACCTCACTGGGCTACCTTTACACAGGGATAAAACATGGGTCAACCTTAAAGTCCACTATAGAGTGCATGATTCATTAACATAACCTCAATATATATCCAAAAACACTATATGATATTTTACCAGCTCTCATATTCTTAATCATAATTACACTTCTAAAAAATACACCCTCAGTGGGGAAAAAAATTTAAATTTTCCTTGAAATTCACAACCTTGAAGACATGATTTATTATAAAAAAACATTTCTCATTACTTTTGGGAATCTAGAAAACTTCACATAAATTTTATAACAACACTTTAATTTTAATTCATTAATCTTCAGTGATTTTTTACATCTTTAGTGATTTCATTTGGAACATTTAACTTTCAGATCATAACTACTAGTTCTATAATAATAAACAAATCAAGCAAATATAATCATCAGTGACTGTAAAATATTCCTATATACAACCTATAAATTATAGTAATCTCCTATTTAGTTTTTTTTGATAATTATTCAATTAAATCCATTAAAAATCTATACATAAAAATAATATCCCTCACATTCTCTTCTAATCTAAGATCCTACAAACATCTAGATTTTATGAATTTATTTCCCCCCCTTCTTCAATAAAATTTAAAGGGTTTATCTTCCCTAAATAATTCATTTATTTTTTATAATATTCACAACCTGCCCATCATTAATTTTATTTCCCTAAATTTTGAAGAAATATCTTCAACTAGTCATTATTTTAAGAATATCAATATATAGAGATACTATACTGCCCTTTTTCAATCCATACCTTCAAATAATTAAACCATATACATTCACCTAATTTTTTTTGACTCTTTTGAACCATGTAATTAATATCATCAAAACAAAAAATATTTTACCAGCCACCCTTCATTGAGACATATTCTTCAAATCACTTTCACTTTCACTTTCAACTATATTATTCTCAAGAAATTATAGTGTGAAAACATAATTCAAATAAATTAGTCACTAATCATCATCATGGGGAAACAAATTTCTATTTATAATAATTTATTTTCAATTGTTTCTAGCATCCAATAAAGAAACTAGATGATACTATATTACTATTTTTTGAATAAATATAACAAGATTTTTTATGAGAGTGAGTTCCCAAGACCCATTTCATACGTGTAATTTGATTACCATTTCAAGTATATAATTTGATATATACATTTGTTTCTCTTAAAATTATAGTATTATACTCCTTCATGTACTACATATATAGAAATTTATTTAGATTAAAACTGATATCAAAAGGTTATAGTATTTTCCTACTATATTGAGAACCTCTAGATATTATGAAAATAGTCATTAATATATGTCATATGATATAGATACAAAATTTTGAAGGGAAACAAATGATTTTTTACTATAAAGTTCTGGGGGAGAATAATAATTGAGACTTATTCTCATGGTGTTTTTTCTTTGTGATCTTGAGTAAATGAGATCATTGGGGATAACCCACCAATACAAACACCATAATTTTTGGGTGCCATTAGTTGGTCTTATCTGCCAACATGTGTATTGGTCTCTTGACTCAAGATTATTAATATCATTTTTCATTGATCATTTATATTGAAGCATAATGAAAAAAATGATAGTTTATGTTTTTGGTGATATATCATGAATCAAGATTATCATTGATGATATAAAATTTATTGAAAATCAAAAAAGGGCATACCACTTCCGAGTAGAGGAAGGGATATCTTAAGATAAGTTTACTACGATGGTAGTACCTTCATTAAATCCATTTCCATGGTATAAGGGGGTAAATACATATTTCATGTTCATGTAATGAGTAAATAATGAATCTAAGGATAAAGACACATGTTATGGATCTAACATTATGTACTATAATGAGGTCGGTAGATGAGGGATGTTCAAATAAGAGGGTGTCATTACAATGTATTAGACTTATATATTTAAGGGCCTTTAGGTATTTCTAGAAAATACTCATAGTCAATTAGTGACACTCAATTATATTAATATAAGGTCTTATAGGGTCTTACATAGATATCTTTGAAAATATTGGTCAATTATAATTACTTGGAGTTTAGGATATAGTTGTCCCCATGATAGGGGAAGGTTAAGGTCTAAATATGAGTGATCAAAATTAAAATAAATAAAATAAATATTTTTTGAGTTTATATAATTAACTGGATAATTTATTAACATAAAGTATTCATAGCTTATTATGCGAATAGAATAAAAAATATTACAAATGTGTATTCATTATTCAAGTTTTGTTAAATATTTTAAGGGAGAAATGAGTTGAGTTAATGATTCAAATTTTATATTATAACATAAACTTAATGTTACAAGTAATTTATCAAATATTAATGACTATTATGACATGTTTACTATTCTATAAGGGTCATATATAGTATATTTAAAAGTATTAAACTATTAAAGTACTAAAATAAAATTTTAACAAGTTATAACCTACCTATATAAACAAAATTAAGCCGAAATGCATGTGAACTATTGATCCCCCTAGTTTGATAGCATCTCTATCTTCTATCCCACTTTTAATAGTGAAAAAGGGGAGTTCAGAGTACCTTTATTGAATATTTTATTCCATGATAGACTTTATATATATTCAACGATCACAAGTCACTAGTACAAAAAAGTGTCTTTCGTGTCAGGTTTTTAGCATTTTTTATTTCTATAATCATTGTTGAAATTATTCATAAGAAGATATATATCATAATATTTTTAAATAATGAAGATAAAAATATTTCCCAAGGGGGTTTAAAATTAGTTTTTGAAAAATTATGTTAAAAAATTTATCATGGGTACTTCTAATGTCTATTTTTGAGAAAACATCGATGTTTAAAATAAAATTTCAAATAAAAAAAAAGTGATATTTCTATTTTTTTGTAGTGAATGTTTCAATGTTTAAATTTCCTTGTAAAATATATAATTCCACATTTCACCTTTTCAATTATGCTATATGTTTTTTCACCACCCACCATTATTAATTTAAGATTTACTCCTTCAATTTCCATATTTATTCCATTGGTTCTTTATCAAAAAAATTCAATACGGTATTTATAATTATTCTAAAATTATTTAATTTATTTATGATTAGTTTTTCAAATCAGTATAATAGATCATGGTTCATTTTTTATGATTAAGTGTAATTTATTAGATAAAATTAAAAATATGAAGCATCTTTCATTATATTTACAAGATGGAGTCTAAAATATGTTACATGACACAACTTTGGTTACCTCATAAGTTATAACCATATAAGAAAGTAATGTTAATGGAGAATTAAGAATTAATGGATAATAATTTAAAGCATTAAGTTTATTTTTCTTGATCTCATTTGGTTTTTTAAAATTTATACTTTATCAATCTTATATTTTCAGAAAAGGGAACAATCAACATTGAAATATTTTAACAAAAATCACATTAAGATAGGTTATATTATAAAAATGTTAAAAATAACTATTATAAATAGTTATAAAAAATATGTTAAATATGACTTTCAAAATATGTTATTAAATTACTTATGATAAAAGTGACTATAAGCATCAAATATTAAATAAGCACGGTTAAAAGTCATTCAAAATAATTATCTTAAAATAGGTTTTGATAAATGATGTTAAAAATATATTTAGTACATGAATTTTATTAACATACCAAAAAATTGATATTAAAAACCCAAAAAGAAATTGATTTGAAAAATCTTTTATTGTATTATTGAGTAGATCAAAATATATATTTTTTCTCTGTGCTAGAACTCACAATCCAAATACCGGCATACTGAAAACATTTTAAAGAATGTGTGGATGATATATAGGGTTCCAGATTTGGATTCTTTGATAAATGATCACCGATGATGAGAGGAAGATTCCTACATATTTAAATCAAATGTGGTATTGTTTTGATTTAATTTTTTGTACTTATTTAAATTACATGAGTATTCATGTTGATAATTGGGTACCCCAACATCATATATGATGTTACCGCATCTATTATTTTGAAACATTTTATTTTTTCTAATTTCCATGCATCTATGGGAAACACAATACCAAAAATTTATATCATAGAAATCATGTGATTATATAATTTGACATTAAAATTATATTTTTATGAATTCAATTAGAGGAAATATATAGATTTATACTTATAACGGAGACACTTCAATTAACAGTTATTTGGTTAAGATATGATTATCCAAAGATTTAAAATCAATACGTGGGATTAAAATTATATATAAATATATATGTGTGTTTGTGTGTCTGTGGGGGGTGTGTGTCACTGAAAGAATGTGAACTAGTTTTTTTGGATAGATACAAAACCAATGGGAGGGGGGTGGTCTCCATGATTCTATTAATTAATTAAGAAGATGAAAAAGGAGGAAAATATTTTAAAAATAAAATAGTTTTGGGATGATTATTCCATATGTGTGGACCATCCCCCTAATTGACTAGGGAAGGGGTGATGATGAAATCACCCACATAGTGAAGATATTGTAAATGAAAAAACAAAATAATTTTTTTATTAGTGGAGGAACCATGTGGGGAACTACCTACCCACTTTGCATACCCAATATGGGGAATGCCTAACTGCCAATATAGGCAGGGTGAAGATGAGTCATTCTTGATTATCATAACCCCTCTAGTCCCAATAAGCTCTTATAACCCCATCAGGGGTTTTTTTAGATTTGGATGTCCCAAAAAATTATAAAAATATTCAAGTAATATTTTTTGAAAAATATAAGGTAATTTTATTAAATTAATTTTATTGTTTTACTACAAGTATATTATGAATTAAATATTAGTTTAATTTATTTTTATTCATAATAATTGTACTGAAGTAGAAAATCATCGTAAATTTGGTTTTATTATGTGAGTTTAATGTATGTCCCCTAATCATGAGCTAGAATTAACAATGTATGTCTGGTGATAATTATATATTTATTTAATTATTGAAATGTGAAGTGTTTGTAATAATTAATTAATAAATTATGGTCTAAACATCATCCCTCAACTTCATGATATTTATAATGTAATGGGTGTCCATGATATGTATTATTTTTATATATATTGTGTTTATGATACCCCCTCACATGTGAGTAATTATTATTTTATAATGAGGATGATGAAGGGAGATGTAGTTCACATCAAGACTTGTAAAAACCCAAAATGGAATTTGGATGCATTGTAATGGCTGATCAGTACAACTCATGTTAGATATGGATTAATGACTTACCCCGATTCTTATTTGATCCATTATCTATATAATATATCAATTACTAGAAATAGATCATGATGATGTTTATTATTTATCATATAAAAGGTTTATTATTTTTAAATAGATTATACATGAACACATAGAATAATAAAAAATGATTTACAAATAAAGAATAAATTAACATATGTTCAATGTTTTCTATTTATGTATGGTTAATTTTTGGGTGATGTCCCATAATAAAATGAATTATAAAAAGATATATATTTCATTTACCATGAAAAAAATTAATAACACAAAATCTGTTAAAAATAATTAATTAAAATAACTTCAATTGTTTTAATTTGAAAAAGAAACACTAATGAAGAAGTGATAATCAACCATAATTGATAGTTTCCCCAACTATTATGGAGTTCTTATGAATGTGTTGGGTAAATATAACTAAATTCGTCTTGAAATAAATATCCGTATCTTGATTGATATACTATTAGAAGGAAAACATTGAGTAAATTTAATGTTTAAATTTGAAGAAGCTGATAATTCCCTCAATAGACAAAGGAGGCATGATTCAATGTGGTTGGCTAACCAAAAGTCTACCATGAAACTCTCTATGTAGTGTAACAAAAATATCTTGGACTATGAGGATTCATTTTAATGGATCCTTTTACCTAGAATATTCACGAAATAAATTATTTCATATCTTTTATTTGATGGATATTTGGATTTGAAAAAATAATCTGAGATTTTTAAATAATAATAAATAATTAATCCCTGTAATATTGGTGATTAATTAAAAGTACTAATCTGAAAAATTTAATTGTTGTAGGTTAAATGGAAATCAACATCATCAACATAATATAACCATGATAAATTCTAGATTAAAACAATATCCTATCTAGAAATAATATCATAGAGTGGTACAAGTTCTTGTGCATAGTACTATGCCCAGAAAAGAAAATTTTATATTCTAGAGTCCCAACTTTTTTCTAATCCTCATAATTGGAAAAATAAAGGTGGAAAATAAAGCCTATAAAAAGCATACAGATGATGTACTGAATATCAAATTCATTACGTTATCATATATTTCCATTGAATTGTAGAAATTGAATGAGGATGAAGATTCTTAAAAGATTCATACCAATATCCAAGAATTATTTTAGGAAGGATAAATGAAATAAAGGTATGATATTGATAGTTCACTATACAAGTGAAGGATAAGAGAAGGGAATTGACCAGGGACTCATGTTCTTAAGATTATTAGGTATATTGAGAAACAAGAGTCCATAGGGTTTACAAAAAGCCATGTTATAGAATTAGATATCATACATGAGTCTTTACAGCCTAGATTTTCAACTTTAATTATTAATTATAATAATAAAAACATGAAAAATTAACTTCTATATATATTGGTTGTTATCTAATCCGATAAGGACATAAAAAACTAAAACCTAAGACAAAAACACCAACACACTACCGCTATAAAAATCTAAATATATTGAAGGAAATAAATGAATAAGATGTTGTCACCTATTAAGGTGGAAATAAATTAAACTAAAAGAATAATTTCATATCTAGAAAGAATAATCAATGTGATTCTTCTACATCATGAAACTTTTTCATTGAATTAAATCTATATATTTCTTCAAGGTGGTTATTTGATAAAATATTTGGCTTACAAATCTGAATTCAAATATAAGAACCAAGTATATTCAAGGAGATTTCATGGGGTCAAGTGGATCTCTGAGCATCAAATGGTTCATGACTAAAATCATTGGAATTTGGGTATTATAATCATACTTTTCCAAATATATTTGTTCTCTAATTAAATAATTTTTATTATATTCCCTCTAGCACCAAAACCATAATCTTAGTGTCGAGTATAGACAATTTTGGATTTCATTTCATATTCTTAAATAATTTTTTTCATTATAGGGATACCATATTTTAATGTATGGTATATCATAATAATGGATTATTCATAATGGAATATCAAAATCCTCTTTTGAAAATTAATATAAAATACATTGAGCAAGAATCATACCCACCCTATTTATAAAACTCTATAATTGGACATATATGTGAAAAGTGTATAAATATACTATATCAAGAAGGTTATTTACATTATATTAATTTAAAACCATTTGATTAATGTCATTTTTTTATAAGGTAAAATTACTAAAAAAAATTTAGTAGGAAAAGATAAAGGGCTATAGAACTACTGGAATTGATTCATACTGATGTTTGTAGTCTATTTCCAGTAAAAAAATGTGGTGGATTTTATTACTTCAATATTTTAAAAAATAACATTAGTGGATATGGATAAATCTACATAATTACGTGTAAATAAGATTCATTTAAAATTTTTAAATAATATCATAATGAATTATAGAATCATCTTGGTATGAAGATTAACAAAATCTACTCAGAATGTGTTGTAAACTATCTTAAACAAGAATTTTTAAATCACTTTAAGGAGTGTGGGATAGTATCCCAACTAACTCCATATTATACAAATTAGTGTAATGGTGTATGTGAATGGAGGAATAATGATTTTCTTTACATTTTTAGATCATTGATGAGTTATGAAAATCTACTTTTATCTTTTTGGGCATATTCACTATAAAAAACAATATATAAATCGAACTGAGTACTTACTAAAGTGGAATATGGGATTCCATATGAGTTATGGTATGAAAATAATTTCAGTCTATTATACATATATTTAGGGGAATTCAAGGGGTTTTCAAGATTATTTATAATAACTAGGATAATACCATATAAAAAATTTGAATCTCAAAGAATAGAGAGCATCTTTATTAGCTATCTTATGAAAACTAAAGGATATTACCAATAAAAACCTTTAGATAGAAAAGTTAATGTAGAAATACATTCCATATTTATCTAAATGTAAACTCATTTATAGTATAAATACCAGGGTAAATATTGAATTTAATTATGTTGATCCTCCAGACGCACCAGAGTAGGTAGAGGAAATATCTCAATGCAATATAGTTAGAGAAAAAGATGTTCTGGAGACAAATTAATGTTTTGTTATATAAGTGATAATTGATAAACATATATGGTTTTCTTATCAATATATTAGGTGACACATTATTCATTATGTACAATAGACCATCAACCCCCAGGGAAGAAATAAATATCATGAATTATACAAAATTGAAATAATCCATGAATTTTGAAATGGAGTCCATATATTAAAATAAAGTTTCAATTTTGGTGAACCCACTTATTAATATAAATCCTATAGGGTTAAAATGGGTATTTAAAAAAAACTAAACATATATGTTATATTAAATATAAAAAAACATGACTAGTTACTAGTAGATTCAAGAAATGTAAAGGCATTGAGTATGATGAAACATTCTCACCAGTCACAATGAAAAAATCCATCAGAATATTAATTGAACTTACAACCATACATGATTATGATATTTTGAAAATGGATGTAAAAAATAATTTCCTAAATGATAAGTTGGTTGAAGATGTAAATATGGCACAACAGTAAGGGTTTACAATGTCCATGAATTCCAATAAAGTATGAAAGATGAGGATATCCATTTATGGATTGAAGTAGGAATCATGATCATGGAATGTTTTTTTGATGAGTGTATAAGAAAATTTGGTTTTATGAATAATTAAAGTTAATAATGTGTCTATAATAAGCTTAGTGGACGTTCTATCATTTTCTTAGTATTATATGCTGATGGAATATTGTTAAAGAGAAATTAAGTACAATTCTTACAGTTAGTAAATAATTGGATAAATTATTAATTCTCCATGAAATAATTATCTGAATAAACATACACAATAGGGATCAAGATATACTGAGATATATCATAAAGGTTTATTTTACTAATTCAAAGTACATACATTTAAAATTTTATCTAAAGGTATAATTTAGAAAAATCCAAAAGAGTGATCTTTACAGTGTCATATCGAATTAATCTCTCTAAGGAAATGTGTCAAAAAACATAAAAATATATAGAAACAAATATTATATTACCTCATGATTTGGTAGTGGTATTATCATATATTACATTCCATATAACTGGTTTGATATTGCCTATGATTTATTTATGGTGGGTATATATCAAGATAATCTAGGAGTGCTATATTGGACATTAGTTAAATCTATAATTAAGTAATTGAGACATACAAAGGATATATTCCTTGTGTATGGAGTAGATAAAGATATACTGGTGAGGGGATATAATGATACTAGCTTATTATTATATCATGATGATCTTAAATAATATTTATATTTTGTATTTCTTCTAAATGGTAGTGCGTTGAGCTGGAGAATCTCAAGGGAACTTGTGGTCACCAATTATATAGTATAATATAAGTATATATATCTTCTTATGATGTAGTTAAGGCAGTAGTTAAAATTTAAAAAAATTATAAAATCATTGGGTTATACATATAAGTTTATAATGTTTTACAATATACAACAATAAAACTATAATAGTGGTACTTTCCAAGGAGTCAAGGTCACAAAAGAGGAAAGTTGAAAATCTTTATACGTTTCATATCGTGATGGATTTTACTCAAAGATGAAAATTCATAGTTAATAGAGTATCTATATAGAATAACATAGAAGACCCCTTGACTAAAGATATATCTCAATTGAAGAATTATTCTCATGTTAGAGCTAGTATATTGTGAGTTATTAGTAGTTGGCTCTTGTCCGAGTGAGAATTTTGTGAGAGAAAGTGCCCTAAAATTAATGTTTATATATACTTTTATTACCATTAAATTCATAAAAATTGATATATACATGTGTTTCTATTTCAATAATAGTGTTATTACTTCTCTATATACAATATATATGGTAATGTATTTAGATTACATGTTGTTTTAAAAGGTTATTGTAGTTACCATCTATAATGACAACCTCTAGATATTATGAAAACAATTTTTAACATATTACCTAAGGTCTGCATCAATCATTCTTAAGGGACATAGATGTTGTTTTAGTATTAAATGTTTGGGTCTCACAAGTATTTTTACTTCTTCTCATGAATTTCACACTTGGTTATCTCGATTAAATGATAACATGAGGATTGAACCTCTAATAGGAATAACACATGTTTTTGGTTGTCACTGGTTATTTCTATTTTCAAAAATATTTATTAGTCTCCAAATATGATATTGTTTTTAGTATATATCATTGATCATGTACTTTGATTCATGATGATTTTTTTAATATTTATGTTTTCAGAGTGGTTGTAATCACTTAGTTCATCATTGATGATAGACATTAATTGAATAGTCAAGATATGATTTTTAACTTCCAAATAGAGGAATAAATAACTTATGTCTGGTTTAAATGAATAGTAGTACCTTAATTAAATTTATATCTATTGTATAAGGAGCTGAGTCTATCTATTATACTCATAAAAATAATAAATAAATCATGTATAGATAGTGACATAAGTTATGTATCCAAAATTGTGAGATATCATGTGTCAAAGAGATTAAATTACACAGTGAATGTTAATGGGAGAGGTTTTCATTGCCATTTCATAAAATTATCTATTTAAGGCCCATGATGTGTTTCTATACACCACTTATGGTTTGCGATGGACACTCACCATTATCACGATAACTGCCTAAAGGGTTACACACAAAGCACTTTCAAAAGTTGGTCTAATTCTAATGAATTGGAGATTAATACATGACAAGACTTATATTGGGGGTTGGGTAAAGTTTGAGAATGAATGATCATAAAGAAAATAAATAAATTCAGTATTATTTTATTTTATAATTATAAGTATTTAATTTAATAACTTAATGTTTTCACAAGTTATTATGTGAACACAAAAAAATATTTTATGAATTAATATTAATTATTTAAGGTTTATTAAATATTTTATGGGAGAAATGAGTTGAGTAAATGAATCTTATTTTATAACAAAGCATAATATTGATGTTTAAAATAATTGATAAAATTTTTATGATTATAATGTCATTTTTTCTAGGTTGTAAGTGTAATATATAGTATATTTCGAATGTTTACCTTATTAAAGGGACAAAGTGAAACTTAAAAAAGTTATAATGTACCTATATAAACCAAATTAATCCCAAATTACTGGGTACTATTTATAACATTATTGTTAGATCATACCTCCCTTTTCTCCCACTTCCATGAGTGATAAAAGAGAGTTTAGCTCACTTTGATCAATGAATGAAATCTCGAATTGAGTTCATGATGCTCTGATAATCCTGAGTATATTGATAACACCTTTATTAATCCATACTAGTACACTCAGTTTGAAGAAAAATGTACTTGTTGGCATGGAATTTTTTTTCTCTATGTGCCTTTTTGTAGATCCCATTTTCTTCATCCATTGTTGGATAAAAAAAGATTCAAAGGTGAAAACACATTTTTGACAGTCATAAAGAAACTATTTTTCCTAAAAAAACATCTTAAATAGATGGAAACTTTTTAATGGAATAATTAATTTCTAATTAATTGATTTTCTTATTCTTGTAACCCAAATACACTTACAAATAAAAATTTGTGATTTTTATATGTTATACTTCTGAAACATTGACAATAGAGGCAGTTTTGAAGAAAATCCCTTGAGTTCTCAAAACAACATATTTAGAAAACTATGTTATGTAATGTTGTAAAATCCCCCTCTCTATGCATATAATATTTTTCATGAACCAATTTTGGAGCATCAGGAAACTCAATCATTTTTAAAGAATTAGTATTTTTTTGAAACATTTTCCTAAATGGGATCAAGGATTATAAATACACCTTAAGCTTATTATTTGAAGGCTGACATTTGGGGTTTGGAATCCAAGGCTATCAACTAATGAAACTATTAATTCCATGGTCTCAAAAAACACTAAACCTCTAAGAAAACATAGATATGAGAATCTTATATGAATTACCTCACACAATTATTTTAAAGTATTGAATATTTCTTGAGATATCTTCATATAACTTCCCCCAATGAGAAACCCCTTTCTTGCTAGGTCAATACTTTCACACATGTAATGTTTGTTTTTTGAAAATCCAATCTTTCCCATAAAGTAATCCATGGCCTCCACTCAATTTCATTCAAATTTAAAACACACTTTCATCAGAGTTAATGGCTCATGGGTCATTCACCAGTTCAATATGAATTTCCCCAAGAAAATTTCATACACAAGACCTGTATCATCGACTCTCATCCACAAGCCAATTTTATCAAAAATCGACTTGGAATAATCCATGTCTATGGATCCAAATATTAGGTTGGGTAGCTTAATGAATAAAATTTATTAAACTCCTTGTTATCACCTAGTTTGTGACACAAATGTAATGAACATATGACATTAAAATACATCCCACCCTATGTGACTAGAATATGATGACTTTAGTTAAAAACCCATGATGTACCATGTGATGTACACATGATGTATTATGTGCAGAGTATAATATGACTCATATGAAGAGAATTATATGACCTCCTCCATCTTAAGAAGATAATTTCCTAGGGCCCAAACATATACTTCATACTCCTGAGTTGGACCACGAAAATAATTCAAGTATATAAGCCACAGATATTCTCTTTCAATTCTCAAGAGACACATAGTCCTCTTATTGAGTGTTATCCGTAGTCATATAATTATCAATCGAAACTAAATTATCCCATCTAATGATATATGAACTTATGGGAGGCTTGTTATGTAATCCCCACTCTACCCATCATTTTCCCCTTTTATAATGTGGGAATCCTAAGTGTAAGATATAAAACTATAGATTGACATATGTGACGAGAATATGATGCCTTGTGTGATGAGTATAGGATGACCCATGATATGAGAACATGTTTCCTCATGTGATGAGCATCATATGATCTTAATCTATTAAGAGTCACTCACCAATGAACTATGATAATATTTTCTACCACTCAATAGTGATTGGGATGTTTAATGATAAATCTGCATTCAAATCCTTGTTTTGGCCTCTTTTGTGAAAGATGAATCCTCAGAACATGAAATTAAAATACAAAATACCCTATGTGATCATAGTAGGATGATTTGGGTGATAGTAACAAGATTCCCAGTGTGAAAAATATAATCTTACTTTTATGATGAGAATAAGATACCCCATGTGATGAAAATGATATTCCTCCATCTTCACCAGGTAGCTGATTGTATAATCCATACACATAACCTTAATACTCCCTAATAGGGTGTAATACGAAAAATATGTGCATATTTCCAACTCATGCTCTCCCAATTTATGAGAAACACATTGGAATCCAATCATGTGTGTTCCCTAGTCATGGAATCATCAAGCGAAACCTTCATTGTCTACCAAATAGGGTCGGATCACCCTTTCAAATCTTAACACATACTCCCCACTCCATACCTCATTTTTACCCATTACACAACACAAGAATCCATAATGTTATAAATAAAATTGCAGCCTATGTCCTTAGTGTAAGGAATTAAACTAGAACCTACATCCTCAGAAAAAGACATCAAACTATTGCCTATGTATTTAGAAAAATCCATTGAACTACAACTTATGTCTTCAATATAAGACTTTGATATATAGCTTACCATAAACGATGAAGATAGGATTCTATGTGTGATGATCTCAAGATACCTTATGTAGAGATTAAAGGGTACCTCATTTGAAAATCATGATATGACCCATATCCTTTAGGAAGACCAAAGTGCATCCCCAAACCATCACTTATCATCACTCCATTCATGACTCAAGTTTCCTTACCATGTAATTTTTAAATACATAGTACGATCCTATCACATGAACTTCAACTATACACCTCAAACCCTTTGAGTTTTATCTATATATTCCAAAATGACATGCAGGATTCCTATATTAGGTTTAATAAAAAATAACCTTAATTATATAACCCCATCTGTAGGTGGTATCTTTGAAGCATAATCATCCTTATAGATTATACCAAACCATATCGCCGCACCTCCTCAAAGTCCCCACTAGACATTAAACTATTAGCATATTAATAAGGATTTAAATTGTGACCAACCATCCACATTGGGATTTAAACCCATGATCATCCCATACATGGAAAGCATATATCGTACCATCCCTAATGAACATTAAACTATGACCAATGTGTTGACTGTGTTTGATAATCATTTCCTATAGACTTTAAACCTGAGATAAGACCATACATGATGGATTTATATAGTACAATCCCCAATGGTATCTAAACAAATTATTGGCACTTATGTGATGACCATATGTGGTGTAATAAAACTATAATTTAAACCTATGACCTAAAATTGTGTAATGAGAATATTGAACTCTACTAGATGAATCAAAACAAATTCCTAGGTTTATAGACTATGTAACCCCATACGATGAGCATGCAATTCCTTATGTGATGAGTAGAAGAAGCCTGTATGATGGCCATATGATCTCTTTTACCTTCTGTTAGGTGACAAGACTAATATTATTCCCTAATTTTATAAACATGAGATACCTTATCTAATAATAATTATAATACCATGTGATGAGAATAAGATCTATTTATTCCCCCTCAAGTGACTAGCCTATGATTCTTTCATTATGTGAAGTGAAGATAATGAATTTGGTGATGAGTTAGGGATGACTTGGGTTAAAAAACTAAGTTTTCTTATTATATGAGCATAATATGAGTCATGTTATGGACATGATTAGCCTCTAGTTATGAGATAGTGTTTCCATTGTAAATTATACCATGATTCATTACGCTATGAGCCTAGGTAGCCTCATGTGATGAGAAAAAGATTCCATGGGTCCTTTTCCCAAGATTCTTTATGTAACAGACATAGGATTCATTAATGGTTCTTCTTGAGGAAGATATATATATTCCCAATGAAAGCAATTATGTTTGATGAATCCCAAATAGGTATCCTCTATAATAGAAGGTGTTCAACATATTAAGGAATCCAATGATGTAACTAACTAGTATCCCCTAGAACATGGAATAATGAATATGATTCATGAACATGTCTTAAATATATAAGGGGGAACCAAAATAGTTATGGAGATTCATGAAATCATCCATGTAAGGAAATACTGACATCCCATCATCCGATTCTGATCAAGGATATGAAACCATCACTGTCTATTTTGATAGGATACCTACACTGGGTCAAGCAGGAATACAAGGATAGATAGGCCTTGACCAGTCCAAGGTCACCATTTAACATGAAAGAAGGTTCTAATATAAAAATATTTAAAACATAATGGCGAAGCTAACATGAATTTCTTCTGCCTCAATAGTGATAATATGAATAATTCAAAACATTATCAATTTTTCACATCACTGGCATTAAGATTCACCAAATTGAATGGTGAACCCAACATAAATCCCAAATCATTCAATAATGATAGGATAATTAATTTTGGGAATGAAAAGTATTTGAATCCATGAAACTATACCGATGATATCGATAAAATGAACTATGTAGTAGGAAATCCCCCCATTACCACATTCATCTGTTTCTGGATACATTCACCAAAACACAATAGCAACACATTCAATTATGCTTAGGAGGTAGGAGATATTCATGATATGTCATCCCAATATACCACCTAAGAGTCACCAAGGGGGATCCAACTTTCAAATGACACCATCAATACACAACTACTCATCCCATGGTTAGTCAGGTCAATTATATCACTAATTATTCTTCCCTCATCTAGTAAGCATGATGATACTTCCAAGGGAAGGTCAACAATCATACTTTATGTTACACCACTCCAATAGGCATAAATGACTCTTAGTTTACCTCAACCAATTTCTCTAGAGAAACTGTCTACCAAAACTAATGAGAATCCTTTTACATTTATAAATTGAAACATGATTCCATAGATCTTGGGAGACCTCATCTTATTTATTTAATAATGATTGTGTATCATAGAGCATTCAACACTCTATCCATTGATAAAAGTGAAAATCAATGTTTTACACCCATATAGATGGATCAAAACTACCCAAATCCAATGGAATCACGCTAGTGATTATAATAATATAAATCTTATAGGGGGAATATCTCATGTGGAAGAAGACCCACCCCAGAGGTAGGTTGGAATCCCTACCCCAAAACCAAATGCTAATGGATATATCATCCACCCAATGGTTCCCACACTCGAGGTAAGAGGTCATCCATGTTCCATGAATTTCCACCACTATATCCACTATCATCACATACCATTACTTCCTAACCACTATGTCAGAACATGACTTCACCAAACTTGGATCGAGACCCCATACACCCAATAGGATTTTAGAATTGACTCTAAACCTCTAGAACCACTGTCAAAGGACCCGAAGATTCTCTAAATGTGAATTTTCAATGACCCATCAATACTAACTAGGGTATAAGGGTTACTAGCTTCCACATAGTTCCTCCACATTACAAGGGAGTAACAATATAAGTCCTCCCCAAGTCACAAATTCAAATTCCCATAGAAATGATCCCTATTAATCTTATAATATCACACCTAGGAAACATCCATTAAATAATAGAATGCATAACTGTGGGAACCAGCACTAGGTTACCCCCGATCATTCATAATTAGAGACCTATAATGTTTCAAGAGATATGTTCCTACCTCCACCTCCACAACTATGTGGTTTAGTCCTAGTAGTAATAACATAAACTATATGGAAAAACATCCTTAAAGAATGATGCTAAATTTCATGTAATCATACCAGCTACATAACACTAAACTGATTAGAACCTTTTTCATACCTTCATGAAATTAAAATCTATAGTGCCTTTATCATATTTGCATGATATTAAATTTTATAGTGCCTTCATCCTAGATACATGAAATTAAACTACAAAAAATTATTATTCCAACTTTCATGAACTTAAAATTTACATATTTTTGTCTGAGTGTGTGACCTTAAAATGGTAAATACTCTATTTGGGATACATGTCATTAAACTACACAGCCTATGGGATTACATCATACCCCTCTTTATATTATGATGATAATATAACCCTCATTTCACTTCTGATTTTGATATTTTAGTTGACTTGAATCCATTAAGGCCTACAACTTTCCTCTACATTGACTACCCCCTTGGGGTTTCAATGCATGTTGGTGTGGCATTATGGTGCTTGATTCCCAATTTTGATCATATTCATACCTTTCATATCTACCCATTTTCTATATAATTTGAGTCTCATACACTCTCACATTTATGAATGGGGACTCCAACGATGAAAGAAAATATCTCCAAAGTGTTGCCTCCCATTTAGGCCACACACCCAAAAAAACTATCCTAATTTCTAAATGGACATCCCTATACTAACAAAACAATGCTCCAAAGGCCTACCTCCCATATAGGGTACAAATTCTAAAGGAGACATCTTTGAAAGTATGGTAGTCAAACCGATGTTTAGAACTTTTTCAATGGTTCTCTACAACACATATTCCATGTTGTTCTTTAGCATAGACACCTCAATCAAATTTATGCTCCTTTAATTCCCTCATGCATAGGTGGGATTCTAACACCGTCAGTGTCACTCTTTCTTACATATCCTCAAATTGGTAGGATGAATCAGTGTCATGGAAGGAAAAAATAATCAATATTCCATTATTACCGACACCTAATATAGATAATGAGGGCATAAGAACTTTGAATGATCATTCCATTGGAATGATTGAGATGCATCAAACTTGCATCTCATCTTAGATACATGAAATTAAACTAAAAGGTTTATGTCCCTTTATCATGATGTAAAACTAAAATGCTACCATCCTCACAATATAAAATTAAACAACATGATGATCATCCTCACTAAAATTCATTAATCTGCATAGTGCTTCCCATTCTGCATTACTTTAAAATTCTTGGAATAGGTTCTCATCTCATAACCTTAAATTGGATAACATATAGTACAATATATATAACCATGACCTATATAGTCAAAATCCTTTTGTATGGTGATTCAATAGAGAAATTATATAGTAATCCTCACCTTAGAGGATACATCCTATCCTATTATGTTGTTTGTATCCTACTGTACCAATCTATAGAACTACATGTGACTTGATTCCCATTCCATGAGATATATAGTGATTCCCTAATGTTTTAACCTATGGAAAACCACTATTTCAATTTAATGGTTTCATGTATTTAAATTTCATCCATCTTTTTATCCACGAATGATGAATATAAATTATGTTCATGTTTTAGAAGTGATCTTCTTGATAATGAGGAAATGCCTAATCCACCTCAAGTTAATTCCCCCTTACCATTTTGAAGACTATTACCAATTTGGTTTGAAGAACATGACCTTAAAAAAATGCATCCATCCTTGGGAAAGTCTTCCAAATCTAATTATATAAACTCCTCCCCGATCTTGCTCCTAGTTATACAATGCTGAACTATTTAGCCACAAGGATCACATCGGTCCGCAGATACACAATAAAAAAAATTCCCTCATGGGGTAGAACATCAACAGTTTTTGTACACCACATTAACAGGTATGGAATGTTATAAAATATCTCTGAGAGTGTTGAAATCATCCTGATTGATCCTTTCCCATTCACTTTCACACTTTGTTTTTTTTGGATTTTGATCACTCTATCACCTTTGATTTCCAAATAAACTCCCTCTGGTGAGGAAACAATGCTCCAAAGGATCACCTCCCATCCATGGTCACATCTTGGAGGTCCATTGATAGAAAATTGATAGGTACCATGTTTTGAATTCATAGTCAGTGGTTGAAAATAATATCCTTATCCTCTTTCCAGATGATACGATATCAGATCTTGAGTTTTGAAGAGATTGTTTGTAGTAATTCTCAACCCATTCATCACCTACTTACAATTAAAATCCTATAATTAATGAATTATTTCACCCAACTATAAAATATTAATGTGTAATTATAACACCATTTGAGTTACCCCTCATACACCCATGCACATTTATGGTTAAAAATCAGTATAGAAGATCCCCACTAGCCAGTTCCCCTTTTATTATTGGGTTAGTTTCAGTGGGTTGATGTGATATTATGACCCTAACCCATATACCCTAGTTGTTCACTATTGTGTCACATGATATTATACAAATACTTATTTCTCAGACCAAGAATGACTGATGTGGTCCTTTGATTTTCATGTTTATATCTCTCCAGCACAATTGAGACACATCTTGGATGCAAGTAGGAAGCCACCTCTATATCCAAACTGTATGATGTAAAATTTGTAGCATTTAAACCGCACCATTTGATGTTAAACTGTTTTATTTTCATTATCACTATACAATATTAAACTACATGGTCATTGTCTTAAATAATTAATTTAAATTACATATCCCTTTTTGACTCTTCTAATATTTTCTATGTAGCACCCAGATTCTAGTTCAATCAGGTCTCAATGTGATGTTTATGATTAATGGAGAATCTACCCATTTTCTATGTTCAAACCATAATACCTTAAAATACATAGTCTTACTCTTATTTTTATAATTTTAAACTACATGACTAGGGTCCGGATTATAATACCACAAACTATAAAGCACTCGGTTCATTTCCAAATGAACTTAAACTGCATGACACCCATTTTCATTCCACATGAATTTAAACTACTTGGAATGGGTCAGCATTGAATGACCCTAAATGTTATGGAATATTACCACTACTATATAATGTTAAAATACATGGTCATAATCCTAGAATAATGACTATAAACTGCACAACCGTTAATGTCCGAGATGTATGATGTTAAACTATACCATTTTCACTTTTAACTATATGAACTTAAATTGTGTAGCTAACTCCTTTATATATAATGCATAAACATCAAAACCATAAAATCTTCATTAATTGAGGGTAAAACCTTCTAATTTTGGTGTCATTATCTCACCAAATCATTACCATGAATTATATATGGCTTTATTCTAGTGTCATGGGATATGTAGGGATTACAAAACATTCATTCCAAGACCAGCCTAAGGTGGACCAGTTGGGATATTCTATATGCTGGGGGAGGGTGAATCAGTGTAGGTGACCAATTAATCTCTTTTACCTCTTTCAATATTAGGTGATTATTCAATGGTTCCCTCTTTATGTCTATTTTATTAATTATTTTTTAAGAAACACCCCTAGTACACACACACAAGAGACATAATGATTTACAAGGTTGACCATAAAAAATGGAAGGCTAGTCGCTGACATGATCGGAATTTCACAAAGACCATATAATCCACTAGCATAAACCTATGGATAAAATTGGTAAGGATTTATCCTTAAACCCATGTTTGGTTCAACCCACACTCTACAAAACCCCTTTTTATATTTATACTCCTATCCTAACAACTTCAAATTTGTAGAGAAAACAACTAAAGATTCTTATTTAGAACAGTTACAAGGTTTATGAAGTGATTATTCCCCTATTATTCTTCCTTATTTATTCTTAAAATTGAGTTCATAATTGGACTTCAAAATATTTCTTCACAAAATTTGAATGCATGGATTTATCTTTCCAAATAGTGTGTTGGATCTTTATATTCTCCAATACCTTCAACAAATAGAATTTCTATAGAAAGTTCCATGTTAGATAACTCTATTTATCTCTTCATTATATATGAATATATATCAAATAAACTATATTCTATGTATTTAGTGTTTTTCAATAGACCCTGTGCATATTTTACTTCTCCCTCTCTCTATATTCTTTTTTCTAAGGGCTAAACTTCCTTTTAAAATAATATAATCAAGACCCCAATATATATAATTTTTTTCAACATCATATTAGGCTATTAAAATCACTCATAATATCTTAAAAAACTTCCTATATGATCTTCATAATAAAATACCTATGTAATTGTTTTTTAGTTAACTTATGCTCACTTTTTATACATTTAATTATTAACTTTTAATCTACTTTAAAAAATGGTTTAATTTACCTTTGAATTTGGATTGGATCATAGTCTGAAAATTGATACACAATATTTTTAATCATTGATGAACATTTCAAGCATAAAAAATAATCACCTGATTGATCTATATTGATTTATACATGAAACGTCATGACATGACCAACACCATGACCTAGTTTAGGATCCTTGGAGGTTTTTCCTCTAAAACAGTAATCACCATAGGCATGTTCGAGCCTATTTTAGCCTTCTTGAACATCAGTTTATAAATATAGAAAACACTTTTAACCACAAAATCATCATTATAACCTAGTGCATAAATATTTACTATTTCCCATCAACATGACTAGTACCATGGGTGTGGTATCCTTTTCCTATTGTTTTATGGATGGTAGAACTATCTTTTGACCAAAAAAATGATTCAAGATCCACTATAGTTGTTGTGAAATTTTATAGTTCACATTGGAAAACTAGAATATCACTACGAGGACCACCAAAACCATTTTCCCCATGTTTGTTTCAAAAATACTGACAAAAAATTACATTGACCTTTGAAACATCTTCATCGATCCATTTTCTAATTATTTTACATTTTTTTGACTATAACACTATCAAAACACCCTTTAAAATGGGAATGTTCATACTCGGATTTCCCTTCCTTCACCATACATATACAATCTTTATAAAGATACAAAATCATGATTAAAAATTCATGATATATAACAATTATGAACATATTACATGGAATTAATTGATTCTAGCTTCATATAAACATCCATGAATGTTTCTTGTGAAAAACATGTTCATAATATAGATATTTTATCATCTCAAGGGACTCGAAACATAAAACCAAATTTCCATTCAATATATCAAGTAAAAAAAATGAATGAACATAAAATAACTACCAAATCAATCTTTCAAATATTCTTTATCCAATCAGCCAAGATATGTGGACACTTTCATGGACACTTCATCTCTACTTCAATAACCTTGGATAATAAACCTACTCATCATTAAATCACAATCACATAGATTCTTCTTCACATTAATTCCTTCCTCGATATATAGAAATAAATTGATTCTTCCTATTCATTAACAATATCCTTAAAAATGAATAAAACTCCAAAAAATAGTCTCATAAATCTACCCAATTTTATTTATTTTCAATAACAACAGTAATTATATGTCATTATGTGGTCTTCTACTCATCTTCAATTTTTTTCTAATTTCTAATTTTTTATTTCACTCCCCCTCCTTCTAAAAGTATTTTCATTTTTCATTATCTACCCCTAATTAATAATAAGTGAAAATTATTTTTCAAAGGAATTGAATTCATACTAAGAAAACTAAAATTAACCATTCCACTCCATTTCCAATAAGTCTTACTTGATGTAGAAAATAAGAGGGGTTTATGTAGAGATGTGAGTTGTCCATAATAAATTTAACTTGATACCAATTAGAAATAAAACCACTTATAAACCATATTCAAGGGATTTCCAATAATTCAAGGTTGAATCAGTTGATGGTAAAACATAGTATAAAAAGTTTAATACACATTTCTTAAGAAGTTTTCAACAAATATTTTTAGTACTCACTCTAACAAACAAGTTAGAACATTTAAATTTTAAATAATAGGATTTAATAGCCTTGGAACATCTTCAAATTCCAACTATTGGTAATTGATTAAAAATTAATCTCCTTTATTTAAAAATCGAATTTATATTATCAAGGAGGATATATTTTGATAACATACCTTTTAAATGAAAAAAACTTCAAAAAGATTCCATAAAAATCATATTTTCCTGAGATAACATTTTCTAGTATATTAATCATCATTCTTCATTTATCTCCCCCTTAAGGGAAACACTCCTGGAGACATTCATAATAGAAAATATCTTCTAGAATGGATTTCAATATATTAAAATATGAAGAATAACCCGAAAGGAATTCATTATGTGGCTATCTAGATCTAAAAAACTCAACATATTTGGCAAGGATATTCTTCTTTAATGTATATTCAATCGATATATCACTCCTAGAGGGAATCTTTATGTTCTCATTTTACATTTTTGAAAACACTTTCTTCACCATAATCAAGAATGATTTATCATAAAATTTTCAGTATTCCATTTCAGGAATAATATCCATGATTACTATTTATTCAACTTTTTTCCCTAGAATGATAGTCCACTTTACTTCACAGGTTCTCTCGCTGAGACCGTGAATCACCTTTATTTCCATGAAATGTTTGAAAAAATATAATAAATAATTTTTAATGGAGTAAGGAGGATCTCCCTTCTCTATTTGAATATAAAGGTTGAGATTTTATGAACCATGATACTATATTTTCTCTTTTATTCATGATTTCATATATGAATTTATCTTGAGGAATAATGAATCTCATCACTTATGCAATTTCATTGTGTGAGGTACCTATTCTATTTTTAGCTATCAAATCATATGCAAATACGGATGCAATCTTCATTTTATTAAAGTCTTCTTATTGGGATAAAAATGTGGTTAAATATCATTTGGAAGTTTTTTTCATCCATGTTTCTTCTCTCATATAGATCTTCCAAAACATAAGTGTTTTAATTTGTTGAAAACTTATCATGACATTCATATTATTAATGTGTAATATTATCTTTTCTTTTTGCACTAGGATTTTCTTGTGTTTCTTCTAACTTTATTTATCTCTTTAAATATACTATCCAAATCAAAAGAATTCCTTTGGGAATAACAATAGATTTATTTTTGATTACACATGTCTTCACATGAGTTCCTTTCAGCACGTCATTATTATGAGATGTATCACTCCTCATAATAATATTATTGGAACTATTTTTAATATTCTTGTTTTTTTCATTCGGTCCAAGGATGAAATATAATGAAACTTCATGAATAAAATCATTTGTGAGACCTTATTAATATTTATACACAAGTATGACTATTCATTATTCATCATAAACTCATGTGGTTTTATCTTCCCATTTCCCTTATATACATTTTTTGTAGAAAATGTATTACTTTCTATACCGCCTTCATTAGAAACATTAAAAATATTTTCATATTTTTAAAATCTATTTTAGTCTGAAATATTTTTCACCATATTTGAATGTTTAATATTATAAACCCCCTTGAAATTATACTCTTTTGTGATTCGCTAATTAAAGGATTATACCAGCTCTCTAGTTCACAATTCCAAAATTTGTTATAACACAAAAAAATCCAAAAACCTTTATTTCATCTTCTTCATTGTTTTTTGTCAAGAAAATTCAGACATGGGATAAAACTATTTTAATATTTTATAATATTTTTTGTTCTCTAAATAGATAAAATTAACCATAATCCTTATTATAACTACAATTCATATAATGGTAAAACTAGGATTACTTCTTTGCATACATATATATATATAGTTTTGGATTTTAGCACTGTCATTTTCATGAAAATAGACTAAAACATTTCATGAAATGATGAAATAGATGGTACCTTTCCTTTTCGATATTTATGTGGTAATGTTATCAATTGATGTTATGATTTTATTTTCATATAAGAGAGGTATTTTTACCCTTGAATCCTCCATTGAATGGTTTTTTACATCATGTCCATACTTATTTGTTAGTGATTCCTGAACATGAGTCTTTTAAATATTGGAAAAATTGATTTCCAATTCAAGACATCTGATATTGAGGGAATTAATTTTGATCTTTTGTAAATTACTTTATATCTTAACAATAATTCTTTATCTTCTCAATATCATTTTCATTAAATGGATCCTTTTTTATAGCAATGATTAATACTCAATGATCCTCTTAGATTTGATATCTAATTGATAATTCTTGGTGTCAATTGTATATTTTATAATTATTTCAATGAATGTATTATCTTAAAAATTTATCTGGTGGACAATTTTTAACTTGGAATGTGTTGAGACACTATTTTTAAAATTTTCACCATCTCACCACAAGCTCCTCAAACTCATCTTCTTTGACAGTAAATTGTTTTGAAAGATTAATTAAAGTAAGATCTCTTTCTATTAAATCATCTTCCATGTTATCTTTAACACCTTCATGATGAGTGACCTCTTCCAACCAACTATCAAAAATACAAAAAAATGAGAGAAATAATTTTTTTTGGAAAATAATGCACTATATCGTTAAAATCATTAACAGATATATTACTTGACATGTGTTCACTTACACTAATGATTGATTATACTCCATGAAATATTGAAAAGGAATTAATGAATAAATCATAGTCACTAGAATATGGTAATCCCATTGAGGGAGAAATGTTTCCCATATCCTTGGTTTTTGAAACAACAATTTTTTCATCCCTAACAATTTAGATCTAGATTCATCATTTCTTAGAGGAACTAAAACAACTTTCTATTTTAACAACAGAGACCTCCACCTTATGGCCATATTCTATTTCTTTTTCCTATTTATAAAATTCTTGGGAAGAAGACGAGTTCTTATTTTACAATGAAATAACTTCTAAAAAACTATGCTTCATAATAATTATCGAAAAAACATAAAATATTTAATGTAAACAACTAAAATTTAAGAATACAATTAGAGGTGAACTTTGATTTTTTTTGAAACCAATTGACAACACGAAAGAGTTAAACCCCACTTTCATTCCACTTTTGAGGAACTAGTTGTGATATATTTTACATTGACATGGGGTAGGGATTTTGAGTTAGTATAGGTGACCAATTTATTTTCATCATATATTTCTATTTTATGTGGTTATTATATTGTTTTCTATCCCACTATTGTTCTTTTTTCTTTCAAGGAAGACTACTGAACACACACACAAAATATACATGAATATTTAAAAGGTTCACCATTCAATGAAAAAGGCTAGTACATCACATGATCTAGATTTCACAAAGAACGTACAATCTACTAGTATCAACATGTGGATACAATGTGGTAGGGTTTATCCATAAAAAAACACGGGTACATACCGCACTCTATAGAATCCATCTAGATCATTATACTTCTATCTCAACTATTTCAAATTTTTAGAGATAAAAACCAATGATTCTTCTTTAGAACTAGTATAATGATTTTTATGTGATGTTTCACTTCTTCTTATTCCTTAATTTTTATCAAAATTCAGTTCACAACTAGGCGACACTGTATTTTTTCACTACCTTCCATATACAATAATTTCAATTTTTGAATAGTTTTTTGATCTATCTATTCTTTACTACCTTCGAAAAATATAATTTTTACATAAAGATCAGAATTAGATCACTATAAAACTCTATTTTAAGATATTTAATATATATCATAGATAATCAATTCAATGCATTTAGTGTTATTCAATAGATACTATACAAAATCGAATTATACCACTCTATATTTTTTATGGTGTTTTGAACATCTAATTCCAATAACATAATTATGCACCCAATATCTAGACACTTCTCACAATCATACGGGTAAATTAAAATCACCTATAATACCTCCAAAAACATCATCAAAAATCTTCATAACCATATACCCCAGTAACCACTTTTTAGTCAAATTCTTTCCACCTTTTGTAGTACAGATTATTCACATTTAATCCACTTAAAATAGTGATGAAAGTTACCTTAATTTTGGGCTTCAATAATGTTCTAAAAATAAAGTTATCTGACTTTTGAATAATTGATAAACCATTCAAGCATTGAAATAAATCACCTAATTGATCTCTCTTGGGGTTTGTAGGCCAAAACCTTGTATGAACAATACAATGGTCTAGTGAAAGATCAATAGAAATTTTGACTCCAAAACACAAACCACTATTGGAATGTTCTCCTTCTCATGGCCATTTTTCATACTAATTTACCTATCTACCGTGACTTGTCAATGCATGGGCATGGTAAATCCCATTTTGGCCTTCCTTTATTATAGGTATTAAATACAGAACACTAATTCAACCAAAAAGTCCTCACAATAACCTGGTACATGAATTTTAGTTATTTTCTCAAACACACATATCACTATGGATGTTGTCTTATTTTATTAATAATTTTTTTCTAGAATCACTATATTTCAACCGTGACATGATTCAAAGATCACCACATGGGTAGTTATTTTTACCATTTCATACAGGAAAAAAAGAATAACACAATGAGGACCACCAAAACCATTTTAGCCTTGTTCGTTTCATAAAAACTACACACTAATTCCCCATGACTTTTAGAACGACTTCATCAAGCCATTTTCCACCTATTTTGACCATTTTTCCCTGAAACACTGTCAAAATTCTCTCTAAAATGAGTATGGAAATGATTTTATTTTCCCTTCACCATCCTTATTCATTATTCATATGGAACCTAAATCACGATAAACCAATCATGATATATAAAAATAGGGAACATATTACTTTTCATGAATTGATTTTAGCTGTATCTAATCATATATGGATTATCATTGTGAAAGAATCTTTTATCATAGAGATATTTAAATCATCTCCATGAGACTCCAAATATTTAAATAAAATTTCCTTAAATAGAACAAATAATTCCAATGAAATAACTTAAAATAACTACCAAACCAATATTATAAATGATTGTAACATAATATTACAAGATATGAAGACTCTTTGGAAACTTATTCTTTACATCAACTTGTTTAGATACTATAATTATTAATTCATACATCATAATAACCAAGTTTCTTTTTAAATTTAATTCTTTATTCAATATATTGACATTAATGAATTTTTATTATTCATTGAAAATCACATTAAAAATAAATAAAAATCATACATAGTGGGACCAACACATCCACCATTGGCATATCATTTCTCTAATCTTATCTATATGATCAAACCCCTTTATCTTGTTTCTTATCTTCACCTCACTTTGATATGGTTCTCCAATTAGGAGGTCAATTTAACCCTCAATTGTACTAATACACCTCATGATGTTCTCAACACATAGATACATAAAACTTATGGCATTGAACTCCACACAAAAATCCTTTTATTCACCCACACAAATTGGGTCTCCCTTTATTTAGAACCCCATCATATTCCATGTTCAAATGGAATCCCCTATGGTGATAAAAAAGTGATCGAAAGGCCTACCACTCAACCATGTTACAAATATCAGAAGAATTTTTGAATTTGAAGAGAGGCCCCATGTTTTGAAGAAATGTTCAATGGTCAAACCAAATTTTTATTTCCCCCATACCTGAGAGTGTCATAGTGGAACCTATATTTCAAAGACATGGTCAGTATTAATCCCCAACCCACTTATAAGAACCATTTTTGAATCCGATCCTATAAGTTTTGATTTTTTCTCTGAACTTCCCTTTATGTCAATTACATTTAACTCCCTCGATGTTAATCCATTCATTTATCCATGCACATTTCTATTGAAAATTGGTTATATTGGGCCTTTGCCTCATTGGTCTTTCCTTTCATTGGTACACTTCTAGTGGTTGATACATCATTTAAACTTGAACCCATCATCTCTTAATAATCTCCCTCTTATAAAATTGGTAATATTATTCAAATACTTAGTTCCCATACTAATCATTCACTACTACAGATGTCGTTTTTTCAAATAACTAGAAATTGTATTTAATACCACTAGTAATCTATGCCTCGTTAAAATCCGACTTCTATTAGCACTAAAAAAAGAAAATATAAAGGGGTCCATTATCTACACTAAAAAAGAAATAATTAATCCCCCATTATTAGTGTAAAAAAAGAATTGATAAAGGTCCCCTTTATCAGCTTTAAAAAAAGAACTGTTAATGTCCCCATTTATCAGCACTTTTTTTAGTGCTGATATTTTTTTTCAAAAGTATATTTTATTGAGAACTACCCACCACCATTTTTAGTTATTTTTAGCCTCCCAAACCACACACCACCTAGAACCCACACTTACAAACCCTCTTTAGTAGTTCTCCTCCCCGTTTTTAGCACATTTCCATTTCCCTGCCCCCTGTTCACCCCCATGTGCACCTGGATTCAACCCTTGGGCCTTCCTTTTTTCCATATGAACACCTTTACCATTGCATAAAGCATGAATTATTTTATTATTTCCAATATTTTTTATGCATATATATATACATGGATATTTTTATTCATATATTTATATAATTATTTTTGAATACATTTATAAAATAACTGTTTGTTCGTGTTTTTTTAAAAGGTTGGGACCGAAGCCTCATTTTATTATTAAAGAAAAGCAAAGACCTCTTTTTAACTGGGTAGAGGGAGACCCATTACATAGGCCGAAGGCCCAGTGGGATTGTAGCCAATTATATAGTCCGTAGGCCCAAATTTTTGGTCTGAGGCCCATTATTGTGCGTGTTTGTGATAAATATATACTTATAGTTATTTAAATATATTATATATTAATATTCATTTACATATATTAAAATATTAATACATATAAAAATATATATTCATTTATTAAATCACACATATGTATATATATATATATTCATATATTTTTATAATATAAAAATATGATTAGATATTATTTTAAATAGAATGGATAATAGTTAATTATATATGATTTATATAATTATTTTTATATAGATTTTTGAAATATGTATATATATTGTATATTTAGATATTCATTTTATACATTATATATATATATATCTACATATATTTACTTATAAATATTTATACATATTAAAAAATAATTTTATATTAAGATATAAAATTTTTATATTGTATTTATAAATATTTATAATAAATACATTTATATACTATATTTAATGATAATGATAATGATTTATTTTCAAAAATAAATATATATATATATATGATGTATTTACACAATACTGATACACACACATACACACATATTTACACACACACACATTTATATTTTTCCCATACATGAAAAAATAATTACATATTTGTATTTATTTACATATATTAGAATATACATAGAAATATATTCTATTTACTAACACAAACATATTTATATAGGAACATTATTTGTAAATATATATATTAATGCATTTTATAAGTTAAATAAAATGGATAATTTTTTATTTTAAATAAAATTAATAATAAATATTTAATTTCGTATTATTTATATAATTACAAACAAATTTTTATGTAAATATGTTTATAAATATATATATTAAATTTATTTTTTATATGTTAATATATGAAAATATGCATATATTTAATTATAAATAGAACTAAAATATAAAAAACTATAAAATTTCACAACATTAATATCAATATGAATTTAATACTTGGGAATAATTTATTTATAAACTCAAAAGGACTAAAATACCCTCTTAAACAAAGTTGATATCCCATCGAATAAGAAAAAATTATGGTATCCCAAGTAACATGATCAGTTTTTGAGGAATTCTATGCCTTTTTTTACCAAAAAAAATATGGACCTAGGTGACCCTCTGAGTGAACATGACATAAATCTGTTTGCATGATTCGATTTGATCTGCTATAGAGCTGAAATAATCACTCAAATCAAAAGTTTTGGTTATTTGAAGTATAAGTCATGTTTTCACCTTATCATAGATCATTCATTCATTTATTTAATTTTTATGTCATTCAATTGTTATAAAATGACTATTATCCAATAATATTTAAAAATTTATTAAATAATATTATTTTTTAATTATTATATAATCTATTTTCACAAAATATATTATATATTAAGTGTAAATTGATATTTAGTCATTAAAAAATCATATTTAATGTAATATATTATATTCATATCCATATAAATATATTTTTATATTAATATATGAGTTTTAATGATATATAACATTTTTATGAAATATAACTTTTACCAGTGCTTGACAAAAACACTAATAAAGGGTAACATTTATCAGTGTTGAAATAAAATCATTGATAAAGGGTATCTTATATCAATGTTTTTTAGTATTGATAAAAGGTACCCTTTATGAGTTATTTTTTCTAGTGCTAATAAATGTAAAATTTATTAGAAAATTTTTATCACTGATAATGGTCAATTTTATAAAAGCTAAACAAATTCTGGATAAAGGTGTATTTTATTAGTGATAATGAAAAAGTGATGATAAATGGGGTATTTTATCAGCATGTTTTTTCATGATAAAACTTACCCTTTATCAGAAGTTTTTCTATCCCTAATAACGGTGGCTTTTATACATGATTTTATCTAGAACTAATAAGGTATTGTGCTAGATAAACCCAAATATGTAGTAGCGATGACTCACATGGACTTAGTGATTTTAATGGATTGTTTCCCTATATAATTGATCCACACCATGTTTATGGTAAGGGAGACCTTTTTGGTCTTAGGTGCATGACTTTAAACTACAGAACCCCTTGAATTAAAAGAATCATGACAATAAACGATGTTTACCTCATCTTTATGGGATGAAATATTATAGCATCATGCCTACTAGGATCCATGGCCCTCCCATCATGCCATGTTTTCTTTTATCTAGATAAATATATTTTCAGAAATCATATGGTCCATGAAGAATGACATTAAACCATTTGCATTTCTCTTAAGGAATGTCTATACTAGAATTGGGTCTCCAATTCACATGGGGATTTCCTTCACTCAATTATTTATAGAATATCTTACCTATAGTCCAATAATCATGACCTTAAACTATGTTCATACTATTATGGGGATGTATTTATGGAACCAATATCCTTATCCCTCCATTCATGTCAAGTTTTCAATAAATTTTGCGTTGCACAAAATACCTCACCTATTCTCATTGGAAAAAGATATATGACCATAAACTATAACATATTCTCCTTCACCCTTACCATACAATGTTAAACAATGTATGAAACATCCTTATGTCATGATGTTATATTGCACAACACAATCCTCATCACATGAATTAAATCTGTATGGTATATTGGATCCTCACAGGAGGGGATTTTCCGTTTTATTATTGGTCTCCTTTCATACAATCACAAACCAATCCACCGAGGCCTTCATAGCTAGTGGTGTGATAAGAATGAAACCTAAACCCAACCTATAATATTCTAGGGGATACGGACTACCTCCTTGTAGGAATATCACACATATAGGAGGCTTTAGCCTAAATTACCTACACAAACACTCATATCCAACCACTAGTATAATAAAAAAATATATAAAAATGATGCTCTAAATTAATGCATATAATCTATCCCACATCAGTTTAAAATAAAGGGAATAAAAAATACAACACTTCTAAATTCAAACCCACCAAAATTTCAAATGATTCTCACTTGATATCAAAAGGGAACAACTATCAAGATTCAACTACTAGAACCATCCAAAGTCCATCTAAAAAAAACTAACCTCCACCCACTCCTAGTCCTCATAGAAATCCACTGAAAATACTTTCATCTATGTAAGACAAGAAATGTGTGTGAAGATCCCATGTAGGGTTCCCAATAAACATGTTTTATAGGACATATTGAAACCACAAAACACAAGGCATCAAAGGGGGTGTTATCTCTAAATCACAAATAAAAGATAATAAAAAAGATATCACATATATTTTAAAAGGTATACATAAAGTCTCATGTTATGGTCACATCCTTATTGATACCCTAGGATTGTACTAGATGCCCAAAGGTAACACATTTCATGGATAAATCACTCATGAGGTCTCCCTATACCGATTGAACTCATCCGAGAGAACATAATCAATGAGTCTTTCCATGATGATTCAACAAGGAAACTGGGAGTGTTCTTCTGAGATACTCACTCGATCAGAGCATACCACATTAGAAGACAACAACTATCGATACAAATATATAAATTAACCCCCATGGCCTATGGCTGATACCTAACCCTAACTGGATTAACCCTCCATGCAGCGGATCGAGCCCCCTTGGATGTAGGTAATTTTATAACTTAACCTACCTAAAAAGAGGGATGATAATGGGGATACAACACCTAAGACTCATGGAGGGATACAGACTCTAGTCTTACAAAGGGATGTTACATCAAATACTCAGAAATAGATACCTCATGGAACTGTTATGGAGTGAGAATAAGAAAACTCACTCTAGAACAAAAGATTGTGGGAACTCACCCAAACTAATATGATTCAAGGAAGCTCACACAAGATCATAAAAAAACTAGTATGAAGATAAAAAGTGATATAAACTACCCTAGAAGAAGTACACATCATGACCCATGGGGTACCTGACATATCTCACCATTTCTAGAACTGATTGTTTCCTTCCATATCACATAGAATGTATTCCTTGAGATACATGATGTGTTGTTACAAAACATGATGAGTAGAGGCTGGGAAAAAACTTGGTGTATTCTATATTCTTGATCTTATATACCTTATAAAGTATATTAGGTGTACTCTATTAATTACATGATGTGTAGAGGCTGATAGAAAACATGGCATGTGTATTTTTCCCAAGTCTGTGAACCTTTCGAAGTACATGAGGTGTAATATACCACCAACATTACATGTAAAGGCTATGATAGAAATTGGCGTGTGACGTTTACCCAAGCTATAGCGCTTTAAGAAGAACATGGGGTGTTCCCCATCACATATACCATGTGGGGCCACATGAACTCTTGGGAAATTTCTCCCCATACACACTAAGCTTAGCCGACTAAGGGTTACATGATACGTGGGATTCACACATGGGTGTGATATTTAACTCAACATGTAAACCCTAACCTCTAGAAAAATTAGAATACATGAAACATGTTATTCTAAATTACACACCATGAATTTAAGAATTTCATATAATTATAGACTATTCAAATGTCTTCACCCACACTTATTCCACCTCAACATCTATTGGGAATAATGCCATATCACCTAGATATGGGTTGATCGAACCCACAATTTCTCTAGTGGAAGGTTTCTAGCCACTTATTGATAAAACATTTCCTATGGTTTCTATTTTGAATAACCTACATCGTTTAGTTCACAAAAAACCACATATTTCATACCATCACTAGATATCCAACATTGTTGGTGGAAGGATTTTGGCCACCCATTTCTTGGAAACACTCATAATAACTCCTCTAGATATTCCCTCTCAATCTAGATTGTATATCTACCATCACCTGTACCATAATTATATTTTTTTTATGACCACCATGCCTATATTATGTCTCTAAAACCCAAAAATGAAGCCATGGACACAATAATTTTTGATAAATAATGAATTCAAAACATTCGGTCCTCCCATGCATCGTCCAATGGTCATTTAACCAAAATACCATTGAAAAACGTTGAAGAATAGTGGGATAATGGCACATGACAAAAAGTAAGATTCATTTTGTGTCCATTGTCATTTGGAAATTATCTATAGAATCTAATGAATGGGATAAATTATGAAGTCAAACAATTAAATGAATAATAGATCTCAAATTCCATGATATAGGAATAGGAAACAAACATTGGACATACCAAAGAAGAATGATCCATCAATTAATTTATAAATAAATAATTCGTGATCATATAAATACATAAATGGGGACTAAATGAAAAAAATCAAACACCCTACCTATGGATGGATCAATAACTAATTTAAAACATTTTTTTCAATGTTTTCGTTGGTGAGATACATGAACTAAAAATATGATGATGAGTATCATGGTACTCTAATACTTGATCCATGACCCCATGATCATCCACCAAAATGGTATTCATCAACATTATCTCCATCCTCTAGATAATCTAGGGTTATGTAGCTATATGTATGGAATTCACCAATGTAGAGTATAAATAGAAGTGTTTTTAGGTTTTGGAAAATAAATGAGAATTAAATCAACAAATTCATTTTATTCATTTAATCCTCCTATAACAGCATACTATCAAAGTATCCTAAATTGAATAGAATTATATTGTTACTATGGTAAATCCAACACTCTTGATTTAATGGTGGTATTACTTTTACCATATGAGACTTAATTTGGCAGTTATTCCATTATTTTTACAAAACTATGCACACGTGATATATTATATTTAATATTTTAAATATGTCATCATAAAGACTCCAAGAGCCCTAAAATCCCATAAAAATATGAACCTTAATTAAAAAAAATCTATTTTGAAATATTCCAAAATGTTAATGAAAATTTTTAAAGTTGTTACATTCTCCAAAAATTCAAGTATTTTTATCTTGAAAAGTGAAAGCCTACCAGATAGGTGAGGAAATTGAGGCCTCATCTAGATCTGTCTCTTGTGGGCTCTGTTAGAGGTTCTCATACTTCATATAGACATGTAACCAATAAATAAACTTTCCCAAAACGTTCTTTGGCTAATAGAAACCCATAGAGGGAACATCCATCGTCAATGTTCATCCCACCCTAGTCGACAACATGAAATGGGTCATGCACATATCTCTTGAGATGGGATAATTGGAATTAATCTTGCACCCAGTCTAACTATAGTGTTAGGGTTAAGTGGTACACTACCTCCTTATCCCTATAAAATAATAGAAAAAAGGTATTATGAACCTTGAAGATATCCTGATGTCTCGACTAAATCTCTCTAATCCTTTCAAAGATAAGACTTTAAGAACATGTGGTCTCTCTCATAGAAATCCAAAAGGCCTCCATCATTGGTATGTATAGGACACATGACATCTCTGGGTAGTCCTCAACCACCTCTGGATGAATTCTAATTTCACTAACATCATTCACTCAAACTATGATCGCATAAGCGTTGTTTACCATAACTCTAACTAGTACAACTTTGACCTATAGATTCACAAATACATGTTCTAGAATAGTGATACATTAATGGTGGAGTGATAACTATTATTATATTTAATCTACACTAATGGTAGATTATACTTATAGCTATATCCAAAATTAACATGATAACCCAAAGCATGTTCTCCAAAACATGAAAGGTCCACTTTTTCTTACTATCTATTTGAGGGTAGAACATCCTGCTCAACCAAAAATGATTCCCAAATCCTCCCATAAGCCACTCCATAATCTTGAGGTAAAGTGAGTATCATGGTCCAAAATGATCATAAAAAAATATATAAATGAAGAATACATCTTAAATTCAATAACATAGAAAAATATCCACCAAGAATTACTCTTATATGGTTAGAAAGTGGGCCAACATAGAGATTCAGTCTATGATCACTCATATTGTGTCATGACCTCTCACTGATCGTGGAAGTACTATCAGAAAAACAATAAAACACCACCCAACATCCAATACCATCTCAAAACCATGACCTTACCTACTGGTAGTTTAGGAATCAACAGATAGACTCACAGACACAATATTAAATCCTTGGAAACCAAAACCAATTATAAATAATGTTGGTACATCCTCACCACTCCTGTATGTACTACTAAGGGAAATCATGAAACCACCCCAACACTTACTCTCATAGTTTGAATGGTGTCATCATCTATCCTCAAACAAGGTTGATATTTTTCCCACATTCATAAAATCCATTAGAATAATGTCTAGTTGATATCTAGTCATGAAAGATCTCACAATAAATATCACAAAGTTATGCCTCCCTGTCATACTAAATAAGGGAGGGGTGACAACTATCCACTAAATGTACAATGAACCATCATTGCCCTTATGGGTAAACTGCAATGTTGTCAACTGCTCCATCACCTCACTCAACATTATGAAATGGAACCCTATACTATAAGAATATGCTACCATGAACATGATCTTGGGTGGCTCTCAAGATATAACTTCCTCAACCATTACTAGCTCCACTATTACTTTGGGATGAAATATCTCAAGAACTGGACCTACTGAATCCATAACTGACACTTTAAGATCATTACATAAATATTTTATTGTCGAATCATGTCCAGAAGCATACTCTAATGTCTCATGGGATCCACCTATAATCATAGGTACATATGGTTTTCATCAAAGAAGACTACTATGAACCATACCAATAATCATTGAAAGACATAGTTTATAAGTCCCATAAGCACCGTCGGGCCATCCAACATGCCAAATGGTTTCAACAGGAACTCAAAGTAATCATTGAGCCTATAGAAAACAACCTTCAGTACATACTCATCTCTAACACAGACTAGTGGATATCTCACCCCAATTCCAAAGTATGGGGACAACCTTCCCCATAAATGATTGTTAGAGAAGTTATAGATTCTCAGGGGTGGAAACTATTTCTTGGAAGTCACCTGTATTAATTGAATTTAATCCATACATAACCTCAGGCTTACATCCTCCATGTTGGTGAAAAATTGTGGATGGACAAGAGAACACATTTAATCTAGAAAGGCCATATTCCTTGAATATTCACTAACCATACCTCCAAATATCACAGATCTATGAGGTTATATGATACACTGGAATAAATATCAAGCCATCCCTAGCTGTAGGTCTATGAAGAAGTAAATATTTTGATCAGGATATAAGAATGGACCATCATCATGAAAGAGACCCTCATATTAATATACCACCATATTAAATTGGAAGCTCATAAAAGCTGATACTCAATGTTTCATTCTAGGTAAATGATAGTTAATCAGTTGTATCCTCCGGCATACAAGTTCATCATAGTTTTCCTAGGATTCCTTCTTTTCAAAGAAATAATATTTCATCCGACCAAATATGACATGATGTAATACTCACTGGTAGCAGTAAAACTAGTCATAGACTATTGGAAACTATTCTATACTAAAGAAAAACATAATATGAACTCATATCTATTTTTAAAAGATTCCAATTGAATATCTCTCTCCTCCCATATTCAGGTTACGCTGTCAGCAAAAGTGTGTTATTGATGAAGCTTATTTGTAGCCTATAAAAAAAAGGGTAAAAATAAAAGGCTCCACTCTAAATTCAATGTCTCAAATAAGGTATGAAATTAGGGATAAGTGGCTTGATACTATTTACTAGAACAAAATCTGGAGAAGATAATTTATATTGCATAACTCAAAGCACACCTGAGGAATCTCGGTCATATACCCCTAACACATGAACCTATATTTAACATTTATCAAATATTATTCAAAAATAGGGATATCTATAACACATCAAGAAATAATAAATATCTCAAATAGAAAAATCAATGAAACTCATCAACCAAAACATGAAAATGTAAACATTGGGTGGAACTAACTCACCTACACGACTTTAAATCACATCATAAGAGAATTTATCTTAGTAGTGGAAGTGTCCCACTTCTTTTCATGCCCAAATACACATACAAATTACTAGTGAATGGATAAATTGACAAAATACATCCCATTATACTATTATAACCACCAATACCACCATCAAGTGGGGTCCTAACCAAGAGGAACACTTCTACCACATGCCCAAGCTAGTCCTCTACCACCTGTGGAGGAGGTCTGGTCCACCATGATGTTTGGGCAATCTCTATCTCTAAAAATCCTGAAGCACACCCAAAGATTGTGTTTCATCTTATGATACTAATGGGACCATCCAATTGTTTTCATGACTGGGATTACCAACCTAAATCACCAATGGTGGGTCTATATTCTTCTCAATGGTTGAGACACAACTCTCTATGAACCCAGATGAGCCGCCTCCAACACATCCCCCTATACTAAAGAGACATTGATAAGTAGTTCATAACCAAAATTATTATACGGAATCCTAGATGGTTTTCATCTTGGATGCCTCAAAAAATATCCAAGATGCACCATGGTAAGAAGAAAATATCTGGGGAGATAAATCACGAAGTACATGTAAACCACAACCAATTTCTATGTGATCCACATTCCAATGTTTTCCCAGAAGCTAGTGCCTAAACGATCCAAGTAAAAATGATGGTTATCAGAGTATAAGTGAATGTATACATAGGTTTATATACCATCATAGGATTCCCTATCATAATATACAAACTAGGGAAACATTAACACAATTTTTTTAGTCCCCAAACAAAATATCACACTATACTATCTCCAAACCCTGAATGTAAGATGGATGTATTCTTTGATACCACTATTTCATTAACCTACCCACAAAGGCCCAATTTGATAATGGTAAGTCAATAATAAAATCCAAAGACCACCTCTAATAGGAAAAAAGATAGAGATTAGTGCCAAGTGGACATATCACACACATGTGAGGCCTTTTCCTAAGGTATCCGTACACCTGTACACATCTACAAACACTAGTAAAATGTGGAAAAACTAAAATAAATGATACTATAAATGAATTATTAAATTCTATCCCACATAATATAAAAAAATAGAAAAAAAACCAAATGTCCAAATATAAGCCCATGAAAACTAAAAAATAGTCCATTATACTATTAAAATGGGACTATTTTTAAGATAAAAGTCCTGAAACCATCTTGGGTCCATCCAGCACAACTAATCTTAACTTACTCCTAGTCCTATTGGGAATAAGTCAAAAATACTATATTCTACAAAATAAAGGACATGTGTGGGACTAGGCCATGTAGGGATGAGTATAAACATACCCTATAAGACACCTTGAAATCACAAAACAAAAAGCATCAAAGCGGTAGTTATATCTAAATAAAAAATCCATGGGTGAAAAAAAAGATAACCTAGAAATTATAAAAGGTATACACCAAGTATCAAGGGGAGTCCATGTCCTCAATTCAAGACTAGGATTCTACTAGAGGATGAAAGGTAACATCCTTATGATTGAAATCACTCATTAGGTCTTACTATACTGATGAAACTAATTTGAGGGGAAATTACCATTAGGTATTTCCATGAAGATGCACAAATGAAACATAGAGGGTTCTTATGAGATACTCACAAGATTAGAATACATATCACTAGATGAAAACATATACCAATATATATATATATATAGTTTCAAAGCTAGGTCCTATGGGGATACCAAAAACAAAACTGAATTAAGACACTAGGCACATGATCAAGCACCCCAATACGTAGGTCAAATGATACCTGAACCCACCTAAGAAGAAGGAAGGGAATGAGGATCTAACCCTTAGGTCTCATTGAGAGATACCTACTCAAGTCCAAAAAATTGATCTTATGCCCAATTATAAAGACTAGATAAAAGAAAGATCCCTCATGGAGATGGATTGATAATCCTCACTCTAGAACAGTAGATGTAGGGAACACACCCACACTGATACGGTTTGATAAAACTCACCCAATATCATTATAAAGCTATTTTAAGTAGAACAAGGGGTTTAACTTTCAATAGATGACTTAAATGATGCAATCCTTAGGATACACAATATGTTCCAATATGTCTATCAATTCATGTGTCCTTTAATCTCACATATAATGTATTCCTCATGTTTCACGATGTGTTGATACAATACACTATGTGTAGGGGTTTGGCCTACACTTAGCATGGTACATATACTGAATCCCATATACCATTTGATGTTCTTGGTTTTTACTCTACTACCCACACAATGTGTAGAGGCCTATCCATCACTCGACGCAAATTGTCTCCCAAACCTAGTGTACCTTTAAAATTACATAGTGTATACTCTACCACCTACATGATGTGTAAAGGCTAAGAGGACACTTAGAATATGTCATCTACCAGATCCCATCTAGTTTTTTTAAGTACAAATGGTGTTCTATGTAACACATGGAATGTGAGGACACATGTACTCCTAGGTGTGTATTCCCTATAAACATTGATTTTTCCAGATAAGGGTTATATGATGTGTGAGATTCCTACACAACATGTGATATTTAAGTCAACATGTAAACCCTATCCACTACATATAGATAACTACATAAGGTTTGTTCTTCTGAACTACATTCCATGTACATAAAAATTTAATAGATTTCTATAATATTATTTTTTCTTCTATCATGACTCATACACCTCTAAATCCATCATTAATCACACTATATCACCTGAATCTAGGGTTATTTCACCCACAACATCAAGAGTGATTGGGTTTTAGCCACCCATTAATCAGAAAACACCAACTTTTTCCATTCCAAATCACTCACATGATCAATGTCATGAAGAAATCCATCTCCCAAAAAAATTTTAGAACTCAACTATTATATATTGTTAAATTCCATCCACTGATAGCAGGGGAACACACATTTTTGATCATATAGAGCTTCCCACTTAGTCAGGATCACTGATATACTATATCTCATACCATAGTTAGATTTACATCATCACTATAATGCATCCGTAATGCCTCCAAAAACAAAAAATCATATAAATATGGTCTATAAAACCCTTGTCTTGACATACATATATATTTCATCACTTTTTTTGAATACATAAAACATTATAAAAATAGATGAATAAAGACTGTATTAGTTTAGTGCATTTGGAAACTTCGAAACATAAACAATGGTAGATAAGTTAGATACATTATATATTACTAGGTTATTCATGAACGAAAACCTTATTAAAAAATTATACTTAATAAAAATCATCATAACCTGGGGAAGGATGCCTAAAAAGGGGTGATCTCCGATGCTCAATATGGTTAAACATGGGAGACATGTAAAAATAAACATATCATAGGGGTATGAGAATGTTATCATAACATTATAAGATCCCAACCTCCATATGAAATATCATAAACATGAATCAAGTAATGCATATTTATTGTTCATAAGACATGAATCATAAGGAAATAAAGAAAATGATCCATTAAATCATAATATAGGAATAAAATATGGAATTGTTTCAAATACATAAGCATATAATATGATTTCTATAGTAGCCAAGGAATCGATGCAAAGAGAATCTTGGTATCATGGGTTCACTCCCCATCACATATTGGTTGTCATGGTTAACTCTCATGTCCCTATTAGTAGTATGATTTCAATCCTCACACCATATTGGTAGTCATGGTTCACTCCCATGGACATATTAGTAGTCAATTTTCACTCCCATGACTATCTTAGTATATGTTATGAGATATAAATCATTACCCAATGAATTGGAGGGAGATATAGGTCCCAACCATCTCATAATAAAATCATATATACATGTGAAAAAAATCATAAAAATCATATCATAACCCATGAAATGAAATAGGTATCATAAACATGTAATCAGATATTAACCTTTGGAAAAGAGAAAGATTTCATAATTATTTCATCAAATCATAACCCATGAAAATAAGTGGGTTTAATAAGTATATAACCCAAGAAAGGGGAACAAATTTCATAAAAATCGTGATATAAAACAAAAACCATTTATAGAAATAACATCAATGGAAAAATTGAATCATTTTCCCCAAATTTATGAGTTAATCTAACATATGTTATCATAGATGATAATTAATTTTAAGAGATCTTTTAGAAACACTTCTTTGGGAAATTATAATTTCTCATTTGAAAAATGCTTCTTAAAAGGTTAAACCTTTTGAAAATAATTTTCATGAAAATAAAATTTGAATCTTATAAATGAAACATTAAAAAAAAATTTAAAGCATTTTTCCTATTTAAACTTATATAGTATCTTTAAAACCTTTTGAAAACCGTTTTTCTTTGTAAAATTATTAAGTAATCTTGAAAACGTTTTAAAAATAACATTCCTTGAAAAAATATTCTGAACATTTATACATAATCCATGGAAATAATTTAAAAACCATTAATTTGAAAATAAATTTAAAAAAACATAAAAGATAACCTATTAAACATGAAAAGGACACTTTAAAGAAATGAAAGTGGGTAAATTCGTACATGTTGTATGAGGTAAAAAGAACATTACTTTTTCACGGTAAAAACGATAAAAAATGCATCATTTGGAAAGAGAAAAAAAAATATTCCTTTGAAATAATTGGTAAAAGAAGAAAGGGTAAAAATATCTTTAAATGATCATATGAATTTAGTAGAATATTCTTGGAAACCCCTTTTAAAAAACATGGTTTTGAAGGAACAAAATTTTTTTACCGAAGAGATGGTAATGTTAAGCTTTCTTAAAAACAATTTATTTACTATATTATGTACCAAAGATTTTAAAAATGGTACCAAATCATGAATAAATCATAAATAATTAGTGGAGAATAAAATTCATTAGAGTTTTTAAGATATGGATCATAATATTTCATTAAAGTGAGGATAAACATAGATAATCTCAAAAACCGATAAGATTGTTTCAATAAAATCTTACAACACGGAAAATTATAACCATAATCCCTGTATAATAAAATATAATTTCATAAAGCTTAAAATATCATGAAAATATATAGATTTAGGATATAAAATTTCAAATGAGGTATATACACCTCATTGAAAAATATAGGTTAGTAACATGATATGTGTCTCAAAGAAAGAAATATTTTAAAACATTACTTTACTAATTTGGTATCTTTTGAAACATAAACCCCATGAAATAAATGTAATAAAATAGACATGTAAATACCCATAAATTTAACTATAATTATCATATATTAAATCCATGAAAATTATAGACACCACACAAAAGTATTGAGTGGTGAATAAATCATCTATCTCACAAAAATAAAAGGTGAGATGAAATTTACTCACCTTGTGTCTTAACTCTCGTCATACTTGTTAAAAATTCTAGTATAATAAATATAATTTTATTATAAATCTATAAAATAACCATATTATTACTTATAATACCATATATGGTTTTATTATGTCTTTATATTACCCTCTTTTTAACAATTCTATGTTATGGTTTCACTTCGTGTAATATATGCTTTGTTTTTCGCATGTGTCTTAATCTGTTATTTCTTTGGTCCTTATAAATATATAATTATTTGAATGATTTCAAAAATGATTTAAATATAATTTATATAAATTATATTTTTTATTATAATAATAATTCTTAGAATATAGAATTAAGATATGGAATACACCGTTTATAGAGATGATTAGCTGTACATACGTAAGAACCCTATTTCTGTTTATTTGATGTGTTGAAATAAAGATAATAATAGACACACACACACACACATATATATCATTGTTAATGTATATTTATTATATCATATATTTCATATGTATTCACTGAACCCGTCCATAATACATTCCATATGTTGTATGAATGAATCACATCGCTTTGAGGGGTGGTAGTCCACACTTCCTCAAACAAAATTATCGTATTAACAAAAAATGGGGAGTATAAGGATATGTGTTATAAAAGAATTAAATAATCCTAAATACACAAAAAAATATAATATATATCATATATATATATATATAGTGTTTCCTTCATTATTTCCACCATGAGTGGTGGTAAAGGAAAAACGAACAATCCTTGTTTAGTGAGGCGGTAGTCTGCCGTACATGTAAATAGTGGGTTCATTTCCCATTAGATGAAAGTGATTGTTAGTGTCAGTATAAAACTTAAAACAAAAACATAATATTATATTTATGATATCGATGTTTTTATATAATCATTTAATAAGAATATTTGAGAGAGGTAACTCCTTTTGGATTGCACCAAAGGACTTCCTTGAATGTATTTCAACCCAAGAAAAACTTCAGTGAGTATGGGAGGGATATTGGGGAGACATTTTGTTGATAAAAAGTTACTTTAGAGGTCTGAGTTAGTGGGAGGAGATTATTTCCTATATAATGTTGGAGGAGTGGCACTCTTGTAATATTTTAGAAAATGAAAACCCTACCAACATTTTGTTATTGACTGTGGATCCAATAATAAACTAAAGTTGATAAAATGGTGGATAAGTTCAAAATATGGCTAGAAAATGGATGTAGTACAAGTTTATAGGTCGTTTTGGGCCTTAAAGTCATGTTTTAGTCCCTTATTGAGCTTAATTTAACCATAATCGTTGTAATTAACTTTAATTACATTCACAAATATTTTTGGTCAAAAAATAAGTTGAAATTAATAGATATTATAAAGTATTATTATTGAAAATATATAATTTATTTTTCTAAATTAAAATCACATAAGTGGAAGAAATTATTTTAAATATAATCCCACAGTCTGGTTGATAATGTGATTTTAAAGGTAAAAATGATCAAAAGTTTGCTAGGTTTTTATATCCAATTTTAATGTAAAATTGGCTCTAATGAACTATATTTGGTTAATTGATAAAAATATTATCTAATTAAACTTTGAAATAAATTTAAATTTAAATTTTTTCTTATAAATAAATTTGTTGAAAAAGTATTTTTAAACTAAAATAAACTATTTTTTAATATTCATCAAAAAATACTAAAAATTCACCCTAAAAGAATTATTATTAATATATTTCAAGGATGAAGTTTATTTTGAAATATAAGATTTTTAAAAGTTAAAAAATTTATATTTAAAATAGTTTTACCATTAAAAGGTGGTAAACTTACCTTAATAAAAATATTATGTTTTATCAGTTAAATTGGTTTTATTCTTATTTTATGCTAATAAAATATATTGGATGAATATAAAAAATATTTAATTGGAAATATAAAATATATATTAAATTTAAAATACTTACTAATTGTAATTATTATAGTTAATTAGGAATAAATTAAATTTGTGAGCATAATAATAGTTCTACATAAAATTACTTCCTTTATATATAATTGGTTCTTATATTGATTTCTAAATAATTGGTAACTAATCAATTAATTTTATATTTTGTGAAAATCATATATTTATATAAGACAGTTAATAATATTCATAAAAGATAATTTAAGGTATATGTTATATGTTATTGTATTTTTTAATAATATTTTATTACTATGTAACATTCGGTCATGCGTGTTATGCACGTCATTGAGGAATGTTATTATTGAATGTAATGTAAGATAACCTCAGTGTTCCATGTAGAACAATATGAAATTTATGTTACCTATAATGTTCAATTTACTTGGTTTTATGTATAATGTAATCCAAACATGGTTCTTTAATATAAAATAAAAAAATTTTATTGTTGGGTGAAATGAAAAATATCAAAATGATTAAATTAATTTTAAAAAATAATAATAATTCACAAAACTTTAGGGTGTTACATTACACCCACATTAAAATGAATTTATCATTAAAAATTATTTTGGGTAATAAATGGTTCAAAACTTGAAGGTTTCATTCATAGAAACCCACATCATAAAAATGAATACTAAAACATCAATTAAAAGTGAAAGATGTATCCATAATGGTTACCCAAGGTAACACATAATGATATTCCCACATAGGAGATGATAAATGGGAAGCAAAAACATGGATATAAAAGATAAATATGGACATCTTGTTCTAATGGAGAGCGATAGAGATTAGGTTTAAGAAAAAGTTAACAATAAAAAAACCAAAAATCTACAATGAACTAAGGGACCATCTGATTCATAAAAAAATGTACAAGGATAACATTTTTTTGATCATTTTCCTAACTCTAAGTAATTATTTTATTGAACAATAATATAAGTAAATATACTTACATGATATATTTATAAAATACATTTATTCTTTGGCTATGATTTTTAAATTATAAAATTTATCCATTACTTGATGTAAGGGATGTTCAGAATTTAACTTTGATGCTGGAAGCACTAAAATACCCTTTTAGTGGATCTTAAGGCCCATAAATATTGAAAAGTATTACTATTTGTCACTAAATATTATTCAAAATCAAAATGGTCAATAGATTAATATATAAATTAAAAAATTAACACTTATGGTTCATCATTAATATTTATTCATCATAATTAATTAAACATTAACCAAGGAATCATGTTGGCCATTGGTAGGCATGAAACCCTTATATTCCTTCGGTCATGAGTTTAAGACCCAATGATTTTCTAGACTTGATTGGTTGTCACCCAACATACATGATGTTCTTTTCTAAAACTACATTGATAAAATTCCCAAATCAAATATTATGGACATCCTTGAAATATGTTTAATCACTACGTACCCTTATAACTAAGGTTTTCAATAAAATCTTACTACATTAATACTTTATCTAATGTTTAACTTAAAAATTCCATTACTGGTCAACCATATAACCCTTAGAAATGTTTAAAATCAAAAAAATTATAAATAAATTCAAAAAATCAACTTAAAATTGACCCCCTATATTGTAAAGTATCTCTTGGTTTTCATATTCCAAACATGTGAATACCCTCATCATATATTCTCTTGAAACATGGTAATAACATTAATTACCATAAATAATTTTGGAAAACATGCATGATTCCTTATTCCAAAGGTTACAAGATATATCCCTTAAATAAAATAAGTTGTAAACTTCATGTATTATGAGATAGACAAATTTTTCAACCAATCAATAATCAATTCTAGGGTAATAAGTGTTATCCAATTTACTTTATCGAAAAAAATCATCTCATTATACAAGAAAAACAAAATTTTCTAATCATCTTAATAATATTAAGGGTTACATTCCCTTAATAAAAATATCACTTTTCTATGTATTCATCACCATTATAAATATCCTTTTAAATCATTAATAAAAACTTATACTGAAAATAAATATATATTTCATGATTCCTATAACATAATCATTGAATTCCAAAACATAAGTACTTCATTCATCCAACATTTTTATTAAACCATTACACTAACTTCATCAAATTATTCCCTAATACCTATTTACTATAATATAAAATATGAATCATGTATTGAGGTTCCTTGAACTCAATCTAATAATTCTTCTTTTAATTAAAGTAAACAATATTGGAAGAACATCACATACATTTCACATGTTGTTTGCAATATATTTGTCTTTATAAGTATAACCAACAATCATACCATGTTAATGATTCTATTCATGAGATTTTAACTTGGTAAATTGATTTTCATAATTCCAATAATTTCAATATATGAAATATTCAATGCTAACCATGTTTCTTCTAGTTTTCTCTATTGACTAAAACTAGAAAGCATGGGGTGGGAAACACATATCATAGAAGAAAACCACAAAACCCAAAAAAATTACTTATAAGATGTCTAAATAATGAAACCTACCTTTTAATATATAACACCTTAGGTTTATCCTAGGTTTTTTCATAGTCGTCTTTTATTTAAATACATCATGATGGTTCATGAAGAGTTTGTGAATTTCCAATGCATATCTCATGGGAGTGTCAAACCAGGTGTGAAGCAAGGCCCGTTGTCATGTACCAGATTACCCCGAGTCTTGACCAAAACATCATATCAGAGTTGTTACTCTTATGTACATCTATACCAGATCCACATCCAATTTTATTATATAGATATAGATTCATTTCTAGAAAACCAATCACTCTATCTTTTACCAAAATTCCATGGTATTTTCCTACGATTTTCTTTATCTTTAGACTTGTCCTTAGACATTTCTGTAGGGTTCCCACTAAGGTTTTATCATCCTAGACTCCAATTGTTAACAAAGAAATTTCATTGACACCAAATATAACTACCCAGTCTCAACATACATAAGCATTACATCACTTTTTTGGAATACTTAAACCATTACATAAATAGATTCCCAAAAACGTATTAGTTTAGGGCCTTTGGAAACTTGGAAACATAAACACTAATATAAAATTGATCTAAAATATCATCCAGAATATTCTTTATGACTATATTATTTTTTAGACAAATAATAATTAATAAAAATCATCATAACTCGATGAAGGTAACATAAAATGGTGTGATCTTAGGTGATCGGTAATGGTAAAAAAGAGAGACATGTAATAATAAACATGAGCATTGGGGTATGAGATTGTGATCATATAATTATAGGATCTCACCCTATATATCAAAGATCATAAAAATGAATCAAGGAATAAAGCATGATAGTTCATAAGACTTGAATCAAAGAGAATTAAAGAACATAATCCAAGAAAGCATAACATAGGAATAAAACATGGAATTGTGTATAACACAAAAACATATGATATGATTTCCATAGTACCTAAGACTTCTCTTCCAGGACCATCTTGGTAGTTTGGGTTCACTGCCCATACCATCTTAGTAGTCATGGTTCACTCCCATGGATATCTTATTCGCATGAGTTCACTCGTCATATCATCTTGGTAGTCATGGTTCACTCCCATGGCCATATTAGTAGTAAAATTTCATTCCCAATACAATCTTAGTCTATCTAATGAGATATAAATCATTACACAATTAATTAAAGAAAGATATATGTCCCACCAATCTCATAATAAAATCAAACATATATTTTCAAAAAAAAAATCATAAAAATTCTTATGATGACCATGAAATTAAAAGTGTATTGTAAACATGTAATCATATCTTAACATGTGGAAAAGAGATAGGTTTCATAATCATTTCATCAAATCATAAACCATGAATAGAATCAGTATTCATATATATATATAACCTATGAAAGAGAAACGAATTTTCTAAACATAATGAAATAAAAAAAACATTCATAGAAAGAATATAAAGGTAACAATTGGATCCTTTTCCTTGGAGGAATGATTAACTCCAACAGATGTTATCATATATGGGAAAATTTTTTGAATGATCTTTTATAAACACTTCTTATGGAAATTATCTTTTCTCCTAATAAATTTTTATCTTAAAATATTTAACCTTTTCAAAATAATTTTCATGAAAATAGAATTTAAAACTTATAAAGGAAGAATTAAACCATTTTTAAATTCTTTTTTCATATAAAAACATGTATAGGAACTTGAAAAACTTTTGAAAACCATTTTTCCTTTGAAACATATTAAAAAAGCATGAAAACCATTTTCAAACCACTTTCCTTGAAAAAATAATTTGAAAAATTATCAATAATTATTGAACATGATTTGAAAACTATTTCTTTGAATATGAATTTTAAAAATATTTTAATAAAAATTAACCTTTTAACATGAAAAGGGAACTTCAAAGAAATGACTGTGGGTAAATATGTACATGTCATACGAGGTAAAAAGAATATTACTTTTCCACGGTAAAAAGGATAGAAAAATTCATCATTTGGAAAGTGAAAAAAATATTACATTTAAAATATTGGTAAAAGAAAAAAATGGTAAAAATATAGTTTAATTATTATAGGAGATCAGTGTAATATTCTTGGAATCCTTTTTTAGAAAAAATTGGTTTGAAGGAACACATATTTCCAACCGAAGAGATGGTAAAGTCAGGATTTCATAGAAACACTTTTTTAACTATCTTATGTACTAAAAGAGTGAAACAATGGTATTAATACATGAATATATCATGAGTAACAATAGTAGTAGAAAATTAATTAGATTTATTATGATATTGATTATAATATTTCATCAATGGAAGCGTAATCATAAACATTCTCAAACAAAGATATGATTGTTTCAAAAAACTCTTACCATATGGTAAATTTGAACCATAATCTTCACGTAATAAAGTTGAATTAAATAAAGATTAAAATATCATGGAAAGAAGGATATTCAGGATATAACATTTTAAAGGAAGTATATACACCTTATGGGGAAATAAAGGATCATAACAAGACATGTGTCTAAAAGAAGGAAAATTGAGACAAGATTACTTTACTGATTTGGTAACTTCTGAAACATAAACCCCATGAAATAAATTACATCAAATAATTATTTAAATACAATTTAACTATAATAATAATATAATAAATCTTGGGATAGTATACACACCACACTAAAGGAATGATTTCTGAATAAATCATGTATCACATGGAAATAAAAAGTGAGATGAAATTCCCTTATATTGTGTCTTGAATCACATCGTACTAAATCAAACCTATTGTACAATAAATATAAATTTATTATAAATATTTCAAAGATAAATATTATTAATTCTAAGACCATATATCATTTGATTATTACAATATATAACCCACTTTTTTACAACTATATGTTAAGGTTTCACTTTGGATAATATCTGCTTTTTTCCACCTGTGTCTTAATTTGTTATAGCTTTTTTCCTTATAATTATATCATGATTTATACAATTTAATAACTTATTTAAATATAGTTTAAATTAAATATATGTGTATTATATTAAAAATCTTTAGAATATAGAAGTATGAAATGGAATACATTATTCATGGAGACGGTAAGCCATACGTATGCAAGAACATTATTTCTATTTAATTGACGTGTTGAAAGAAAGAATGTAAATATAATGACTCAAACTAAAATGAATAAAATTACCCTTTTTGATTTTAATAAATTTTTTATGGTTATAAAAAAATTCACTTATTTTTTATTTTATTGGATTTAAATGACTGTTAAGTAGATTTACCGTTGATAATATAACTGTTGAACATTATTCACATGACTAGTATAAATATGGGGTTTTAACAAATCTAGTTTGGACTGACAAAGGAAGTGATGTCCTGAACTACTAGGATTATACCCTATAAATACAATTTACCATATATTTGGAGGGAGATAGAATTTCTGAGATTTTTACTTGACTAATACCTAGATGCAATCCAACAAATTAAGCATGAATAAAATTTTTTATGGGAGAAGTTCAAGCACATAGAGATCACGACGCAAAACCTATTCACCGAACAACCCCATGAAAGCCCCACCAACATTAAAATTACTATTATGGAATATTTTGGTGTAATTAATGGATATGTATCAATACCCTAGAAACATGAATATATACATTATCATTTTTTTCGAAAATAATGAATATATTTTTATCCTATTACTGTTACTTTGTAAATGATTTGTATAGAAAAAACAATAAGTTTGGTTACTATTAATATTCAATTAATAAATAATTTTTTATGAAATAATTTATTTTTTAAATAGATAATACTTTAATAAAATACTTTTATTAAATAATTTTTATTGAATATAAATTATCATATAATTTTTATGAAGGAAAATGTAAATTTTATTAGGGTTTGATAAGTGTCCTTGTCAAAACCCATCAATTTTCAATAAATGTAGTTTTTTATTTTAAAAGTAAAAATACAAATATTTAGAAAATTATTTAGATAAAATGAATATTATTTTTGTAATCATGAAATCAGAATTACCCATGGGGAATTTTTCATAATTTTCTGAGATGATTTTTTGGGTAAAAAAATACCATATAAATATATGGTGTGTTTTATGACATCATAATGGCCCAATAGTGATGTAATTAATACTATAAAAAGTGTCCTCATCAAGATATATTTTTTCACTTTAAAATAATTTGATTATTAATTTATTTGATGTATTTTATAAAGCCTTAGTGAATCCCCCAAGAGTTATAAAATATTTTACGATTTTAAAATCATTTCTTTGAAAGTATGACTCACACCACATAATATAGGGAAATATTTTATTGTATTCATACCTCAAAATTATAAATTAATTTTAAATACTCCCTTTTGGTAGAAACACTCCCTTTCGGCCCTCGACCTTGTGGTTTTGAATATTTTATTATGTAGTGTCTAAAACCCAAATAATAAAGAAATCCCCATCATTTCCTATTTAAACCCACCCAAGATCCCATTTCTCTTCACTAAAACTACTTTAATAACCTCAAAACTCTTCCCTATACCCCCTAGATTCCAAAAACGGTTCCCTAAACTCTCAATAAGCCTCTACCAAGCCTTTAGAGTCACACGTTCATGTAAGGGGTTTTTTCTATCTTATTATTATCAAGCACTTCATTTGTGATATGCCTTTTAATTTCCATTTAAATATGTTGGGATACATGTTTACCTATCCATAATACATTAAAAATTAATGTTTTAATGATGGTATCCCCTTTCACTCTCATTTAACCCTCATATGAACCTTTACATACACCCATTACTGTGCTGAAAATTTTTAAGGGTTCTTTTACTTTCTCATCTTTCTTCAAGTTTCTTTATTATCTTATGCATTTTATTTCTAATTAATTATTTTTTATAATTTCCTTCCATGTCCATAATACATTAAATTTAATTTAAAAATTATGAGAGACCCATTTATCACCCATCAACCCATTTTTGTATTTTTTATATGATGTCATTACGCATCCAAAATTACACTGCGATTTTCCATGCCCAAATCATCATGTAGTGAATACTATACTCATTTATCTGTCAATGGTATTCATCTTTATAAAAATATACTTATTGATTGGGGATTTAAATTTATCTGTTCCACATTCCTTGATTGTTGAATAAATTATAATGTTGAAGGAATCCATGTTATATGATATATGTGGCACACTTAAGCATGAGAATATAATGATTATGAAGGGTATGCCCTGATAGCAATTCAATGAATTGGGTAATGGTTAGTATAATAATACATCCCATTGGTACATGGGGTTAACCAAATTACTTTATGGGAATTTTTATACCATGGGGTCGTGATATATTGGGCTTTGATCTATTTATGATGTAGTGTTTTAAGTTGTTACCACATTTCCCATATTATGATTATCATTCTATGTCATGCCTTATTATTAATGTTCCTATTATGATCCATTGATATGCCTATTATATAACATGTATTATCTTCTTCATGTTATGAATTTTTTATTTTCATACCGATATTTATATCTCACCCTTCTTTAATCCATGTCCCCATGATATCCCATTCAGTTTTATGTTCGATGGATTATTATGATCATATCAAGGATGTTTTCAATAATCTTTTAGTATCCCATGATATAAGTTGTTATGTAATGTAACTAATTACCTAATAAACTATACATATCAATATTTTGGTGTTTTATTAGGTGTTATCTCTTGTAATAAATAATTTAATAATGCATAATAAAGATCAAGGCTGTTATAGTTAGTATCAGAGAAAGGTATAGTTATTTTTGGGATTAAGAATAGAAAACCCTAGAGGAAATCCTTAAGGATAAGACTAAATGTAATAAAACATCCCTAAATTTTTATTAGAATAAATTACGTAGTTTATCAATAAAATACATCCCTATCTGGATACTACAAGTGGATATGGTTCTAGAATAGATGTAACTAGGAGTAACAACTCCAAAAAGAGGTTCCAGGCCTAACTCAGGGTAACCTAGTACATGACAATGAGTCTTACCATGCACCCGGTTTGACAGTCCTGGGAGATATTCTTTAGTAAATTCATGAGATCATTACAAACCATAATTAATTGAATAAAAAATTCCCATAAGAATATACGTTAAGATATAGATCATGTATAACATATATTGAAGCATATAAATTTATAATTTAGGGAAATAAATAAGATTTATATATTATCCCTTTATTTTAATTAGATTCCCCTTTTGTGATTAATAGCTTAAAATTACTCATTCGTAAGTATATATAAGATAAATTAGAACCCAAATAAAAAATTTAGTGGTTTGGTTATCATCTATAGTTCTATAAATTCCTTTATATCATGAAAGTTTAGTAGAATTATTCAAACACAACTATAAAACATAGAATTTAAGATGTCGATGAAAATGGAATATAGGGAAATTATTGAATCCATTGTATATAAATCCTCCCCTGTAAACATTTTTGGGATGAACATCCTGATGTTTTTCGTCATACTCCCTTCGGTGGAATTTGATGTAATTCTGGGAATGGATTGATTTTACCTATATAGAACCAACATAAATTTCTATGAGAAGAAAATCACTCTCCATATGCTGAATCAACCACTGATTCTATACAAGTGAAAGGGGGGAGGATTAATATTCTTTGGCACCATCATCCTAAACATGGATTTTACTACCCTATGAGCAAGAGTATATTTCTTAGATGATTAAGTGTAAGTAAAGAAATACCCTTGAATACATGCCTATTGTGAGGGAATTCACTAATGTGTTTCCCATGGAATTAACTGGTCTTCCTCCTCTCAGGGAAGTTAAATTTTAAATTGATATTATACAAGGGAATTAAAAATATCCACAACTCCATATATTATGGAAGTTGTAAAATTTGATGATCCAAGGAAACAACTATAGGAGAATTTGGATAAAGGGTTTTATGACCAAGTGATTAACCATGGGGTGCACCAGTCCTCTTTATCAAGGATGATGGGTCAATACACCTTGGTATAGATTATCGTGAGCTAAAAATGACCATGGTAAATAAAAAGTATCTTTTGAAACAAATTGATGACTTTTTTGACCAGCTATATGAAGCACAATACTTCTCCAAAGTGGATTTGTGGTCGGGATATTACCAAGTAAGGGTGGAGAAGGAGGATATCCCCAAGACTACATTTTTGTACAGGGTATGAGCACTGTGAGTTCATAGTAATTACATAAGGACTTACTAATTCTATAGAAATACTCATGCACTTTATTAATAGAGTCTTTAGAGATTACCTTGAAAAATTTGTGGTAGTCTTTATAGATAATATTTTAATATAATCCAAAACCAAGGAGGAGAATGAGGAGTATCTTAGCACTGTGGTATAGACTTTGTTAAAGGATAAGCTCTATGAATATCACATAAAGTGTGATATATGGTTGAAGGAATTCTCATTATTATGGAATATAATCATAAGAAGTAATATATACGACGATACTTCAATGAAAAAATGAATTGAGGGATGGATGAGACTAACATCTATGATATATATTTGTAGCTTCCTTGGGTTATCTAGATATTATCGTCGATTTGTGAGAAATGTATAATGATGGTCAAAACCTATTACCAAGATAACTTGGAAATGAGTAAAATTTAATTAGAATGATGAATGTGAAGAAAGCTTCATGGAGTTGAAATTGAGTCTTATCTCTACCACTGTTCTCACACAACCCACAAGTGAGTAACTTTTCATAATTTCTAATGATGCTGAAAAGAAGGGACTGAGATGTGTGTTGATGAAAAAGGAAAAATTCATTACCTAAAACTCAAGACAGTTGAAATTTCATTAGAAAAACTATCCAACACATGATCAAGAGTTGGAAGATATGATATTTTCATTGAAAATTAGGTGACATTATCACTATGGGAAGAAGTGTGAGATATATATTGATCACAAGAGCCTCAAATATATATTCACAAAGAAATAAATTAATATGTGCCAATGAAGATGGTTAGAGCTCATCAAGTATTACGACTACTCAATCCACAACCATCCTCACAAAGAATAAAAGGAGGTAGATTTTCTAGGTAGAAAGGAACCATCAATTATATCATTTATAAGAATTGAAAAGGATCAAATCTTATAGGATTTGAAGAGGATGGACTGGGGAATCATAAATAAAGGAACATAATCAATCCTTTAACAAATTTTTGATCAACCATTTCTTTTGGAAACATTAAAGGATTCTCAGAAAGAGGATATGGGAATCTATAAGAGATTAGAAACTATAAGGAACGGAAAATCCTCAGAGTTAAATTTCAATGAAAAAGAAATTGTGAGATTTGAGTCAATACTATGTGTTCCATCAAATCCTATGTTAATTATGGAACTATTAGATGATGCACAAATTTCAAATTTCTCTATTCACTTAGGAAACAAAAAAATTTATAATGATCTTTGAGACCACTTTTAACACCCCAGGATTCCATAGTACGTTATCTCAATAAAGTAATTCAATAGCTTGCGATACACACAACACTAAGTTCGAGCGCACCATGACTTACCAAAATAGCCGTTCAAAAAGAAGTTATGAATAGTACTAACTACATTTTTAATTATATATATATCCTATATAATTTTGACAATCATATTTTTTGTTTCTTAGACATAATATAAGGACAAATTCAATTATTTAGATAAAAGAAGTATTTTTCAAAAAAATGAAATTTTACCACTTATTTAATGGAGAGTCCTTTTTAAAACCAATATTTGAAACTTTTATATATTCAATTTAATAAAATTAAATTCTTCTTTATAATGGGGACATAAAAATTTATTTTTGGATAATTTTTTTGTACTTTTCTTTTAACCTTCATATTTTGATTAATAGTGAAAAAATACTAAATTTTAATTGAAAAAAACTTTTTTAATAGAAATAATTTATAGTGTTAAATTATGAATTTGAATGGTTTGGGAAAATAATTAGATTATATTTCTATCATTTAATACAATGTAGATCATTATATGTAATTTCACATTTAAATTGGACATAAACACATGCTAATCATTTGATAGTTTTTACTTTTTAAAAACCCGCTTTTGGTTGTGACAATGAGAATTAATTTTAAATTAACCAATGAAACTTCTATGTTTTTAATTTGAAAAAATAGACTTTATTTTTGAATTTATAATATCAAAATTATCTTATGGTGAATTTTTGGTATTTTTCTGAAAACATTCAATTTTTGATGAATAGTAAAAAACACCGTGTTTTTGTTTAAAAATGACTTTTTATTTAAATAAATATTTATTTAATTAATTTTTTATGTCAAAATAGATTTATAATATGTATATAAGTTCAATTTAATTCATTGGAGTCATTTTATAAAAAACATTGATGTATAAATTTTCATTGATCTTTTTACCGTATTTTTCCTACCTTTTAAGAGCATTTGAAAATTTGAATAAAACCAAATTTTACCACCTTTGTGAGTTGAATCTAAAAAATCCAAGAGACAGAATTGGCATTAGTAAGTAAAATTTTATTCAATAAGGTGAAAATAATTTTTAGTGAATAGTAACTTTTGACATTTATTTACGACGATTAAAAGTAAATTGGGTAATTAAAGGTAAAAATGATATTATAATTACCTTAAAACATGTAATAATTCTATTCAATAAGTGTAATTTGACCAAAAACAACCTTAGGAATAAAATATGATCCGTTAGGTCCACTTGGATTAGATTAGAACATTTATTATTATTTTCTTTAAAGAAGAGTTAAAAGGGTTAAATTCAATGTTTATTCACTAAACCATTTCTAATATAGGGTTATACATAAGATAAATTTGAATTAAAATATTAATTATAAATATAAAAATATTTCCAACATAATGGTATTTTATTTATAATTTTTAGACAATAAATAATTAAATCTATGTATGACACAATGATGACGAAGTAATTACCTTATTAATGATAGAATCAAATAAATGGCATTATACATATTAATATAAATATAATTTCAATGTTTTTATGACATCCAATAATTTATAGGTGATAATGAAATTTTTGGGTTGATTTAATGTATCTTGTTCGAAGTAATCAAGTTGTAATGACTTTTACAAAAACCAAATACTAAATAGTGTCAACATTTACATAAATTGGTTTTTAAAACAAATATTATATTATTAAATTATATAATATTTCTAAAAATCAAAGGTCCTTCCAACGGGCTTAAAGAATATTATATATGTCATTAATGAACCACTTTAGGTTCTCTTGGAAGTTTAGAGTATTTTTATTATCCATATAGTATAAGAATACAAGAAGACATGGTAAAAGTTAAATTATTTACCAAATAGTTAAATCTAAATAATAAGGTTAATATGATAACTAAACCTGTCTAAAACAAATTTTTTTAGAGTATTTCGACCCATCCCCACTATAGCATTGAAATAAATCAATTTGGATCCACTAGAAACTGAAATTGATTTTATAATAAAATAATATTTTAAACTTTTCCTAAAGTGACCCTCACCCCTATTATAAAGGGCATATCCCCTTCTCTCAAAATCACCCCTCTAATGCAATTTGGCTCGGACAACCCCTGAAAAAATATCCTCCTAACTTCTATCACATCAACCAAGAGTCCTTACATTGATCAGAAAGATAACCTATGGATCCCTTTTGATCAACTCCGAAGGAAACACCTGAAGAAGAGGTAATAATTTCACCACCCTCTTTCAAGTTCTTTTCTTCTTCCACTTCCTCTTTCTGTGTTGTTTCCATAAAAAAATACTAAATCTAGTACCTCCTAAATACTATGATTTTATTTTAAATATTGTAAAACATATTAATTATTCTATCCATCATATAAATGACAAAGTCACCATATGTGAGTATGTATGACATACCGTCTCCACGTCGTGGTGTAGTTTGTTATTTAAAAACTTCATTATTTGGATGTGTATAATAATGATTATATCTGATGTAAATAACAAATATATCATGTTAATGATTATTTATATATGATATACCATCCAATAACATACGATTTAACCATAAATATATTGATATTGTCGCTCGTACGTACGTACGGATTACCATCTGTACGAATGCGATGAGATTCATTCCCCTTCATAATTGTTCAAGAATAATTTTCATTTTATGATTAAAAATAATGTTTAAGAACTAAATATAATTCTAGATATGAATCAAATACATCCTATCCATAAAAAACATGGCTTACATAACCAAGCATATAAAAAACAGATTAGTTAACACCCGAAACGATGATACTACTAAAATATTATTAACAAAGAAAAATTAGAAGATCATATATCATATCCTATTTATGTATGTGGTTCTTGTATAATTTAATAACAATTATTTAACTATTATACATGAGGTTAATGTACCCTCGACCAAGATAATGTACAAGGGAAGAGTTAATTTCTCAATCTCATTATTATCTGAGGTTGTTTATGTGTAAGTATTTACTAGAAAATTTTTATCATCAATGAAAATAGTTCATAAAAATGCTTTCAAAAGGAATATGTTAAGATTTTATGGAAGGGTATATTTATCTATATGATCATTTTAAATGTTTTGAATATTTATTTTTCTAAATATTTTTAATTAATGTCCCTGTTTTCGAAATCATTTTAAGGATTTATTTATATGGACATGATTGTTTTAAAATGTTAATTCCTCAAAAGTTTAAAATTGGTATGAGACACATTGATTAAAAAATATCTTTAAATGAATTAATTTATAAATGGGTTACTTTTAAATGATTTCACAAAAAGATATATTTATCTCAAAGAGTTTTAATGATAATTTTTAACTATGTCAACATCCTTTACTAGATATTATTCTTGACTGAGGTTGATTTATTATAATACACTCTTCCATATTGTATTGAATGAGTTATGATATGTTTTACTAGGGATGTTCTATTTTTATACCATTCATGGTTTAGGGTTAATATATTGACATTTTGTATGCTAGTTTTTTATACGAATGTTTATGTTATGTTTCAACATTTTCATATGAGTAATGAAGAGGACATAATATGTGATTGGTGGAGCCCACTATAGCTCCTTGATGCATCGATATGACTCATGAGACAAACTAGTGTCCTGTAACAAGGCCTTGACAAAAATTTTATTTGTAGTCTTGACACAAGGCCTTGAATATGTGGTAATGATGTCCTGCGTTATACATTCCTTCATTATGAAATTAGTTATTACATGTGATTATTCGACTAGTAGAATATCCATGTGCATGTTTATATGGTGATGTTTGATTTATTTTTTCCATATTATGTTCAAGATTATGTTTAAAAAGGCTGTTGTTTTTATTACACATCTTGCCTTAAAAGTTTATAACTTCTGCTAAATTATTTAACCTTACTAAGCATCTATGCTCACCCCTTTCTTATGCTTTATTTTCTGAGGATTCCAAGAAGTGTATTATGATTGATATGTAGGGTTAAGATAAAGGGAATAACGACGTTATCAAAGAACTATCTATGCTATATTTTATGTTTTAAATTTTAATGTAAAGTTAATGTATGTAATCTATTTTCCCAGACTGCTAAACTGATCGGTCCTTCAAGACTTGATTCATTATAATCATGCCAATGTATTTAAATAATGCACCTGATCTGGGTAACTAGGGTCAGGGCGTGACACCACTATTTCTGGGAAAACATGAAGAATGTGATCACTGAATATAGATGAAAATTCCTAGTATGGTAGCAAGTGAAGGATTCAAGGAGGAAGTCTAAGGGGATGTTGCGACCATTACCCATACCAACATAGAAATGAGAAAACATCACTGAGAACTTTTTCAAAAGACTTTCAAATACATACAAAGAAAATAATGATATCTGGGTTGTTGTGGATCATCTTACAAAGACTACACACCTCATTGTGATTTCAGAGGATTTATTACTAGATCAACTCGGAAAGATATACATAAGAGAAGTGGTAATGGTTCATGGAGTACCACTATTGATTGTATCTCATTGAGACCAAATAACCACCTTTATGTTCTAGAAAACATTTCATCATATTATAAACACTGAGTTGAATTTTAGTATGACCTATCATCCTCAAAATGAAGGCCAATATGAGCAGACTATTTGGACAGTATAAGACATGCTGCGAGAATTTTCTATAGACTTAAAAGGTGGTTTGGACAAAAACATTTATTTGGATGAGTTCTATTTTAATAATAGTTTCCACTCAAGAATCCAAATGGCTTCCTATGAATCCCATTTTGGGAATAGGTATATAATACCAGCGTGTTTGAATGATGTTTTGGGAATGAAAACTTATAGGTTTTAAAATGGTTAAAGAAATTATGGAGAATGTTAATACCATTCAGTATCACATCAAGGATTCTCATAATCAAAAAAATAGTTATACTGATAATTGTTGATGTGATATAGAGTTTAATATTGGGGATATGGTATTCCTCTTCATATATTCATGGATGAGAGTGGCGAGATTTGGGAATAAGGGAAAGATTAGTCGAATGTGCATCATCATTTTTAGATTCTTGATCACATAATAGTAGTGTCCTATCAACTAACACTCATACCGAACATGTCTCATGTATATGATGTATTCCTTGTGTCCCTTTTGAGGAAGTAAGTACCAGATCCCCCACATGTACAAAATCTAGAGTTGGTACCACTGGAGAATGACCTTTCCTATGAGGAGCAGTTGGTGAAGATCATATATCATAATGAAAAAGTTCTAAAAAATAAGACAATGCCCCCATCAAAGTGTTATGGAGAAAATATAGGTTCGAAGAAGCAATGTGGGAACTAGAATAAGTAATGAAGAAGAGTTAACATCATATATTTTAGTGTGGGAAAATGAAATTTTGTGGGTGAAATTTCTAAATGAGGGAAGATTGTAATGACCAGAACTGCATGGAATAAAATTCCCCTTTTCGATTTAATTAGATGTATTATGGTTACAGAAAAAAAATTATTTTTTTATTATTGGATTAAAATTAATTTTTTGTATATTTACCATGGATAATATAGTAATTTAATAGTGATCACATGACTAGTATAAATATGGGGTATAACAAATCTAGTTTCATATACAAAGGAAGTGATGGAATCAACTAGTATGATCATACCCTATGCAGCTCATTTACCAGATCTTCCACTGGATATAACATTTATAGGATTTTCCCAAGACCACACCCAATATATTATCAACCAACATAAGAATGAGATAATCCGTTTACAAGAGAAGTTCAAGCACAATGAGATCACAACCCCAACCATGTTCTCTGAACAGCCCCATGAAAGCCCCACCATCATAAACCTTACTCTTAGGGAATATAATGGTGTAATATAGGTATATGTATCAATGCAATACCAATTAGAAAATGTACATTATTTTTTTTATAAAATAATAAATATACTTTCATCTTATTATTTTTACTTTGTAAATGACAAATAATATTTTTGGTTAATATTCATATTCAATTAAGAAATAAATTTTGATCAATTAATGCATTTTTAAAATAGATATTATTTTAATAAAGTATTATTTTTAAATAAATTTTAAAAAATATAAATGATCATATATTTTTTATGAAGTCAAATGTATATTTTATTAGTGTTTGAAAACTATTGTTTTCAAAACCCGTCAATTTTCAAGAAATATCAAATTTTTATCTTAAAATTATAAATTTAAATATTTTTTAAATTATTTATATAAAATTAATATAATTTATGGAATCCAGAAATCAAAATTATCCAACAGTTAATTTTTCATAATTTTCTGAGATAGTTGAATGTTTTGGTAAAAAATTAAATACCGTATAAATATACAGTGTGTTTTATGACATCACAATGGACCAATAATGATGTTATAAATATTGTAAAAGGTATACTTAGAGAAATATATGTTTTAAATTTAAAATAATGCATCTTTAGGTTTTTTTATTTTATAAATATTTAATGAATCTTCCATGACTTATAAAATACTTTAATATTTAATAAACATTATTTCATTGAATGTGCGAGTCAACTCCATATAAGAAAGGGAAATGTTTTATTATATTTGGAATTTTTCCATATAAAATAATTTAAAACACTCCAATTTTTTATAAATCACGGTAAAAAAACCATGGGATACTTTATTATTTTGAATATTTTATTATTTAGCTTCCAAAACCAAAATAATAATGAAATCTTTATCCTTTCTTATATAAAAACACCCATGCTCCCAATTATATTCACTAAAACTACTCGATTAATGTTTAAAAACATCGCTATACTAACTGGTGTCCTCCCAAGGTTCTTCAAAGCACCCAATAATCCTCTCCCAATATTTTAGAGTCACACATTCAAGTAAGGGGGTTCTGTCTCTCCTCTTTTTATCAAGCACTTCTTTTATGATATGCCTTTTAATTTCCAGTTTTGTATATTGGTATACATTATTAACTATACCCATTAATTTTCAATAGATTTATAAATTATTATATCCCTTTTCACTTTCATTTAACCCTTTTAAGAACCTTTACACACACACGTTACTATGTCGAAATTTTTTAAGGGTTCTTTTTCTTTCACCTCTTTCTTCAAGTTTATATATTATGTTATGACATATATTTTCAATTAATTATGTTCGGGAATGTTTTTAATTTACCCTATTACTATAAATTTCATTTCAAAATTATGGTGGGTCCTTTTCTCTCCCATCAACCCATTTTATGAATTTCTAAATGACGTCGTTATGATGCCAACATTTTACCATGATTTTCCACACCAAAATCATCGTGTAGTGGATACCATACACATTTATCTATCAAGGGTATTCAACTTTATGGACATATAATTATTTATTGGGGATTTAAATTTATTTATTCCACATTCCTTGATCTTAGAATAAATTATAATGTTGAATGAATCCATATTATATGATCAATGTGGCACACTTAAGCACGATAATGAAATGATTATCAAGGGTGCACCTTGATATCTATCTAATGCATTGGGTAACGTTTATTATAATGATACATCGCTTTGGTTCATGGGGTTTACCTAATTCCTTTATGGTACATTTTCTACCATGAGGTATTGTTGGATTTATCCTTGATATATTTTTGATGCATTGTTTTAAGTTGTTTCCACATTTACCATGTTATGATTATCATGATATATCATGACTTATTATTCATTTTCCTCTTATGATTTGATGATCTACCAATTGTATAAAATCTATTATCTTCTATATGTTATTCCTTATTTATTCCCTTACTGGTATTTATAGCTCACCCTTTTTTATACATGTCCCCAGGATATCCCATGTTGTTTTAAGTTTGATGGATTATTATGATCATGTCAAGGATGTTTTCAATAATATTGTTTTATAATATGTTATAAGTTTCTTTGTAATGTACCTAATTCCCAAAGGCACTATAATTATTGATATTTTTGAACTTATTAAGTGTGATCTCGTGTAATAAATCATGTATTAATGTATAATAAAGAGCATGGTTGTTATAGTAAAAGAAATATATGTATATATATATTGGTAATTATTAATGTAGATTTATTATATGATATATATCATATATACACTAAAACCATCCTTAATACATTCCATGTAGTGTATGAATGAATCAAATCACTTTGAGTGGGAGGTTGTCCACACTTCCTCAAATGAATTACCGTATTAACTCAAAATGGAAAGTACAAAGATATGTGTTATAAATTAATTACATAACCCTAAAGACATAATAAATATAATATATTACATATATAAATAGAGCTTCCATAATAATTTCCACCATGATATTTGGTAATGGAAAAAATTAACAATCATCTTTTAGTGAATGTGATAGCCTACCGTACATGTAAACAATATGTTCATTACCCATTAGATGGAATTGTGTGTAAGTGTAGATTGAAACCTTTGCATAAAAATATCCTTGAATATTGAGGATACTGGTGATGTTATACAATAATGGAATAAAAAAATTTGAGGGAGTGGATAAAGAAAAGAAAAATAAAGGAGTTTGAGAGAGGGTGTTACCTTTTAATAGGGTAACTCTTTTTGGGTTTCACCAGAGGGCTTCTGTGAAAACATTTCATTCTAAGAGAGGATTATAGGAGGAAAGGTCAGATATTTGGTAGATATTTGGTCATATTTTGGTTTATCCAAAGTTCATTGAGAGGTTTGAGGATGTGAGAGGAGAGAAATCCTTTTATAATGTAGGAGGAGTGGCACACTTGTAATATTTTGGAAAAAGGAAACCTCACACATGTTTTTTTGAAAGTGGATCCAATAATGGTCCAAAGGTGAGAAAAATGTAGTATATAGTCTCAATATGTCCATCCAATGGATATATGAAAAGTAAATAGGTCGTTTTAGGCCATAGGGATGTGGTTTAGTCACTTATGAAGATTAATTTAACCTTAATCAGTGTAATTAATTTTAATTACATTAACTAATGATGATTAAAAATATGGAATATATTTTTACAAATTACAATCACATAAGTGGAATAAATTTATTTAAATATAATCTTGTAGTCCAGTCGACAATGTAGGGTTATAAGGTAAAAATGATAAAACATTTTCAAGGTTTTTATATCCAATTTCATTATGAAATTTGTTATAATGAAATAAATTGGATTAATTGATAAATTTATTATATAATTAAACTTTTAAAATAGTTTATAATATAATTTATATTTTTAAATAAATTATATGAAAAAGTAGTTTTGAACTAAAATATATTATTTTTCACTATTCCTGAAAAAATAAAACTCCACCGAAAAAAGATTCACCGTAACATAAGTTTTATTACTATATTTAAAAGATTAAGTTTATTTTTAAATTTTATATTTCTAAAGGTGTTAAAATTTATATTTACAAAAGGCTATCCATTAAAATGTGATACAATTTCCTTAATAAAAATATTGGGTTTTATGATTAAAATTTGTTTTATTCTTATCTTATGTTCAAAAAAATCTATTAGATGAATATAAAAAATATTTAATTGGATACAGAAAATATTAATTCCATTAAAATTACTTACTAATTTTTATTAATTGATTTTATTAGTTTTAAAAAAAATATTATGAGCATAATAATAGTTTTCAATAAAAATATTACCTTTATATTCAATTGTTTCTTAAAATCTTTTCTAATTTTTTTAATTAGTTGATGAATTTTATATTTTTTGAAAAACATATATTTAAATAAGTAAGTTAATAATATTCATAGAAGATAATTTAATTTAATTCTTATATATTATTATATTTTTTTAATAATATATTATTGTTCTGTAACACATGGCCATGCGTGTTACGTAATCCATCGAGGAAAGTCATTATTTTGTGTAACACAAGCGAACCTCGATGTTTTGTATATAGAAAGCTAAAATTTATGTTATTTGTAGTGCATAACTAACTTTGCGATAAAGGTAATTTTTGTTAAACAATGTGCTTTAATATAACATAATCTATTTTCAGTGTTGCATGAAATGAAAAATATCAAAAAGATGAAATTAATTACAAAAAAATAATTCACAAAATTTTGGGGTGTTACATGATCCATTGTAATAATGAATTAATTCTAAATAATAAATATTCATGGGAATCATTGAATTTCCTTCCTAGAAAAAATGATGTTAATTAACACCAATTAATAAAGGGAGAAATGAACATAACACAAAGTGAGATTCGATCATTGGTGGCGTTCATTAGGACATCATTGAAAGAATCTAAAGAAAATAATGGATTATAATGTGAAAAAATTAAATAATAAATAGATATCAAATTTCTAGATCATAACAGTAGTGAAAAATGTGGAAATTCAAATGAAGAATGATCCCAAAATTAATTTATAAGGTTTTAATTATAATTTTTATTTAACTATATATGGGGATTAGACCATAAAAATCAATTAAATACCTTGGGTTGGATCGGTCACTGATAAAGAATGTTCCAACACCATTTCTGTTGATGATATCCAAGATCTACATTGATGATGATGAGCCTCATAATAATATAATTCTCAATCCATGACTACATGATCATCCGCCAATGCGCTCACCATAGGAGTTCTCTCCATACTCTCAATCCTCTAGGGTTTTTAAGTTAACCCTAGGGAATTATCCAAAGTGGGGTTAAAATAGAAGAATAATTAGGGTTTGAAAAATAAATTAAATATAAATTAATAAATTTATTTAATTAATTTAAAGTATCTATGACTGAACTCTTTTGAATAATCAAACACTGATAATACATATGTCGTTACTGGGGAAAATTTTTCATTTCTAATTTAATGGTGGTCTATATATTCACATATGAGATATTATTCGGTAGTTATTTTTTTTATTTTTGAAAAACTATGTACATGTAATATATTATATGTTATATTTTAAATATATCATCTTTGAGGCACCAAAGGCTCTAGGATCCTCCAATGACTCCTCGCCTCACTTAAAAAATATTATTTTAAATATTTCAAAGTGTCAAACTAAAATTTTTGAGTAATTACAGATACCATTTTCTAGAAAGAATCCTGCCTTGATTCTAAAATTTCTAGATACATAGTGATATAAATATATAAAATTACAGACCTAGACAATGGATCTATACCCATTTAAGAATTTATCCTAGTAATGAGACTTTTGACAATTATAATCAGGCTTTGTCACCTCCTTTTCACTAGGTAATCCATTATATTTTTGACCATTTTCTACATTCAGGCCAAATATATAGAAATTAATTTTACCGATATGTGGAATTGGCCCCCTACCATTTCTCATTTTGGAACTATGTGTGGATTGATTCACATTTCACGGGATATGTAACAATTCTTGGTTCTCCTATTCTGGTCATAGCAGTCAATCTCCCATTTCACCCACCTTATATCAACCCCTGACACTTAATTTTTGTGTCTCATTTTCCCCATTTCATGTCAATGTGATGTGACATCTAGATTGAATTGGTTTAAGATGTATGAAACTAAAATATTAGATCTATTATATTCTAATAATCACAACCTTAAACTATATTTATTCCCCCATATGATTTATTTATTCTAAAATGTTTCTCATCCATCGACTTTAGTTTTTCCTCACTCTTACTGCTATATAGATGAACTTAATCGATACATGATCCGTGAAATTAAACAGGTAAAATTACATGGTCAAATATGATTGAACTTACACCCCAAAAAACTGTAGGGAAAATATATGGGGCCTTAAACACTTACCCCAATAGTATGACCAAACTGACTCTAAACTTCCCCAAGAAAGAGGTGTAGTGTCTATTTAGGATGAAAACCCATAAAGGGTGACCTATTGAAAATTATGTCCTCTTATCACCAAGTCTTACCCTTATATGACATGTAAAAAACCTAGAGTAATAATAAAAGGGTTTAAATCATGTGGGGACTACCATTCCCCCCCCCCAAAAAAAATTACTATGCTTGTTGGACTTTCTAGAATAGGAAAATAATAAAAAAAACATTTCCCACATTTTACCTTATTTCTTCAAGATATATGAATTAAACTACCTAGATTCATGTCCTAGAAGCATGAAATTAAACTATAGTTCCCTCTAGTTCAATTTCAAGAAATTTAATGCCATTTCCCTCTAATACAATCATCATGATGTAAAATATGTGTTCCAACCCATAAGACATACCTCATTAACATCATCCCCCAAATTCTTGTTTGTTTTTACCTACTCAATTCCATCTAGCTGGTCATAGTTCCCTTAGAACTAAGATGTTTGTTCTGAAATACCAAAAACTTTCTGGTCTTAGTTTCACAACCATAAAAGGAACACCTATTTGGTTCACACGCAATGACCTTAAACTATTTGAACAACATCTTTCAATTTTTTACAATTAAATAAAGTTTTCAATTCAAGATAGATTCATTATCCTACACCACAATATATATAACCCATAATTTAGTCTATGTATCATGATCCTAAACTACATTCATCCCCTAAAAAACTGTTTTTCTAGTATTAGGATTTATAATTAATATTAAACGTGTTTCACTTCATCTAAGAAAATGTTTTCCCATTTGGGTCATAGTAGAATGATGTTAAACTAAATGACTTTTCCCCAAGATTATTTTTATTGGTATTAGGATCTAATTTTCATTATATTTTTCCTCTTCAAGGTACAATACATACCACCTCACCCTGGGTCAATGATTCCTGACCTCAAACTGGAAGCACCAACGATACAAGATCCATGACTCTAAACTTGTATCCCCCATGTTCTGAACTATATGATCCTAAACTCTATAGTATTGGGGACTAACCTAGTTTTCCCGAAATAATTATCAAACCATTTCCCATGTACTTTATGGGTTTAAAACTCCATCAATCTTAGTCTACCCTATCGATATAACTGATACACAATAGTGTAGAACCTGGGTGACCAGATATGTCCTATTTTTTTCATGTCTACACATTAGGTACCTATATATTGAATTTAAAAATCAATATTTAATTTCTAAATAGACTCCCCTATGGTGATAGATCATTTCTCTATTCACCCATATCCCATCTAGTAAACACATCTCAAAGGATTCTTGATATAAATATGTCGTTCCCCATGTTTCAAATAATTATCTAGAGGTTGAAATTTATTTTCTACCTCAATTATTGATGATATAGTAGTGGATTTCTTTTTTAAAATTAGTTCAATGGTAATCCTCATCCTACCTATCACCTCCTTTGAAATTATAATTCTAAAAGGTTAAACATATCATTATCCACTCTCTATTGTTCAAGTGGAGTATTATCCTCCTCGATGTCACCCTCCCACATTGTTTAGTATATTGGAAGGTTGACTAAAACCTATAAAATTATTCCCAACAGATAAATTCATTTTTATGGGTTCTATTAGTAGTTGATTCATCACCCCAACCCCAAACAATTTATCTTATACAATTTATCATGTTCCATGAGTTTCCCTATATTTACCCTTGTTTCTTACAATGATCATGACTCATGAGGGCTTAGGTGTTTTAGATTGGTTTCCTTATAAACAAGATTGAGATGTCATCTTTTTCATCCTCACAATATAATTTCAAATAAAATACATAATTAAATTGTTTAATGACATTAAATTTGATGGTATCATCCCTATCACACAACTTAAAACTAGGTGGTACATTGATCCTTACATGAGAGAAAAACCCCTATATGGTGTCGGTCTCCTAACTCATAAACATATATAAATCAATGTTGATTGATTCCCTCTCAATGGGACATGTAGTGACATCTTGGATCCTTGTCATAGAACCAACAAAAAAAACTCCAACTTCACTTCAACCCTACACTTGGGCTTCTCAATAGACACAATTAGATCCCCTTACCTTCCAAAATTTTGAGATGATGTTATTTCCTCCACACATGAGTTAGGTCTACATAAGTTATGTTTGTTGGTTTTTTTGGTGATGATGACCTACCTTAATAATTGTTAGTTTTTCCCCATTTTCCTATCTGATCACCCATCAATTTCAGAACACTTCCCCTTTGAATAAGATCAATATTTACAAAGATGTTCCAATCCAATAATCATAACCATAAAACTTATTAATTAATTTTTTGTGGTTATTGGACATGAAATTTTGGATTCCATGTCAATTTAAGTTTTAAACCTGCCCCCATTGTAGAGTGGACAACCTCAATCCCCCTATGTCCTCATTGAAAGATGTTAAAATATCATGGACATGGTTATGCTTACAAGACCTTCAAAAGAACACCATTGGTCCATACTACATGACTCTAAACTGTTATCACCCTTTTTCTCAAGGATGTATTACCTTAAAATTCACTAGTTCTTTTGTACAAGATACATGAAATTAAACTATATTCACTTACCTATGAGGTGGTTATAATAAACACTAAGCCACAAATTCATACCATTTTAAATTCACTCTTATTTCCCCACATTCCACCCCACCTATTAGTCTGGGATATATGACCTAAAAATTAAATTCTTAGTCTATGAATCATTACCATATCCCATGTGAGACACCTCTGAGGTTGTATGTATCTCATTTGTATCCCAAATTAATTTTAGTTTTTTCTGTGGAATATTTTTTCATACAGTCTACCTCAATCAATGATCTTAGTATCATAACCTTAAACTGTAGTGCCCCCTTGGGCCCTGACTATAGAAATAGAAAAGTCACATGACTTTTGTTTAGTAAACATGGCCTTAAATTGTACAATACCATGGTCCAAGTTATATGACCTTAAACCATTATCCCATATCTTGTCAAATCTATATGACCTTAAACTAAAAAACCATAGAGACCATTTATCTCATCCCGAAAGCATGAAATAGTCCCATAATTATGTATCTCACCTGATTAGATTTTACATCTACCCCACTAGACTACATTTCATCCATGTGTTCATTATACCACAATTGATATTCTAGATGCATGATTACATCACAATAAGAGTTCTTGAACTCTAATGAACATATAATTCTTCCATAAAGACAATTTGTGTCCCTTTATTTGGATTTAAAACTATTTCCGCCATTCATATGGGATCCCCTATGATTATGAACAAAAAATCCAAGGTCACCCCTCTAATCCAGGGTTCATGCCGTAGATAAAGCATCCACATCAACCAAATGGGACCCCTTATCATGAAGGCACAACACCCAAATGTACTACCTCCCATACAGTGTACACTCTCTAGAGGTACCTTCCTCACCATCTCTGAATATAATCCCATACAATGATGAAACAATTCTCTAAAGGGCCACCTACCGCACAGTGAACACATCCCAATGAATACATCATTAAAAATATTACAGTGAAACCTATGTTTCAAATGAGAAAACGATCATCCTAAAAAAAATATTCCTCTCCTACACATCAGTATAGAATCTTGGTGTCACAATTTAAAAATCTCCATATTCTCTTTAATCGAGTGGAACTCTATCAACCTTAGTGTCACAACCTTATAAATTATGTACATTTTTAGGGAAATTAAACTCTTTGAATGGAAAAAACCTCGTTCCTTATCCTCATGGGTTAAAAATGGTGATAAAAAACATTCCAATACAGAATCATCCACTCATTTTATTCCCTCTTGTTTAATAATAAAAATCTTCTATTATATTTCATTTATCACATTGAGAATGATTCACATGGAATTAGAGGATCTAGTTGGTTGTTTCATTAACATGATCAAGTGGTAGACTTTGGTATAATATTTATAAATTGACCCATTTTTTATTATCATATCAACTTATAAGGGTGGAATTTGATTGTACCAAGGAAATTTCACCACATACATTTTTGTAGAGGAAATGTGATTTTATCCATTTTCCGCAAGAAAGAGTGGCAAGGAAAACAATATTTATAGGGTCTTTGGGATCTTTTTGGACCCTAAAAATGGATTCTATGGGGGGATCCTATATCCAAGTGAATAATTCATTTCATAGTATTTTATATTTTGAGTCGTGGAGTCTAAATAGACTTAAAATCCAAATTTTATAATTTTTCAATGTTGAAATTTCAGAAAAGAATATATGGAGGTAGTTATGGAGAAAAGTCCCTATGTTTTCAAAAAATGAATTTCTAAAATCCAAGTTCAAGAGAATTAAAACCCCCCTCTTTATATTGGGATTATTTTATATGAACCAACATCAAAATTACTTAAATATCAAGTAATCCTGGTATCATTAATATTTCACAATGTAACACCCCAAGATTTCATAGTGTGTTATTTCTTCAAAATAATTCAATAACTTGCACTACATGCAACACCGAGTTCAATCACACCATGACTTACAAAAAAAAGCCATTAAAAGAGGTAATGAATAGAATTAACTACATTTTTAACTTTATATAATCCTTATAATTTTAGAATCCATATTATGAGTTTCTTAGTCATAATGCAAGAACAGATTCATTTTCAGTATTGCACTTTTATCAACTTTTAATAGTGAAAGCTTTTTAAATACAATATTTTAAACTTTTTTGACTAAATGGGGATATCAAAAAATTTAAAATGAAACATCCCAAGCTTACACGGTACGCTTTCCTTTGAATAAAACAGTAGCGTGTGTTGTACGCAACTTCGAGTTTTAACACACACCACAACCGATCAAACTAGCCATTATGAATAGTAATACCTAATTTTTGAAATTATATATATTTTATATTTCAAAATGGACTTCATTTTTGGATTCGGAATATCGAATTTAGCCTAAGGTGAAATTTTGGTACTTTTCGGATAACTTTAATATTTTGATGAATAGTGAAAATTACTAAATTTTAATTAAAAAAAACTTTTTTAATCAAAATAATTAATAGTGATAAATTATGAATTTGAGTGGTTTTAAAGTATAATTAGAATATATTTTTACAATTTAATATAATGTTGTTCATTGGACATAATTTTACAATTAAACCGAACATAAACAAGTGTCAATCTTTTGATAGTTATTATCTCTTAAAAACACGCTTTTTGTTTTGGCAGCGGGAATTAATTTTAAATTAATTTATTCCACTTCTGTGTTTTGAATTTAGAAAAATGGATTCCATATTTGGAATCAGGATGTCCAAATTGTGTAAATAGGTAACTTTTATTTTTAGACATTTTGAATAATTACTGTGGTAAATATTTTATTTACCATGGTTAAGGGTAAATCTGGTAAATAAGGGTTAAAAAATAATATTATAATAATACTAAATTACCCTAAAACGTGTCCTAGCCTTATTGTTTGATACATGTTCGACCATAGGCATCTTTGGGTCGATTTGGGGACCCCATGGTGCCACTTGTAGGTGATAGGGACACTTTATTTTAATTAAGTTAAAATGAATACAAAAATGACACAAGCATATATCTTTTAGAAAAACAATTATTACATAAGGTTATATATGTTGGATTTTAGATTATAAATATTCATTAGAAAGATAAAAAAATTTCCTACATAATTATATTTTATTAATAATTTTTCGACATTAAATAATGTATTTTATTTATGACACAATGATGATACAGTAATTACTAAAATAGTGAAAAATTAAAATAATTGATATTATAAATACCCAAATAATTATAATATGAAACTTGTAATGAATTAAACTAATTTTATAGGATAATATGATATATTAGGATTGATTTAATTGACTTTTTTCGAAGTAATAAATCTGTTATGAGTTTTAAAAAAATAAACTATTGAATAGTGTCAAAATTGACATAAAAGAGTTCTTAAAACAAATATTATATTATTAATTGATATTAAATTCCTAAAAATCTAAGGTTCCGCCAAGAGACTTATATCATGATAGGTTCATCATTAATGGACCACTTGGGGGTCTCTTGGATGTATATAGTAAGTTTATTAACCATATTATATAAAAATACAAAGAGACATTGTAAAAGTGAAACTAATTAACTTAGAGTTAATACTTAAAGATAAGGTTAATATAAATACCAAAACCTGTCTAAATTCTATTGGATGAGTTTTTTTTCGACCCATCCCCACCTTAACATTTGAATAGTCAACTTTGGAGCCATTATAAACCGAATATGTATTTATTATAAATTAATATTTCTAGATTTTCCAAAGGTGCCCCTCACCCCTCTTATAAAAGGGAACTCCTCCTTCTCATTTCTTCACACCTTAAAAGCATTATGGTTCAGCCAAACTCTGCCCAAATACTCTCCCAACTTCCCTCACTACAACCTAGAGGCCTTAGTTTGATCATAAAGCCAACCTAAGGAGCCCTTTTGATCAAATCAAAAGGAAGGAACCGAAGAAGAGGTAATGATTTCACCACCCTTTTTCCAAGTTCCTTCTTCTTCCACTTTTTCTTACTTTGTTGTTACCATTATAAAATAATAAATCCAGTATCATATATATACTGTGATGTTATTATAAATATGGTACAACCATATTCAGTATTCTATCCACCCTTTGAATAACATGTCACCATACGTGCGTACGTACGGCTTACCGTCTCCACGTCGTGGTGTAATTGTTATTCAATATATTATTATTTGGATGGGTATAATAATGATGTGTAAATCATTTAAATAATAAATATAACATGTTAGTGATTCTGTCTATATGATATACTATTCATTTATATATTATTTTAATATCAAAAGAATGATATTTTCGCTCGTGCGTACCTACGGACTACCGTCTCCACAAACGCGATGAGATTCATTCTCCATCATATCCATTCAAGTATAATTATCATTTGCTGATTTAAAATGATGTTTAAGGACTTGATATCATTCTGGATATGAATAATATACAACCTATCCATTAAGAACATGGATTACATAATAAAACATATAAAAGAAAATGAGTAAGTTAACACCCGAAACAACGATAATACTAAGATATTATTATCAAATCAATATTAAAAGAACATATATGATATTATATTAATATATATGATTCTTGTATAATTTAATAACAATTATTTCAATATTATACAGGAGGTTAACCTACCCCAACCAAGTAAAAGTACAAGGTAAGGGATTTTCTTATCTCACATTCAATTCCGTGAGATTTCCATTATTCGCCACTAAATTATTGAAAGTGGTGTATTGTATACTGGCATTTGATATATATTATCATGATTATATTTATATTCATGTTATTCTATAAATAATTTTGTGGTTATTAACTTTTGGCCATACGACTCAGTTGATTAACGTGGTAAGGGGTTTTCATCTCACTCTTTATTTCCGTGAGATTCATGCCATATTTACACTATTATCTTTTGTGTGGTGTATGTACTGCCCAAAATTCTATTCTTTGTGTAATACACTTTACCTTATGTGTATTTACATTTTCATTGTATGATTCCTCTTTCATGGATTGTATGTTTCATAAGTTACTAAATTGATAAGGGTTTACTTCACAATCTCTTTAATATCCGAGGTTGTCTTTACGTAAGTATCTATAGGGACATATTTACTATCTATGTCCATATTTCATAAAAGAGTTTTCAAAGGGATTATTTCTAAGGGAACTTTTACTAAAACATCATTTTAAATGTTTTAAATATTTATTCTTCTAAATCATCCTCATTTATGTCCACGTTTTCAAAATGGTTTGTAAGGATTTATTTATATGAAAATAAATGTTTTAAAAGTGTTAATTCCATTAAAAAGTTTCAAAGTGGTATGGGACACTTTGATTAAAAAATGTATTTAAATTCCTTACTTTCTAAATTGTGTAACATTAAAATTTTTTCATGAAAAAGGGATATTTCTCTCAATAATTTTTAAAAAAACATTTTCATCTATGTCAACATCCTTTGATGGATTTTAAGATTATTTGATGTTGATTTATTATGATTTAAAACTTCCATATTGTAATAACGTTTTGTGATATGTTTGACTGTAGATGTGTCATTTATATAGCATTCATGGTTTATGAGTAAAGTATTGACATTTCGTATGCTAGTTCCAATAAGAATTTTTATGTTATATTTCAACCTTTACTTCATATGAATGTGTTGGACAAGTATGTTCCAGGTTGGGGACTGGTTAAAGTAATCCCTCCAGGTTGGGGACTGGTAAAAGTAATCCCTCCAGGTTAGGGACTGGTAAAAGTAAGCCCTCCGGTTTGGTCTCCGGTTATTAGAGGCACTCCGGGTTAGTGTCCGGTTATTAGAGGCACTCCGGGTTGGTGTCCGGTTATTAGAGGCACTCCGGGTTGGGTTCCGGTTACAGTTAGCCCCAAGGTCTTGGGACGAGGCCTTGAAAAGAAATTAATGTTTAGCATTATGCATTCCATCATTATGAAAGTGGTTATTGATTTTTCATGTGATTATTCGATTAGTAGAATATCCATGTGAATAAGTAAATGGAATTATTTCATTTTACTTTTGCCATACTATGTTGAAGTTCAAGTTTAAAAGGCTTTTGTTTTAGTAATGCATTGCCTTAAATGTTTATGCTTATTTTGAATGTTCCGCTATATTGTTATCCTTACTGGGCATTTGAGCTCACCCCTTTTCTATGTTTTATTTTCCCCAGGATGTGAAGAAGTAAGTTATGAATGACCTACAGGGATATTATGAGGGGATAATAGTGTGGACTGTGGAGACATTATGTTGTTGTAGTAGTTTTTCATTTTATGATGTAATGTAAAACTTATGAATATATCTAGTGTTTCCAAGGCTACTAAACCAATCGGTCTTTCGAGATTTCATCTTTCTTGTGATCATGACAATGTTATGTAATAATGCACCCACTCTAGGTAACTGGGGTCGGGGCGTTACAGTTGGTATCAGAGGAAGTTTAGTACAAACCTTGGAAGCTAGATTTAGATAAATTCTGATTAGAGCACGTAGACCTAAGATGAACTTTGAGGATTAGTGTAGAAGAACTTCCTAGAATTTTGGTATTGTAGAGATTTTGTGAGTTTTCCGAGCAATACATCCCTGTCTGGATATGAGCAGGTAGAGGCGGCTCTGGAACAGATGTACCTAGGGGTAAAACCCGAAAACACCGCTTTGAGCTAGACTCGAATGGGAACTGGTGCACGACAACGGGCCTTGCTGCACTCTTGGTTAGGACACTCCCGGGGGATATGCTTAGGATAATTCTCATTTTCTTTACAGACCATTATGAAGGGTTTATGAGTATATACATCCTCAAAGGAGAAATTTTTATGATTATGGATTATATCCACAAATAGTTCAATTTATGTTAAGTGTTTTATAAGTATGGGATTATGTATTTTGATTCATAAATTGATCTAGTGTATGCCATTGTTTAGAAATGGCGCCCAGTAGAAGGAATGAGAACTCCAGAAATGCACATGATCCAAAGAGAAGGAAGGATCATATCTTTCATGGTCTTAAGCTAGAATTTATAAGAGAAATAGTCTCCCATGTATTATCATCATATGAAGAAATAATATCATGTGTTAATAAGATAAGTAAAGAGTTTACTGAGTCCTATGGCTTTGAAGGGAAGCAAGAGAAGAAAAGGATGGAAGAGAGAAAGATGGATAAAGGGAAGAGGGAAAAGAAGAATTTTCCCATATGTGGTAACTGTGGAAAGAGACACCCTGGAACTTTCCTGAATGGAATGGGAGTTTGTTATAAGTGTGGAGGAAAAGGGCACAAAGTACGTGACTGCAAGGGTAAGAAAATGGTATTAAATGTACAATGATTCATTTGCAAGGAGTTTGGACACTACGCAAACCTATGTCCCAGTCATCAGACTATGCCGCAAATGATGTTATTGGATAATAATCAAGTTATGATACTACCACAGATGAAGAGGAATGATTAGAGTTCTTATGTTGATTATGTCAATTGAGTGTTGTATCAAGAATGTACTTGTTATAATAATTATGGAGTATATAAGGATTGTACTACAGTACTATTTCATTAAGGACTTGAGATTGTGTGGAACAAAGAAAAGTGACTCAATAGAAGGTTAAATTTTTGGAAAATATATGGTTGAGAGAAAGATAAACCATAATATGGTTCTGATACCAAGGTAGTGATTTTAGAATAATACATGATTGATTTGGATAAATTATATTGGATATTCTTGACTACCTTGAAGCTGATTTATGATTTGTCTATTCCATCGTTGTTGGGGTTTAAAACATTTTTGGATTGATGAAGTATATCCAGCCTTCTATATGGAATAAGGGAGCATGAATGTAATCAATAAGGAATATGGTAATACATGATGAAGGTATTCATATTCTATTACAGGGTAAAAAGGATCTATATTATGTTTACCTTCCTTATAAATGTTGGACTGTGAGTTTGGACATAAGTATTTTGGATAGTTCTAGTTTGGATTATTTTGGATTTCCATAAAAGGACAACCCGGAGGTCGGGCGGCAACCCGTCGCGTCCGGCAAGGCTGCGAGACTTGAACCCGCAACCGAAGGGAGACAAGGGTGTATCACCTACCACTGGCCCACGAGATGTCCTGGATTAAATAATGTAGTTTTTATTAAAAGATCTTGTAGATGAATTATAAATTCGTGTATTTTGGAACCCTATACGAATAGTGTAAATAGAATTTTTTTTACATTCTATTATCTTTTACAGTGAAAGATGAGTTTGTGGTAGAAATTTATTAATGGATAAAACTCTAATTATAAAGTAAGTATATCTCCTTATAATCTTACCCAATCTCATAAATAAATTCCTCAATATTAAGAAAAGCAACTTAGAACAAAAATGTTTTCCTAGATGGTACCTTAAATCATCACTAATTTATGGCTTTGGGATTGTTGGCCTTTTCATAGCCATGTTCTCTACCACTCTCCATCAGATAATTGATGGATAGATTTTTCTTCCATATCCATATTTTCCTACATGGAACCCTAGTATGTGTTATTTTCAGTAATCCTCATACTTTCGACTCTTTATTTTAAATAGAGGCCTCATTAATTCATTTTTCGATGTGGGATTTCAACTAAGAAATTTTGAAACGTCAAAAATGTGTTATCCTATTACCCTATGTTTTGTTGAACCGATGGTAATTCAAATCATCATAGATTGATGAATTTAAGGACCTCAATTTTATACTTGTTTGTGATTGATGACCTCAATCACTACCTATAAATATTTACGTTTTTCCTCCAATTATATGTCTCTAATTGCCACCAATGTTCTCCTAATCGAGATCATAATTTGGTAGTGACCCTTTCATTTCTCATTTCCTCATATTATGACTAAATTTTAGTAACCCAATTTCCGATATGGGTTTTCCCACAAAGATATTTTTTATTTTCAACCTTTTATTTTCGAAGAACAATTTCAAATTGCGAGGACGCAATTTATTGAAGGAGGGGAGAATGTAACACCCCAAGATTTCATAGTGTGTTATTTCTTCAAAATAATTCAATAACTTGCACTATACGCAACACCGAGTTCAATCACACCATTAATTACAAAAAAAAAGACATTAAAAGAGGTCATGAATAGCATTAACTTCATTTTTAACTTTATATAATCCTTATAATTTTAGAATCCATATTATGAGTTTCTTAGTCATAATGCAAGAACAGATTCATTTTCAGTATTGCACTTTTATCAACTTTTAATAGTGAAAGATTTTTAAATACAATATTTTAAACTTTTTGACTAAATGGGGATATCAAAAAATTTAAAATGAAACATCCCAAGCTTACACGGTACGCTTTCCTTTGAATAAAACAGTAGTGTGTGTTGTACGCAACTTCGAGTTTTAACACACACCACAACCGATCAAACTAGCCGTTATGAATAGTAATACCTAATTTTTGAAATTATATATATTTTATATTTCAAAATGGACTTCATTTTTGGATTCGGAATATCGAATTTAGCCTAAGGTGAAATTTTGGTACTTTTCGGATAACTTTAATATTTTGATGAATAATGAAAATTACTAAATTTTAATTAAAAACAACTTTTTTAATCAAAATAATTAATAGTGATAAATTATGAATTTGAGTGGTTTTAAAGTATATTTAGAATATATTTTTACAATTTAATATAATGTTGGTCATTGGACATAATTTTACAATTAAACCGAACATAAACAAGTGTCAATCTTTTGATAGTTATTATCTCTTAAAAACACGCTTTTTGTTTTGACAACGGGAATTAATTTTAAATTAATTTCTGCCACTTCTGGGTTTTGAATTTAGAAAAATGGATTCCATATTTGGAATCAGGATGTCCAAATTGTGTAAATAGGTAACTTTTATTTTTAGACATTTTGAATAATTACTGTGGTAAATATTTTATTTACCATGGTTAAGGGTAAATCTGGTAAATAAGGGTTAAAAAATAATATTATAATAATACTAAATTACCCTAAAACATGTCCTAGTCTTATTGGTTGATATATGTTCGACCATATGCATCTTTGGGTCGATTTGGGGACCCCATGGTGCCACTTGTAGGTGATAGAGACACTTTATTTTAATTAAGTTAAAATGAATACAAAAATGACACAAGCATATATCTTTTAGAAAAACAATTATTACATAAGGATATATATGTTGGATTTTAGATTATAAATATTGATTAGAAATATAAAAGGATTTCCTAGATAATTATATTTTATTAATAATTTTTAGACATTAAATAATGTATTTTATTTATGAAACAATGATGATGCAGTAATTACTAAAATAGTAAAAAATTAAAATAATTGATATTATAAATACCCAAATAATTATAATATGAAACTTTTAATGAATTAAACTAATTTTATAGGATAATATGATATATTAGGATTGATTTAATTGACATTGTTCGAAGTAATCAATCTGTTATGAGTTTCAAAAAAATCAACTATTGAATAGTTTCAAAATTGACATAAAAGAGTTCTTAAAAAATATATTATATTATTAATTGATATTAAATTCCTAAAAATATAAGGTTCGGCCAAGAGACTTATATCATGATAGGTTCATCATTAATGGACCACTTGGGGGTAGCTTGGATGTATATAGTAAGTTTATTAACCATATTATATAAAAATACAGAGAGACATTGTAAAAGTGAAACTAATTAACTTAGAGTTAATACTTAAAGATAAGGTTAATATAAGTACCCAAACCTGTCTAAATTATATTTTATGAGTTGTTTTATACCCATCCCCACCTTAACCTTTGAATAGTCAACTTTGTAGCCATTAGAAACCGAATACGAATTTATTATAAATTAATATTTCTAACTTTTCCAAAGGTGCCCCTCACCCCTCTTATAAAAGGGAACTCCTCCTTCTCATTTCTTCACACCTTAAAAGCCTTATGGTTCGGCCAAACTCTACCCAAATACTCTACCAACTTCCCTCACTACAACCTAGAGGCCTTAGTTTGATCAGAAAGCCAACCTAAGGAGCCCTTTTGATCAAATCAAAAGGAAGTAACCGAAGAAGAGGTAATGATTTCACCACCCTTTTTCCAAGTTCCTTCTTCTTCCACTTTTTCTTACTTTGTTGTTACCATAATAAAATAATAACTCCAGTATCATATATATAATGTGATGTTATTATAAATATGGTACAACCATATTCAGTATTTTATCCACCCTTTGAATAACATGTCACCATACGTGCGTACGTACGGCTTACCGTCTCCACGTCGTGGTGTAATTGTTATTCAATATATTATTATTTGGATGGGTATAATAATGATGTGTAAATCATGTAAATAATAAATATAACATGTTAGTGATTCTTTCTATATGATATACCATTCATTTATATATTATTTAAATATCAAAAGAATTATATTGTCACTCGTGCGTACCTACGGACTACAGTCTCCACGAACGCGATGAGATTCATTCTCTATCATATCCATTCAAGTATAATTATCATTTGCTGATTTAAAAATGATTTTTAAGGACTTTATATCATTATGGATATTAATAATATACAACCTATCCATTACAAACATGGATTACGTAATAAAACATATAAAAGAAAATGAGTAAGTTAACACCCGAAACAACGATAATACTAAGATATTATTATCAAATCAATATTAAAAGATCATATATGATATGATATTAATATATATGATTCTTGTATAATTTAATAAAAAATATTTCAATATTATACATGTGGTTAACCAAACCCAACCAAGTAAAAGTACAAGGTAAGGGATTTTCCCATCTCACATTCAATTCCGTGAGATTTCCATTATTCGCCACTAAATTATTGAAAGTGGAGTATTGTGTACTGTAATTTGATATATATTATCATGATTATCTTTATATTCATGTTATTCTGTAAATAATTTGGTGGTTATTAACTTTTGGCCATACGACTCAGTTTATTAACGTGGTAAGGGGTTTTCATCTCACTCTTTATTTCCGTGAGATTCATGCCATATTTACACTATTATCTTTTGTGTGGTGTATGTACTGCCCAAAATTGTATTATTTGTGTAATACACTTTACCTTATGTGTATTTACATTTTAATTGTATGATACCTCTTTCATTGGTTGTATGTTTCATAAGTTACCAAATTGATAAGGGTTTACTTCACAATCTCTTTAATATCCGAGGTTGTCTTTACGTAAGTATCTATAGGGACATATTTACTATCCATGTCCATATTTCATAAAAGAGTTTTCAAAGGGATTATTTATAAGGAAACTTTTACTAAAACATCATTTTAAATGTTTTAAATATTTATTCTTCTAAATCACCTTCATTTATGTCCACGTTTTCAAAATGGTTTGTAAGGATTTATTTATATGAAAATGAATGTTTTAAAAGTGTTAATTCCATTAAAAAGTTTCAAAGTGGTATGGGACACTTTGATTAAAAAATGTATTTAAATGCCTTACTTTTTAATTTGTGTAACATTAAAATGTTTTCATAAAAAAGGGATATTTCTCTCAATAATTTTTAAAAAAACATTTTCATCTATGTCAACATCCTTTGATGGATTTTAAGATTATTTGAAGTTGATTTATTATGATTTAAAACTTCCATATTGTAATGAAGTTTTGTAATATGTTTGACTGTAGATGTGTCATTTATATAGCATTCATGGTTTATGAGTAAAGTATTGACATTTTGTATGCTAGTTCCAATAAGAATGTTTATGTTATATTTCAACCTTTACTTCATATGAATGTGTTGGACAAGTATGTTCCAGGTTGGGGACTGGTTAAAGTAAGCCCTCCAGGTTGGGGACCGGTAAAAGTAATCCCTCCAGGTTAGGGACTGGAAAAAGTAAGCCCTCCGGTTTGGTCTCCGGTTATTAGAGGCACTCCGGGTTGGTGTCCGGTTATTAGAGGCACTCCGGGTTGGTGTCCGGTTATTAGAGGCACTCCGGGTTGGGTTCCGGTTACAGTTAGCCCCAAGGTCTTGGGACGAGGCCTTGAAAAGAAATTAAAGTTTAGCATTATGCATTCCATCATTATGAAAGTGGTTATTGATTTTGCATGTTATTATTCGATTAGTAGAATATCCATGCGAATAAGTAAATGGCATTATTTCATTTTACTTTTGCCATACTATGTTGAAGTTCAAGTTTAAAAGGCTTTTGTTTTAGTAATGCATTGCCTTAAATGTTTATACTTATTTTGAATGTTCCTCTATATTGTTATCCTTACTGGGCATTTGAGCTCACCCCTTTTCTATGTTTTATTTTCCCCAGGATGTGAAGAAGTAAGTTATGAATGACCTGCAGGGATATTATGAGGGGATAATAGTGTGGACTGTGGAGACATTATGTTGTTGTAGTAGTTTTTCATTTTATGATGTAATGTAAAACTTATGAATATATCTAGTGTTTCCAAGACTACTAAACCAATCGGTCATTCGAGATTTGATCTTTCTTGTGATCATGCCAATGTTATGTAATAATGCACCGACTCTAGGTAACTGGGGTCGGGGCGTTACAGTTGGTATCAGAGGAAGTTTAGTACAAACCTTGGAAGCTAGATTTAGATAAACTCTGATTAGAGCACGTAGACCTAAGATGAACTTTGAGGATTAGTATAGAAGAACTTCCTAGAATTTTGGTATTGTAGATATTTTGTGAGTTTTCCGAGCAATACATCCCTGTCTGGATACGAGCAGGTAGAGGTGGCTCTGGCACAGATGTACCTAGGGGTAAAACCCGAAAACACCGCTTTGAGCTAGACTCGAACGGGAACTGGTGCACGACAACGGGCCTTGCTGCACTCTTGGTTACGACACTCCCGGGGGATATGCTTAGGATAATTCTCATTTTCTTTACAAACCATTATGAAGGGTTTATGAGTATATACATCCTCAAAGGAGACATTTTTATGATTATGGATTATATCCATAAATAGTTCAATTTATGTTAAGTTTTTTATAAGTATGGGATTATGTATTTTGATTCATAAACTGATCTAGTGTATGCCATTGTTTAGAAATGGAGCCCAGTAGAAGGAATGAGAACTCCAGAAATGCACATGATCTAAAGAGAAGGAAGGATCATATCTTTCATGGTCTTAAGCTAGAATTTATAAGAGAAATAGTCTCCCATGTATTATCATCATATGAAGAAATAATATCATGTGTTAATAAGATAAGTAAAGAGTTTACTGAGTCTTATGGCTTTGAAGGGAAGCAAGAGAAGAAAAGGATGGAAGAGAGAAAGATGGATAAAGGGAAGAGGGAAAAGAAGAATTTTCCCATATGTGGTAACTGTGGAAAGAAACACCCTGGAACTTGCCTGAAAGGAATGAGAGTTTGTTATAAGTGTGGAGGAAAAGGGAACAAAGTACGTGACTGCAAGGGTAAGAAAATGGTATTAAATGTACAATGCTTCATTTACAAGGAGTTTGGAAACTACGCAAACCTATGTCCTAGTCATCAGACTATGCCTCAAATGATGTTATTGGATAATAATCAAGTTATGATACTACCACAGATGAAGAGGAATGATTAGAGTTCTTATGTTGATTATGTCAATTGAGTGTTGTATCAACAATGTACTTGTTATAATAATTATGGAGTATATAAGGATTGTACTGCAGTACTATTTCATTAAGGACTTGAGATTGTGTGGAACAAAGAAAAGTGACTCAATAGAAGGTTAAATTTTTGGAAAATATATGGTTGAGAGAAAGATAAACCATAATATGGTTCTGATATCGAGGTAGTGATTTTAGAATAATACATGATTGATTTGGATAAATTATATTGGATATTCTTGACTACCTTGAAGCTGATTTATGATTTGTCTATTCCATCATTGTTGGGGTTTAAAACATTTTTGGATTGATAAAGTATATCCATCATTCTATATGGAATAAGGGATCATGAATGTAATCAATAAGGAATATGGTAATACATGATGAAGGTATTCATATGCTATTACGGGGTAAAAAGGATCTATATTATGTTTACCTTCCTTATAAATGTTGGACTGTGAGTTTGGACATAAGTATTTTGGATAGTTCTAGTTTGGATTATTTTGGATTGCCATAAAAGGACAACCCGGAGGTCGGGCGGCAACCCGTCGCGTCCGGCAAGGCTGCGAGACTTGAACCTGCAACCGAAGGGAGACAAGGGTGTATCACCTACCACTGGCCCACGAGATGTCCTGGATTAAATAATGTAGTTTTTATTAAAAGATCTTGTAGATGAATTATAAATTCGTTTATTTTGGAACCCTATACGAATAGTGTAAATAGAATTTTTTTTACATTCTATTATCGTTTAGTGTGAAAGATGAGTTTGTGGTAGAAATTTATTAATGGATAAAACTCTAATTATAAAGTAAGTATATCTCCTTATAATCTTAGACAATCTCATAAATAAATTCCTCAACATTAAGAAAATCAACTTAGAACAAAAATGTTTTCCTAGATGGTACCTTAAATCATCACTAATTTATGGCTTTGGGATTGTTGGCCTTTTCATAGCCATGTTCTCTACCACTCTCCATCAGATAATTAATGGTTAGATTTTTCTTCCATATCCATATTTTCCTACATGGAACCCTAGTATGTGTTATTTTCAGTAATCCTCATACTTTCGACTCTTTATTTTAAATAGAGGCCTCATTAATTCATTTTTCGATGTGGGATTTCAACTAAGATATTTTGAAACGTCAAAAATGTGTTATCCTAATACCCTATGTTTTGTTGAACCGATGGTATTTCAAATCATCATAGATTGATGAATTTAAGGGCCTCAATTTTATACTTGTTTGTGATTGATGACCTCAATCACTACCTATAAATATTTACATTTTTCCTCCAATTATATTTCTCTAATTGCCACCAATGTTCTCCTAATCGAGATCATAATTTGGTAGTGACCCTTTCATTTCTCATTTCCTCATATTAAGACTAAATTTTAGTAACCCAATTTCCGATGTGGGTTTTCCCACAAAGATATTTTTTATTTTCAACCTTTTATTTTCGAAAAACAATTTCAAATTGCGAGGACGCAATTTATTGAAGGAGGGGAGAATGTAACACCCCAAGATTTCATAGTGTGTTATTTCTTCAAAATAATTCAATAAATTGCACTACACGCAACACCGAGTTCAATCACACCATTACATACAAAAAAAGCCATTAAAAGAGGTCATGAATAGCATTAACTACATTTTTAACTTTATATAATCCTTATAATTTTAGAATCCATATTATGATTTTCTTAGTCATAATGCAAGAACAGATTCATTTTCAGTATTGCACTTTTATCAACTTTTACTAGTGAAACCTTTTTAAATACAATATTTTAAACTTTTTGACTAAATGGGGATATCAAAAAATTTAAAATGAAACATCCCAAGCTTACACGGTACGCTTTCCTTTGAATAAAACAGTAGCGTGTGTTGTACGCAACTTCGAGTTTTAACACACACCACAACCGATCAAACTAGCCGTTATGAATAGTAATACCTAATTTTTGAAATTATATATATTTTATATTTCAAAATGGACTTCATTTTTGGATTCGGAATATCGAATTTAGCATAAGGTGAAATTTTGGTACTTTTCGGATAACTTTAATATTTTGATGAATAGTGAAAATTACTAAATTTTAATTAAAAACAACTTTTTTAATCAAAATAATTAGTAGTGATAAATTATGAATTTGAGTGGTTTTAAAGTATATTTTGAATATATTTTTACAATTTAATATAATGTTGGTCATTGGACATAATTTTACAATTAAACCGAACACAAACAAGTGTCAATCTTTTGATAGTTATTATCTATTAAAAACACGCTTTTTGTTTTGACAGCGGGAATTAATTTTAAATCAATTTCTTCCACTTCTGTGTTTTGAATTTAGAAAAATGGATTCCATATTTGGAATCAGGATTTCCAAATTGTGTAAATAGGTAACTTTTATTTTTAGACATTTTGAATAATTACTGTGGTAAATATTTTATTTACCATGGTTAAGGGTAAATCTGGTAAATAAGGGTTAATGAATAATATTATAATAATACTAAATTACCCTAAAACGTGTACTAGCCTTATTGGTTGATACAGGTTCGACCATAGGCATCTTTGGGTCGATTTAGGGACCCCATGGTGCCACTTGTAGGTGATAGGGACACTTTATTTTAATTAAGTTAAAATGAATACAAAAATGACACAAGCATATATCTTTTAGAAAAACAATTATTACATAAGGTTATATATGTTGGATTTTAGATTATAAAAATTCATTAGAAAGATAAAAAGCTTTACTACATAATTATAGTTTATTAATAATTTTTAGACATTAAATAATGTATTTTATTTATGACACAATGATGATGCAGTAATTACTAAAATAGTGAAAAATTAAAATAATTGATATTATAAATACCCAAATAATTATAATATGAAACTTTTAATGAATTAAACTAATTTAATAGGATAATATGATATATTAGGATTGATTTAATTTACTTTTTTTGAAGTAATCAATCTGTTATGAGTTTCAAAAAAATCAACTATTGAATAGTGTAAAAATTGACATAAAAGAGTTCTTAAAAAAAATATTATATTATTAATTGATATTAAATTCTTAAAAATCTATGGTTCGGCCAAGAGACTTATATCATGATATGTTCATCATTAATGGACCACTTGGGGGTCTCTTGGATGTATATAGTAAGTTTATTAACCATATTATATAAAAATACAAAGAGACATTGTAAAAGTGAAACTAATTAACTTAGAGTTAATACTTAATGATAAGGTTAATATATGTACCCAAACCTGTCTAAATTCTATTGGATGAGTTGTTTTCGACCCATACCCACCTTAACCTCTGAATATTCAACTTTGGAGCCATTAGAAACCGAATATGAAGTTATTATAAATTAATATTTCTAGATTTTCCAAAGGTGCCCCTCACCCCTCTTACAAAAGGGAACTCATCCTTCTCATTTCTTCACACCTTAAAAGCCTTATGGTTCTGCCAAACTCTGCCCAAATACTCTCCTATCTTCCCTCACTACAACCTAGAGGCCTTAGTTTGATCAGAAAGACAACCTAAGGAGCCCTTTTGATCAAATCAAAAGGAAGGAACCGAAGAAGAGGTAATGATTTCACCACCCTTTTTCCAAGTTCCTTCTTCTTCCACTTTTTCTTACTTTGTTGTTACCATTCTAAAATAATAACTCCAGTATCATATATATACTGTGATGTTATTATAAATATGGTACAACCATATTCAGTATTCTATCCACCCTTTGAATAACATGTCACCATACGTGCGTACGTACGGCTTACCGTCTCCACGTCGTGGTGTAATTGTTATTCAATATATTATTATTTGGATGGGTATAATAATGATGTGTAAATCATGTAAATAATAAATATAACATGTTAGTGATTCTGTCTATATGATATACCATTCATTTATATATTATTTTAATATCAAAAGAATGATATTGTCGCTCGTGCGTACCTACGGACTACCGTCTCCACGAACGCGATGAGATTCATTCTCCATCATATCCATTCAAGTATAATTATCATTTTCTGATTTAAAAATGATGTTTAATGACATGATATCATTCTGGATATGAATAATATACAACCTATCCATTACAAACATGGATTACGTAATAAAACATATAAAAGAAAATGAGTAAGTTAACACCCGAAACAACGATAATACTAAGATATTATTATCAAATCAATATTAAAAGATCATATATGATATGATATTAATATATATGATTCTTGTATAATTTAATAACAATTATTACAATATTATACAGGAGGTTAACCTACCCCAACCAATTAAAAGTACAAGGTAAGGGATTTTCTTATCTCACATTCAATTCCGTGAGATTTCCATTATTCGCCACTAAATTATTGAAAGTGGTGTATTGTGTACTGGAATTTGATATATATTATCATGATTATATTTATATTCATGTTATTCTGTAAATAATTTTGTGGTTATTAACTTTTGGCCATACGACTCAGTTGATTAACGTGGTAAGGGGTTTTCATCTCACTCTTTATTTCCGCGAGATTCATGCCATATTTACACTATTATCTTTTGTGTGGTGTATGTACTGCCCAAAATTGTATTCTTTGTGTAATACACTTTACCTTATGTGTATTTACATTTTCATTGTATGATACCTCTTTCATGGGTTGTATGTTTCATAAGTTACCAAATTGATAAGGGTTTACTTCACAATCTCTTTAATATCTGAGGTTGTCTTTACGTAAGTATCTACAGGGACATATTTACTATCCATGTCCATATTTCATAAAAGAGTTTTCAAAGGGATTATTTCTAAGGGAACTTTTACTAAAACATAATTTTAAATGTTTTAAATATTTATTCTTTTAAATCATCCTCATTTATGTCCACGTTTTCAAAATGGTTTGTAAGGATTTATTTATATGAAAATGAATGTTTTAAATGTGTTAATTCCATTCAAAAGTTTCAAAGTGGTATGGGACACTTCGATTCAAAAATGTATTTAAATGCCTTACTTTCTAAATTGTGTAATATTAAAATGTTTTCATGAAAAAGGGATATTTCTCTCAATAATTTTTAAAAAAACATTTTCATCTATGTCGACATCCTTTGATGGATTTTAAGATTATTTGAAGTTGATTTATTATGATTTAAAACTTCCATATTGTAATGATGTTTTGTGATATGTTTGACTGTAGATGTGTCATTTATATAGAATTCATGGTTTATGAGTAAAGTATTGACATTTCGTAAGCTAGTTCCAATAAGAATGTTTATGTTATATTTCAACCTTTACTTCATATGAATGTGTTGGACAAGTATGTTCCAGGTTGGGGACTGGTTAAAGTAATCCCTCCAGGTTGGGGACTGGTAAAAGTAATCCCTCCAGGTTAGGGACTGGTAAAAGTAAGCCCTCCGGTTTGGTCTCCGGTTATTATAGGCACTCCGGGTTGGTGTCCGGTTATTAGAGGCACTCCGGGTTGGTGTCCGGTTATTAGAGGCACTCCGGGTTGGTGTCCGGTTATTAGAGGCACTCCGGGTTGGGTTCCGGTTACAGTTAGCCCCAAGGTCTTGGGACGAGGCCTTGAAAAGAAATTAAAGTTTAGCATTATGCATTCCATCATTATGAAAGTGGTTATTGATTTTTCATGTGATTATTCAATTAGTAGAATATCCATGTGAATAAGTAAATGGCATTATTTCATTTTACTTTTGCCATACTATGTTGAAGTTCAAGTTTAAAAGGCTTTTGTTTTAGTAATTCATTTCCTTAAATGTTTATGCTTATTTTGAATGTTCCGCTCTATTGTTATCCTTACTGGGCATTTGAGCTCACCCCTTTTCTATGTTTTATTTTCCCCAGGATGTGAAGAAGTAAGTTATGAATGACCTGCAGGGATATTATGAGGGGATAATAGTGTGGACTGTGGAGACATTATGTTGTTGTAGTAGTTTTTCATTTTATGATGTAATGTAAAACTTATGAATATATCTAGTGTTTCCAAGGCTACTAAACCAACCGGTCTTTCGAGATTTGATCTTTCTTGTGATCATGCCAATGTTATGTAATAATGCACCGACTCTAGGTAACTGGGGTCGGGGCGTTACAGTTGGTATCAGAGGAAGTTTAGTACAAACCTTGGAAGCTAGATTTAGATAAACTCTGATTAGAGCACATAGACCTAAGATGAACTTTGAGGATTAGTATAGAAGAACTTCCTAGAATTTTGGTATTGTAGAGATTTTGTGAGTTTTCCGAGCAATACATCCCTATCTGGATACGAGAAGGTAGAGGCGGCTCTGGCACAGATGTACCTAGTGGTAAAACCCGAAAACACCGCTTTGAGCTAGACTCGATCGGGAACTGGTGCACGACAATGGGCCTTGCTGCACTCTTGGTTACGACACTCCCGGGGGATATGCTTAGGATAATTCTCATTTTCTTTACAAACCATTATGAAGGGTTTATGAGTATATACATCCTTAAAGGAGACATTTTTATGATTATGGATTATATCCACAAATAGTTCAATTTATGTTAAGTGTTTTATAAGTATGGGATTATGTATTTTGATTCATAAACTGATCTAGTGTATGCCATTGTTTAGAAATGGCGCCCAGTAAAAGGAATGAGAACTCCAGAAATGCACATGATCCAAAGAGAAGGAAGGATCATATCTTTCATGGTCTTAAGCTAGAATTTATAAGAGAAATAGTCTCCCATATATTATCATCATATGAAGAAATAATATCATGTGTTAATAAGATAAGTAAAGAGTTTACTGAGTCCTATGTCTTTGAAGGGAAACAAGAGAAGAAAAGGATGGAAGAGAGAAAGATGGATAAAGGGAAGAGGGAAAAGAAGAATTTTCCCATATGTGGTAACTGTGGAAAGAAACACCCTGGAACTTGCCTGAAAGGAATGGGAGTTTGTTATAAGTGTGGAGGAAAAGGGCACAAAGTACGTGACTGGAAGGGTAAGAAAATGGTATTAAATGTACAATGCTTCATTTTCAAAGAGTTTGGACACTACGCAAACCTATGTCCCAGTCATCAGACTATGCCGCAAATGATGTTATTGGATAATAATCAAGTTATGATACTACCACAGATGAAGAGGAATGATTAGAGTTCTTATGTTGATTATGTCAATTGAGTGATGTATCAACAATGTACTTGTTATAATAATTATGGAGTATATAAGGATTGTACTACAGTACTATTTCATTAAGGACTTGAGATTGTGTGGAACAAGGAAATGTGACTCAATAAAAGGTTAAATTTTTGGAAAATATATGGTTGAGAGAAAGATAAACCATAATATGGTTCTGATACCGAGGTAGTGATTTTAGAATAATACATGATTGATTTGGATAAATTATATTGGATATTCTTGACTACCTTGAATCTGATTTATGATTTGTCTATTCCATCATTGTTGGGGTTTAAAACATTTTTGGATTGATGAAGTATATCTAGCATTCTATATGGAATAAGGGAGCATGAATGTAATCAATAAGGAATATGGTAATACATGATGAAGGTATTCATATGCTATTACGGGGTAAAAAGGATCTATATTATGTTTACCTTCCTTATAAATGTTGGACTGTGAGTTTGGACATAAGTATTTTGGATAGTTCTAGTTTGGATTATTTTTGATTGCCATAAAAGGACAACCTGGAGGTCGGGCGGCAACCCGTCGCGTCCGGCAAGGCTGCGAGACTTGAACCCGCTACCGAAGGGCGATAAGGGTGTATCACCTACCACTGGCCCACGAGATGTCCTGGATTAAATAATGTAGTTTTTATTAAAAGATCTTGTAGATGAATTATAAATTCGTTTATTTTGGAACCCTATACGAATAGTGTAAATAGAATTTTTTTTACATTCTATTATCATTTAGAGTGAAAGATGAGTTTGTGGTACAAATTTATTAATGGATAAAACTCTAATTATAAAGTAAGTATATCTCCTTATAATCTTATCCAATCTCATAAATAAATTCCTCAACATTAAGAAAAGCAACTTAGAACAAAAATGTTTTCCTAGATGGTACCTTAAATCATCACTAATTTATGGCTTTGGGATTGTTGGCCTTTTTATAGCCATGTTCTCTACCACTCTCCATCAGATAATTGATGGTTAGATTTTTCTTCCATATCCATATTTTCCTACATGGAACCCTAGTATGTGTTATTTTCAGTAATCCTCATACTTTCGACTCTTTATTTTAAATAGAGGCCTCATTAATTCATTTTTCAATGTGGTATTTCAACTAAGATATTTTGAAACGTCAAAAATGTGTTATCCTAATACCCTATGTTTTGTTGAACCGATGGTATTTAAAATCATCATAGATTGAAGAATTGAAGGACCTCAATTTTATACTTGTTTGTGATTGATGACCTCAATCACTATCTATAAATATTTATGTTTTTCCTCCAATTATATGTCTCTAATTTCCACCAATGTTCTCCTAATCGAGATCATAATTTGGTAGTGACCCTTTCATTTCTCATTTCCTCATATTAAGACTAAATTTTAGTAACCCAATTTCCGATGTGGGTTTTCCCACAAAGATATTTTTTATTTTCAACCTTTTTTTTCGAAGAACAATTTCAAATTGCGAGGATGCAATTTATTTAAGGAGGGGAGAATGTAACACCCCAAGATTTCATAGTGTGTTATTTCATCAAAATAATTCAATAACTTGCACTACACGCAAAACCGAGTTCAATCACACCATTACTTACAAAAAAAATCCATTAAAAGAGGTCATGAATAGCATTAACTACATTTTTAACATTATATAATCCTTATAATTTTAGAATCCATATTATGAGTTTCTTAGTCATAATGCAAGAACAGATTCTTTTTCAGTATTGCACTTTTATGAACTTTTAATAGTGAAACCTTTTTAAATACAATATTTTAAACTTTTTTACTAAATGGGAATATCAAAAAATTTAAAATGAAACATACCAAGCTTACACGGTACGCTTTCCTTTGAATAAAACAGTAGCGTGTGTTGTACGCAACTTGGAGTTTTAACACACACCACAACCGATCAAACTAGCCGTTATGAATAGTAATACCTAATTTTTGAAATTATATATATTTTATATTTCAAAATGGACTTCATTTTTGGATTCGGAATATCTAATTTAGCCTAAGGTGAAATTTTGGTACTTTTCGGATAACTTTAATATTTTGATGAATAGTGAAAATTACTAAATTTTAATTAAAAACAACTTTTTTAATCAAAATAATTAATAGTGAAAAATTATGAATTTGAGTGGTTTTAAAGTATATTTAGAATATATTTTTACAATTTAATATAATGTTGGTCATTGGACATAATTTTACAATTAAACCGAACATAAACAAGTGTCAATCTTTTGATAGTTATTATCTCTTAAAAACACGCGTTTTTGTTTTGACAGCGGGAATTAATTTTAAATTAATTTCTACCACTTCTGTGTTTTGAATTTAGAAAAATTTATTCTATATTTGGAATCAGGATGTCAAAATTTTGTAAATAGGTAACTTTTATTTTTAGAAATTTTGAATAATTACTGTGGTAAATATTTTATTTACCATGGTTAAGGGTAAATCTGGTAAATAAGGGTTAAAAAATAATATTATAATGATACTAAATTACCCTAAAACGTGTCCTAGACTTATGGGTTGATACATGTTCGACCATAGGCATCTTTGGGTCGATTTGGGGACCCCATGGTGCCACTTGTAGGTGATAGGGACACTTTATTTTAATTAAGTTAAAATGAATACAAAAATGACACAAGCATATATCTTTTAGAAAAACAATTATTATATAAGGTTATATATGTTGGATTTTAGATTATAAATATTCATTAGAAAGATAAAAGGATTTCCTACATAATTATATTTTATTTATAATTTTTATACATTAAATAATGTATTTTATTTATGACACAATGATGATGCAGTAATTACTAAAATAGTGAAAAATTAAAATAATTGATATTATAAATACCCAAATAATTATAATATGAAACTTTTAATGAATTAAACTAATTTTATAGGATAATATGATATATTAGGATTGATTTAATTGACTTTTTTCGAAGTAATCAATCTTTTATGAGTTTCACAAAAATCAACTATTGAATAGTGTCAAAATTGACATAAAAGAGTTCTTAAAACAAATATTATATTATTAATTGATATTAAATTCCTAAAAATCTAAGGTTCGGCAAAGAGACTTATATCATGATAGTTTCATCATTAATGGACCACTTGGGGGTCGTTTGGATGTATATAGTATGTTTATTAACCATATTATATAAAAATACAAAGAGACATTGTAAAAGTGAAACTAATTAACTTAGAGTTAATACTTAAAGATAAGGTTAATATAAGTACCCAACCCTATCTAAATTCTATAGGATGAGTTGTTTTCGACCCATACCCACCTTAAACTTTTAATATTCAACTTTGGAGCCATTATAAACCGAATATGAATTTATTATAAATTAATATTTCTAGCTTTTCCAAAGGTGCCCCTCACCCCTCTTATAAAAGGGAACTCCTCCTTCTCATTTCTTAACACCTTAAAGGCCTTATGGTTCTGCCAAACTCTGCCCAAATACTCTGCCATCTTCCATCACTACAACCTAGAGGCCTTAGTTTGATCAGAAAGCCAACCTAAGGAGCCCTTTTGATCAAATCAAAAGGAAGGAACCAAAGAAGAGGTAATGATTTCACCACCCTTTTTCCAAGTTCCTTCTTCTTCCACTTTTTCTTACTTTGTTGTTACCAATCTAAAATAATAACTCCAGTATCATATATATAATGTGATGTTATTATAAATATGGTACAACCATATTCAGTATTCTATCCACCCTTTGAATAACATGTCACCATACATGCGCACGTACGACTTACCGTCTCCACGTCGTGGTGTAATTGTTATTCAATATATTATTATTTGGATGGGTATAATAATGATATGTAACTAATGTAAATAATAAATATAACATGTTAGTGATTCTGTATATATGATATACCATTCATTTATATATTATTTTAATATCAAAAGAATGATATTGTCTCTCGTGCGTACCTACGGACTACCGTCTCCACGAACGCGATGAGATTCATTCTCCATCATATCCATTCAAGTATAATTATCATTTGCTGATTTAAAAATGATTTTTAAGGACTTGATATCATTCTGGATATGAATAATATACAACCTATCCATTACAAACATGGATTACGTAATAAAACATATAAAAGAAAATGAGTAAGTTAACACCCGAAACAACGATAATACTAAGATATTATTATCAAATCAATATTAAAAGATCATATATGATATGATATTAATATATATGATTCTTGTATAATTTAATAACAATTATTTCAATATTATACAGGAGGTTAACCTACTCCAACCAAGTAAAATACAAGGTAAGGGATTTTCTTATCTCACATTCAATTCCGTGAGATTTCCATTATTCGCCACTAAATTATTGAAAGTGGTGTATTGTGTACTGGCATTTGATATATATTATCATGATTATCTTTATATTCATGTTATTCTGTAAATAATTTGGTGGTTATTAACTTTTGGCCATATGACTCAGTTGATTAACGTGGTAAGGGGTTTTCATCTCACTCTTTATTTCCGTGAGATTCATGCCATGTTTACACTATTATCTTTTGTGTGGTGTATGTACTGCCCATAATTGTATTCTTTGTGTAATAAACTTTACCTTATGTGTATTTACATTTTCATTGTATGATACCTCTTTCATGGGTTGTATGTTTCATAAGTTACCAAATTGATAAGGGTTTACTTCACAATCTCTTTAATATCCGAGGTTGTCTTTACGTAAGTATCTACAGGGACATATTTACTATCCATGTCCATATTTCATAAAAGAGTTTTCAAAGGGATTATTTCTAAGGGAACTTTTACTAAAACATCATTTTAAATGTTTTAAATATTTATTCTTCTAAATCATCCTCATTTATGTCCACGTTTTCAAAATGGTTTGTAAGGATTTATTTATATGAAAATGAATGTTTTAAAAGTGTTAATTCCATTCAAAAGTTTCAATGTGGTATGGGACACTTTGATTCAAAAATGTATTTAAATGCCTTACTTTCTAAATTGTGTAACATTAAAATGTTTTCATGAAAAAGGGATATTTCTCTCAATAATTTTTAAAAAAACATTTTCATCTATGTCAACATCCTTTGATGGATTTTAAGATTATTTGAAGTTGATTTATTATGATTTAAAACTTCCATATTGTAATGAAGTTTTGTGATATGTTTGACTGTAGATGTGTCATTTATATAGCATTCATGGTTTATGAGTAAATTATTGACATTTTTTATGATAGTTCCAATAAGAATGTTTATGTTATATTTCATCCTTTACTTCATATGAATGTGTTGGACAAGTATGTTCCAGGTTGGGGACTGGTTAAAGTAAGCCCTCCAGGTTGGGGACTGGTAAAAGTAATCCCTCCAGGTTAGGGACTGGTAAAATAAGCCCTCTGGTTTGGTCTCCGGTTATTAGAGGCACTCCGGGTTGGTGTCCGGTTATTAGAGGCACTCCGGGTTGGTGTCCGGTTATTAGAGGCACTCCGGGTTGGGTTCCGGTTACAGTTAGCCCCAAGGTCTTGGGACGAGGCCTTGAAAAGAAATTAAAGTTTAGCATTATGCATTCCATCATTATGAAAGTGGTTATTGATTTTGCATGTGATTATTCGATTAGTAGAATATCCATGTGAATAAGTAAATGGCATTATTTCATTTTACTTTTGCCATACTATGTTGAAGTTCAAGTTTAAAAGGCTTTTGTTTTAGTAATGCATTGCCTTAAATGTTTATTCTTATTTTGAATGTTCCGCTATATTGTTATCCTTACTGGGCATTTGAGCTCACCCCTTTTCTATGTTTTATTTTCCCCAGGATGTGAAGAAGTAAGTTATGAATGACCTGCAGGGATATTATGAGGGGATAATACTGTGGACTGTGGAGACATTATGTTGTTGTAGTAGTTTTTCATTTTATGATGTAATGTAAAACTTATGAATATATCTAGTGTTTCCAAGGCTACTAAACCAATCGGTCTTTCGAGATTTGATCTTTCTTGTGATCATGCCAATGTTATGTAATAATGCACAGACTCTAGGTAACCGGGGTCGGGGCGTTACACACAAAACCTCACCTTTGAAGAAACGAAGGCCTACAAATACCCCTTAATCACCCCATTTGATGGAGGACCTTTGGGGTTCTAAATCTAATGACCTTTATTTAGGAAAATTAGACTTTAAATAAATTATGATATCTAAAACCTCCATAGAAATGATGAGATGAAAATATTATCTGAATTAAATAGCACACATCCTTTGATGTATTAGATCATGGATTAATTTTCTTTATGTAACTTCCTCAAATAAAAAATCATTTTGGAAAAAGTCCTTAATTTTGTTTAAGTTTGATTTTTCACAACACCAATATTTCATGAATCCTATTCCATGGCCTCCAGTCAATGATTTCATTTCACAGAACACACTTTCATGAATGTTGAGGGGTCATGGGTCTTCAACCAACTTGATCTAGATTTGTTTATAAAAATATCATATTCATGACCAGTACATTCCACTCTTATCATAAATACCTTTACATCAAGAATGGTATGAGAAATATCCATATACATTATCTCTAAGATTGTTCCAAGAAACTTAATGCATAAGACCCATTATATCAATCATTTTTACCCATTTCACAACCCAAAAATCATTGTAAAATGATGTTAAATTATGTCCCACCCTATGCGATGAGCGTATGATTCCTTTGCTGACAAACTAAAGATGACCCATGTGATGAAAAAAAGATTCCTTATATGATGGGCATAACATGCCCCATGTGATGAGAAAGATATTATTCCCACCATACCCAACACATCAATGAATAATTCCCAAACATATAATTCATGATCCATAATATGACCCATTAAGATAGAAATGTGTATATTCCCCACACATTCTCTCCCAATTCTAAAGTTACACTTGGGAATACTATTTGGTCAAAGACCTAGTCAAATAATCTATATGGTTAACCACCGTATCCCACCCAATAATCCTCAAACTTATATTTATCTTAATGTGTAATCCCCAATCGACCATTCATTGTTTCCCCTTTCAAAACATGGGTGTAATCATTATAAGAAATTAAAATGTTATATTTTCTTATGGGTTGAGCATATTATTACATGTGTGAATATATAAGGATTACCTATGTAATGATCACAAGATTCATCATTTAATGAGAATGAGATGATCCCCATCACTTAATAAACCCTCACATAATTCCTTCAGTCATATTTTCCACTCCCCAGTTGAACTCAAGAAGCTTAATGTGTATGTCCCATTAAATCCATTATTATATCCCTTGTTATGACAAAAAAATCCTTTAAAAATGTTGTTAAACTAAATCCTACCATATGTGATGAGAAATGGAGGCCTTGGGTGAAAAGACCAAGGTGGACATTGTGCAAAATACATGATATCTTATGTGATGAAGGCATGATCCCAACATCATCAGTAAATCAATAGGTAAGCCATACACAAACCCTTCAAGCCCCTTAAGAGGATGATAAAAATAACTTGTGCAAACCAATCAAGATCTCATAATTACAGAGGGAAATTAAGGCCCCCAATTAGGTAAAAGTCTTAGTTAGTCATCAAGATAAACCATATTAGTCCACCATGTAGACTAAGATCAACATTAGGAAAATTAATTTGTTTTCACTAATACATCCACTATTGTTTCCTATTTTACAAAAAAAACCACTTCACAAGATGTTAAAATATATCCTACATCCTTAGCTAATTATGTTAAACTATAACATGTGACCTATGTGCAATATGATATATTTTGGCTGTATCCACAATGAAAGATTTTAAACATTAGAATGTATCCTCAGTACATGAAATTAAACTATATATTACTCTATACAATAGACATATGATTTCTTGGGTGGAGATCTCAGTATTTCCCATGTGATGATAATTAGATGACCCTTATCCCCTAGATAACCAAAAGGTTAAGCCCCACACCATCCCCTGTCGTTAATTATTTTACGAAATAAGAATCCTTACCACATGATGTTAAACAATATGTTAAATTCCTATCAAAAAAATTTAATATATGAACCTCAAACTCCATGGGTTTTGATCCCTCTCTTATAGTAGGGTATATAGGATGACTCTTTAAGGTTTAATCCCAACATCACAACAATTACATCTCTCCCTCGATAGGTTGTATCTTATATGCTTGAAAATCATTCATGATTACTCCAAACTCACTCACCACACCTTCTCAAAGTCACCAGTAGATATTACATCATGACCATACCCAATGAAAGTTAAACTATGTCTAACCCACTAGACATTAAACATATGACCAAACCATACATTAAAAGAATATATTGTATTTTTACCACTATATGTCAACCTATAACTGTTCCAATACATAATGAGTTTATATGTTATACATCCACATGGGACTTTAAACATATGACCAAACGATATGCGATGAGGGTATGTAAACCATCTTCAATGGATACTAAAAATGTGATTAACCCATATGTAATGAACATTTGTGGTACGTTTTCCATTTTAATTTAAACATGCGACCCTCCATTACATGGAAATAATATTTAGAACCCTTCATGATACATCAGAACCCTTATTTAGGTGATGATCCTTGTTCACCTCATGTGATGAGCTTGATATGTTTGTTGTGATGAGCATAAGAAGCCTATGTGATGAGAATAGGAAATCTTTACCTTTCTCTTAAGTGATGAGCCTAGTATTCACCCCTAATGTTATGAGATTGAGAAGGATTATGTGATGATCATAATAATCATATGCGATAATTATATTATCTCTTCATTATCCACTTAGGTGATGAGCCTAGGATTATTATGTTTTGTGACAAGCATAATATTCTTCTTAGAACTGATATAGGGATGCATCATGTGATAAAACTATGTTTTCTTATGTTAATTACATAGGTTGTATCATGTGATGAACATGAGTATCTTTTGGTGAAGATCTATAGTTTCCCTAGGTAGCAAGACTAGGATTTCTTAGTTGATAAGAAGAAGTAGCCATATGTGATGATGATAAGAAGAATTGGGTCAAAAACCAAAGATACCATACATAAAAAACATAAACTTCACACATGTACCATCATGAGGGAAAAATATATATATTCTCAATGCACAAAATCGTTTATAGAAAATCCAAAAAACTCATCATAGGGTGTTCACCATTCTATGTAATCCAATGATGTAATTAACTGATTTCCACTAGAAGATAGTGTCGGGAACATGATTCATGAATATGTATTAAATTTGTAATAGAGGCTCATAATAGGCATTGATCTCCATAGAGGAATCCATAAATGGTTCAGAATCCAATCATTCCATTCTAATCAAGAAGCTAGTATGAACACCCCTAACGACGATAGGCCACCCACCATTGGAAAGGGAGAATGTAGGAAAAAAATGATTCTGACCAGTCCAATGAATTTATTCCACACAAAAGTGGGTTTCAGTTGTAATAATTAAAAATCAATACCAATAATATTTTTATAATCATGTTCTTCATATAAAGGTTTTCTAATATAGATCCTTTGATAACTAATCAATAGAAAAGAGAGAAATATTCCTATTAATTTAAATCATACAAGGAATAATTTGTATTTAATTTTTAATGATTATTTAAATTATATGAAATCATTAGGTTGATAATCAGGTCCCCCAACATTAGTTAAGAATTTTTGATATCAATATAATGGATAGATTTTATTTTTACCAATTTCTATGATTTTATGGAGAACCCGTTAACATCGTATTCTTCTATAAATTTAGCTCCAACTCCAACAATCTATCTATCTTTATCTTTATGGTTTTCCTCCACCGATAATGTCATGATATAATGTTTTAAATTAAAAAACTGTATTGATTCCATTTTTAATACTCATACATGTTTTTGAAACTTGTTTCACCCCAAATTAGACTCTTTACCACCTATACATCATCATATCAATATGTAAAACTAGATTAGTCATTGATTTTCCATTATTACATCTTAAAAACACTTTCAACCATGTTTGTATTGAAAGTTCATAATTATTTTTATCATTTAATGTATCTATATATTTTAAAAAAAATTTCTATTAAATATCTCTAAACCTACTGGTTGTCTCAGATTTTTCATAGACATCCATATTTTCTACTTATAATACCAACTATTTCATTTTATCCACTCTAAATACACTTAGTTCATCTCAATGTATTCACACTCTTACAACGAATTTTTATCATTTCAATTAATAGACACTCCATGGATTTTATGTCCCTCTTAATCTTGTATAAATCCAAACATCTAATATGAAAAATTTGTGCTTGGGTAGTAGGGTACCTATAAAATACTCAAGTTGAGGACAGTGGTTGTTCTTATTGAACCAACAAATTTATTTAATCTTTCTTACAAGCCTTCATAGTGGCATTTATTTTAGTTATACCAAAAATTTATTTTCATTATGTTTTTATTATTTCTAAATCTTATTATTCATTAAGTTCAACTACATTACCCATGTGGAAATATTTTTGATCATTCAAATGATAAAATATTCCTTCATTTTCATATAAAGATAAAATACACCAATTCTACAAGACACTTAATGTTCATTACATTCCAATTTTGTAAATTTTTTATTTCTCTTTTAATATTCCTTTCTGGCTATGAGTAAATATTCTTATTACTTCTTATTTTTATAAAATTTATTCTTTTCTTTCCATACAGACTATTAAACCATAAAAACTTTTTATTATTGACATAAATCCCCTCAACAATATGTACCAAATTTCTTCAATAATATGAATATATTATTTAATGTAACAAATATTATTCTAATAGAAACATAATTTCTACTGTTTACAGGATAAGTAGTATTATTCATCATAAAAAATATTATATATATATTATAATACCTTTTAATATGTAATTTTTATAAATTCATAACATCATATATTTTATTGATCATTGATTCTTCTTATCATCCACGGATTACAACTCATAAATTCTATCACACACTTTCTCATGAAGTGTCCTTTCTAACCACAAAAAAACCAAATGCCTCTAATGTTTTAATTTGAATTAATTTTTTTGGCATAACCTTTCTTATATATTTAAATATATTTTTTTAACCTACCAACATAACAATTAATTAAAATAAATTATAAGTATAAGAATTATAGCTTCCCATTTTTGGTTATGATGAATTAAATATTAATTTAAATTAAAAATATAAAATCATTCCAATGAAATTATTAAAAAATATTACAATATGACTAGACATACCATAATAAAGACATATGTATTCATATTTCTCTCTTTGGAACAACTTTTTTGTTTTATGTACTTTCTTCACATTTTTAGTTGCTTCACTTGATAAATATTTATGAACTCCTATTATATCATTTTTTTTAATTCACTATAAGTTCCTTGAAGTATTTGTTTGATCTTATATTAAATATCAGACAATATTTTCCCATAAAATATGTTCTTTGGGATTTAATAAATTCCTTAGGATTTCTAGAGGAAAAAAAATTTACATTATGTTTTTTTATTTTTTGAAACCATGTATTCAATTTTTTTTAACATAACCTCCAAAATAAAACACTTTATGTTAATGAAATACAATTCATCTAAAAATTATTTCAATTTTTCTTCATTTTTTATTTTTAGTTACTTTACTTGATCTTTATTTACTTCTTTTAATGACACTAATTAACTTTCATGTTATTTATTATTATTTCCCTTCATATCTAATTGAAAATTCATGGAAGATATTACTTATTTAAATTATCTTTAATTGTGTTTTATTTTTATTCAATGGTATTTATCATTAATTTATGTCTAACTCTACCGTTCATAGACATTGATTGATCTTGAAGATATATCCCATGATCTATTTTCTCAATGAGATACTTAGAGTTCCTTCTTATAGTATCATAAATTTCTTTTAATTGATTCTTTTAAATTTACATTTTTTTCTAAATCACTTCTTCACATCCCTTTATTGAAACCATGTACCATGATTCTTCATCAAAACTATGATTATACATATATGAATTATCTACTTCTTTAAAGAACCCAAAAATTTTACATTCAAATAAATTATCATATGAGAGATCCACACGGGTCCTGTTTTTAAACACAATAACTTCTTTCTCAAGGGAATAAATTCTCAATTTTCATTCTTTAATAGAAGAACATAGTCATTCAATCACCTTGAGACGTTCTTACTCTTATTTTTTCTAACCAATACCCAAATGAATTTCTTCATGAATTATATTTTGTTATTCAAGTACTTTTTCAGACCATATTAGATCATTTTGAATCTATTTAACATATTATAATAGACTCTCAATAATCCTATAATCTATCATTTAATATTTCTATAAATATAAAATTCTTCAAGGGAACCTATAAAATTTACTTCATGATCAAGAACTCCTTTTTTTTATTCACATATTGAACTATTATACCGACCATTCATGTTATAAGAACAATAAAATAATGAACAATATATCATCATGTTTTAATGCCAAAACTGAAACAATTGTCTTTGATACCAGTTGATATACATTGATACATCTTGAGGGGGGAGGGGGTGAATAAGGGATATTACCAATTCAAAAGTTTATTTCTCACTAATCCATTTGGTCATTTTTCCCTAAATGGAAGGAAAATTTTAACCTATGATAAATTTTCATTAAAGAATTCTTCAACATAAGATATCATGTATATATAAATAATTTAAGTCATACAGTAACAAATATATTTTACTTGGTTCACCCAAACTGGAATAAATATAAGTTGAATACACTCAAAATTTCTCCCATATACCAAAATCAACTATAACTTGTTGTTCTTGTGGATATAAGGTTTTGGTGAAGTCAATAATTAATAAATATCACCACCTATAAAAGTTTAGGTGAATTCAATCCTCAATAAATATCATTGGATATTTAATGGTTCAAGGAATAAATTACTTCAACACCTGGTTTGGTCCATTCTATTTCATTGTTCAATGATATATAAGATATGAATTTATGGACTTATAGGGTTTTTTAGTTTATTGACATGAAGGTCACTCTTTGATCAACATTTGAAATATCTATCATAACTCCAAATGTGATAGACCAATGTATTCTATGTTTTTATTCCAAATTCACCACTTGATTTAATTAAATCCTTATAAAAAGTGGCGAAACATAAATCTTTATAAAATGAAAAAAAACTCTAAAAATTGAATAATTATGATATAATAATTGTATTCAATGTACATTTACTTTCCTCAAACAATCTATAAGTATCCATGAAGTCACAATAATACGAGATTCAATACATCCTGAAGAAATAATTATAAAATATTCTTAAATTAAATATTCAATGAAGACCTCATTTATATACACCCGCTTATCCTTTCTTTAAACACAGAGTTAACTTATTATATCCCTCTTTAATTATTCTATATTCTCTTATTTAAATATATAAAATATTTTATATTATATTTAATGGGAATTTTATAATTAAATTCAAATGAGTATCTACCTCTCAAATTCTAAATTCCTCCACTGTCAAACCATAGAATTATTTGAAAGAACATCCATACTAATGATATTAAAATAGATAGTTTAAGTAAATACTATAAAAGTCAATCCTACTTAAGAATTCCAACTCCGTAAGTTTTATCAAAAAACTCATATTCTAGAAATCATGATTTGATAACATACATCACAACATAAAAAATTAGTTACCTATTCAGATTTATTCAACTTCTAGTAGAATCATGGGATGAGATTGATCTTCAGGACATGATCATGTTTTTTTGTTGACAAACATCTCATACCTTCACTTTAATATCCATTTTTTTTACTTCATGGTATGAAAATTATGAAATTTTTTCTTCAATCACACCAAGATTTAGGGCATGTTACTTATTTTCACTCCAAAAACTCATGATGCTTAAACTTTAAAGACTTGGATCTTATTTTATAGACAAAATACCTTGAAATGGTTCCTATAATAACAATGTGATCCTTGTATCAAGCCGTAATAAAATTATTGATATTACCTATTGAAACATGTCACCAATCCATGGAATGGGAATATAAATGAACTTGTTTGAACTATATTTATATGAGTTCTCCATTACTCTTACATATAGATCAATTAATTTCACACAAGATCATTCATAGATTCCATAATGACAATGTTGATGCATTCCAATTATAGGTATTCATTCATTGAAAAAACACATCTTTCATGATACAACATTAATATTATATACATTTTCAACAACCATGGATTTTTATATATCTATTTAAATGAATTCAATATTGATTAAAAATATCCAAGTCTTCCAAGACATCTCTATTTTAACTTCTCTTAAAAAACAATCTACCATGGTGTGACTTAACTACCTATAATATTATCATTATCAATAATATTTCATGATTGTTAATAGAAATCATATAATATGTATGGCCTCTATATCAATGTTATTTTAGGATTGATCGTAACCCTTATAAATAGTGAGAGTATTTTTTCTGTTATATAATCTGTGTCTATTTTGAAAAACCAAACATATCCTCATGTTAGTTCAACACTTTTCTTTTGTAACTCCTTCGACATAATGACTATGGTTTTGACCATGGATTATCCAACCCTCACCATTTTTAAAAGAGAACTTATCAATTAAATTTCCTTCTGAAATTCCCATGTTAACCATATCATTTATCCTCCCTGTACAACTCCATGAAAAAATAAAATATCACTATAGTGTGGTGTGTACTTCCTTTATAAATATTTCTCACCAAACTCTAGTATTTTTATAGACTTTCTACTAATATTTTATAACATCTCCCCTCTTATGGACTTCATAAAATCATCTCATAACTTATAAATTCTAGACTATTAAAAATTAAAGTATTACTAATAGTTTGTTAATTTTTATGAAATAAGTACTTCTCACAGATTTTGATAAATACAAAAACATCACATAACTTCTTGAAAAACTCTTCAATTAAGAATATATAATTTCAAATTATTTTCATCACATTCATTTATTTCAACTAGGGCATATAAATTTGAGATCTTAACTACTTGTTATTTACCAAAAATTTAAAAAAACATCTTACTCATCAGATATTTTCAATGAATCCAACATACAACCTCATAGTTATAACACTTATCCTTCAAAAGATTCTCCTCATTCTTTGACTACTTCTCCATAAATTCACATCCACTCTTGAGTGTCATAATTTTTCTTAATAACATATAACATTGGTGTAATTATACCAAATCGTTTTTTAGAAATATTTTATAATATCTATTTTAAATGGTTTTCAATGTTTTTGATTTAATATTGGTGGTTTTTTATAAATGTATCATGGTTTTACATATTTGTTTCTATGAGGTAAAAATAATACTAGTTTTCATATTTGTATTGATTTATCAAAGAATCAAAATAGGGTTGAGGCTCTTAATATTGTTACTATAATTTATATTGAAATCATTATTATTTATTTATTTATAACTTTTGAGGTTGTAAATATTGGAAAACATGGTAGTGTGATTTGTGTATTGGTAAAAAACCCCTAGTCCTTCTTCATGTGTGAAAATATTCATATTCTCTTTTTGATTATATCCTTGGTTTTGGGTAACTGACATAAATTTATTTACATATTGGTTCAAATTTTTTTAGGAATATTATATCCCTAAATTTTACTCACCCTATTTGGTTATACTCACATTAATATTACAAAATCCTAAATAAAATTTTGTCCTTGAAAAATTTCACATGAAATTTATTTTTGTGGATTTGGATGTGCTCTCATACTTTGAATAACTACAATTCATCTAATTATTTGTACATAGGTTCCACTCCGAACACAAACATTTTACTATTATAAACATTATTAATATATTATATTATATATCCTTGATTCTTTCCGCTAAATAATATTTATTTAAATTTTATCTACGATGACCTATTTATGACGAGTTTCTTTTATATTAAACCTCCACTAGCTGCAACATCAACAAAGTCTAGTGAATTTTGTTTCTAGGAAAATTAGAATATTTGAAACTACATCCAAATTCTTAACCTATAAAGTGTTCCCATAACTAAAATTTATATATTCTATCACGTTGTGTGAAATTTTAAATTTTATTATAATGTTTCAATGTTTTGAGATTGGGATGTTATTTACTAGATTTTTCATTCAAATTTTATCCTATATGGTTTTTGGAAAGATAATAGTGCATTTAGATAATCCTCAACTATATCTTTTAGTGAAAATTGAAATTCTATAAGATCGAGTTTTATCTATGTGGATAATTGATTTTCAGGACACCAAACTACCCGATGTTTTGGATCATTTTTAAAACACTCAATCTCAGTTCAATGTTTTTCCCTTTGTTGGTGGTCTTACAATTCAAGGAATAACTTGATCTATTAATATAAACACATAGTCTATTGTGGTTATCTCTCTTTATATCCTTAATTTTTTTGATAAGTTATTCAATTTTATCCGCATTCCATCTTTGATGGTTTCACTCTATCATCAAAAATCATTAGTGAATTAAAACTTATATCTATGATTTAAATCCCAAGGTTTATAATGGTTTTCACTCCATGATTAATTGATCGGTGTTCTACTCACACAACTATAACCGATAAGGGAAAATAATAAGAACAACCATTTAAGTAAAAATAAATAAAGATAAAAAATCGAAAATGGTAAGAAAATACTTGAGTTGAATAACCAAATTATTTCTATTGATCATAGTCTTATGGAATATCAGTACACCTGATATTGATTAAAAAACCAGACATTCCTCCTAGTGTCATCAATTCCCAAGGATGAATACAAATGTTTAGATAATTATCTTTATTATCCCTAAAATAGTACTAAAAGAATATATTATTTTTAAAATTCTAGTTTTGATCCACTAAAAACATAGATTACAGAGATCATAAAAAAACACATCAAAAATGTTCAATAGTTTCAATTTAAAAATTAAAAATATAATTTGAAAAGGATGAAATAACTTGTAAATTATTTATTTCTATGTCAAATAAGAGATTATAAATTAATTTAAAAAATATAAAAATGTGATTTCAATTACCTGTAAATAAATATTTGTTGATTAGTTTCTAGAGTCATATATAAATTACATATATTGAGTAAATTTCAATCAATAGTATCCCAATCCTTCCAATTATTGATGACCAAAATAATATTCTTAGAATAAAATGTATTAAAATAAAATATTAATAAAAACCTAAGTTATAATATTATCTTTATAACCAATATACTAATCCATTATATTTTTTTCCTCCCTTAATAACTCTGTTAAGATAGAAATTAATTTTAGAAAGGTATAAGATAATTAATTTTAATATAATTATAAATGAAAAACAATTTATCAACAAGAAAAATTAATCCTAAATGTATACCCCTCCCCCCACCCTTAATTAACCAAACCTTAAAAAAATTAATCACTCATGAATAACATAAAATCAATCATTACGGAAGAGTTTTTATCTAGGGATCCTAAAAACATGAAACAACGATGAAAAGCATAAGAATAAGGCTCAATGGAATTGGGAAAATTCACTAGTATAAAATGTCAATATCTATCCTTAATGACCATGTTTTTAATGGTTATGATATTTATAAATATTTAAAAATTATAAAATCTTTATCCACCTTCCAAAAATGAAAATGTAAAAAAAATATTATTAAAAAAATAATTTTACAATTCTATCAATTGTGACATTAAACGTGTAGTTCCTCAACTCCCCTTATAATTTCTCTACTAATGATAATTTATCAGTTCATTTTAATTACATGTTGTTTTAATTAATGTATAATAGAATGAGGTTGTGTTGTAATATTTAGGTCCCCTCAATTCCATATTTATATATATTTATAAACCATGATGCAGTCCTATAATAATTTCAACCATGATTTGAATTATATATATTTTACTCTTCATAATTACATCATAAAAGGAGATCAATTGTAAGGAAATAAATTTTATGCATCTCAACCCTTTCTTTTATCATGATTACAACATGATAAAGTTTATGAAAACATTATTTTCAATGGTATTACAAATATATGTCACAATAAGTCCTTAAATATAGTAAGTTTATTTAAGCCATAAATATTTTAAAAGATTAAGCATATGTGATGGTTGTGGAATGAAATAATTGGGATTCATTTTAAATATTTTATAATTTATGACATTAGTTATGTTAAAATAACTATGCTATTATGTTATCCATTATGAGATAATTTTTATTTTTCATCTCCAAAATCTTCCAGTCATAAAATAATTCTTTATTTTTCTAAAAATATTAAAAAACACATAGAATTAAGTATTATTAGGTTCAATTAATAATGAAATTATTGGTAACATGATGTGTTTTATTTAGAGTTATTAGTCAATATCATAAAGAAGTTGGATAAAATTAAATAGATTATATGAAAAATAAGGTATACATATAGTAGAAAGAAACACATTATAGTATCCCAGATGTACCGATGATGAGTGAATGTTCAAACATAGTGAGAGTAAATACATCAAATATCTGATTATCAATCTATAAGAGTGTATAAATAAGATGAGGTGAAACATTATACATTTGGGAGATACAAGAAAAGAATAATCAAGAGAAGGAAATATGTTATGAAATATAGGAGAACCATTCTATGGGTAACATATTTTTGATAGTCATTGATATATATGTATGATGATGAATGAATAGAAAAGCTATTTTTATATGGAATTGATATAATCATTTATTAGGATTTGAGACTTTGGGGAGGGGGTATCTATAAAATATTAATAAAACCATTAAAACTATTAATGACTGATAAGAGTAGTAATATAAAATTAATGTTGGATATTACTCATATGAGGTAAACCTTTTAAATCCTATGTTATCCATTTACATATTTCTTATGTCGGTTTATTGTTAATTCATGGGGTTTGAGGAAAATAACCAATCAATAAATAATAATAAGATTTAAACATATCTATAAGAGGTTAATATTAAAATGATAAGTGATGGACAAATATTTATAATAGGTAAACATTATATTAGAGCATCACACTATAATTTACACTCATATTAGGATTCCTTATTTCTATCCCTCTTTCAATATAAATTGATTTTATATCATTTAGTTTACATTTTTAACCATTGTTTCCAAATTATTCTTTTTAATTTCATAGAATTTATCACTTCATCATGTAATAGTGTATAAGATTAATCATTTTAATGTTACATAATTTTTATAAAATCTTTATCTAAAATGATCATTCAAACTTAACCACAAGTTAAATTGGAAAGTTAGTAGGCCCATGTTCCCTTCCCATAAAGTTGATGTCTATATGAAAAATACAACAACTAACACAACCCTAAATATTGGCTTATCAAAAAACCCATCATGAAATGACAAATCCATAATAATGATATGTATTTGAATTTATGCATGTTCATAGATACATACCATAAAAGTTTAAATATTCATTATAGTAAAAATTATATAGGTACTAATATCCCAAAATATAGAAAGATACACCACATCCACTAGTCTCCACTAAATATTTTTGGCTTCCGAACCAAGCCACCAGGCCATGAACTCTATAACCTAGAACTCATACTAAAAATAAATATATACGTGTTCACCAAAATTCACATGAAAGGGGTGGGTATAACAACTTATTAGTATTTCCTTAATTACTTCCAATACACTCTATCCATTTTAAAACCAAGTAGATCATTTATATTACATAAAATAATGTGCAACCCATGTTATTTTTATCATTTAATTAGGAATATTAATTAAAATCAACATAATAAGTTTTTCATAAACCCATAAGCAAACATGAAATTAATTAAAAATTTCCCATAAAATAAATCATCTGTACACACTCACTTCCATGTTTTTAGAACATTGAAACCAAAATCCCAACCATTTGGTTAATAACTATCTATAACTCATCCATTTCATAATAAAAAATCCCACACATCAAAGCATGATCCCCAAAATATCACTATCAAGATCGATGAGACCCCCACACATAGGTGGGATTCCCAAACCATAACTTAGACCAAAACAATATCCTTATAAAAAATCTAAAACAATTAATCAATAATAAATAATTAAATATTTCAAAAAAGACACACCATGAAAGAGAAAAGAAATTTACAATAACTAATTTCACTAACACTATATCTTTTGGAAAGCACCAACTCACTCAAAAAATTCATGTTCCATTCTTTTAAATTAATAAATACCTAACAAAATATCATCATTCCAAAGATATATTTATAAATAATTTTCAAATATCATAAAAAGTATTGATTTTTAAATCAAACATACAAGATAACCAAATTTATCACACAATAATAATTATAAGTTGATAGTTATCTCATAGGTGATGCTAAAGTGAAAATGTGCTTCACGCACTATAATCCATCCTTTATCTAACTATCTCCATAATCCGACATAAAAATAATTAATTTATTTTAAACCTAACATAATATTTTATCAAAACACCACCCATTAGGGTTTAAACCCTGAAATAAATAATGAAAATAGTTAGAGGAGAGATGTGGCTTTCTTAAATTCAATCCATCTATCATTTATTTTAAAATACACGGAAGAAGAGATCAGATTTATAAATCCAATTTTTTTCCAAGAATATCCCAAATATTTATCTTCCATATAAAAGATAAGAAATAAAACAAATTTCTTTATTTTTTTGGTAAAATTACAATTCTTTTTATCTTATTTAGGTAATCACATGATATATCCACATGGTTACCCTATCCTTGAATGAGACTATGAAAATCATATAATCCACCTCTCTAAATCCGCATTGATTGATGTGAAATTCACCCAGATCACATTCCTAAATTTGATTCATGAACCACCATCCCCTTTCCCTGCTTTCTACATAACACATCATTAAAAATTTACTAATGACCACCCAGATTAATTAAAAATATTACATTTTTTAAAATTCACCTTCCTGATTCAAAAACACCTTCCAAAATGGTTTAATCTGATCAAAGATGAATTATATTCTTTTTAAAAAAAACTCAGAACATATAAAGTTTTATCGTTAAATAGTTTCTATCAGAAAAACCTTATTTCCAATGAATCAACTAACTATACACTAGAAAGTAAAATATAATACTCTTTATACCATCATTCTTTTCAATCCAAAAATATACCATTCTTTAAGAGTTGAAAATTATCATCTATAACGTAATACAATCGGCTACATGATCTCCACCATTATGATCTAACGTTCACTAAGTAAAAATTTCCAATGAGGAACACCACCATTTCTACCAGAAGACACATAATCACATATGTGAAAACATACCAAAAAATAGTGACATGAATTATTTCTCAAAGAAGATATTCATTTAAAAATTATAAACCAACTATGAAATTTTTTCAAATGTGTCCATTTAAAAAATAGTCAAAAATAAATTTTAAAACCTCTAAATCACTTCTCTTATATTTTTTTATTTCATAACCCACAATACTTCCTGACTGCATTATCAAAACCCATTTTAAACTAGTTTGAAATTGATATAAGATCTTAAACATAATACCTCATATAAATTTATCGAAATAAAAAATCCAAATTATTTAAAATTTAAATAGAATATTAAAAACCAAAAAATAGGGTTTTTTCCAACCAATTAAATTTACATAAAATTTAAGATTTTCATTCATTATATAAATTTTCCTTTTAGAATCTACACACTCATACGAGTTACTATAATCTAAATTGTTTTACACTACATGTATTTAAAATATCTAGGTTTTTTAAAATAATATTAATGAGTAAAACCAAAAGAAAAGTTCCCCAATAATCAAGGTTTAGGATACTTAATTCATTTAAGGTCCCTTAATTATCATAATTTTTTTTTGAAATAAATAAAAGATAAAACCCAAATATCAACACAGTCATAGGGTTTGGTCATATAGTATCCCAATTCCTACACTTAACCATTTATATTCTATTGGAGTCTCTTATTTAATCTATACAGTACCCTCAAACCATGAATTTTACTATTACCTCTTACTAAATGTTTTTTTAATAATCTATAATATCTCCTCTTTTTTTCATTTGTGAAAATTATTCCCAAAATAACCATAGGACGATTCTAATACATAAAAGAACATAATATTTATATGATTCAAGATTCAATATAAAAATCTTTTCTCTATTAGTTATATCACATTTATTGAAGAAACACCCACCCAACCAATAAACCAACCATTTATCCAACGCAAAAAACATCCACTAATTTTATAAAATTAAACTAATTACATAGTTTATGATCCAAAAAATCTCAAAATAATAAATCCTTTCATGTCACCTTATACATTCTAAACCTTCATAATTTAAAATTTAAATATAATATATGGCATATATATCTCTATAAAATTTGATATATTATAAGAACTTATAAATATATTACTATAAAAAATAATATATACCTAGATCATTTCCAAAAAACAATATAAAAACACATTTCATACTACAAAACAAAATGTTCAATACCTTTAGAACTCATTCCAACCATTATCTATTATATGAACATAATAAAATCCCCCATGAATAATTTTTTTATACATATTTAGTTATACAGAGATACTTACATATAGATCGAACATTTATAAGGCATTTATGATATCTATACTTATACATATGAAAAATCTTCTTGATTCTCTGTGGTATCCTATTACAATTTTTTGGTATTCACAAGACTTTTTTAACAAGATTTGGTTGGGTGTCATTTGGGGTTGTTTTGGGTTGAAATTTTAAATATTTTTAAAATTATGGGCTAGTGCATAGGTGACACTCGATTTTCCCAAATCGTGCACCCTCTATCGACATACCGTGAAAAGCCAAGTAGAGGGGTTTTGCATGGTTGGTGTATTGTTTTTCCGAAATTTAACACTCTTATGATAAACCATGAACCAAATTTAAAATATATTCATGATGAGGATGCATGTTTTTGTCTAACCATACAACTTTGCCTACGAAACCTTGCATATGAGATTGTTTATCCAAAAATCAATTTTTTAAACACCTGAACCCCCCACTTACGGTACCCAACGAGCTTGAATGACCCAAAATTATTTTCCCATTCTTGAGAGATCCCAATAGAAATTCTTGGCCTCGATAATCCCCCCCATAATCATATATAATTTTTGAGAACAACGCTTTATCATCTCCCAATTAGTTTACACTTCCCATTCTCTATCTACCACTTTATCTATGTTTTCCAACAAAAGATTTGTGGGATATACATGTTGATATAAAGGTATAATACACTCTATTTTGTGATCTTAAGCATAAGTTTGATACTCGGAATCCATTTTCATCATTATTCATTGGCGATTTGGGAGTAGGGTTCAGAGTTTTGAGATCTAGCGATCCCGGTAGGTGGCTTCATTGTGATGATCAGTTTTCATTAACCCTAAATTACTTGATTTAAGTTAAATTATTGATTAAAATTAATTTTTTTTATAAATTCAATTTCTTTCAATTGTTGGATTAAAAAACCAATTCTAATGAATTTGGTTTTTTGGAAATTGTATTTTGCATAAAATTGGGAAACCCCCTAATCAATTAAATTAGGGTGTTATTATGGAAATTGGTGAAATTTAGATTGTTAAATATATATTTTAAAATTTACAGAATTTTTCAACTAAAAGTTTGAATTTAATTATTGAAATGGGTTTGATGGAAATTTTTTAAAAAACCCAATTACAATGAATTAGGGGTTTATTGTGAAATTGATGAAATTATATGAAAATTTAAATTGTATAATTTAAATTATTGAAGTGAATTTTGAATTGATTTCAAATTCATATATTTTAAAAATGGTATAAATTGGATTTGATAGAAACCCTAGGTTTTTATATTGGAAAATTCATTTTTTTAATTAAAAACTCATTTATTGTTTTTAAATGGAAAATTTGCATGTTTGAAATGGGAGAATGTGATGAATTATAATTTAATCTATTTTTATAAAAAAATCCCATCATTGCTGTTTAATATATAACAAGCCAGACTAAGTAGTTAGTGAATTATTATGGATAATAATGTTACGATGGGAATTCCATAATATCATATTGATATTTTATAACTCTAACATGAAAAATATTTTTCACATCATATTCCACAATGGGATGCTGATGAGTCCTATATTGACAGTGCCTAGGGATGTGTGTACACATTGTGGTTATTATTATCAGGAATTGACCTTATTACATTACATAATATTGAATTTAGTCATGAAATGACTTCCTTTCACATTTAGGATCTTTTCATGTTTAGAGATTTAGAGAAAAGGGAGATAACACATTCATAACATTACACATTAATACATATTGGATACCATAATAACTGTATTCTTTGCTTCCAAATCATAAAACATTTCAATTAAAACATGATCTCATTGAAAAATCATCAAAAATTTAACTTTTCTTCTTTTTTGTATTAAGAATCTTTATATCCTATGAAAATCATTTAATGACTTGTGATGAGCACAAAAATCTCATTAAGGGATATAAAAAGAAGGAATGAACACATTAGTCCGTGAAAACTTGTAACGTATAAAATCATTTCCAAAAGACATACATGTCACCCATATATACATACATTGTGAAAAATGATATTTTCACATGATTTCCAAAATACATAAGATTATAAATAAAACCATAAAGGTATCTTGGGGAATTACTTATATAAACTTGTAACCATCTTGGCTACCTTATAATTTTTAACCCTCTCGGCTACCTTACAATTTGTGTGACCATCATAGTTACACTTGGAGTAACCATACACCATACCTCTAACTTACACATACATAATTCATTGAAGGGAGATATTGGTCCCACAATTCATTATAAAAAATTCCCAAGAACCATAAATTAATCATACAGCATGAATAATTTCATAAAATCATTTCTTTTGAGTTTGGTAAAATAGAATTTTAAAAGAGGATTTTAAAGAAAAAGACCCTTAAAAATATCATATAATTCAAGTAAAACTTAATAGATTTGATGAAATATGTATATAAACATTAAATATAAATAATTTAATATAAAAAAACCATTCACATAAACAATTTTAATACCACATCAATAATAATGTAGAAGCTCTACCCAAAGAATGGAAATCGGGTTAAGAATTCCCTTACCTTGGGTTTGTCTTACTTAAAAATTGTTTAAACATTCTGTATAATTGTTAAAATAGTGTTACTAGTATTTTATAGAAAAATGTTAATATTTATATCATATTATATGATCATTTCATAACTTCATTTTAGCCTTTAATTATTAGTATTTTGCTCCTTCCATTTTTTTGGCTGCTTTCTTTACATGATTTCCATGATCAGTTGATGATGGATATTCTTGTTGATTGGAAGTAAAACTACCGAATTGGAATGGATTGGTATTTAAATATTTATAGAACCATAAATCATACCATTTATCATTTTTAATTCTAACATGAGGATGACTGATAAGTTAAAACAATATTAATATTTTTCGTTCATTTTGGTGATTCTTCTATCGTAAAAAACTCATTTGTTTTATAATTTAATAACATGGTTATAAAATGATTCCATAACCATATATAAGATATAATAAAAAAATTATAATCTGTTTCAACCATAAAAATGGTTTCAAGACCAGTCTTGAAGAAAGTTAATGAAATTTAAATCACATCATCCACGATGTTGGTAAATCAACAAATCATGGACGGTGTTTTAATTTAATGAATAAGCGAAAGAGGATAAGAAATGTAATGGTGATTATTGCATAAACATGATAAAATATTGAATATGTAAGATTATAGATCATTCATGCCACTTGGATAAGGGTAGGTGAGGAAAGAAAAATAAAATAAAGGAATCATGAAATAAGAAAATTGAGAAATCCCCAACGAAAATTCGGCAGCCTAACGACGTTGCAGAAAAATTCATAAAATATTTTGATGAGGGAAAAGGGGTCTGTAATATTTATTACCTAATATGGGATGTAATAGGGATATGTAATGAAATATCCCAACATAATCCATAGAAAAATAAAAATAATAACATAAAATGAATGAAACTAAAGAAAACCAAAGAGGATGATTACCTCTTGATCACTTCTCCTTGAGATCCTTCTTAAGGCCTTTGGTTTTAGCCTTTTGGTAAGACTATCATATCTAGGACGTGGGAAAGAGACATGGGAGGAGTATTGGGTAGAATGTAGGTAAGGCTCGAGGCTTAAGAGGTGTGAGAGAGAGAGGGGAATGAGGCTGGTATTTATAGTAGAGGGGAGGGGGTATTATTAAATATTTTAATCATTATTATAATATTTTTTCTCAATACTATGAATCGTAATAATTAATGTGACCCCAAATAGTAATAATGGAATGTGAGTTCAAACCAATTGGTATTACATCATCCTTGCATCACCTATTATATAGTAAATCAAGTATTTAACATTTATCTTGTTTTATCATATTTTACTATTAATATAAAATTCTAGAATTTCAGAAAATTTCCAAAAAAATCAGCCTAACCATTTATCAATGTGTAAAATTAAAAAATGAAATCCATTTTCTAAAAATAATTTTCTAAATATTATTAACTTTTTTTAAATAAAATCACACTTTATTCAATAATTAACAATTTTAAAACTATAACTGCTTTTATATCACATTGAATAATTAACCAAGATATCATTATCATAAATCCTTAAGAAAATAAAATAATAATACAATTTACTATTCATTAGGGTCATATTACTATTCATAAGTGTATGTTACTATTCACCAAAAATTAAGTTAATTCCATTAGACTCTAAATAACTTACAGAACACAATTGTAAATGACTATTTTTTGAAATTCAAAACATAGAAGTGAAAAAATTATGCTTAATGTCTAATTATAAATATCTATATAAAAAAAAATTTCATGCATTTAAATTTATTTTTTAATAACTTTGGGTGTTACATTATCCCCTCCTTCTGGAAATTACGTCCTCACAATTTTATATACTCATAAAACAAGTGAGAATACCTTTCCCTTATAACATTTTCTGAATCCCATGTTTCATCTTCAACCATGTGGTTTCTCCATAAAAAATTTTCCCAATGGATTACCTTATTCTACAATACCTATTCCCTGCAATCAAGAATCTAAACTGGTTTCTGTTTATAAAAAATGTTATCTTTCAGCAATGCAACTTCGGGGATCAAGACATTAGTTAAATCTAGAACATACTTTCTTAACATCGAAACATGAAAAACATTGTTTACCAGAGATAAACTCGGAGGCAAAGCTACTCAATATTCAACTAGTCCAACTTTATCAAGGATTTATAAAGGACCGATGAACTACGGACTTAGATTTCCTTTCTTACCGAAAATATCACACTTTTACAAATAGAGGTTTTAAGGAAAACATGGTCACCTACCTTAAAAGAGAAGTCCTTCCTTCTGTTATATGTGTAACTTTTCTGCATGATCTAAGTTTTCCCCATGTGATTTTGGATCATCTTCACTTAATCAACCACTTCCTCTACTAATTATGGACCCATCAACATTCTTTCACCAACATCATCCCAAAACGCTGGAGTTTTAAAACGCTTCCCGTAAAATCCCTCAAAAGGTTCCATCTGTATAATGGAATGGAATCTATTATTATAAGAAAAAAACTAAAGAAATATGTTTATCCCAAATTCCCTGGTAGTCCATTGAAAAAAATAAAAGCATATCCTCCAAATTCTGAATCATTTGTTCTGACTGCCCATTTGATTGAGGATGGAAAGTTGTACTGAAATTTAATTTTATGCCCAATAACTTCTGAAGCCCCTTCCAAAAGTTATAAGTGAACCTGGGATCCCTTTCAGGTACAATGGAAAGAGGAAATCCATGTAACCTGACAATATCTTTGAGGTACAGTCGAGAAAGATGATCCAAAGACATTGTATCTTGAATATAACTAAAATGTGTTGATTTAGTCATCCGAAAAAAATAACCAAATCACATTGTTACCTCGAGAAGTATTTGGTAGTCCCACCACAAATTCCGTAGATAAATTCTCCCATTTCCACTCTATAACTAGAAAAGGATGAAGCATCCCCTTTGGTAACTACCACTCTGCTTTGACCTGTTAACATGCCAAACATTTCATGGTAAAATCAATGATATCCCTTTTCCTTCCATCCCACCAGTAATAATCTTGAACGTCTCTGTACATCCTATTTCTTCCAAGATGAACTGAAAATGGAGAAATTTGAGCTTCACACAACAAATATTTCTTCAAATAAGAATCACAAGGCACACCCAACATTTTCCCAAATTTTAACACACAATCTTTATTGAGGTTAAATTCTAGAAACTTACCCATTTTAACCTATTCTACCTTTTTATGAAGCTCATGGTCTTCCTTCTATACTTTCTTAATTCTATCTGATAACGATGACTGCACTAAAACCTAAAACAAAATAAAGGTATTTCCTTTTCCAAAAACTTCTAAGACAAAATTCATCAATTCATTCATTAATGGATCATGTTCCAAACGTAACATGGTTAATGATGTATAATGTGTCTGACTCATGGAATCCGCCACACTGTTTGCTTTTTCCCAAGGGTAATTGATCATGCAATCATAATCCATTATCAGTTCAACCCATCTTCTATGCGTCATGTTTAATTCCTTCTGAGTGAATATAAACTTCAGACCTTTATGGTCATTATAAATTTGACATTTGGCTTCGTATAAATGATGCCTCAAATTTTTCAAATCAAAAAACCACAACTGCATATTCCATGTCATGTGTGGGATAATTTAACTCATGGGGATTTTGTTGTCTTGAACCATAATAAATTACCTAATCATTTTGAATAAAAAAAACAAGTCCCTTCAAAGAAGCATTAATGTAGATGAAAAACACAACATTTTGGGAAGGCAAGGATAAAACCAGATCATTCACCAATATCTTCTTTAGTTTATAAAAACAACCATTACATTCTTATGTACTAATAAATTTAACCCGTTTTCATGTTAACTTATTTATCGGGCAAGATAACTATGAAAATTTCATAACAAACCGTCGGTAATAACTTTATAATCCAAGAAAACTATAAATCTCTATAACATTTTTAGGTCTTCACCATTCATCAACCACTTTTGTTTTGGGAGGGTCAAATATTATTCCATTCATATTTATAATGTTCCCAAGTAAATAAATTTGTTGTAACCAAAAATCACACGTGCTGAATTTTCCATTCATTTTCATTTTTTAGGGTTTGTAAAACAACCCTTATGTGTTTTCATGTTATTATTTACATTTTGAAAATACCATAATTTCATCAATAAACACAACCAAAAAATTATTTAAGAACTCATGAAATATTCTATTCATAAGAATCATGAATACATCATGTGCATTATTTAACCCAAACGACATAACAACAAATTCCTAATTCCCATATCTTGTATTAAAAGATGTTTCTGATATGTCATCCTCCTTCACCTTCAGCTAATGGTATCTGGATCTCAAGTCAATCTTGGAAAAGTACTGAAGTCCTTGGAGCTGGTCAAACAATTCATTGATCTGATGGAAGAGATACTTTTTTAACAGTGATGTTATTCAATGCTCTATAATCAACACAAAGTCTCATTGAACAATCATTCTTTTTAACAAAGAAAACATGAACACCCCATGGTAAATTTCTGGGATGAATGAAGAATTTATCAAGAAAATACTACAACTGATTTTTCAATTCAAGAAGTTATATTTGAGCCATAAGATATGGGGGTTTTGAAATTGGCTTAGCATCAGGAACTAATTCAACTGTGAATTTGACATCTCAATCAGGTATGACACTGGGTAACTCATCAAGAAAAAAATAAAGTTATTTATTTACCCCTCTCACATATTTAATCTAAACAGTTCCCTTGTTTTGAATAATATAATAAAGATAACATTCATGTCCATCTTTCAATAGTTTCTCAGCTTCCTGATATGTTATCTATTTTACGGGTTCATTATAGTATACAAACTGGAACTCTTTTTTAAAAACAACTTCTTTAGCTTAATAGTTAATCTTATCATGATAAATAGAAAGCAAATCCATTCCCAGAATAAGGTCAAACTCAGATAATGGAAAAATAATAAGGATTTGAGGTAAATTATTTCTATAGACCACAATTGAAATATTATTAAGATTCATATTTTCTATATTATTTCCCCCTAGTGTTTTAACAATATTTCCTAATTTCATTTGTTGCAGCGATATTTCCAATTTACCAAAAACTTTCTCAGAAATGAAAGAACATGTAGGCCCCGTATCGATAAAAACATCAGGAAAAACTGAGTAAAAAAAACAATGCACCTGATAAAACTTCATTGGATGGCTTTAAATCTACTTACCTAGTCACAAATTATCTCACTGCACCTCTCTGCTTATAGTCTCTCTTCTTTCCATTATTCAGATCTCTCTTGGGGAAGGCATTTTCATAAGGAACCATCTCACCACATTTAAAACACTTTATAGTTTTCATATCAAGATTAGTCTTTGGATCATTTTCATTACAATCTTGGGCCATATTTCTAAACATACCACATCAAACACACTTCCTTGTTTTAGTATGACATTCCCTAGTGAACCTCTTTCCACACTTTTGACAAACTGGAAACTAGATTTTCTTACCACCAGATTTATTTGGTTTATTCTTACCCATCACATTCAATATATTCCTCTTCTTATCTTTTTTTTAAAGTGTACGTGATCATCATAAAACTCTATCTATACCCTCTCAACACATTGGAAAAGTTTCTCATAAATTTTGAATTCACAAGAGGCCAATGACATTCGATACCATGGCTTCAATCTTGAGTAAAAGAAGTTGATGTTGCTTTCAATATCCAGAATAAGATTTGGAGCATATCTCACCAATTAGGTGAAGTTAACTTCATACACATACACTGAATCTTCTGCCTTTTTATTCAACTCATGGAATTTATTCTCTATCCTAATTTGCATCACATTAGGAAAATATGTTTCAAGGAAAGGAATTTTAAATTCATCCCACTCTATGGCATCAATTTCCTCTCAATACTTGATATTCATTACCATTGACCACCACATATCTGCTTCACCTTAAAAAATTTAAATGTAAAGACATAACTTTTGATTATCTAAACATACCATAACATCTAATATCTTTTCAAGGGATTTAATCTATCCTTCTACTGCTACAAGGTCAGAAGATCCATTGAAATAAAGAGGGTGTTGTCTCATAAAATGTTCCTATATTTTCATGGTCCATTATGGTACCTCTGGTTGTTCTCTTTCATGGATGCCACTACCATTTATTTCCTATGTTAGCTAAGCTATTATTGTCACAAACTGCTTAGTTCCAATCCCTACCATTCTGGGTTGCAGATTAGGAAGGATAACGTTCTGTCGATGCCACTCCTCTTCAACATCCCTATTTCTTCTCTGGACATCTATTCTGAACAAACATATCTTAGTCGAATCAACAAGGTAATCTTTAAATGGTATAACATTTCAAATTAACCATATATAAAAAAACACTAATGGTAATATATTACCATCATCCTGACCCATAAATTTATCTAAACCACCCTCTAATACCAACAATAAGGACACAATATTATTACATTACATAATCTTGAATTTAGTGAATAAATCACTTCCTTTCACATTGAGGATGTTTTTAAGTTTATTTCTTTTAAGGAAATAGAGATAACAAATTCATAACATTACATATTAATACATAGTGGATACCCTAATAATGGTATACTCTTCTTCCAAAATATAAATTTTTTCAATTAAAACATGATCCCATTAATAACTCTTCAAACATTTTTCTTATCTTCCTTATTTGTATTAAAAACCCTTATAACCTATGAAAATCATTTATAAACTTGGTATGAGCACAAAATGATCATTAAAGGATATAAAAAGAAGTAAATAACACATTAGTCTAGGAACACTTGTAATGTATGAAATCATTTCAAAAAGACATACATGTCACCCATATATAATTACTTTGTGAAACAATATATTTCCAAAAGTTTCCCAAAATACATAATAACATAAATAGAACCAAAAATGTATCTTGGGGAACTACTTACAAAAACCTGTTACCATCTCGGCTACTTTATAATTTGTAACCCTCACAGATACCTTACCGTTTGTGTAACCATCGTAGTTACACATGGAGTAACCAAGCGGTGGACCTCCAACAAACACATACGCAATGAATTGGAAGTAGATATAGGTCCCACTATTCACCATAAATAATTCACAAGAACTATAATATTATCATACACCCTGAATAATTGCATAAAAACATTTCTTTTGAATTTTGTAAAACAAAATTTTAGAAAAAATTATTTAAAGAAAAATCCCCTTAAAAATATCATATAATTCAACTGAGACATATTAGAGTGGATGGAATATGTATATACACAATTGATAAACATAATTCAATATAAAATACCATTAACACAAAAAATTTTAATACCACATAAATAATTAAGTAGAAGGTTAACCCAAAGAATGGAAATCATGTTAAGAATTCCCTTACCTTGGGTTCTTCTAACTTCTAAATTGTTTAAAATTCTTGTATAATGGTTAAAAGAGTGTTATCATTATTTTATAGAAACATGTTCATGTTTATAACATCTTATATGATCATTGAATAACCTCATTTCCCCCATTAATAGTTAGTATTTTGTTCCTTTCATTGTTTTGGGTGAGTTCTTTATATGATTTCAATGAGCGGTTCCTGATGGATATTATTGTCAATTGAAAGTGAAAATCCAGAATTAAAATTGAGTGGTATTTAAATATTTCTAGAACCAAAAATTATCCCATTTATCAATTTTAATTCTGACATTAGGATGATTCATAAGTTTAAGCATTATTGGTATTTGTTTAGGTCATTTTAGTGATTCTACGATTGTAAAGAATTCATTTGTTTTATAAATTAATAAAATTTGTATAAATTGATTCCAGAACAGTATATAGGATATTATATATAAATTATTATCTTTTTCAACCAAATTTTTTTTTCTTGTCCAGTCTTGAGGAAATTAAATAAAATTGAAATGACATCATCCATGATGTGGGTAAATCGACACATCACAGACGATGTTTTAATTTCTTGAATAAGTGGAAGAGGAGAAGAAATGTAATAATTAGTATTCCATAAACATGATGAAATACATAATATTTAAGATACTGGATCATTCATTCCTCTTGGGAAAGGGTAGGTGGGGAAAGAAAATAGAAGAAAGGAATCTCAAAAAAAATAAATGTTGAGAAATACCTTATGAAAATTCGGCCGCCTAACATCGTTAATTAAAATTTTATAAAATATTTTGATGGAAGAAAAGGGGTCCCTCCTCATTATTACATAATATGGGCAGTAATAGGGATATGTAATGACATATACCAACATAATCCAAGAGAAATTAAAAGGAATAACATAAAACAAAAGAAAATAAATAAAACAAAAGAGGATGTTTACCTCTTGATCTCTTCTCCTTGATATCTTTCTTAAGGCCTTTGGTTTTATCCTTTTGGTGGGACCCAAATCTCTAGTACATGAGGAAGAGCCTTGGGTAGAGTTTTGGGTATACCTTAGGTAAGGCTCAAGGCTTGAGAGGTGTGGGAGGAAGAGGGGAATGAGGGTGGTATTTATAGTCGTGGAGAGGGGGTCATTTTAATTATTTTAATCATTATTATAATATTTTCACTCAACCCTATGAATAGTTTTAATTAAAGTGACCCCAAATGATAATAATTGAATGTGAGTTGGAACCATGTGGTCTAACATCATCCTTGAAACACCTTTGATGTAGTAAATCATGAATTTAACATTTAACGTATTTTATTTTATTTTACTATTTATAAAACAATTTTAGAATTCAGTGAATTTAGAAAAACTTACCCTTACCATTTATCAACGTTTAGAATTCCAAAATGAACTCCATTTTTTGAAAATAATTTTTTTCAATATTATTAAATTTATTTCTAATTAAAATCACAGTTTATTCAAAAATTAACAATTTTAAAACTATAACTTCTTTTATATCACATTGAAAAATTAACCAAGATGTCATTATCATACAACCTTATGAAAATAAAATAATAATACAATTTACTATTCATTAGGGTCATATTACTATTCATAATGGTATGCTACTATTCATAAAAAAATATGTTTGTTTCATTAGACTCCAAATAACTTACCAAACACAATTATAGATGACTATTTTTTGAAATTCCAAACATAAAAGTGGAAATATTATGTTTAAAGGATAACTAAAAATATCTGATTAAAACAAATAATCACGAATTTAAATTTATTTTTTAAAAACATGGGGTGTTACATTATCCCCACCTTTTGGAAATTGCATTCTGGTGATTTTATTTACTTATAAATGAATTGAGGGTACCTTTACCTCATATCATTTTCGGACTCCCATGTTTTTTCTTCAACCATGTGGTTTCTCCACAAAACCATTACCTATTGGATTACCTTATTCAACAATACCTATTCCATTAAATCAATAATCTGAACTAGTTTCTCTTCGTAAATAAAGGATTCTTCCAGCTGAACTACTTCTGGACTCAAGACATTAGTTGAATCTAGCACATACATTCTCAACATTGAAACATGAAAGACATTGTGTTCCTTAGATAAACTCATCCGTAGAAGGAAGACCATGAGTTATTGAAAAAGGTAGAATTGGTAAAAGTGGGTAATATTCTTCAATTTGACCTTGATTAAGATTGTGTGTAATGATTTGGAAAATGGTTTTGTGTGCCTTGGGATTCTCAATTGAAGAAATATTTGTTGTGTGAAGCTCATAGTTCTCCATTTTTAGTTCTTAAAAACAAATATCACATTCATCTGTCGAAAAACATTTAACCCCTTTTCATGTTAACATAGATATCAGGCTTGATAACCATGTAAATTTCATAACAAACCATTTTTAATAACCTTCCTATCCAAGAACACTACATATCTATGTAACATTTATAGGTATTGGAAATTCATCAACCACTTTTGTTTTTCTAGGATCAACTATTATTCCATTCGTATTTACAATGTTCCCAAGAAAATAAAACTATTGTAACAAAAGATCCCACGTTTAGAATTTCCCATACAGTTTCTTTTCCATTAATCTTTGTAAAACAAGACTTAAATGTTTTTCATGATCTTATTTACTATTTCAAAATACCATAATATCATCTATAAACACAACCACAAACTTATCCAAAAACTCATGAAGTATTCTATTCATAAGATTCATGAATACAGATGGAGAATTAGTTAACCCAAATGGAATAAAAAAAAATTCATAATGCCCATTTCTAGAACAAAAAGCTATTTTTAGGATGCCATCCTCTTTCACCTTCAGCTGATGGTATCTAGATCTCAAGTCAATCTTGGAAAATTACTAAGCTCCCTAAAGATGATCAAACAAGTCATCATTATGAGGGAAAATATACTTTTTTTAATAGTGATGTTATTCAAAGTTCTCTAATCAATGAAAAGTCTCATGGAACTATCTTCCTTTTTAATGATCAAAATTGGAGCACCCCATGGGGATGTTCTAGGATGAATGATGCCTTTATCACGAAAAATCCTATAACTGGTTTTTCAATTCAATAAGTTCTATTTGAGCTATATGATATGGGGGGTTTGAATGTGTCTTAGCATCAAGAACAAATTCATTTTTGAATTTGACTTCTCGATCAGGTATGACACAAGTAACTCATAAAAAAAACATCAAGGTATTCATTTACCTGTGGAACATAATTAATTTAAAATGTTCCCCTGTTTTCAATAATATGATAAAGATGAAATTCATTTCCATCTTTCAATAGTTTCTTAACTTCCTGATATGTTATCAATTGTATGGGATCGTTCTTGTATAAAAATTGAAACTCGTTTATAAAAACAAATATTTTAGCTCTACATTCAATCTTAGAATGATAAACATAAATCCAATCCATTCATAGAATAATATCAAACTTTACTAAGGTCAAAACAACAAGGATTTCAGGTAAAGTCTTTCCACAGACCACAATAGAAATATTTTTATAATTCATCTTTTCTATAATATTTCCCCTTAATGTTTTAACAATAGGTTTTGTTCTCATTTTTTGAGGAGATATTTCCAATTTACCAGAAAATTTATCAGAAATGAAAGAATGTGTAGACCCTGTATAAAAAAACTTTATAAAAACATGTGTAAACAAACAAGGTGCATGATACTACTTCATTGGATCGCTCGACATCTACTGACGTAGTCGCAAAGGATCTCACTACTCCTTTCTGCTTATTGTTTGGCTTCTTTGCATCATTCAGATCTCTCTATGGGTATGCGTTTGCATAATGACCCATCTCACCACATTTAAAACACTTTATAGTTTTCTTATCTGAATTAGTCTTTGGATCATATTCATTATAATCTTGGGCCATATGTCCAAACTTACTACATCTAAAACACTTCCCAGTTTTTGTAATACATTCCCCAGGGTGGTTCTTGCCACACTTTTAACAAACTGAAAATTAGATTTTTTTACAATCAGATTTCTTTGGTGGATTATTACCCATCACTTCCCATCTTTTCTTCTTCTTATTTTTCTTTTCAAAGTGGACATGATCATCAGAAAACTCCATCACTACGCTATCAGCACATCAGACAAGTTTCTCATGACTTTTTAATTCATGGGAGGCCAATTCCCTTTGATACATTGGCTTCAATCCTGGGTAAAAGTGGTTAATTTTTCAATCAAGATCTAGAATAATATTTGAAGCATACTTCACTAGTCGAGTGAAGTTTTCTTAATACACAACCACTGAATCATCCTCCATTTTCTTCAATTCAAGGAATTTCTTCTCCATCCTATGTCATACCACCATTTGAAAACAATTCAAGGAAAGGACTTTTAAATTCATCCCACTCCAAGGCATTTACATCCTCTATATATGTGATATTCTTTACCATTGACAACCACAGATCAGCTTCACCATCAAAATGATAAATGGAAAGACTTATGTTTTGATTATCTAAACATCCCATAACATCAAATATCTTTTCAAGGGCATTAATACATCCTTCTTCCACTATTGTGTTAGAAGATCAATTTAAATAAAAAGGGTGTTGTATCATAAAATGTTGCACTATTATCATGTTCCATTGTGGAATCTATGGTTGTTACCTTGTATATATTCCACCACCATTTATTTCCTATGTTGCTAAGCCATTACTATCACAAACTGCTCAGTTCCAATCCCTACCATTCAGGGATGCAAATTCTGAATGATATCATTCTGTCGGTGCCTCTCCTCTTCATCTTCCCCATTTCTTATGACGACAACCATTCTTAACAAACATATCTGACTCAAAGAAAAATTGTAATATTTTAATACTATAACATTTAAAATTAACCATTGATTCAAAAAAAAAACATTTATTATATTATATTACTATAATCCTAACCCCTAAAGTTAGCTAATCCATCCTCTGATACCAACTATAAGGACTTGACCTTTTTATATAAGAGAATCTATAATTTTCTCAAGAAATAACTTCCTTTAACATTGAGAATATTTTTATGTTTATAACTTTATATAAAATAGAGATAAAACATTCACAACATTACACATTAATACATAGTGGATACCATAATAACAATATTATTTTCTACCAAAATAGAAAACATTTCAATTAAATCATGAATTCAATGACAAATTTTAAAAAATTAAACTTGTATACTTCTTTGTCTTACATATCTTTATAACCTATGAAAATAATTTAAAAAAATTAGATGATCATATAAAGCTCATTAAGTGTGTAAAAAGAAGGAAATAACACATTCGTCCCTGAACACTTGTGACGTATGATATCATTTTAAAAAGACATACATGTCACCCATATATACTTACTTTGTGAAACAAGATATTTTTTCAAGATTCCCACAACACATAAGAACATTTATAGAATCATAAAGCTGTCTTGGGGAATTAATTACATAAACATGAAACTATTTCGGCTACCTTATAATTTATAACCCTCACAGCTACCATAAAAATTGTGTAACAATCATAGTTACACTTAGAGTAACCATATGGATGATCTCTAAATTACACATACCAAATGCATTGGAGGGAGATATAGGCACCACCCTTCATCATAAAAACTTCTCAGGAACTAGAACATAATCATACAACATGAATAATTGTATACAAATATTTCTTTTGAATTATTTAATAGAGAACTTTAAAAGAGGATTTTAAAAGAAAAATATCCTTACAAATATCATATAATTCAAGTGATAATTATTATAGTGGATGGAATTTTTATATGAAATATAAATAAACATAATTTAATATAAAAAAACAATTCACACAAACAATTTTACTACCACAAAAACAATGAAGTAGAAGGTTAACTAAAAAATGGAAATCGTTTTATGAATTCCCTTACATAGGGTCTGTCTTAATTAAAAATTGTTCAAACCTCCTATATAATGGTTAAAAAAGTTTTATTAGTATTTTAAATAAACATGTTCAGTTTTATGACGTCTTATATGATCATTTCATAACCTTATTTCACCATTTAATTATTAGTATTTTGTTCCTTCCATTGTTTTTAGGTGCGTTCTTCACATGATTTCCATTATCAGTTCATGATAGATATTATTGTCGATTGGAAGTGAAAATAAAGAATTGGAATAGAGTGGTATTTACATATTTTCAGAAAAATAAAATTGACCATTTAAAATTTTGAATTACGACATTAGGTTGATTCATAAGTTAAAACATTATGGATATTTATTTAGGTCATTTTGGTGATTCTTCGATTGTAAAGAACTCATTTGTTTTATAAATTAATAATATGTGTATAAAATGATTCTAGAACCATATATAAGATACAATACCTAAATTATAATCTGTTTCAACCATAAAAATGGTTTCATGAACAATATTTAATAAATTAAGTGAAATTGAAATCACATCATTCACGATGTTTGTAAATCGACACATCACAGACAATGTTATAATTTCTTGAATAAGTGGGATATGAGAAGAAATTTAATGGTTTGTATTACATAAACATGATGAAATAAAGAATATTTAAGATACCAGATCATTAATTCTTGTTGGATAAGGGGAGGTTAGTAAATAAAAATAAAAGAAAAGAATCTTGAAATAAAATAAAAATGAGGAATCCCTTATGAAAATTCGGCAGCCTAACGACGTCGCAAATTTTTTTATAAAATATTATGATGAGAGAAAAGGGGTCTCTCATTATTCTTGCATAATATGGGTATTAATGGGAATATAGAATGACATATCAAAACATAATTCAATGAAAATTAAAAATAATAACATAAAATGAAATATAAGAAAGAAAACAAAAGAGGATGTCTACCTCTTGATCTCTTCCCCTTGAGATCCTTCTTAAGGCCTTTGGTTTTGGCCTTTTGGAGAAAGCAGAAGCTCTAGGACGTGGGGAATAGCCTTGGGAGGAGTATTGGGTAGAACATAAGTAAGGATAAATTCTTGAAGGGTGTGGGAGGAAGAGGGTAATGAGGGTGATATTTACAGTGGAGAAGAGGGGTTATTTTTCATTATTTCAATCATTATTATAATATTTTTTCTCAGGACTATTAATAGTCTTAATTAATGTGACCCCAAATAGTAATAATGTCATGTGATTTTGAACAAAGTGTTATTATATCATCCTTGTAGTACCTATGATGCAGTAAATAAAGTATTTATAATTTCATGTATTTTATCATATTTTACAAATCATCATAAATTCTAGAATTCCAGAAAATTTTCAAAAATTAATCATAATAATTTATTAAACATTAGAATTCAAAAGTGAACTCCATTTTTTGAAAATAATTTTATATTTATTATTAATTTAATTTTTAAATAAAATCATACTTTATAAGAAAATTAACAATTTGAAAACTATAATTGTTTTTATATCACATTGAAAAATTTAACAAGATGTTATTATCTTAAAGCCTTAAGAAAACTAAATAATAATACAATTTACTATTCATTATGGTGATATTAATATTCATAACTGTATGTTACTCTTTACCAAAAATTATGTTGGTTCCATTATACTTCAAATAACTTACTGAACACAATTGTAGATGATTGTTTTTTGAAATTTAAAATAGAGAAGTGGAAAAAATATGTTTAAAGGATAGTTATAAAAATATACTTAAAACAAAATTTCATGCAGTGCAATTTATTTTTTAAAAACTTTCAGTGATACAATTATCCTATGAGTGTGTGAGGATCCCATAACCTGGAACTATCATACCTTTTTGTAGATAGAAAAGTTTCTCAATTGTATATATTCGAGATATACATGTGTTCCAATGATTATAAACTGTTTTACATGACTTTTAAATTTATATAAACAGTTTTACATGAAATTTTTCTATAAGATATTGTTTTATAAATATTCCATAAATTGAATATAATGATTTTGTTTGAATGTATTTCCATTATTTGAAATTGTAAATCAAGAATTGTTTTGATTATTCTTTTGAAATGCCAATCCTAATCATTTTAAATTAAAAGGTCTCTTGGGTTAATTAAATGTCAGAATATATTATGGAATACTTGGTGATACCCTACTAGGATTTTTTATCTCACACCATACCTCTGCCTTTGGGTACTTTTATGTTTTCTCCTTTCAGGTTCAAATAGGGGGAAGTCCCCAATTGGAGGTGGTTTTAGATATTGATCTATGGACTTGATGAGTTACATCCATTGTACCTTATGTAGTTCTTCCTATTTTATGATACCTTATCGTAGTTCTTTTGGCTATTATACCTATTTAAATTCTAGTATACTTCTTCAAATGGAGCTTATTTTGTATGCAAACTGACTTGTTTATCTTTCTTCTTTTGTGTTCTGGAATATTTATTTCCACATTAATTTTGTACGATGCTAGGTGCTAGTCTCTAACCCATGGGGATTAGGAATGATCTTAGGAACATGTCAATGATGGTTTAAATATCTAGTTACTAGGGATCCTAGGATGGTTTGAGAAAAATTGTTATTAGAGGTGCGGGTTTTGCATCATTTTATGACATTAGTATGTATTTTGTGTAATATTGTTGGGACATATGAGGTAATTGCAATTGATCTCCTATCCAGATCTCACTACAACGATACTTATGTATTTGGGGGAGGTTAGGGAAATATGTCTTGAGAATTATTCTAAGTGTTTTACCTAATTTTATTTGGATATCTTGAAATACAAATCATGTTTATCAATATATTCAGATTAATTTCTTTTAGTGATCACTATTAGTGTTAATATGATGAATTCTTTATTTGATGTTGATGTTTGTAGCATAATTACTCTATAAATACATGAGAATCAGATTCAAGAGGATGCTGTTGATGAATCTTAGTGAGAAAATCCTCTTGTGAACCCAAATTTGGTTGAGTTGGTTGTGCATATTATCCATGCTCTAGGAAAAGCTCCACCACCTATTCCAATTCAGGAACCATCTATGGAACCATATAGGTATGTTCTAAAGATTTTTTCTCAAGAGTTCATTTTATATTATTCAGAAACATTCATAGGCTCAAATGATCCTCAATGGGCTGATGAATGGTTGGGCATAATGGAGCACTTGTTTAGGTTATTGGAGAAACCCGACAATATCAATGTAAAGTTTCCACTTTTGTGATGGAAAGTTCGAGAAAGATATAGTGGAAAAAAATGGTTAAAGTGAAGAAACATGAGGTATTGGGGTGGAAATAATTCAATGTTGTTTTCATCGACCAATTATATCAGGATTCTATGTTGTTGGACAAGGATATTGTGTTTTTCAAACATGAGTAGCCTGATAGAATTGTAAAAGGGTATGAAAAACATTTTATTGATCTTGTGTAGTTTTTGCCTGAGGTTTTATTGAATTAGAAGATTAAGGCTCGATGGTTTGAGTTGGGACTATGCTATATTATTCATTGTTAGGTTTTATTAACAAAAATACCTTCTTATAAAGATGTACTAGATAGAGCATAGATGTTCGAGACTGACCTAGCTTGAAAGTTAGGGTTATCGGGAGTTTGTTTTACTCTTAGTGTCAGCTTTAATTCCTCTAAGGGAGAGAGTAAGCGTGATGATTCTCATGGATATTCTCAATAGTAGGGTCATTTTAGACCTCCTATAGTGCCTGACTTGTACCCTTTTTATTTATTAACCGTGTGAAAATCATGGGAATTCTAATCGGGTTTTTAATGAGGAACAAAAGGTATGTGGTTCTAAGGGATGATCAGGCCACCTACATAATTATTTCCATGTTTCTTACACTACATACATTGGCATGAAATCATCAGGACCATATGGAACTATGGTATAATTAGATGATTCACATGCAAAAGGGTTCTATCCAAAGGCATCTGAAACAAAGATTCTTCATTCAGTGGAATATTCTTTAGAGGAAGCGGATATGAGTCCAGTGAGTGTGAGAGGTACCATTATTGTAGCATCTTCATTAGTGACTACCCTATTTGATACCAATTCTTCTCATTTGTTTATTCCAACATGTATTATTAATCTTCTAAATATTCTTCCAAAGATTTATCTTGTGGAATGGATATTACTAAACACCTTGGTATGAAGAGAGAGAAGTGTCTTCATAGTCCTTCCTGGGAAATCTCTCTATCAGATGTTGAACATTTTTGTAGTTTTATAGTTCTCAACATAGAACTTCTTAAAGTAAAATACGGGATGGATTGGCTCATTTCCAATATTTCCCAAATTGAGTTTTGTATTTGATGGGTATCCTTTATAGTTCCCGATTGGGATTTTTAAATATTTTAAGGGGAAGGGGACCAAAGGTCGAGTAGATCCAGACTTTATTATCTAGAATTGGTAACATTGATATCTATGTTTTCTTTTGATTTAGAGCATGAATATTTAAGTTGGGATATCCCTCTAGTTTTCAACACGTTTTCTAACATGTTTCCTTTCATCTTCACTGGCTTTACACTGGTTAGGGAAGTGAATTTTTCTTTTGACATAGTGCCTGGTACTCACCTAGTTCTTACTTACTCGTACCACATGGATCCATCTAAAATGAGAGATATGAAGTCTAAGTAGGATTATCTTCTTGAGAAATGATTTATATTCCAGAGTGTGTCACCTTGGTTGAAACATATTTAATTTTATAAGAAACATGATGGTTCACTCCTCCTTTGTGTTGATTATCAAAAAGTAAATCATGCTACAATAAAGAAATAGTATTTGTTGTTGTATATTGATGATCTATTTGATCTATTGAAAGGGGTGAAGTTTTTATCGAAGATTGATCTTTTTTTGGTTACCTTTAGTTGAGGATAAAATAATATGACATTATGAAAACCCCATTTTATAAAAGATATGGTCATTATGAGTAACTTGTCAAGCCCTTTTCCCTAGAAATGCTCCAATAGTTTTCATGGATTTAATGAACATGATTTTATATTAGTATATTGATTCTTTTATTATAGTATTTTTTGATTCCATCATTATTTACTCTATGTCTGTGGAGGATCATGTGCATCATCTGAGAATAGTTTTGATTTTTTTTAAAATCGCTGACATTATCCCAATATTTAAAAATGTTATTTCTAGATTAAAAAGTGAAGTTCATGGGACTCATGGTGTCAAAACATGGAATTTAAATTGTGATAGAAAAAGTGAAGGTTGTTATGACATGGGAACATCCACAAAATGTCTTCGAGATTCAGAGATTCTTGGGTTCAACTAGATATTATCACTAGTTCTTCAAGGACTTATCAAAGTCCGATTTTCGATGAATTATCTCACCCATAAGGTAGTAATGATTTTTTAGGATGAGAAATTTCACAATTATTTATTTGACCCACAATGGTTTTTGAATACTTCATCAGTGTTTATTCATCCAAATGTTGGTCATGGCTAGATAGTATTTTATCATGCATCGAGTTCAGGCTTGAGGCACATTCTTATGCTAGGTGATCATGTTGTTGCTTACGAATCTCATATTTGTAGGCCACATGAGAATAATTATCCAACCCATGACTTAGAACTTGAAACTGTGACGAATGATCTTTAGAGTTCATGAAATTACCTTTATGGAGAAAGTCTCACAATGCATTCCAGAAACGTGAAGTTGAGTTATATATTCTCTCAAAAAATATCTTAATCTTCCACAGAGGCATTGGGTGGAATACCTGTAGTGTAACAATTTTGAAATTGCCTATACCCAAGGGAAAGGGAAATTCAGTAAAGATACATTGAGCAGGAAACATTCAACCTAGTTTGTGAAAGAATCTTCAGAAGGGTGGAACTTGAAGGGCCTATTTTCATAGTTTCATATTAGGGTTTGGTAATTTGGTCTGAGGTTTCTCTGGCGAGTGTTTTGTTGACATCTTATCTTATTGAGGTAATTCTTTAGGAACAACATCTTGATGATGATTTCTTTATCATTATAGACTCTTAATGGAAGGGATACTGTTTTTCATTGGAAATTTTCAACCAAAGACATTTTATGATATGAAAAGTGAATTTTTGTACTATTAGCGGTAAGGAAAGTAGTAATGGGGGATTTCTATATTTCCCCACAGCCTATGACCCCAGGAACCATAAATATGTTATATGATATAAAGTGGATGGTCTAGTGGCCTGTTATGAGATGGGGGCATTGCTGAATTTGTTTCTCATTGTTACACTTTCTAACAGGTTAAGGTTGAGCACCAAAAGCCCTTGGGTTTGATTTAGCAAATTAAAGTCCCTACATGAAAGTCTGATGAGATCTCTATGGAATTTGTGGTTGGGTATCCATATAAGAATGAAATATGGGTTATGATTAATTGGGTAACCAAATAAGATCACATTATACCCATTCATGATACAATAAAAGTTGAGAAGTTGAGAAATATATAGATGAAAGAGATTTTTTATTTTCATGGAGTTCCTTCTATGATAGATTCTGATATATATCCTTAGTTCACTTCTCACATTTGGAGAGACATTCAAGATGCACTAGTATCTCAGTACAATTTGAGCATGACATACCATCTGCAGTCGGATGGTTGACTGAAAGAGCAATAAATATTCATGAGGATATGATTCATGCTGTTGTTCTAAACTTTGGTGGGGGCTTGGGATGATCACATATGAATTCAAGTGTTTTCTTCTAAAAACAATAACCATTCCATGGTTTTAATGGCTCCTTTTGAGGATTTGTATGTCCAACCATATAAATCTCAGTTATGCTGGTCAAATATTGGTGAATGTTCATTGGTTGGACCAAGAATGGTTTAAGAGATGATAGAATGTATTTAGTTTTCTTGTTATAGGATGTTAATGGTACAGAGCTGGTATACACCTTGTATTTATTATCATCACAGGTCTGTGTAATTATTAGTTTGTGACTAGGTGATCTTGAATATTTCACCCCACTAGGTTCATTGACGACTTTAGGGGAAAGGGAATGTTTCTCCTCATTTTTTGGGACCTTTCATGTTTGTTGAGATGGTGGAAATTTTTTTTATCATTTAACACTACCACCATAGTTGACATTGATACATAAATTGTTCGATGTATCTCAGCTATGAAATTATTTATTTGATCCATCTCATGTTATGAGATGTAGTGATCTTGAGGTTGAACATGAATTATCTGTGACTGAACGACTAGTCAAGATAATTGATTACAAAACCAAGGTACTTCATGTGATGATGATACCTTTGGTTTGCATTTTATGGTATCATAGTTTTGATAGTCATGAGATGTGGGAGAGGAAGGCACTAATGAGGGAGAAGTATCCTCATCTTTTTGGTATGGAAGCTTTTGATCAGGCTTTTAGGGGATAGAAAGTTTATATGGTGGGGATGTTGTAACATATTGTTACTATTTTAAGCTATTCTTAAAACCAAAATTTTATAATTATTTTTGTGGGTTTCATTTGGGGTTGTTTCGGGTTAAAATTTTATAGGTTTTGAAAATTATGGGCTAGTGCACAGTTGGATCATTATTTTCCAAAATTGTTCGCCCTCTCAAGGAAAAATGTGAATACCTAGGTAGAGAATTTTTTCATGGTTAGTGCATAGTTTTTTAGACCATGAAACCTCTTTTTAGAAATGATGTGGCCCACTTAAAATAAAAATATAGACAGGGAACATTGTTTGGTCTAACCCTATGGCCCTGCCCAACTAACTGTGTGTATGAGATTTTTTATTTGAAAATTATTTTTTAAAACACCCGAACCCCCCACTTAAGGTACCCTACAGACATGAATGAATTAAAATCATTTAAAATTCCCTAATATCTCCAATGATCAATTTTTGTCCCCTTGTAACCCTCCCATAAGTGGATTTAAGATTGGAGAATGATGGTTAATCCTCTCTCGGTTAGTTTCATATTCATGTTCTCTATATCTTACTCTCTCTCATTTCCTCCCTAGGGTTTAGTTGACCCCCTATAGATGAGAATATGAAATACACTTTTTTGGATCTTAAACTTATGTTTTATTCCTAGAATCCATTTTCTTCATTCCTCATTGGTGAATCCTGATTAGGGTCTGGGGTTTCAAGATCTAGATATTGTGGTTGTGATTTTCATTATGATTCCCAAGTTTTATTAACCCTAAATTGATTGGTTTAAATTAAATTACAATTATAAATGATTTTTTTTTTCAATTTTTTTGTTTTAAAAATAAATTACATTGAATTGGGGGTATTGAAAATTGGTTTTGGCGTGAAATTGTGAAAACCCCCAATTCAATTAAATTGGGGTGTATTTAGAGAAATTGGTGAAATTTAAAGTTTGAAATTTTTGGAATTTTTTTAAATTAAATTGATGAATTTAATTGTGGAAATGGATTTGATGGAAAATTGCAAAAACCCCTAATTCCATTAAATTGGGTGTTTATTATGAAATTGAAGGGATTTTGTGAAACTTTAAATTGTTACAGTGAATTATAAAATCTAATTCTGAAATGGCTCCAAATTATTAAATTCGGAAGATGTATTAAATTTGTTTTTATAGAAACATTTGTGTTATATCTTGGAAAAGGAATGCTTTTTATTGAAAAACCATTTTAGTTTTTAAATAGGAAATTGGTATGTTTTAATTAATAGAATGGGATGAATTTATTTTAAACTATTTTTAAAATAAATTTCCCATTATTGTTGTTTATTAGATAACATTAAATCCTAGGTTGTTAGTGATTTATTAGGGAAAAGCATGTTAAAATGGTAATGCCCTAACAATAGATTGAAATTTTAGAACTTTAACATGAAAATTATTTAGCACATCAAATTACCCAGTGGGATGCCGATGAGTCCAATCATTCCATTTCTGAGGGATGTGTGTACACATTAAAGTTATTATCACATGAGTGTGTGAGGATCCCATAAGATGGATCTATCATACCTTTTGGAAGATGATAATATTTCTCACTAGTTTATATTTGAGATATAAATGTGTGGAAATGTTTTTAAAATGTTTTGGATTCCTTGTTTATTTATATAAATTATTTTGTATAAAATGTTTCTTTAATCCATTTTATTGGAATATTTCATCAATTGAAATTTGAATATTTCCTCTGAATGTATTTACCTCATTTGAAATTGTAATTCATGAATTGTTTTAATTATTATTTTGAAATGATAAAACTATTTATTAAAATTTGAAATATTTATGTGGTTAATTAAATGTTGGAATATATTATAGAATCATTGGTGATACCCTACTAGGATTTTTTAGCTCACACCCAACCTGTTCCTTTGGGTGTTTGTTGATTTTTCCCCTCCAGGTTGGAGAAGAGAAAATACACCAATTAGAGGTGGTTCTAAATATTGATCCGTGAACTTGGTGAGTTGTGTCCCTTAGAAAATGGGTATTTTTTACTATTTTCTGGTAATTTTTTGATGTAATTTATTTTGTTATTCCTATTGGACTTTTGGAACACCTCTCTTAGTGGATCATCTTTTGGAAGAATCCTGACTTTTTTATCTTGCTTCCACTATGTTCATGGAATATTAATTCCCACTCTAATTTTCTGTGATGCCAGGTGCTAGTCACCAACCCATGGGGATTGAGAATGTCATTCAGGCCTCGTCAGTTTCGGCTTGATTATCAGGTAACCAGGGTACCCATGATGCTTTGTGACATTATCAAACCCCATTCTATTTTTATATTAGGAAAACTAATTCCAACCCTTCCATCCAAAACATACACTACTAGAAAGTTCATCTATATCCATGGTTAAAAAAATGGATATATATATATGTATAAACTATGGATATAAGTTATAACCACGGTTCAACTAACCTTGGATTCTATTGTCTTAGAAAAAGGGTCGAAGATATTTCCATTATTGTCAACTATGACAATTAACTTATATCCATGGTTCCAAATATGGTAGTAGGCCTATATCTAACGTTTGAAACCATGGATAAAAGTATTGAAAATATGGAAATGTAAATATATCTATGGTTTGAAAGAATGTATGTATCCCTTAAAACCATGGATATATTCTTCAATTAAAATGTGGATAGATGGATTTTAACCCTAGAGGTCGACTTTTGGATGCCAAACACTTAACTACTGCATTACAAAACATTTTTGGTATTAATATGTATATTTTAAATATATATATATATATATATATATATATATAAGTATATATATTTTTAAACCATGTAAATAGGTAGTTAAAAATGGATATAGTTCTTCCCCTGCCCTTCCAACTGAAAAATATTTTTCCTACATTTTTCCGAGAAGCCTATAGCCGTAGTTTTAGAAATCCAAATCTATAGACCATGCCTAAAACCATGTGGTTATGTGAACCATGGATACATCTTTAGAAAAAAAATTCATAGCCACATTTTTTGAAACCCATGGCTTTAGTTATAGTATATTGACATAGTTTTTCAAAAAACCATTGTTCTATGATTTTTTTCTATTAGTGACACTTTTTTTTATTAAAAACCAATGGAAATAAAATAAAATAATATAAAAAATAAATAAAAAGTGAAAATATAAAATAAAATAACATATAATTCATATATGTTTCACCCAACAATTAATTTATATATCAATACTAGGCTATTTTCCCAATTCATACCTGAAGGGACTCATAAGAAAACCATGTCTTTAAATTTTTGGTAAGCCAAGTTCGTTTTCCAATCTGTTTACAACCTATAATTGAGACCTCACTTTCAAAATCATATTATTATACCACTATATTTACCGTGTATAACCTGCACTACTATAATAAGGTTATATTCCTATCTCTTCAATCTCCTTTGGATTCACAACACTCCAATAATGGGCCAATATACTCTTACCAATTCCCACAATCAATAACATTCATGGAGAGTAAGATTAAACTGGACCTTATCCATGTAAACATTATAGGTGATGATCCTTAAGTTCTAACCATCACTCTATAATTCATTAATCCATCCAAACATCTCACCTGAACCCCATCAAGAAATGACATTACATCACCAAATGATACAGTTCAATACCCATCTACTATATCTATATATAAGGTTACATTACAAAAAATATAATACTGGTGTATTGATCCACTATATAAAAATAGTTTTACATAAACTAACAAGTAATGTATCATAGTTCATATGAATTTCTTAACTCCCCCTTTTGAGAATACAATTGAATCATGAAATGAATTTTACTAGCTCATACAAGGAACCAACATGATCTCCCGCAGTCTATACTGCCCACCACTCAAAAATACTATTTTTAGAACTATGGAAGGATTAAAAAAATAAAATTACTACCATTAATACACAAATGAAAATGAAAGATTTCAATTAATATGTCAAAAAAAAATCTCCAAAACCACCAATTACTAATACTTTTGTCACTCATTTCCCATGATTTTAAAAATTTCAAAATCATTAATTTCCAAATTAATCCATTAATACAAATAATTTTAAAAATAGTTTTTTAAAAAAATAATTAAATTAATAATTCAGAATCAAATTAAACTATTCTAATGGTTTTCACTACAATTACTTTGTTTAACACCACTATAAATCAATCCTTATTCACCAATTACACAAATTGATGAAAATATTTTCTTATAAAACAATTTTAAACCATAAATAATTCATTTCCTAATTTTCTGTAAAATCTATTTAAAAATAAAATATTAATTTCAAAAAATGCATCACGATAAAAATTGGTAAATCCCTTTTAAAACACTTTAAATCCTACAATTCATCTATCGTATAAAAATTATTTGAATAAATACATTATTTTATGATAAATTATTATTCTACAAACATTTTTAAATCAAAGTTATACACATAGCATAGTAAAAGTTCCATTGATATAAACTATGACTAAATGATCTAAATGCATCGAATTCACATTTCATTTATAAAATTTCATTATCTAAAACAATTTTCTTTTCCTTTCAAAATTAAAAACAATACAAAAAACGTTAAATTAAATAACCTGTCCATACCCAAAAGACTAACTAAAAATAAAATAAATTTAATTTTCATTTAATTTTTCAATCCAATCTCACCATGGAATATTTAAGCAACAAATCTTAATTTCCCCATCAAAACACTAAAAAAACAAAAAAAAAACAAAATTCCTAAAAATCATTTTAAATAATATTTCTTCATTTTTAATACAAAATAACTACTTTATAAAATTCAAAGTAAAAATTATTAGTTTCCAAAAAATACCAATATAACTACACTAATCCTATAAAGTATTCCATAACACAAAACCAATTGAGTCAACACCAATCAAACGAAGTAGCTATAACTATATAGTCATTTGGTGTCTTTTATACTTGTTCATTGACCATACCATTTTAAAAATTTGAAACATCAATCAATAAGTCTCAATAATATTGATCAAGACACAATAAAAACAATTCCATCATGATATCAAAACTATTAAATGGAACCATAAATTAATCATTCACCATTAAGGCTAAGAGTACTAAACACATTTTAATATCCCTGCAAACATTACTAATCAAAATCAAATCCATTATTTAATAAAATTTACCAATAAGGTAATTGGTATTATTTTTACATAATTTCATGTTCATTTATATTAATAGAACTAATGAATCACAAACATTTATATATAATACATGAATTCCCTATCATTATATTATATGACTTATGGGATGGAAATACCACCTTTGTTTATAATGTCCAATAAGCATTGTAAAAAAAAATAAAATCATACTAACTAATCCTAAGTCAAATAACAAAAGAAACTTTTCATATAATTCTCTATGAACTCAGGATTCACTATAAATATATTGATTAGTAAATTAAAAAAACTACCTCATGAGTACTAATAAATCCTATCTCAAGTCCCCTTAGACCTTATCCAAATAACATTATACCATTTGTAAAATCATATCTGAAAATAACCCTTAGTTGAATTATGAGGTTACATAAACCTTGGTTCCATCATTTGATTTCCAAAGGAAAATTAAAAAAAATTATAATTAATACTAGGAAAGGGCAATGGTTTATCTGTCAAATTATACGCCAACTACTTACTAACAACTATGATACACATTTGAATACATTAATTTATATTCATACATATGACAAAAAAATATTTTATTTATAGTATAAATACAATATTGTTTATGTAAACCAAAATGAAAAAAACTCCCCTTCCTCCATTGGTCTCCACTAACAATGGTTTTCTTCCCATCCATATAAGAATTATATGAACTCAATACATTTTATCTTAATATAGATATATATATTCAAAACAATTCATATGTAGTCTGTGATAATAAAAAATAATTAGTTTTTTTGATGACTTCTCATACACCCCATCCATGAGAAAAATGAATCACATATATGTTTTATGAAAACATTCCAAACCAATTCCATTTTATATCATCAAATTAGGAATATTAATCAAAATCAATATAATTACTTTTTTATAAAACCTTAATGAAACACGGTATAACTCCACTATTTATTATTAATAAACTTAGAAATACACTCCCTATTCAAACAAGATAATACCATAAAACCATATAGGCCAATAATTTAGGTAACTGTAACCTATTTCCCAATCTTGTCTTATCAAGATGTCTCCCACAGTAGGGTGGTATCACAAATCCATCCCTATCTAATATGACGAGTCCTCCATACTTAAGCTCATTTCCCAAAAAATTATCAATCCCACGACCAATCAATGTCAAACATCTAATCAATTTTAAAAAAAATCAACCAATAAAAATTTCACAAAACCCACCAATAAATAATAAACCAATTCACAATAATTTTTTTCCAAACTCAATATTTTTAGGTTAAAACCCACACAATATGAATATACACATGTTTTTATTTGATATAAACCTAAAATAAACCAAAAAACACCATATATGAATCATTAATGCAAATAATTAAAAAGCAAGTTAAAATATTTATTTTTATGTATTATAAGTAAGATAACCAAATATATCAGACAATAGCGAGTATAAGAATATTACTACAAAAAAAATTAATCCAAAGTGAATCCAAGATTTTATAAACAAGATAAAACCTATTATCAATATTTGAAACAACATAAATTTCAATATCTAATTTCTAATTGTAATGTATAATTTCATTAAACCATTAGTCATTAGTGTTTTCTCCTAGAATAAAATAAGTACACGACCAAGATGAGGGATTCAAGAGTCACATATCTTTAAATTGAAACCTAATCACTTCATGATGAGGGGGAAAAGATATATGTGGGAATAAATACACTCAAAATTACTCAAAAACATCTCAAATATTAATATATTTTGTAAAGAAACAAAATTTAATAATTTTATAATATTGGAGAAAAATAAATAGTTTTAAATCCTATGAATGTAATTTAATGATATATCAATATTATTCACTCAACAATGTATTGGATCATTCACCCTTGATAAGAAACCTCTCTAAAGATATATGGTTAGGTATAAATTTCCCCAAAACATTACGCCTAAATCTATTTCATGCATCTCCTTCCTCTTATTTCTAATTTCACCTAACATGTCCATTAAATTCCACTAAACATCCATAACATCCTTTAAAAAATTGGTTTGAATAAAATAGAACATCATAAATCAAATAAACCACTTTATAATGGGTTAATCTATCTAAAACCTAATCATTACCTTTAATAAGAAAACTAGGACCTGTTAATTTGATTCTTAAGGATTTTTTTCTTTCTTATTTTTATTATTTCTTTTGTTTTTACCACAATAACACATATTTTGTTTAGATTCCTCGGGTTTATATGTCAACAATGATAGGTTTGGAGGTTGAATCATCTTATAAATGATACTATTATCCTTTTTTTGAATCACTTATTAATTTAATCATGTTAAATAAATCCTTCCCAGTAAAGATACCAGCTACCATTTGTTGAAAGTGATTGATTAACAATATTTAATTCAAAGGAAAACTACACAATGGAATTATTATTCCTTATATTTAATACAATTTGTTAATCACTATATATTTTAAATACATGTAGGAATATAATTCAAAATTTAACACTATCCATGGAGTCATTTATGATAAAAAGAGGAAAAAGTGTTATGATGAAGGGATTGGATCCATGAAAGGTGATTCCAATATATCCTTATGAATGAAATAAAAACCCATATAGTATTGTACCATATAATTTTTCACATTATTCCCATTAAGGTTGTATAATATGGGAAAAAATTATTTCTTTTAATAAAATGATACTAAAATCACTGTTTATTAATTTTTAAGGCTATAATAAAAGTACCAATAAGTGAAGTGTTACTAGAAATGTTTTTTATGAGACTTAAATATGAGTATGCATTTATTTTTTATCTAGATAGATGATTTAGATAAAGGTATGGTACATCTTATATCAGAATGCTAAACCATTTATATCTCTTGATCATTAATTAGATACAAGGAATGTGAATTCCAAACATACACAACCAATGGAACACCGCGGCCTATGAGATTATTTTATTTTAATTATTTTTTGACCATGAATATTTTTTCCGGGGTCTGGGGTGAGTCTCAGATGAAATTTCTAAGGTTTTGATAAAAAGTGCTCATTTGGGTTTGACGTCGTTGGACACACGGGCGGAGCGCAATGCTGCACGCCTTCACCTAGGAAGTTGTGTGGCCTTTTTTGCCTCTAAGAAATAAAGTGGATTAATAAATGTTAATTAGTGGTGTCAATTAAAATTTTTATTGTCATTAAAATTTTAATTATTTTTAAAATGAATAAGTTTGTAATTAAAACAAATGCTATTTGTTATCAAGAACTTTATTATATATATATTTAATTTTGAAGAAAATGAAACATATATCTTTAACCTTATTATTATTTAAATTATTATGAATATTATTATTTTTATTTTTGTAATTATTATTTTTGTAAATTAGAATTTTGTATACAGTGTTCTTTAATATTTTCGTAACCCCCTATCCCTCGCTGAACCCCTCATCTCCCCTGCATGCGGCACACACCCCCACCTAGCCGCCTCCTCCCTCACAACAACATCCTCGTCCCTTTCCCATTACAGCACGATCTAGTCGCCCTCCGGCTCTCCTGTTTCCGGCACCCCAGATCTCGTCCAGCTCACCTGCACCCTGCCCGCCGGCTGCGTCGTACCGCCGCTGCCCGACGCCCTGGCTCCCATCCGGATCACCCGCACCTTACCCACTAGCTGCATCACACCACAACTGCCTGACACCTTGGCTCGCATCCTACTCACCCGCACCCAGCCTGTCGGCCACCTTGCACTGCGGCCTCCTGTCCGGTTACCCTCCCAAACACCCCCTTGTACCACCAGTGAGGCCTTCCTCCAGCCGACTACCCCTTTGGCTGACTTCCTTCAGTGGTCGCAGCCTCTCTGGCTGACCTGCAGCCTCTCCGGCCAACCCAGTTCCCCCAAATACCTTTTCCCCATCACACAAAGCCTCCGACCAGTGCTCCTCCAGTGCGTCGGCTCTACTGGTGCGATCCCCTTCCGCTGCGCCACTCCTTCTGGTGCGACTACCACTCCCTCCGTTATACCCTCCTCCCTTGGGATGTTTCCTTTAGATTAGTTTTGTTATGATTTTTATTCATTAATATTTATTTTGGTAGAGTTAGTATTTTAGGACCCACATGGGGTGGTTCCAAGTGGTCATCGTCGTCGCACCTTGGTTCCGAGGTTTCATTGTCATCGCACATTGATCTTGAGGAAGGTTCCCATTGCATTGCCTTTTAGAATTTAAGTTGAATATTTTTTTCCAGATTTTTGAGCCCTATATACATTTGTTAAATATTATTGTGAAACATGCGGTTAATTAATTTATTATGATAATTTATAATTCAATTTTTTGTGTTAAAAATGTTGTCTCTTTGTTATTCTTGCGCACGCCGATTTGTCGACTAAAGGTTTTATTAATTTCACAATTTATTTGTGAGTCTAAGAACCTAGTTTATCAGGTTAAATAAGTTTGTAGCTTGAAATTTGTGTTTTCATCTTGTTGAGTCTTATTTAGAAACTGTTTTGGTAAATGATTCATGTGTCACTGGTAAATTTCCCAGTTGGCTATTTTGGTTTTTTTGGGGATATAAAATGATTTTTTGGTGGTTATAAAATAAAAATTGGAAACATGTGAAGAAGTATATTGAGGATCCTTAAATGGTTTCGAAATGGTTTTGGTTTTATATTTAAATGAGATTTCATAAATGGTTTTGGAAGAGTAAGAGGTGAATTGATTTTCTTAAAAGAGTTTCTTGGAAGTGCTTCAACTAGTATCATATTTAAAGAAGTGTGTATTTGAATTTTAATGTTTTTTTGACATATGATAATGGATTGTGTCCCATTTGGTGTTTTAATAAAAATGTCTTGGGTTTTATACATTGTATTAGGGATTCAAATGGACTATTTTATGAATGGTTAGGAAATGTAAAACGATATTTTTACACTCTTTTTGAAAGATAGTTTATTTCTATTAAAAATGATGTTTTTGTGGATAGAACATAGGGCTCATTTAGCACCTTGATGAGATTTGAGAAAAATATTAATTATGAAAACCCTCATTGGGTGCTTCTCATGCCTCGACTGCATGCAATGTAGGAGGTCCTTGTTGCGGATTCTCAGAATATATTGTTAGGGTTCTTCATATGAAACCTGTTATAATTGTTTTATTTTTAAGGCATGATATGAAAACTAGTAGAGAATCGAGGTGAGACTTGTTGAGAATTATTATTGTATACATATATATATATATTATGATTGGATGCTCATCTAGGATCAGTTGTCTCACCCTCTTTCTAAATACTTGAGACATGGGAACCTGGCATGTTAAGAGAATATTCTGAGAATGATTTCCTCATTGGTAGGTTATGGAACTGAACAATGGCCCATAGTAGGTAGATATGTTTGGGTTCATTGATATGGGGTTTTCCCTCGATCTTCTGGAGAAAGGTTGTCCAAGCATTTTAGAATTTTGATTTCATTGTGTGTGACATGTCAACGAGGATGAGGTCACATGTATTAGTGTCTTCTGGATTTTTCTTGATCTCCTAGAATCACTCATGTCTATCGACTTTCAGTTACTTGTAGTGATGAAAATGGTACTTGTATGTATATCTAAATTTCCCTTACTATGTAATTATTTTTTTTGTATTTTTGTGTGTTGTTTCCCATGGAAAGTTGTAAACTGTTATTGAATAGGTTTTAAAAAATGGGTTTCAAATGAAAGTGTTTAATACTTTTTCTACAAATTTGAAAAAATAAACATCACATTCCCTTTATAAAATTCCATTGAAACTTATGAAATGAATCTGAATTTGAAAATGGTTAAGGGAAATAATTCGTACTTTTCTTTTAAGTAAAATGTTTATAAAAAACTTACTTTTATAAATTGTACTTCAAACATGAAATGATGTTTCTTTTATTTTAAAGGCGGTGCATTGGAAAAAGAATATCAGGCTAGCCTACTAAGTTTTAATACTCATAAATATAGTTCTTTTCTATTTTTAGTGTTTGTGCAAGATTCATCTTAGAAGCTCTATCCTTGGGAGATTCTAGATCATTGAGTCAGGGAGTGACCCGTGGGGTCACATGGAGTTAGTTCAGACGTCGAGTTCGGTTAGTTTTATTTTCATTTTTTTCTTATTTAGTCAATTTATTTGGTTTATTTATTATGAACTTCTAATTATTATTTCATCTGATTTTATTTATTTGTATTGGGAGAAACCATTCCCATAGACTCTGTTGATGCCCTGGCGCTTGTCGCCAGCCCGGGTGGATCGGGAATGCCTCTCAGGCCCTTTCGCGGATCAGCTCGGTTGACCAGTTTAGAGTCGACCCGGGTTGGTTTGTGAGAAAACGGTATCATATGGGGTTGGCTCTTAGTAGAAATTTCTTTTTAGAGTGCCCTTTGTTATTTGGGATATCAAGGTAGATGGAGTAGGATTGTCAGGACTCAAGGGGTAGGTGCGGAAAGGGCATCATGAACTCTTTCTTGTTCTGATCCTCAGGTTTCCAGGGGGCGTCTGGTTTAATTAGTTTCTTTGGATTTTTATGGAATGTTTTGTTATTGGGATATGAAAAAGGTAGTTGGCCTAATAGTCCTACTAAGCTACACAGCCTGGCAATCCCTGTGGAGATTGGGGCAAGGTCCAGAATGGCTCCCCATGTTAGTGACGTTTTTGGCATATGGCTGCCAACCGTATGGTCACGTCAAACACCGATAGTAGTTGCCTTTTTGAGTTATTTTGGGTCTCTTTTGACTTCAGAAAGATGTTTGTATAAAAAAAATTGGTTTTTAAAAATGGGTTTTTGAATTGACATATTTAATTTTAGGATTTTTTAAAGGAATTGGGATGAATGATTTTATTTTGGAAAATGATGTTTTTTTTGTTTTGGACTTGGTGTTCCTATGTGTTATCACATTCATAGTGTTATGTTGGATAATGAACGGATGTATGGTATGGTGGATGGATGCCCGAGGTGGCAGAGATACATGCATGTGAGTGAGACTCTAAATAATACCAACGAAGAGGGTTTAACCCACCAAGCTTGTTTTAAATTAAAGATGTTTTAAAAGAGAAAAAGTTTGGATGTTATGATAGCTTGTTTTATTGTGTTTAGATATTTCTATGTATGCAGTGTTTGATTGTGAGGATTTTATTTATGGACTTGGCCCTAATTGGGTTCTTGACTTTTCATGTCCAGCAGTTTCCCTCATGAAGCTTTGATGGGTGATCGTAGTGCGGTAGATCAACCTAAGGATTTTATGATTGAGTTTCGAAAGCTATATCCACCTCTCTTTTATGGTCAAGAAGACCATTCCATGGAAGAGGAGTTGATATAGAGTATAGAAAGGGATTTTAACCTCGTTGAGTTTCTCAAGTCATTTAAGGTCATGTTTGCAACCATCATGCTTGAATTTTCACCATGGATGTGGTTGAAGTAAGTACCTCAGGGCAATCCCCTTTAAGAGATTACATGGTAGTTTTTAAAGGATTTGTTCATTCTTCAGAATTTCTTTGAGGAATAAAGGGTGAGAAAGGGGATGGAGATGTGTTTTCTATAGTAGGGTGATGGATCCGTGTTGGAATATTTATAGATCTTTGTGGAGCTAGTCCCTTATGATATTGGTTATGCCACAGATGACTCCATGAAGGCTCAAAGTTTCGAGGCAAGTCTCTGCCCCAATCTACAGTCAAAGGTGTTAGAGTCCAACCTATCTTATTTTGTCTATTTGGTGAGACAAGATTTTCATGTCGAAGTCATGATGGTGGGAGTGCTAGAAGTATTCCTCCCTCCTTCAATACCCATGAGAAGTGGTGAATATTTTGGAAAGGAGATGAGGATTCAATTGGAAGTGGATGGAGGAAGTTACAGAATCAAAAGGCCTCAAGATCTTTCATCATCCTCTACGGAGTGAGAGATATTCATGTGTTATCACTATGGAAAGATGGGTCACAATAGGCCATCCTTCCCATGTACTCCTAAGCCCTTTCATGCTTTTAAGCTTTTGGGTCACTTACAATGATTCTGTCAGGTCTTTTCTCGAAAGCGTTGTGGAGGAAGTTCTGATAAGTGATGTGTTTTTGGGTTTTTGTTTAATGTTTCATGTTTATGTTTCCTTATAGTGTAATGGATATCTTATTGTTGCACTGTACTAATGGTGTTTTGAGTTTTGAAATGTATGGAAATTTTGTGGTTCTTTTTATGAACTCTATTTTTCCATGCCTACGTGGGTTTCATTTCAAAAAACATTCTGTCATTTCATCTGCCAGATCAAAAGATGGATGTTTCTTATTGGGACTATCAAAACCTGACTGTGAGGCAGGAGATGCTTCATCCATCATATCTCCATCCAAAAGGCCTAGGAGTGAAGCTGGTGCATAAACAGAAACCCTGGGTGATTTAAAGGAGTTTGGTTAAGGTTGTGCCTCTATCGTTGTGGTGATGTAGTTTTATCATTTCTGTTGTGGTTTCTCTGTCGTTGTAAATTTTATCTCGTCACACAAGTACGATGGACTTATCCCTCATGAAATATCAGTAATTATATCTTTTTGGATGCGAGGTACCGATTAGTGGCCTTGCATGGACCACCCATGTAGATCAGTTGTGTCTTTGGATTGTGTCCATATCAAAGTGATGAGTCATGAGGAGTTTTCTATTGTAGTTTCATTGATCCAATCCTTGGGCCCTCCCTCCCCAACCATGGGGTTAGGGTTTCATAATTCATGTGGAGTCAGCATTGAAGCTCTTATCCCTTTCGGATGGGATTGAGTGGTTTTGATGTTCTTCTTGTGCTTCTCTTAGATTGAGTAAGGTCTGGTGTAGGTCTAAGTTTTTTTTTGTTGGCCGTGTATAGGTAGGATCTCTATAGTGTGGAGACCCACCATCACTTTAGGTTTTCTCTTAAGTCGTTACCATAGGCAAGTTGAATTATAATGGTGGGGAGTCTTATTAGGCCACCCCTTTGCTGATGATATGTTTCAGACAATGAGGTTGATTCCCACTGGTGGTCATTAAAATGTCCTTCAATAAAGAAATTGGATCATGTTTTTGTGGAATACTAGGGTGTTGATTGATCAGATGGATAGTGTTGTGGCTTTCCAGGGGTGGAAAACGTTATGATGGGGAGAATTATCACATGCCTACCTGTGAGATTATTTTATTGTAATTATTCTTTTGCCATTAAATATTTTTTCTATGGTCTGGGGTGAGTCCCAGATGAAATTTATGAGGTTTTGATAAAAATTTCACATTTTGGGTTTGACGTCGTTGGACACACAGGTGGAGAGAGATGCCATGTGGCTTTACATAGGCAGCTGCATGGCCTTTTTGTCTTCGAAGAATTAAAGTGGAATAAGAAATGTTAATCATCAGTGTCATTTAAATTTTTATTATCGTTAAAATTTTGATAATTATTGAAATGAATAAATTTTTCATTAAAACAAATTTTATTTGTTATTAAGAGTTTTATTATATATATTAAATTTGGGTGAAAAAGAAACATAGATTTTTAACCTTATTATTATTTTAATTTTTATGATTATGATTATGATTATTATTATTGTAATTATTATATTTGAAATTAGAATTTTGTTATCTTTTTTTAGTTAGAGTGTTTTTTAGGGTTTTTGGAAACCCCCCCTTCCTCGCAGCCACCATCCTCTCCCATGGATGTGGCGTACCCCCTCCCACTAGCCTCCTCCTCTGTCGCCACAGCATCCTCTACCCTTTCCCCTTGCAACACGATCCTGTCTCCCTCATACTCGCTCGCTGCTGGCGCCCCAGCTCCCGTCCGGCTCACCCACACCCTACCCGCCGGCCGCCTTGCACCGCCGCTGCAAAGCACCCCAACACCTATCCTTCTCACACGCACCCTGCCCGAAGACCACCTCGCACGACCACCTCCGGTCCTATTACCCACCCAAACACCCTCTCATACCTTCGGTGAGGCCTTCCTCTGACCGGATACCCATTTGGATGACTTCCTTCGGCATTCTTCACCACTCCGTCTGACCCAAAACCTCTACGGCCAACCAAAAACCCCAACGCCCTTTTCACAAGAACACACAACCTCTGACCTTCCCTCTTACGGTGCATCACCTCTACCGGCATGATCCCCTGAGGGTGCGCCACTCCTTCCGACGCAAATATTACTCCCTCAAGTATACCATCCTCCTTTGGGCTGTGTCTTTTGTCTTTATTGTGTTATTGTTTTTATCATTAATATTTATTTTGGTATAGTTGGTATTTTAGTACCCATGTGGGGCATTTCCGAGTGGTCGTTGTCATCGGGCCTTGGTTCCGAGGTTACGTTGTCCTCGCGGTTTGATCTTGAGTTAGGTTCCCATTTCAATGCCTTTTAGAATTTAAGTTGCATATATTTCTTGTTGTTTAAACCCTATATATATGTGCAAAATATTATTTTTCAACTTGTGGATAAAGAATTTATTATGAAAATTTATAATTCAATTATTGTTGTTTGAAAAATGATGTCACTTTGTTTTTATTGCGCATGACGAATGCTCAACGAAATGTTTTATTAATTTCACACTTGATTAGTGAGTCTTAGAACCAGGTTTATTAGTTTAAATAAGTTGGTAGCCTGAAATTTGTGTTTTCAGCTGGTTGATTCTTATTTAGAAACTGTTTTTGAAAATGATGCATGTGTTGCTGATTAATAGCCCGGTTGGCTCTTTTGGTTTATTTGGGATAGAAAATGATTTGGTTTGTGTTTATAAAAAAATATTGGCAACATGTGAAGTAGTATTTTGAGGCTTCTTAAATGGTTTCAAACTTGTTTTGGTTTTATAAGGAAATGGGATTTCCTAAATGGTTGTGGAAGAGTAAGAGGTGAGTTGAGTTTCTTAAAAGAGTGTCTTGGAAGTGTTTCAATTAGTTTCATATTTAATGAAGTGTTTATTTGACTTTTATAGTGGTTTGACATGCGGTAATGGATTGTGGCCTGTTTTTCTTTTTAATAAAAATGGCTTGGGTTCTTAGACATTGTATGAGGGATTCAAATGGACAATTTTAGAAATGGTTATGAAATATAAAATGGTGTGTTTACACTCTTTCTTAATGATATTTTATTTCTCATAAAAATGATGTTTTTGTGGATAGAACATAGGGCCCTTTTGGAACCTTGGTGGGATTTGTGAAAAATATTAATTATGAAAACCCTCCATGGGTGCTTCTCATGCCTCGATTACATGCAATGGGTAAGAGTTCCTTTTGGGGATTCTTGGAATCTAGTGATAGGGTTCTTCGGTTGGATCCCATTATAATTGTTTTATTTTTAAGGCAAGATAATATCACTAGGGTAGACTAGGGGTGAGACCTGTTGTGAGTTATTATACATATATATATATATATATATATACTCTGATTGGATGCTCAGCTGGCATCCATTGGCTCACCCCCTTTCTAAATTATTGAGACATGGGAGCCTCGAATATAGAGGGAATATCCTGAGAATGATTATCGCACTGGTTTGTTATGGTACTGACCAGTGGAGTATATTAGGCGGATATGTTTGGGTTCATTATTGTGGGATTTTCCCCCGTCCTACCTAAGAACGAATGGTCGAACATTTTAGTGTTTTCATTTCATTGTGTGTGACATGTCAACAAGGATGAGGTCTCATGTATTGGTGTCTTTTGGATTATTCTTGATCTCTTAGGTTTACCCATCTCTATCAAAATTCAGTTACTTTTAGTGATGAATATGGTACTTGTATATATATCTACATTACCCTTTCTATATACTTATATTTTGTGCATTTTTGTGTGTTTTTCCCTTGGAAAGTGGTAACCTGGTTTTGAATTTGTTTTAAAAAATGGTTTTCAAATGAAAGTGTTTAATCCATTTTCTAGAAATTAGAAAATATAAACATCACATTCCCTTTATAAAATTCCTTTGACAGTAATGAAATGGATCTGAATTTGAAAATGGTTAATGGTAATGGTTCTTTCTTTTATTTTATGTAAAATATTTAAAAAAACTTAATTTTATAAATTGTAGTTCAAACATGAAATTTTGTTCCATTTTTTTTAAAGGTGGAGCATTGGGAATAGATTATCAGGATAGCCTACCAAGTTTTAATACTCACGCCTATAGTTATTTTCTATTTTTAGTTTTTGGGTAGGCTCTAGCTTGGAAGCACTCACCTTGGGAGACACTTGATCAGTGAGTCAAGGTGTGACCCGGGTGGTCACACGGAGTTAGTTCAGATGTCGAGTTCGGTTTGTTTTATTTTTCATTGTTCTTGTTTAGTCATTTTATTTGGTTTATTTATTATTCATTTCTCTTTATTATTTCCTTTACTTTTATTTAGTCATATTGGGAGAAACTATTTTCCTAGTCTATGTTAATACCATGGCGCTTGTTGCCAGCCCGGAAGGATCGGGAATGCCTCTCGGGCCTTGCCATGGATCGGCTCGGGTTACCTATTCAGGGTTGACCCAGGTTGGTTCGTGAAAACCATGATGGGATTCCTAGGCTATTAGTGATGGAATTCATTTAATAAAAATGTGGGGTCCTTGTTATCAAAGAATTACATGATTCATAGGAATCCAATGATCTATGATATGAGAGGAAAACTAGGTGATTATTTTTATGGGATTTAAAAGCCCATTTATTAAGGGATTAAAAAATTAAAAAGTATACATGAGTGTGGAAAGTGACTAAGTCATGCACATTAGGAGGCTATAGTTTAGGGATTGATAATGTGGGAATTTTAATAGTAGAGAATATGAAAGATGATAAGATAAGGGCTTAAAATGAATTAGGGAAAACAGAAATATATTCACCTAGGTAGGTTACCTGGGTAGGTAGGGTACTCAAGTAATCCCTTGAGGGTTGGTCATGATAGAACTAAACCGGATAAACCTGATAATTGTAGCAACCTGATATTTCATTGTGTATTTTACTTTAATAAATACTATGTTAGATAAATTACAATAAAAACTACACAAAATTTAAATTATCCACAACATATTATAAGGAAACTATTAATAAATATATATTATGCACTAATATTGTATACCATTAAAATTTATTACCTTTAGAAGACAAAGAATTAATAAGAGTCAATATTTTAAAATTTTATTTTCAAAAGAATATATTTTCTTATATTATATAATTAATTTAAAAAAACTGAAATTTTAAAATTTTACAATGTATATTTTATACAATAAAATTCATTTGTTAATTCAACATATCAAAATTTACTAATTACAATTTTTTTAATTTTATCTAAAGATATTGATATTTAGTCAAAAATATGGTTCATGAAAAGACTATATTTTTTATGATTTTATAATTATTTAATCATATATTATATGTTTAAAAAACCAATTAGGTGAAAAATTATTTATTTATGGAATAAATTATGCATTTTTATATATTCTTGGACCTTATAAATACATTGTATAATATTTTTGAAACTATATTAAATTGATACTTTAGTAAAAAAATTGATCTTTTCATTAGAAGATGTTTTTTAATGGTAATATTCAATTTTTTTTATTTCCATTAAAGGCTAAAATCATTCATTATTTTATAATAAATCAATTTATTCCATATATATCAGTAACCATTATAATTTTACTTTCTACCTTATTTTTAACATCAGAAACACATCTTGTCTAAAATTTATTTTTATTTGTTTACATGAGTTTATTTTGAAACTAACATTATAAAACATTAGAAATTATATAAAATAAAATTATTCACAAATTTAAAATCATAAGGTTAAAATTAGATAATAATTTCAATTTTATTTTTGTTCATTAAAATTAATTACTATTGTTAAAAAATAGTTACCTCAATAAAAAGTTAAAATGGTGAAAAATATTTTACTAAGGGGACATGTACACTACAAGTTAAAAACATGAATTAAAATTATTTTTAGGTTATTTTTTTTACCAAAAATCACTTCCCATTTATCTTTTTACATTTTCCCATTTTAATATTAAATAATAACTTTTCATTATAAAAAATGAAAGGGTTACTTTTAAAACTAACCTTCACTTTACTTATAAAAAGCTATCACATCCAACACTTAAAAACTCAACTTCCATTAAAATTTATACATTAAGATATTCCAATTTTATCCTCGTAGAAAACTATTTCTCTTATATAAATATTATAGTTTCTATTATTAAGAATAATTATGCCATTTTAAAGGTGAATTCCTAGTGAAAATCGGGTCCCCGACATGAGTATAACATCTTCTTAGTGTTTTCTTCCCAATTTATTGCTATCCTAACCTTATATATAATTATTAATATTATGAAATAAGTATTTTAAGTATAATATAATTAATTACTTTAATTTTTTTTTAAAAATTAAATCCTTACCATCAATTATGAAATTAAAATAACACCAACCCTGTATACGTGTAGATTACCGCCTCGATGAAGTGATGTCATCCATTTTCCCTCACCACCTCTCAAGAATGGTAAAAAATATGGATTTGATAAATATTAATTATATATATATATAACAAAAAAATTTCTGAAATGATCGTTTTTCATATATTTTGATTTTGACTGTTCATTAAGAATTTCGATCATTAATCGTGTATATGTCAGACTACCCCCTCCACAAACAATGAATTTCATTTTTCATCCCAACCCATCATGGATGGTTCTAAGAATATATATAATGATTATATAAGATAATAATGTAATTATTTTGAATTATTAATATTGTGTATAATCATCATCTCAGGAAATTACATTACTCTTGAAAACATTACAATATGTTACCGTTTTTTTGGTTTTATCACCCACATGAATGTTGTTATTATGTTTATGTCAGAAAAGATAATGTGATTCAATATAATAATAATATAATTCAATAATAATGTATTAAATATTTATTAATTATTATTTTATGTTTTATTAATATTTTAAATATATATTAATATACAAGCTTTCGACCATTAATCATGTTAAATATAGTTTGTCATATTTTACATTTTCCAAAAACATATTCATGAATTTCACTTAATGAAAATAATAATTAATAAAAAATTGAGGAAAATAATTATTATATCTTAAATAATCTTTGAATTATTAACTTAAAACATCTTAGTCAGAATCAACACTATTACCAAGAAATTTGGATGAGACAAAAAAAGAAAGTTTGAGTGTATGTTAGTGAAAATAACTACTACTACGTATTATATTTGTAATGAAGTATTATAAATGAATTTTATAAAGAAAATACCTTTGAATAAGTTCATTAACTAAGTACATAAGTTTTTTTATAATAGTTATACTATATTTTATAGAAATTATATTTTAGTAGAAACTCAAACTTATTCCATTGAGTTATACATTTTATTCTTGATTTTCTTTCCCATATATTCAGTAAATTTTATATTTTATTTTTTTTTCTCTATTTATTACTAGGGGAAAAAATTTTCAAATATAAATCCATTCCAAATATTTTTTTTTCAATTTTCTTAAAAACCAAGGTGACTTTTATAAATGTAATGAATATGAAATTTACATTGATTAATACAAAATGTTTTAAATAAGATCCTTTAATGGTTTGATTTTCAATATATTCAGGTGATATTTATCTAATTAATTTAAGTTTCATGATTCAACCAATATGTTATTTTATTATTTTATTATTTTGGGTGATCATGTTTTCAGTATGAAAAGATTTAGTTCCTGATTTAACTTAATACAATTAATATATTTTATGAAATCCATTTTATTTCAATGGGTTATTTATGAATGGTGAATGATTTCCATTTGGATTTTCTGGAAAAAAATTATTTTCCTTGGGATATTAAAGATATTATAATGATTAGTTTTGAGTGGAACACATATATATTGATGATTGTTAGTGGGGTCCTACATTACCCTCAAATGATTTGGGTAAGGTTTCATATAACAAGAGAAAATGAAATGTTGTGTGAATGAGATGTAGAAATATTTTTCATAAGTTTTTTGGGATAATGAGATGAGGGAGGATTTTTCCACAATTTTTCTTGTGTAGATAAAATTTAGGAAGATTTTATTACAGGTTTATTTTTTAATGATACATGGTAATAATTTTCCAGATGTTTTTATGAATAACATATTGGATGATTTTTTTATATATCATTGTGTAAAGGTGATGAAAAAGTTTTTGTTCATATAATTTTTTAAACTTTGGGTTATGAAATATTTCCAATTAAATAATAAAGTTATTCCAAATTTTCAAGAATCATTTCAATTCCATGAAATTCCATGTTTTCATTATTATTCCATATTTTTAAATTATTCCACAACTTTATATTATGCTTACTTGTTTTATGATTATTGATATGTCTTTTAGGCTTGATCATATCTTTTAAATTTCAATTACTGTATTATTATGATTATAATTATCCACATAATCTCATAAAATTATCATATATGGTCTTATTATATTTTTTAAAGATATTTATTTCATATTTATTCACTCCTACATTTTTATGATGTCAAACTTTAAGATAGGTTTTTTATTTACTGATCGTTTGTGCTCACCCCTTTCTTATGCTTCCAATACCCAGGATATGAAGATGATTATATCTTATGAGATATCTAGAACAGGGTATATAAGAGTGCAATTAGAGATTATTTTATAAGGTGATGTGTAATAATGTTTTTATGTAGATAATAACCAAGACACTAAACCTTTCAGTCCTCTGGTTGTGTGGTCATTTGTGATATTGTTACATAATTCATGAAATTAAGGTATTATTTATGTTATGTTTATCTTGGGTAGTTTCAGTTGGTATCAAAGGAAGGTTTATTTATTTTTTTATATTAGTTTAGTTACATTTTTTATTATGTTTAGATAACCATAATGAAAAACTTATAGATTAGTCTGTATATAAGATGATATTTAGAAATATTTGTTCACGTATTGAGTACATTATTTTCCTAGAAAACAATTCCCTTTATAGATACTAGAAAGTGGATATGGTTGTGGAACAGATGCATCTTAAGTTAATCACCCAAAAAATGGTTGGTTTATAATTTAATTGATCATCACCTTGATTCTTGATGAGTTGGATTAATATTTCAAAACTGTCTATACACTGTTAGGGGATACGATTTGGTAGATCATAACCTATTTATGAACCATTATGAATGAATGATTTTGAAGTTACATTGAGGGATTAGGTATAGAAGTTCAATATAATCCATATTAATGTAACCTATTTCAATCTATGATTGATATAGGTTAAATTAAAGGAACTATAGTCAATTAAAAAATGTAATAGAAAAATACATTTTAATGTTGAATTACTTTTATGATTATGATGATTCCCTTGTATTTTTAATGAATCATCACTCGTGTAATACCTTTTTGTTTTACTAATTGATGGATTTAGAAGTAATTGAGACAAAAATGGATATTAAGGAAAATATGGTGATATTATAAATGAGAAAACCAATTTGATAGAAGATGGTTATGAAAATCTTGTTCGTATGACCACCCAGCTAACATGATTTATGATTAACAACATGAACCATAAATAAACTCCCAGTCTAAAAAAATAGATGGAGGATGTTACTTGGATGTTTTGAGGATAATGATCATAGTGAAGAAATAATTCAATTTCTTTTATGTCATGAATGTGTAATGAAGTAACCGATATATTTCATAAAAGGATTAGAAATATGTTTTAGGTGTGTAAAGGTTACTTATAAGGCTAAATAATTTAGAGAAACTCAAAAATTAAAATGTAGGATAATAATGTTTTTTAATACACCACACATACTCAAATTAGTTAAGTATAAGGAGTTAGGGAATTATAAAATCCAATACTATCATCACAGGATTCCAGAGATAATGGGCATCCAAAACCTTTGAAATTACAATGAAATGGAATGCCTAAAAAAATAGAATTTATATTGTGGATAGTGATACATATATGATACACTCATCCTTGGTCTATCCCGCCTTATATAGATAATACTTTATCTATAAAATTTTAATCACCATTAATATTATTTGATTATAAAGAAAAAATTCTAAACATTAGATTATCATATTTTATATTTATATTTATGTGAATGAGAATATTTTTATTCTTACTTTATATCTATTAGATAAATGATTATATCACATCCATTTTCTTTAATATTCCTTAATTCTTGATTCATTATATAAATACAAAGATAATAAAATCCAAAAGGATGAATGATAAAGTGTATTTTGGTTATTAGATACATAAAATAATAACTTGAAACATGTATACACTAACATTATTTAAAACTCCTTATTATGATCTTACAATTCCATCAATCTTCTAAAACACCACAAGATAACCTCGGGATGTACATAATAAAGGGGTAAGATATAAAGACAATTAAAGGAATAATCAAAGAAACACATGATGAAATGAATACAGGTTAGTCAAGAATAAATTCAAGGTGACATAAAAGGTGCGATAATCATAAACATGAACACAAAAGCATGATATAAGATGAAAACATTAAGACCACATAGGAATGTAACAACAATATAAAACATGACATCGTTAGCATATTTCATGGATAATATTATAGAAATTACAACATTGTTTTCCTAGGACAAACTCCCATGCACCATAAATAATACCTCATGAGATAAAAAAATTACCCAATGTATTGGAGTGATATACAATTCTGAGACCACTAGTCACATTCATATCATGTAAATTAATAAGTGTCCCAAATAGATTATACAATATAATAACTTCTTTAATCACTTTTAAAAAATATTTATGGAATTTGGGTTACATACATAGAAGTACATAATCAATGAAGGATATGTACATATAGGTGAATACCATTGATTTTAAATGGGGATGGGCATTCACTATGAAAATTTTTGGCATGTAAAATAATAGGATAATTTTGGTAGCATAACGGGTGTACATAAAGATTCATGGAAGTGTTTAGTGAAAGTGAAATTTGGACTCTAATTACCTTTAAATAAAAATCATAGTTAAAGGGATGTGTAAAAACACATTCCTACATCAATAATTGAAAATTATATGGAATAATACAAATGAAGTGCTTGAATAAAAAGGAGGAGAGTCTCTCCTTACTTTGATGGGGATCTTCTAAAATATTGGGTGGAGATTCATAAGAGTTTGGGAACACCTTGGGAAAGATTTAGAGAGTGATATGGAGGTGAAATTCCTGATCAATGGGTTTTGAGTGAATCTAATTGGGAGTTTGGGAGGGAATTTATATCAAAATAGAGGAAAATTAATTATTAATTTCTAAGAATAGGTTCTGGATTGTATGTGATATACTAAATAAACCAAAAACACTGAAGGTTTTTGACCATAATTTTTTTACTAAAGAGGGTTTGTTTTAAATATTTTATAAATAAAAGAATAATACATATAAAAATAATTTCATTGGTGATGTGGAAGTGAGTCATATTCACAAATAATTGAATTTAAGGCATAAAATATAATATATGATACTTATCATTAATATAAGGATTATAATATTAAAAAAAAATTAAAGAGATCATTATATTAAAAGATAAATCTATATTTAGTAATGGATTCCTTTTATATCATTTATTAAAAAATTTGTAAGCTATTATGATCTCATAATAAATAACATATATTTATACCCTATTTAATGTTTACCCAAAAATTATACTGTCTCCTAAAATTATGAAAAATTCACTAATAGATAATTTTGGAACACTGATTTAAAAAAATAATTATTATATTATCAAAATAATTTTCTAAATATAATCATTTTATCTTTTAAATAAAAAACCTTATTTACTAATATATTATAGTTTTTATGATAGTAACAACTTTATGGCCCTTATAAAAATAACAATTGACTTTATTAAATTGCATTATCACTTATATTTTAATAAGTTGTTAATAAGAATATTTTATTAAAATGACATTTATTTAATAAATTTTTGGATTATCGAAAGAGGTTTTTAATTAAGTATATATATTTCAGAAAAAAATAAAATTTTGTTTTATTTGAATCAAAATCTATTTTTTATAAAAATCATTATATAGTCGTTTTAATGTAACTGTAAAAAGAAATAAATATATTCATTACTTAGTTAAAATAAAATATATAATTTCATATTACTAGGGTATGGATACATTTACCCTTATTACAGTAGCATATTCCATAATGGTACAATTTGAGATGGTGGTTATTTATTGGGGTTATTCAATTAAGATTATTTGGTTCGTGATCTTGATGAGATTTTAATTCAACCATAAAATATTTTACTTGAGATTTATTTGTAGAATATTATCTTGGTATTGGTCAGGGGAAAATCCTAGTGATTCAAACTCCCTTGAAATATTTGATAGATGGGATTCATGGGGTAAGATCCTACTAGATGAGGCTATCACTTCTTTCATATGTCCCAATTGGACTTTATTGTAACTGTTATTGTATACTAATCACAAAAGTCATTGTACAGAAACTATATTATCAATGGTCAAGATGATTAATACTATTTTAAATTAGATAATTTGTATTTTATAATTGATCTAAAATAAACAAAATAGTGCATGTTTTTTCTATAACTATATTACTTAACAAGGTATTTTCTTCAATAGGTAATTTCATTTATAAATGTTTTTTTCATTACATTCTTACACCATTTAGAAAATTAACACTAAAATTTTATTTCATAAAATTAAACAAATGAGGGTACTTATGTTTCATTACCTCTTATAGTTCCCATGTTTCTTCATGAAACATGGGGTTTCACCAAAACAATTTTACAATGTGAGTTTTCCTGTTTCCAAGAACTTTGTCTTTACAATCTAATATTTTCATCATATACTCCTTGTATGAAAGATCGTTATCGAAGGGTTTCGCCTTTTGATTTAGTACATGTGATGGGTCTAGTATGTACTTAAAAAAGAGGGATATATGGATCACATCATAGAAATGGGATATATCATATGAGAGTTCTAGTCGATAGGTTAATTATCTAATGTTATCAAGGATCTCAAAGGGGGTGATGTATCTTAGACTAATATTTCACTTCTTCCCAAACCAAATAACTTTCTTCCATGAGGATATATTAAATAACACTCTATATCTGACCTTAAACTCCATGTATCAACAATGGTTGCCTGCATTTATTTTCTATCGATGTTTTATAGATTTCATATAACATTGAGTGGTTTGAACTCTCTCTATCATCTCATGAATAATATTAGGTCACATACGCCTCCACTCTCCAACTTCATCCCAACATGATAATGTTTGAAACCACTACCCCCCATTATGATCGATCCTGGTGATTATCGTAGAATATAATATTCATTGTTTCAATGGCCTTGTATATTGTTTTTTGTAACTATGTTAGTTAGTCCTTGGAATAAATCATTATATTAGATGATAACCAATTCCCCACATTCACAACTTAGAGCTGTTAATGGAAGCATATAAAAAACTTTATTTCTATCCATTATTTTAATATAATTTTCTATCTCCAAGGGAAATTAGATACTTTATGCCATATTTTTCCACACATAAAACATCTTATCGCTCCATTGTGACATTTACCTTGGTGACACTTTCCTTATTTTTGACATTTAGAAAATATGATCTTATTTCTTTTAACAACTTTATCACATGAAAATTCATGAGATTATTTCCTCCTATTATTATATGTGTTTGAATATTTTATTATGTGCTAAATTTTAATCATAATTTTTGATAGCTGGTTTTCCATAATCCCAAGATATCATACATTATCTCAAATCATGTTAGGAATATCATTTGGATAGTCATTACAATTCCCATCACATTGGTTATTGAAACAATTCTACATATTTCTGTCCATTAAATAGAATAAATAGAAAATTATGGATGAGAATTTTCAAAATATTAAACATTTAAAAGGTAAAATATGAAAATTGAAGGGATAACTGATAAATAACAAACATTCTTTAACATCTGAATTTATGACATTCAGTTTATGTTATCTATGGAAAATTTCCTAACATAAAATATTATGTGTATTTTTGTTCCCTTATTATTTATTTATAAAGAGATTTTGAATTTTTAAAATTGCATCCAATAGTAGTGTAAAACTAGGTGTGCATCAAGGCATCATATTCATGTACCAAGTGATGATTAAGCCAATTCGAAAAGTCATTCTTATGGTTATTACCCTGAGGTAAAACTATAATGCTCCCATATCAATATATAGTGTCTAGACATGGATTTTGTTGCTTTGAGTTAATTTAATATATAATTTATTATGATTTGAATTTGTTTTCCTTTATTTAGTATTATCCCTATGGATTTCACTAATGCTTTCTAATATTAATCCTCAAGAATAACAAGACCTTACTGAGATACAAACTATGATTAAAAATTTATTTTATACACCTTAATTCATGATTTATTACATAAGGCCACACATAATACAATAAAAAAAGATAGAGAGTCCTTGTGTATTGTGCGATCTATATTCATAACATAATAACATTAAACAAGGATATACTAACATTATTTACAACTCATTAAAATTCTCTTAAAACATCATATCTCTTCTAAAACTACATGGGATTACAAGTGTACATATATAAGAAATTATTGATCTATAAAGCCTTGAAAGGGAATAATCAAATAATAACATGATCAAATTAAAACATATTATTAATGTGGTATATCAATGTGACATAAAATGATTGAGAACCATAAACGTTAACATCAATGCATGATATAAGGTGATAACATCAAGGAAACTTATTAATGTGTAAATAACATAAAAATGATATCCTAAGAATAGGTCAAGGATAAACACTAAGAAATAATAACATATTGTTATTAAGATGACCTACCATGAATCATACATTGTATCTAATGACAATAAAACATTACCCAATTTATTGGAGGATAATATAATTCGGGGCCCACCCATCTCATTCATATCATGTACATCCATAAGTGTGCCACATAGATCATGTAACATAAGAAAGAATTCAATAAATTTTAATCCCATGATTAAATAGTATGGGATAAATACATTTAATTTCCCAGTAAATAAATTATAGGTACATAAATTGAATAAAAATTAGTGGAAATGAGAATGGGTATTCACTATGAAAATGCTTGGCACTGAAAATCACATGATAATTTTATCAGCATAGCATGTGTTCATATAGATTCATTGAATGGTTAAATGAAAGTTAATGGTGGTATCGTATTACTTGGAAATCATATGAAAAGTAAAATAGATTTGTAAAAACCCCTTACAAAATGAAATATTGGAAATAAAATTGCACAATACAAAGGAAGTGCTTGAATAAAGAGGAAGAGAGAATTCCATTACCTTGAGAGGGAATATTTGGAGGATCTTATTAAGATATTGAGAACACCATGGGAGGGATTTAAAGTGGTATACTGGAAGTAATTCATAATAAATGGTATTTATTGAAGAGGAGTGGGAGTTTGGGTGGGTATTTTTATCAAAAGGTAGGGAAATTCTTTACTAATTTAAAAACATTATTTTTGGACTCTATATGATAAAATAATCAAAATCATTCACATGGTTTCAAGAAAGTATGAGTTGTTTATAATATTTTCTATGGAAAAAACTGAACATATTAAAATAATACCATTGGTTATATAAAAGTGAGTCATGTTTGAAAATAATTTATTTTGAAACATTAAAATATAATATAGGTTTTGTAGGATTCACTAAAGTATTATAAAATCAATCACATAAATTAAAAAAATTATTATATTAAAGGTGAAATATATATTTAGATTCATATTTATTTTATATAATTTATAATATCACTTTTTGGGATATTATAATTTCATAATAAACATCGTATATTTATACCGTAATCAATATTTACCCAAAAATTTGACCATCTCAAAAATTTATGAAAAACTCATCATTCAAAAATTTAGTCATTCCGATTTCAAAAATTATTTTTATTTTACCAAAATAAATTTATAAATATGATAATTTTCACTTTTAAATGAAAATCCTTAATTACTAAAAAATTCAAGTTTTTACGACAGTAATATCTTTCTTACTCTTATAAAAATTACATTGGACTTAATAAAATTACATTATCATTTATAATTTAATGTATATTATTTAATAATAATTTTTCTATTAAAATAATTTTTTTTTTGAAAAATTCTATGATAATCAACAGAGTTTCTTAATTGAGAATATCTATTTCCAAAAAATTAAATTTTTTATTTCTAGTTAACAAAATCAATATTTTATTAAACTAATTAAATAATCATTTATAATGCAATAACAAAAAGGGATAAATATAATAATTATTAAATTATTAATAAATAAATAATTATTTTAATTGGTCCATGATACATAAACCCTTAATACACCAATGTAATCCATATGGGTAAGTTTTACAATAGTGGTTCATTCTTGGGGTGGCTCAGAAAACATTGTTTGGGTCGTGATCTCAGTAAGTTTGAAATTATACCATAAATGGTTTTACTCAATATTTAATTAATAAATCTCATATTAAGCTTGGTCAAGTGAAAATCCCAATGATTCTATCTACCCCAGAAGCATTGATAAATTAGCTTCCTAGGGTATAATCCTATTGGTCATGTCCATCACTTCTTTCCTCTAAATCAATTGGTACTTATCAAAATCCTTATTATATTCTAATATTATTGGTCATTTTACAAAAAATATATTATCAATTATTAATATTATTAATTGTTTTTTTATTCTAATAAAATATATATTCTAGTTGATCTAAAATAACAAAAGTAGTGAATTTGTTTTCTATAACTAAATTACAAAATAAGGAATATATTAAAAATGGAATTTTATTTATAAAATATTGGGTTATTACAGATCATATGTTTCTATATAGACTTTATACCATATATTTTATCAAAAAATACCTTAAAATAAATTACTATAAGGATGACTAATAACTTTCAATTTTTTTTCATCATATTGGTCTTAATTCCCAACCATGTGTTATATTCATATCAAATTGTTGGAATGAAAATAAATATAGAGACATTAATATATATTAGTCTTCCAGTCTTATTTATGATTCATACCTCATTTTAAATATATATATCAAGTCATATCTACCTCATAGATACCATAATATATATTTTACTAATATTTAGTAATTAAAATTATGAGGATGTGATTTATTTAAGGAGGTGGGATGTAATTACCTGATATTTCAATGTATATTTTCTTTAAATAAATACAATGTTTGTTAACTTGGGTTACAAGATAATCCCAATGTAAATAAACAATAATTTATTAGAATAATATTATTGAAAATATATAATAAAAACTAATAAGATAAAGAAAAAAAATGTATTACCATTATGAGATAAATAGTTAATATGAGTTAATATTGAAATAATATATTTTCAATCAAAGTAATTTTTTTATATTATGTATTTTATTTTAAAAAATAAATTTAATTATTTTATAATTTATAATTTATAATATAAAATGCATTTCTAAATTAAAAAAAATCAAAATTTACATACTATGAATTTTTTATTTTTTATAAAAATATTGATTCTTAGTAGAAAATATATTTTAAAGATAAACCATTATTAATTTTAATATATTATTTGAACTTATAAACCATATTTCCATCATGTTTAGAACTAAATTATAATGTTATGTCAATAAAAATATTTTTCAGTATTTTCTTTGAATTAAGTATTTTTCAAGTTGTGGTTATGTTTTTTAATTCCATAAAATACTGATAAAATTTTTTTCTTTATAATAAATCAATTTATTCCATAAAAATCAGTAACCATGATAACATTACCTTATATAATATTTTTAAGCATAAAAATAATTTTTGTCTAAAAACTGTTTTAATCCTATTACATGTTTTTGTTTTAAAACTAAATTCTTACACATATAGAAATGTAATATAATATATTTCTTTCATAATTTTAAAAAATAAGGTTCATGTTAGTTTATAATCTCAATTTATATTTTGTTCTTTAAAGTTAGTTATTAAGGATAAAAAATATTTACACTTATAAAATGTGCAAATTGAAAAAAGTCATTTTCTTGGGGAAAGAGGAAAAAACATGTTAAAAACATTTCTTAAAATAAGTGGATGAGGTGAGTTTAGACATAATTTCACTTTTCTATCTACTTTATTCTATTTTGTGGCCATTGAACCCAGAATAGTAACTTTAGATTATTTAAAATCTTTTGGCTACATAAAAAAACTATCCTGCTATTAACTTATAAAAATAATACACTTTCACCCCTATAGACCAACCTTAACATAAAATTCATACATAAAAATATTAAAGTTTTCTACTCCTAGAACCATATATTATATCCATATGATTTCATTTACTATTAGTAAGCATAAAAAATTTATTTAAAAGGAGAATTCAGAGTGAAAATTCAAGTCCCCAATACAAGTTCACACCTCTTATTAGCATTTCCTTTTTAATTTAAAAAATCCCAACCATCCCTAAAAATAATAAAATAATGAAATAAGTATAATTATTATTCCTTAAATTCAATATAATAATCATAAAATAATTATTGAATTACTTTCATCTACTATGAAAACAAAATAACATTAGTCTTTCATTCATGATGATTACCACCTCTATGAAGCGATGATGTACATCTTTATTCATCAATTATCAAGGTTTTCATCAAGGATATATTTTATGAATAAATATGTTCTATATGTCACAACTAAAATTCTTAAATTATTATTTTTCATATACCATTATTCCATCAATTTATTGAGGAACTACATTTCTAATCATGTTAATGGGGGTCTATCACATCCATGAAAAAAATTACATTTTTTCTCACAACCCATCATGGACTGCATCGACTTAATAGAAGAAATTTTTTAATTTAAATCCAAAAGAAAAAGATGATAAGAGTTATATAGGCCTAAAGTAAGGAATTACTTGTGTGTCCTTGAGAAAAACAGTCTTACAAGTCTATTGAAAAGCGATTAAATTGGAAAAAAGAGACTGAGGAAGAATCATTCCCCAAGTTAGACAAAGAGTTATTGTCTTTTTGACTTTCACGCCATACATGTTGAGTCTTAAAAATAGGGGGTTGGTAGATACCACATTCCATTATGATGTAATTTTCTAACTAGTGATCATGTATTCCTTATTCCATTAAATTACTAACTAATGAAGGATCAAATTCAACCACTGCTATGGGGATATTTCAATCCTTAAAAATAGAAAGCCTCTAAAGTAATGAACTATCCTTATAAATTTGATATGTAACATCACCAAAAAAACCATTAAAAGTGATTATCTATAAATTGATTTGATAATGATGATACCAACTCAATTCATTTTTATATTTCTGCATGATCCATTTGTGTTTCATATTAGGCTTAAGGTGGCCGACACCCAAGAGACCGAGTGGCTGAAAAAATTTGTGGAGGGAGATTTCACACTACTAAAGGCAAAAAAATCTGGTATTGTATTTCATAGATTTTATAGGATTATAGATCTCATAAACAACATAATGAAGCATAAACATAAGGTGATCAGTGTTGCATAGAATTCTGTTATACCAAAATTTGTTCTATGAATCCTAGATGGACTAGAAAGTAGTCACTAATTCCAATTTACTGCCCATGTAGAGGACTCAATTGTCTAATCCCTTAGGGAACGATGAAAATTGAAAATTGTAGAAAAACAGTAGGATTAGAAAAAATACTAGGTTACCTCCTTAAAAATTTATTGTAATGAATAACTAGTCACTGTGTAGGAATAAGTGCATTGTAGATTCTAAATGGGGTCTCAATCAGTAATGTATCATGGTGTCCAGATGAATACCTTTATGTTATATGACATCATTTTTTGGAACCAAAAGATGAAAAACATTCCAAATGAGAAAAATAATATTTTTGGTGATATATGGGTACCAACACTTGGAACAAAATAGAACTGAACTATCTATAACATAGATATGTTTTGGAAAATCCTTATTATTAATCACCCAAGCTATTCGATGTGAAAAAAAAACTATCATCTTCATCACTCAGGTAGATACTATCAATGAGAGTCTGATTCTGACTACACAGGAAAAAAACATTAGAGGCTTGGAGAGGCCTTTGTTATGATGAAGGTGTTGTTTCAAATTGGACAGTGAGGGGAAAATATGGGATTCCCATCCTAGTTGAGTTTCCAAAAAAGAATACCACCTCATCCTATAACCTATCATATGTTTTCTAGGGGAATACAAAGTGAAAACTGGATTCTATTACACATCCAAGATGTGAAAGAGGTGATATTTTATATTTCATAATGCGCTTATACAAAGTTCTTGTCCATGGAAGAATCCTATAGAGATTCGTCACCCACAATATCCCATGCAATATTGTCTTGCAAGATTTGAATGGTTTATTCCAAGATTAAAATCAAAATAGCTCCCTCCACAATGGGTTCTTCTAGATGACTGTATCCTACCCAATGGAATTTTCCATCTATATGAGAGCCCCATTGAAAATAACTGAAAAAAATTTCAATGTGCTAAATAACTATTTTATGGACACTGTTGAAAGATAACAAATGAATAGTATTGAGGAAAATATGTAGTTAATGGAAATGATCCTTCCCGAAGGAGTGTAGCAGAATTTTCAATTTTAAAATACATCCAAGAATACATTTAACTAAATTATCAAAATGTATAATATTGATTATCCTAGATAAAGAGGATAATCTACGTAATCCATGGGTAATAATCCTCGAGTGATACCTAGCATCTATTTAGTCATAATTGTGATGGAATTATAGCATGAGTTGAAAAAGATCACATTGATCTTGGAATGGATAATCCAATAGACACACTATTTTTCATATTCAACAATAATAATTTTGAAACCCTTGAATGAGGTAATTACTTGTTATTAGTGTAAGAAAAATGAAAGATATTGGTGAAGTTGTGCCTAACGTTGTTGGAAAATATAATCCTAGATATAATAAAAGTTGAAATATTTATAGTAAGTCTATCTTGGGAAAATTAAAAGGCGGTAGGAGAGATGGGATCCAACTATTAGAGGCCACTGTCTAATTTTATGAATTGAATAACTCTTCCTTCGAGGGATATAGAGAACAAGGATCAATCATAGAAATTAAAGAGTAGATAATTTTTTTTTGATAATCCTTGATTTCATGTTAATTTGATAAAAAAAATTCCATTGAGTTGTTTTGTAATATTTTTAGATATACACCTTGTCTATAATATTTTAACCCACCACCTTCCTGTTGAGATTACAGATCAATTATAGAGATAAAGGAATTTCACCTTTGATACTCTTGTTTTTAAACAAACCATTCTATTCATTCCCAAAATGTTGGGTAAGAGAGTGTCAAATATGTCATTAAATATATTGGAAGAAAGTTTCTATGTGTAATTATAGATAATTAGTGGCCAAAACTATTCAATAATAAAATAGTGTCTCACATTCAGAATAAGGATATGGGATGTGGCACACAATACTCTTGGTAAATTATCCTCTATAAAAAATTCATAGATAGTTAGATGTGTGTATTATTTTATCATATCTTATGTAGCGATTTAAAAGGTGACTAAGAACCCATCAGGGTTGGGTAAACTATCTAGATTAAGAAAATTCATATCATTTCATTTCTTTCCTTGACCTGGTGTAACACCCAGATGGATATTCATTCTCTCCAAAACCAAATAAGAAAATTTTCCTAAAAAAAGAAATAATTGATGTATTCTCCCAGGTAGCCTCCTCACCTAGGAAAATTTGTCTCAATTAAAAGGTTATAGAAATAGTTGAAAACCTTTGGGAAAAATAAATTAATTTCACCATAGTGGGTATAAGGACCCAACCTTAAACATTTCATAATATTGAATTAAATGAATAATTCACATTGAGGATCTTTTCAAGTTTATATTTCTAGAGAATTAAGTCATTACATTTATATAACAATATGAGTATTACATGTAGACAATTATACCTAGTATCCATTTTTTTATTAAATAAATACTCTTAAAAAAGATTCATGTCTAGTTCTATGTTTTAGACAGCAAGACTTTTCCTTAATCCCATCCTTGACCCTATTCCACCTTATGTCATGTGAAAAACATTTCAAAAATAGGGGATGTGTATAAAAATCTTAGAAAGGGATAAACAAAGAAGGAAAACTGTTAGTTTTTCAAATCAACAAGTAAACCATGAATAATTTAACATAAGTAATAATTTTCACCTCTATGATGTAGTAAATAATCTTCAATTAATAAAAGGCCACTACTTACCCTTTTATAACAAAAATATTTCCATAAAACCCATATAATGAACACATAACATATAAAGGTAAGTTGGGATAAACACATACTTTAATGGAATAACTATACGGCCGACTTCCACACATATCACTAATTCTAATATCCATATGACCGACTTCCATACCCAATGAATTAGAGGTCATAATGTAACCACCCATCCTGGTTTATCCCGACACCACCCATCATTGGAATATCACGTAACCACCATCAAATATCCAAATACCATTATAAAATCATAACAAATAAAAAAATATAAAGGAAATAAAAAATTTCCCCATTTTAATAAAAATATATCACTTAAATATATTGAAATAACAAATCCATTATCAAAACCATTTTAAATACCAAAATACATAAAAGAGTATATGGTATTTTTTTTACATAAGAAAAACATTACGTCTTGTTAAGGAATCCAAAAAATAAATAATACTCGCGGAAGTAGAAAGATCATTGTCACCGCTTACGTTACAAGAAAAATTCCTTTTTTTTCATTTAGTAAAATGCATAATAGAAAAATATTCCCTTTGAAAAGTCAAGGGTGTTTATACAGCGTATAAAAGAAAGTCGTGTATTAAAACAAAATATGCATCAATGAAAGGAGATTGAGACGAAGTCCCTTACCTTGTGTCCAACTTGACCCGTTCGTTCTTTAATATCAAGAATAATAAACTAAAGTTAATTTATACTTGATTAAGAACAATTTTCAAATTTATTATTCCTTTTATATCACTTATGACCATGTTATAAACATTATGTAATAATTCATGTTAACAATGTTCATTTTGTCGATATTTGGTACTTGAGTCACAAATGAACACCAGATAGTTACATGTTGTTCATTGGTCAAAATTTCATTATATAAAGAATTATATTCAGGATTTAGATATCATATATATCATATATATCCAGTATATACATGTATTTATAATTAGTACATAACATTTAGAGGTATGAAATGAAATGCACCGTTCATGGAGACGGTAAGCCGTACGTACGCATGAACGCTACTTCCATTTCTATTTCGTATTTTAATGAAATGAAAATATTATGATACATAGGTATATTATAATTCCAGTATAATATCATATCTAATACCATTAACTATATACTTTATATGTCCCATGTATGGTATGAATGATCCATATAACTTTGAGGGGGTGGTAGTCCGCACTTCCTCAAAAGAAATTATCGCGTTTACCTATAATGGAAACTATAATGGTATGATATTAAATAAAAATACATAAGCATAAAGAAAGAATAAAAATAATATATACCATATATAAATACATTTCCTTATTAATGGCCACCATGATAGGCGGTAGGAGATAATCGAACAATCATCGTTTCGTGAGGCGTTAGTTTTCCATCCACAGAAACAGTACGTTCTTCACCCATTAGATAGAGGTGTGTGTAAGTGTAGTTTGAATACCTATCTAAACAACATCCTAGAATATTTATGATATTGTTTATATTATAAAAAAAGGAATAAAAAGAGATTAATTTTTGGATAGGTAAAATAAAATAAAAGAAGTTAAGAGAAATTGTTACCTTTAATTTGTGTACCTCCCTTTGGTTTAAACCAAATTTGTTTTTTGAATTGCCTTCGGCCTAAGGTAAGGATTCTAGGTGGAAGTGAGGGATGTAGGGAGCTTAAATGGGCAGAGTTTGGACAAGCCAAAAGGCTTGAGAGGTGCTAGGAGTTGGTTAGAAATTTTCTCCTTTTATAAGGGGGGGATGGGCTCTTTAGGAAAGTGTGAAAATATTATTTTATTATATAATGATATTTGGTTTCTAAAGGACCAAAAATCATTAAAGTTGAATATAAGATGACTCATAGTCTAAATAATATCATACAATGGGAATTAGATAGGGTTTGGATAATATTTTAATCATTATAATCTTATTTATTTAAATCATTTATTAAAGAGGTAAATACTGCATCATTATTGTGTCATAAATAATTTAATTTATTAGATGAATAAAAAATTAAAAAAATACCTTGATATAGGAAATAGTTTTATCATTATAAATATTATATATAGTTGAAAATATGACTTATATAACCCCACATAAAAATTGATTTACTAAAAGATTTTGGTTTATGTCATTTCTGTCTTTACATTATGTTAATTAATCTAAAGTGTCATTATCACTCCCAAGTGGATCAATGGGTTCCTAAAATAAACCCAAAGATGTACATGGTCGCAAATGACTCAACCAATAAGGTTTGTACATGTGTTAAAGTAATTTGGAATTATTATAATATTCTTTTTACCTTGAATTACACTTTTTACCTTTAACCGCGGTAAATAAAAGTCAAAAGTTACTATTCACCAATTTTTTTCATCTTATTGAACCAAATTTTACTTAATAATGACAAAAATGTATGTTTTATTTTTGAAATTAAATTCAAATAAGTGGTAAAATTTCATTTAATTGAAGATATCAGTTTTTTAACTACTACTAAGTGGTTTCACTATTCATCAAAAATTTAAGTTTTTTAGAAAAATACCAAAAATTAAGCATAATCTTTATTTGATATTATGAATTGAAAAATGATGTTTATTTTTCAAAATTAATAACATAGAAGTTTAATTAATTAATTTAAAATTAATTCTTGTTGTTAAAACAAAAAGCGTGTTTTTAAGAAACAATAACTATCAAAAGATTGACACGTGTTTATGTCCAATTTCAATTTGAAATTAATTCCAATGACCAAAATTGGATTAAATGGTAAAAATATATTCTAATTACACTTGAAAACCAATTAAAAAGATAATATAAGCATATAAATAAATTAGATTAAAACACAATTTTAAATTAAAATACAATACTTTTCACTATTTGTTAAAAATGAACTTTATCAGAAAAATTCCAAAAATTTACACAAAGTAAATTTTGATATCCCCATTATAAAGAAGGATTTTATTTGGTCAAATATAATGTATTAAAGAGGGCAAAAATATATTTAAATAGAATTTTCCATTAAAAGGATGTAAATTGACCTTTTAATGTAAATTATGCTTAAAATTAGATTCATTCACATTTTAAGCCTCTAATTTTTTTAGGATAAATGTAAATAAATTTAACAAACCTGTATAATAATATTGTAGTTAGTTTTTTTCATTCTAACCAATACACGGACTAGGAGTTAAATACCATTTAAAATAATAATATTATATTATTAGTGTGCAGCGTAAGATTTCAAAGATACCCGTTGTTGCATATCAGGTACGCTATAGAATATAGCAACCATTTTAAAGTAAAATTAATATTTAATTAAAAAATATTAATAAATATGAAAATCTCTTATTCTTCATTTACCTGGGATGTTACATCCTTCCCCATTTTGGAAATTGCGTCCTCACAATTTTTATTCACCTATCAAAATAAGTTGGGGTATTTATCTCTCATAGCATTTTCATATTCCCACGTTACCTCTTCAACCATATGGATTTTCCAAAAATCATTTACCTGGTGAATTAACTTATTCCACAACACTTTCTCTCTATGGTCAAGAATCTGGACTGGTTGTTCTTCATAAGAGATATTCTTTTCCAACTGAACAACCTCTGGACTCAAAACATGAGTTGGATCTGTTATATACTTTCTCAACATCAAAACATGAAAAAAATTGTGTACCTGGGATAAACATGTAGGTAAAGACACTCTCTACATAACTGATCCATCTTTCTCCAGGATTTCATAAGGTCCAATGAACCCCAGACTCAACTTTCCCTTCTTACACTAATGCATCACACTTTTCCATGAAAAAATTTGAGAAAGACATGATCACCTACCTAAAAAGAAATATCCTTCCTTAGGTTATATTCATTACTTTTGTATCGGTTTTGAGATGTTTTCATGTGCTTCTGAATCACCTGAACTTTATCTGCCATCTCTTATACCAATTCTGGTCCCATCATCTTCCTTTCACCTACTTCATCCCAAAAATCTATAGTTCGACAACACTTTCTATATAATGTCTCAAATGGAGCCATCTATATACTATAATGAAAATTGTTATTATAAGAAAATTCAACCAATGAAATATGGTAGTCCCACCTTCCCTCGTAATCTAGTGAACAAGCACATAGCCTATCCTCCACGGTCTAAATTGTTCATTCTGACTCCCCATCTGATTGAGGATGAAAAGCTGTACTAAAATTTAATTTAGTACCCAACGACTTCTGAAGGCCTTTCCAAAAGTTATAAGTAAACCTGGGATCACGATCATATACAATGGAGAGAGGAACTCCATGCAACCTAACTATCTCTTTATCATACAATCAAGCAAGTTGATCTAGAGACAATGTATCTCAAATAGGATGAAAATGAGAAGATTTAGTCAATCGATCAATAATAACCCAAATTGCATTATTACCTCGAGATTTATTTGGAAATCCCACAATGAAGTCCATGGATATGTTTTCCCATTCCCACTCTGGCACTAATAAAGGCTGAAGTGTCCCTTTTGGTAACTGCCACTCTACTTTAACCTACTGACAAGTCAAACACTTAACATTAAAATCAGAGATATCTCTTTTCATTACATCCCACCAGTAATACTCTCGAAGATCTATGTACATCTTAGTACTACCCGGATGAATGGAAAACAGAGAACTATGAGCTTCACACAACAACTAATTATTAAACTGTGAATCACAAGGCACACATAATATCTTCCCAAACCTCAAAACACAATCATTATCAACATTAATATCAGGAAACTTACCCTTCTGTACCAACTCTACCCTTTTCTACAACTAATTATCTTCTTATTCTGCATGATTTTTTCTGTCAGATAGAGATGATTTCACTGACACCTGAAACAAAATAGAAGAATTTCCTGCACCAACAATTTCTATTCCAAATTTCATCAAATAAAAACCAAAGTATCTCGTTCCAAAAGTAGCATGGTTAATGAGAAATTAATTTTTCAACTCAAAGCATCAGCCACTTTATTTTCTTATCCCAGATGGTAATGGATCATGCAATGATAATCCTTGATTAATTCCAGCCATCTCCTCTATCTCATGTTCAATTCTTTATGAGTGAATATATACTTTAAACTTTTGTGGTTAGTATATATTTCACATTTTACTCCATACAAATGATGCCTCAAAATTTTTAAAGAAAAAAAAGAGAAGCTAATTCCAAATCATATGTCAGGTAATTTAACTCATGTGGTTTAAACTGACGTGAAGCATAAGCAATTACCTAATCATTCTGCAATAGGACACAACCAAGTACATTCAACGAAGCATCAATATAGATAAAAAACTTACCATTTCTGGATGGGAGTGAAAAAACTGGAGCATTCACCAATCTTCTTTTCAATTCGTGAAAACAAGCATCACATTTTTTTCCAAATGAACTTAACCCATTTTCGAGTTAACTTAGTCATTGGACTAGATAACCATGAAATAGTTTAAACAAACATTGTGTAATAACCTAAAAAACCAAGAAAACTACGAATCTCGGTTATATTTGTGGGTCTTGTCCATTCTTCAACAACTTTTGTTTTAACAGGATCAACAGTTATTCTATTTTTTTGAAACAATGTGACCAAGGAAAGAAATTTGTTATAACCAAAACTCACACTTGCTGAATTTCCCAAACAATTTCTTTTTATTTAAGGTTTGCAAGACAACCCTTAAATGACTTTCAAGTTCCTCTTTGATTTTTGTATAAACAAAAATATCATCAATGAACAGAACCACAAACTTATCCATGAAATGACAAAAAATTATATTCATAAGATACATGAATACAGTAGGAGCATTGGATAACGCAAAAGGAAAAACTACAAATTCATAATTGCAATATCTAGTATGAAATGAGGTCTTCATAATGTCTGTGTTCTTCACTTTCAACTGATGGTACCTCGATCTCAATTTAATCGTTGAAATGTACTAAGCTCCCTGGAGCTGATCAAACAAATCATCGATATGTGGAAAAGGATACTTATTCTAAACAGTGATGTTATTCAATGCTCTATAATCAATACAAAGTCTCATTGAACCATATTTATTTTTAACAAAAAATACAAGATCACCCCATGGTGATGTGCTAGGTTGAATGATACATTTATTTAATAACTCCTACAATTTCTTCTTTAACTCTAAAAGTTCAATTTGAGCCATTTGATAAGGGGGTTTTGAAATTGGTTTAACATCAGGAAATAAGGCAACAGTAAATTCAACTTTTTGATTAGGTATAATACCAAGAAACTCATCAGAAAAAACACCAAGATACTCATTTACCACTATCACATCATTTATCTGGACATTTACTTTATTTTCAACAATATGTGCAAGGTAACATTCATTTCCATATTTTACTAGTTTCTCAGCTTCCTGATATGTTATCAAAATAAAGGGTTCATTCTTGTACACAAAATGTAAATCATTATGAAATGAAACCTATTTAGCTCTGTAGTCAATCTTAGCATGACAAACAGATAGCCAATACATGCCCAAAATAACATCAAACCCTACTAGAGTCAAAACAATAAGAATTGCAGGAAGATTCTTCCCGCACACAAGGACAAGACAATTCTTATGTCTTCTTTTTGTCTCAACATTTCCTCTAGGTGTTTTTACCATTAGTTCTGTATTCATAACTTGAGATGGAATTCCCAATTTATTAGAAAACTTATCAGAAATGAAAGTGTGTGTAGACCCTGAATCAAAAAATAGATTGGCATAATCTGAACAAACAAACAGTGTACCTGATACTACTTAGTTTGATGGCCCCACATCTACTGAAGTAGTTGCAAAGGATTTAACCACCCCTTTATACTTGTAGTCTGGATGCTTTCCCTTATTTGAGTTCTTATCTGGGCACTCATTTTCATAATGAACCATTTCATTACACATAAAACATCTTACTGATGACTTTTGATTGCCTACTTGATCATCTTCCTCACAGTTACGAGCAATATGACCAAACTTACTACACTATAAACACTTTCTAGACTTTGATAAACATTCTCCAGGATGCTTTTTACCACACTTCTCACAAGTTGGATATTTAATATTCTTACCTCCAGGATTCTATGATGAATTCATTCCCTTTTCCTGCCAACTAGACCTGTTATTCTGTTGTTTGTCAATGAACACCTGATCATCAACAAACTCCATTTCCACCTTCTCCACACAACGAACAAGTTTTTATAACTTTTGAACTCACGAGAGGATAATGCTCTTCGATATCGTGGCTTCAGTCTTGAGTAAAATTGATTTATCTTACTATCAATATCTCAGATGAAATTTGGAGCATACCTTGCTAGTTGAGTGAACTTTGCTTCATAAGCAGCCCTTGAGTCATCCCCCTAACTTAGTTATAGGAATTTTTTTCCATCATAAGATGAACCACATAAGTAAAATATTTCTCAAGAAACATACCTTTGAATTCATCCTAATCAAGATCATCAATCTCCTCACTATCCTTGATATTTTTCACCGTTTACCACCACTAATCATCTCCACCTTCAAAACGGTAAACAGTGAGACTAAACTTTTGATGTTATGAACACCCCATGACATGAAATATCTTATCCAATGCATTAATCCACCCTTCAGCTAGCATAGGGTCAAATGACCCTCTGAATGATGGGGGATGTTGCCTCACGAAATTCTCCACTACTGACATGTTCCTCTATGGTTGATTTGGTTGATCTCGTGCATGGATAACACCACTATTTATAGCCTGAGTCAACTGTGCCATCACTACAACAAACTGTTCAGTCCCATTTCCGACCATCTCTTGTTGTTGATTTGGAAGGTTGTCTTCCTCATGATGTATTCCCAACATAGCTGCCCTATTTTCTCTGCGGAAAACTATTCTGAACACAGAAATATCTTAGGCGAAGCAACATGGTAATCTGTAAATCCTATATCATTTCAATATACCAATAAATTAATTTATGGACATCTATTTAACAATACACTTACTCCTAAAGTTGTCTAAACCGACCTCTGATACCAACTATAAGGACCCAACCTTAAACATTACATAATATTGAATTAAATGAATAATTCACTTTGAGGATCTTTTCATGTTTAGAGTTTTAGATAATTAGGTCATTAAATTTACATAACAACATGAACATTACATGTAGACAATTCTACCATGTATCCATTTTTTTCGTAAAATAAAAACTATATAAAAAAGAGTCATGCCTAGTTCCATGTTTTAGACAACAAGACTTTTCCTTGATCCCATCCTTGACCCTATTCCACATTATGTCCTTTTAAAAACATTTTAAAAACCTGGATGAGTATAAAAATCTCAGTAAGGGATACACAAAGAAGGAAAACTGTTAGTTTTTCAAAACAACAAGTAAACCATAAATACTTTAACATATGTAATATTATTCACCTTTATGAAGTCGTAAATACTCTTCACTGAATAAAATACCCCTACATACCCTTTTGTAACCAAAATATTATCATAAAACTCATATAACGAACACATACCATATAATGATAACTAGGGACATACACATAATTAAATGGAATAACCATACAATCAACTTCCACACATATCACTAATTGGAATAGCCATACGGCCAACTTCCATACCCAATGAATTGGAGGTTATAACTTAACCACCCATCCTAGTTTATCACGGAACCACCCATAATTTGGTTTATCACATAACCACCCGTCAAATGTCCATGTACCATTATATAATCAAAACACATAAAAAATATAAAGGAAAGAAAAAAATTCCACATTTCAATCAAAATATATCACTTAAATATATTAACATAAAAAATCCATTATCAAAACCATTTTCTATACCAAAATACATAAAAGAGTATATGGTATTTATTTGATTTAAGAAAAACATTACGTCTTATTAAGGAATCCAAAGAAAAAATAATACTCACAGCAGTAGAAAATTCGTTGTCACTGCTTACTTTAACAGAAACATTACTTTTTGTCGTTTAATAAAAAACCACATCGAAAAATGTTCCCTTTGAAAATTAAAGGGTTTTTATAATGCGTATAAAATAAATTCATGTATTAAAAAAATACGCCTCAATGAAAGGATATTGAGATGAAGTCCCTTACCTTGTGTCCGACTTGACCCGTTCGTTATTTAATATACGGAATAATAAACTAAAGTTAATTTCAACTTGCTTAAGAACACTTTTCAAGTTTATTATTCCTTTTATATCACTTATTACAATATTATAAACATTATGCAATCATTCAATTTAATAATGTTCGTTTTGTCGATATTTGGTACTTGAGTCACAAATGAACACCATATAGTTACAAGTTGTTCATTGGTCAAAATTTCATTATATCCAGAATGATATATATAATTTAGATATCATACATATCATATATATCAATAATATACATTTATTTATAATTAGTACATAATATTTGGAGGTAAGAAATGAAATGCACCGTTCATGGAGTCGGTAAGCCGTACGTACACATGAACGCTACTTCCATTTCTATTTACTATTTTAATGGAATTAAAACATAATGATACATAGTTATATTATTTTTCCAGTATAATATCATATATAATACCATTAACTCTATCCTTTATACATCCCACGTATGGCATGAACAGGTTATATCACTTTGTGGGGGCGGTAGTCTGCAATCCTCAAATGAAATTATCGTGTTTACCAATAATAGAAACCATAAATGTATTCTATAAAAGAAAAAGACAGAAGAATAAAGAAAAAAACATAATATATATCACATATAAATATAAATCCATCTTAATGTCCACCATGATAGACAGTAAGAGATAATCGAACAATCATCGTTTCGTGAGGCGTTAGTTTTCCATCCACAGAAACAGTATGTTCTTAACCCATTAGATGGTGGTGTGTGTAAGTGTAGTTATAATCCTTATCATAACAACATACTAGTATATTTAGGATAATTATTTTGTTATAAAAGAATGTAATAAAAATATTTTAGGGTTTGGAGAAGTAAAATTAAAGAAAAGTAGTTAAGAGTAACTGTTACCTTTAATTTGGGTAAGTCCCTATGGTTTGAACCAAAATGGTTCATTGAAGTTCCTTCTACCTAAGGTAAGTCTTCTAAGTTGAAGAGATGTATGTAGGGAGATTAATTGGTCATAGGTTGGATGATAAAAAAGGCTTGAGAGTTGTGAGGAATTGGTTAGAAATGGTCTCCTTTTATAAGGGGGAGGGGCTCTTTAGGAAAGTGTGAAAATATTATTTTATTATATAATGATATTAGGTTTCTAAAGGTCCAAATATAAATAAAGTCTAATATAATATTACTCATAGTATAAATAATATCATCCAATGGTAATTGGAAAGGTTTTGGATAATATTTTAATCATTATAATCTTATTTATTTAAATCATTTAATAATGAGGTAAATACTAAATCATTATTGTTTCATAAATAATTTAATTTATTCTAAGTATAAAAATTAGAACAAAATACCATGATGTATTAAATATTTTGATCTTTATAAAGACTATTTATAGTCGAAAATATGACTTATATAACCCCATATATTAATTGATTTACTAAAATATTTTGGTTTATGCCATTTTTGTCTTTACTTTAAGTTAAATAATCTAAAGTGTCATTATCACTACCAAGTGGATCAATGGGGTCCCAAAATCGACCCATAGATGCCCATAGTCGTAAATGACTCAACCAATAAGGTTTGAACAAGTTTTAAGGTAATTTGGAATTATTATAATATTCTTTTTACCTTGAATTACCCTATTTACCATTAACCGCAGTAAATAAAAGTCAAAAGTCACTATTCACCAAAAATTATTTTCATCTTATCGAACCAAATTTGTTTACTAATAACAACCATGTATGTCGTATTTTCTAAAATCAATTCATAGAAGTGGTAAAATTTTATTTATATGAAAAATTTTGTTTTTTAACTACTACAAAGTTGTTTCACTATTCATAAAAAAATTTGATGTTTTTTCAGAAAAATAACAAAAATTCAGCCGAAGAATTATTTGATATTTTGAATTCAAAAATGATGTCTAATTTTCAAATTAAAAGCATAAAAGTGGAATTAAATGATTTAAAATTAATGTCCATTGTTAAAACAAATATTGTGTTTTTAAGAAACAATAACTATCAATAGATTGGCACTTGTTTATGTCCAATTTCAAAGTGAAATTAATTCAAATGACCAAAATTGGATTAATTGGTAAAAATATATTCTAATTAAACATTAAAACCAATTAGAAATATAATCTAACCATATAAATAAATTATATTAAAACACAGTTTTGAATTAAAATACAATAATTTTCACTATTTGTTAAAAAATGAACTTTATCAGAAAAATTCAAAAAATTTACCCAAAGTAAATTTTGATAACCCCATTCTAAACAAGGATATTATTTGGTCAAATAGAAAATATTAATGTGACCAAAACTATTTAAAGAGGGTTCACCGGTAAAAGGTGGCAAATCAACCTTTTAATATAAATTATGCTTAAAATTATATTCATTCACATTTTAAGCCTATAAATTTTATTGGATAAATGTAAATACATTTAACAAATATGCATAATCATATTGTAGTTAGTTCTGTTGATTAAAACCAGTACAACTAGTAGTAGTTAACTACCATTTAAAATAATAATATTATATTATTAGTGTGCAGTGTAAGATTTCAAAGAAACCTGTTGTTGCGTATCAGGTACGCTATCAAACATAGAGACCCTTTTAAAGTAAAAATAGTATTTAATTCTGAAATATTAATAAATATAAAAATCTCTTATTATTCATTTTCCTGGTATGTTACATCCTTCACCCTTTTAGAAATTGCCTCCTCACAATTTTTATTCACCTATCAAAATATGTGGGGGTATTTATCCCTCATAGCATTTTCAGATTCCCACATTGCCTCTTTAACCATATGGGTTTTTCACAAAACCTTTACCTGGTAAATTAACTTATTCCACAACACTTTCTCTCTATAGTCAAGAAACTAGATTGATTGTTCTTCATAAGAGAGATTCTCTTCCAACTGAACTACCTCTGGAGTCAAAACATGAGATGGATCTGGCATATACTTTCTCAACATCAAAACATGAAAAACATTGTGTACCTGGGATAAAGTTGGAGGTAAATACACTCTTCACTCAACTGATACAACTTTCTCTAGGATTTCATAAGGTCCCATGAACCTCAGAATCAACTTTCCCTTCTTACCTAAACGCATCACACTTTTCCATGGAGAAACTTTGATAAAGACATGATCACCTACCTCAAAAGAAAGATCCTTCCTCTGGTTATCTACATAACTTTTCTGTATACTATAAGGTGTTCTCATGTGCTTCTGAATAAAATGAACTTTCTCTACCATCTCTTCTACCAATTCTGGTCCCATATGTTTCCTTTCACCTACTTCATCCCAAAAATATGAAGTTTGACAATGCTTTCCATATAATGCCTCAAATGGAGCCATCTGTATAATGGAATGAAAACTGTTATTGTAAGAAAATTAAACCAAATAAATATGTTGTTCCCAACATCCCAGGTAATCTTGGGAACAAGCACGTTGCATATCATCCAAGGTCTAAGTTGTTCGTTCTGACTGTCTATCTGATTGAGGATGAAAAGCTGTACCAAAATTTAATTTAGTACCCAATGACTTCTGAAGGCCTTTCCAAAACTCAGAAGTAAACCTGGGATCACGATCAGATACAATGGAGAGGGAAACATCATGGAACCTGACTATCTCTTTTACATACAACTGAGCAAGTTGATCTAGGGACAATGTATCTCGAATAGGTATAAAATGAGCATATTTAGTCAATCGATGAACAATAACCAAATTTTCATTATTACCTCGAGATGTCTTCGGTAATCCCACAATGAATTCCATGGATATATTTTTCCATTTCCACTCTGGCATTGGAAAAGGATGAATCATCCCTCTCGGTAACTGCCACTCTTCTTTAACCTACTGACAAGTCAAACAATTCACAATAAAATCAGCAATATCTTTTTTCATTCCATCCCACTAGTAATACTCCCGAAGATCTCTGTACATCTTAGTACTACTAGGATGAACAGAAAATGGAGAAATATGTGCTTCACATAACAACTCATTCATCAACTGTGAATCACAAGGAACACATAATATCATCCCAAACCTTAAAACACAATCATTATCAACGTTAAAATCAGGAAACTTATCCTTCTGAACCAACTCTACATTTTTCTGCAACTCACTGTCTTCTTTCTGCACTTGCTTTATTCTATCTAATAGAGATGATTTTACTGACACCTGAAAAAAAAATAGAATAATTTCTTGCACCAACAATTTCTATGCCAAATATCATCAAATCAAAAACCATAGGATCTCGTTCCAAAGATAGCAAGGTTAATGAGACATTACTTTTTCGACTCAAAGCATCTGCCACTTTATTTTCTTTTCCTAGATGGTAATGGATCTTACAATCATAATCCTTGATTAATTCCAGCCATCTCTTATGTCTCAGGTTCAATTATTTTTGAGTGAATATATAAATTATACTTTTTTGGTCAGTATATATGTCACATTTTACTCGATTCAAATGAAGCCTCCAAATTTATAAAGAAAAACAAAAGTAGATAATTCCAAATCATGTGTAGGGTAATTTAACTCATGTAGCTTCAACTAACGTGAATCATACGCAATTACCTGATCACTCTTCATTAGGAAACAACCAATTCCTTTCAAAAAATCATCATTATAGATAAAAAACTCACCATTTTTGGATGGTAGTGAAAAAACTGAAGCATTCACCAATCTTCTTTTCAATTCCTAAAAACAATCATCACATTTTTTTCAAAATGAACTTAACCCAATTTCGAGTTAACATAGTCACTGGACTTGATAACCATGAAAATGTTTCAACAAACCTTCTGTAATAACATACCAAACCAAGAAAACTATGAATCTTAGTTATATTTTTGGGTCTTGGCCATTCTTCAAAAACTTTTGTTTTAGAAGGATCAACAATTGTGCCATTTTTTTGAAACAATATGACCAGGGAAAAGAATTTGTTAGAACCAAAACTCAAACTTTCTGAATTTCCCAAACGAATTCTTTTCTGTTAATATTTTCAAAAAAACCCTTAAATGACTTTCATGTTCCTCATTAATTTTGGAATAAACCAAAATATCATCAATGAACACAACCACAAACTTATCCAAGAACTCACAAAAACTTCTATTCATAAGATCCATGAATACAACAGGTGAATTGGTTAACCCCAAAAGGTATAACTACAAATTCCTAATGGCCATATCTAGTACAGAACGTGGTCTTCGCAATTTCTACTTCATTCACTTTCAACTGATGGTACTCTGATCTCAAGTCAATCTTCGAAAAATACTGAGCTCCCTAGAGCTGATCAAAAAAATCATCGATATGAGGCGAAGAATACTTTTTCTTAAAAGTGATGTTATTCAATGCTCTATAATCAATGAAAAGTATCATTGAACCGTATTTATTTTTAACAAAAAATACAAGAGCACCCCATGGTGATGTGCTAGGTTGAATGAAACCATTATCTAATAACTCCTGTAATTGCTTCTTTAACTCTAAAAGTTAAATTTGCGCCTTTCGATAAGGGTGTTTTGAAATTGGATTAGCATCAGGAACTAAGTCAATAGTAAATTCAACTTCTCAATCTGGTATAATACCAGGAAACTCATCATAAAAAACATTAAGATAATCCTTTACCACTGGCACATCATTAATCTGAATAGTTCCTTTATTTTCAACAATATGTGCAAGGTAACATTCATTTCAATCATTTACTAGTTTCCAACTTCTTGATATGTTATTAAATGAAAGGGTTAATTATTGTACACAAACTATAAATCTTTCTGAAATGAAACCTCTTTAGATCTGTAGTCAATCTTAGCATGATAAACAGACTGCCAATCCATGCCCAAAATAATATCAAAATCTACTAGAGTCAAAATAGTAAGGTTTTCAGGTATATTCTTCCCGCACACAATGACATGAAGGTTATTATGTTTTGTTTTTGTCTCAAAATTTCCTCTAGGTGTTTTTACCATAAGTTCCATATTCATATCTTGAGATGGAATTCCCAATTTATTAGAAAACCTCTCAGAAATGAAAGTGTGTAGACCCTGAATCAAACAACACATTGGCATAATCTGAAAAAAAAAACAGTGTACCTAATACTATATCATGTGATGGCCCAAAATCTACTAAAGTAGTTGCAAAGGATGTCACCACCCATTTCTTCTTGTAGTCTGGATTATTTCCCTCAGTTGAGTTCTTCACTGGATAATCATTTCCATAATGACCCATTTCATTACACTTAAAACATCTTACCAATGGCTTTTCATTGCCTGCTTGATCATCTTCTATACAGTTACGAGCAATATGACCTGACTTACCACACTAGAATCCCTTTCCAGACATTGATAAACATTATCCATGATGCTTTTTACCACACTTCTCACAAGTTGGATATTTAATTTTCTTACCTATTGGATTCTTTGATGAATTCATTCCCTTTTCCTGCCAACTAGACCTCTTAATCTATTATTTGTCAAGAAACACCTAATCATCGGAAAACTTCATTTCCACCTTCTCCATACATCGAACAAGTTTTTCAAAACTTTTGAACTCACGAGAGGCTAATGGTCTTCGATATCCTGGCTTCAGTCCTGATTAAAATTGATTTATCTTACTATCAAGATCTCAGATAAAATTTGGAGCATGCCTTGCCATTCGATTAAACTTTGCATCATAAGTAGCCATTGAGTCATCCTCCTGCCTTAGTTCTAGGATTTTTTTATTTCCTATGATGAACCACCTTAGGAAAATATTTCTCAAGAAACATACCTTTGAATTCATCCTAATCAAGATCATCAATCTCCTCACCATCCCAGATATTTTTCACCATCGACCACCACTAATCAGCTTCACCTTCAAAATAGTAAACAACGAGACTAACCTTTTGATGTTCTGAACACCCCATGACATCAAATATCTTCTATAGTGATTTAGTACAGACTTCATCTAGCACAGGGTCAGAAGATCCTCTGAATGATGGGGGATGTTGCCTCATGAAATGATTCACTACTAACGTGTTCCTCAGCAGTAGATTTGGTTGATCTTGTGCATGGATACCACCACCATTTATAGCCTGATCCAACAGTGCCATCACTGTAACAAACTATTCAGTTCTAATTCCGACCATCTCTGTATGCTGATTTGGAAGGTTGTCTTCCTCTTGATGTAGTCCCAACATAGCTTCCCTGTTTCCTCTACAGAAAACCATTCTAAACACATAAATATCTTAGGCAAAGCAACATGGTAATCTGTAAATTCTATATCATTTCAATATTACCATAAATTAATTTATGGACATTTATTTAACAATACCCTAACTCCTAATGTTGTCTAAACCGACATCTAATACCAACTATAAGGACTCAGACTCAAAATATTAAATAATATTGAGTTAAATGAATAATTCACAATGAGGATATTTTAAGATTTAGAGTTTTTGATAATTAGGTCATTACATTTACATAACAATATGAATATTGAATGTAGACAATTCTACCCACTATCCATTTTTTTCATAAAATAAAAACTCTTAAAAAATGATTCATGTATAGTTCGTTGTTTTAGACAACAAGACTTTTCCTTGATTTCATCCTTGACCCTATTCCACCTTATGTCCTGTGAAAAACATTTCCAAAACATGGGATGAGTATAAAAAGCTCAGTAAGGGATACACAAAGAAGGAAAACTATTAGTTTTTCAAAACAACAAGTAAACCCTGAATACATTAACATAAGTAATAATTTTCACCTTTATGAAGTAGTAAATACTCTTAAATGAATAAAAGATCCCGATTTACCCTTTTGTAACCAAAATATTACCATAAAACCCATTTAAAGAACACATAACATATAAAGGTTACTTGGGACATACACATACTTAAACGGAATAACCATACGGGCGAATTCTAGACATATCACTAATTGGAATAGCCATACAACTGACTTCCATACCGAATGCATTGGAGGTTATAACGTAACCACCCATCCTGGTTTATCACGGCACCACCCTTCATTTGGTTTATCACATAACCACCCATCAAATTTCCATGTACCATTATAAAATCATAACACATAAAAAATATAAAGGAAAGAAAACATCTCTACATTTCCATCCCAATATATCGCTAAATATATTGACATATCAAATCAATTATCAAAACCATTTCCAATACCAAAATACATAAAAGGGTATATGGTATTTATTTTACTTAAGAAAAAAATTAGAGCTTGTTAAAGAAGCCAAAGAACAAATAATACTCATGGTAGCAGAAAGGTCGTTGTCACCGCTTATGTTAAAAGAAACATTCCTTTTTTTCGTTTAGTAAAACACTTCATAGAAAAAGGTTCCCTTTGATAATTAAAGGGTATTTATACAGAATATAAAATAAATTCATGTATTAAAACAAAATATGCCTCAATGGAAGGAGATTGAGATGAATTCCCTTACCTTGTGTCCGACTTGACCCGTTCGTTCTTTAATATCCTGAATAATAAACTAAAGTTAATTTATAATTTCTTAAGAACATTGTTCAAGTTTATTATTCCTTTTATATTACTTATTACCATGTTATAAACATTATGTAATCATTCAAGTTAATAATGTTCATTTTGTCGATATTTGGTACTTCAGTCACAAATGAACACCATATAGTTAAAATTTGTTCATTGGTCAAAATTTCATTATATCCAGAAATATATTAATGATTTAGATATCATATATATCATATATATCTAGTATATACATGTTTTTATAATTAGTACATAACATTTGTAGTTATGAAATAAAATGAACCGTTCATGGAGATGGTAAGCAGAAAGTACGCAGGAACGCTGCATCCATTTCTATTTCTTATTTTAATGAAATTAAAACAAAATGATAAATTGGTATATTATAATTCTAGTATAATATCATATAAAATACCATTAACTCTATCATTTATATGTCCGACGTATGGAATGAACGAGTCATATCACTTTGAGCGGGAGGTAGTCCGCACTTCCTCAAATGAAATTATCATGTTTACCTATAATGGAAACCACAAAGTTATTCTATTAAAGAAAAATACAGAAGCATAAAGAAAACATAAACATAATATATATCATATATAAATATAGTTCCATATTAATGGTCACCATGATAGGCGGTATGAGATAATCGAACAATCATCGTTTCGTGAGGCGTTAGTTTTCCATCCATAGAAACAGTATGTTCTTCATCCATTAGATGGAGGTGTGTGTAAGTGTAGTTCAAATACTTACCATAACAACATCTTAGTATATTGAGTATACTTTTTTAATTATATAATAATTTAATAAAAAGAGTTAAGGGTTTTGAGAAGTAAAATAAAAGAAATGAAGTAAAGAGAAACTGTTACCTTTAATTTGGGTAACTCCCATTGATTTGAACCAAAATGGTTTTGTTGATGTGCCTTCTGCCTAAGGTAAGGATTCTATGTAGAAGAGAGGGATGTAGGGATCTTAATTGGTCAGAGGTCAGATGATCCAAAAGGCTTGAGAGGTGTGAGTAATTGGTTAGAAATGGTCTCCTTTTATATAGGGGAGGGGCTCTTTAGGAATGTGTGAAAATAATATTTTATTATATTATGATATTCGGTTTCTAATGGTCAAAAATCTTTAAAGTAGAATATAAGATGACTCATAGTCTAAATAATATCATCCAATGGGAATTGGACAGGTTTTGGATATTTTTTTAATCACTATAATCTTATTTATTTAAATCATTTATTAATGAGGTAAATATTGCCTCATTATTGTGTCATAAATAATTTAACTTATTCAATGTCTAAAAATTATAAAAAAATACCATGATGTATTAAATATTTTTCTCTTTATAAAGAATATTTATAGTAAAAAAATATTACTTATATTACCCATGTAAAAATTTATTTACTAAAAGATATTGTTTTATGTCATTTTTGTCATTACTTTAAGCTAATTAATCTAAAATGTCTTTATCACTCCCTAGTGGATCAATGGGGTCCCAAAATCGACCCAAAGATGCCCATGGTCGAAAATGACTCAACGAATTATGTTTGGACATGTTTTAAGATAATTAGGAATTATTATAATATTCTTTTTTACATTGAATTACCCTATTTACCTTTAAACGCAGTAAATAATAGTCAAAAGTTACTATTCAACAAAAATTATTTTCATCTTAGTAAACCAAATTTTACTTACTAATAAAAAACATGTATGTTGGATTTTTGAAATTCATTTTACATAAGTGATAAAATTTAATTTAAATGATAAATTCAGTTTTTTAACTACTACTAAGTGGTTTCACTATTCAACAAAAATTGATGTTTTTCAGAAAAATATCAAAAATTCAGCCTAAGAATAATTTGATATTACTAATTTAAAAATGATGTCTAATTTTACAAAGTTCAAAACATAAAATTTTCATTAATTAATTTAAAATTAATTCCCGTTGTGAGAACAAATAGCGTGTTTTTAAGAAATAATAACTATAAAAAGATTGACACTTGTTTATGTCCAATTTCAATGTGAAATTAATTTCAATGTCCAAAATTGGATTAAATGGTAATAATATATTATAATTAAACTTTAAAACAAATTAAAAAGAAAATATAACCAAATAAATAAATCATATTAAAACACAAATTTGAATTAAAATTCAATATTTTTCACTATTCATTAAAACTAAACTTTATCAGAAAAATTCCCAAAATTTACACAATGTAAATTTTGATATCTCCGCTCTAAAGAAGGATTTTATTTGGTCAAATAGAATGTATTAAAGTGACCAAAACTATATTTAAAGTGGTTTCTCCATTAAAAGTTGGTAAATCGACCTTTTAATGTAAATTATGATTAAAATTAGATTCATTCACATTTTATGCCTCTAACTTTTATTGGATAAATGTAAATACCTTTAACAAACATGTATAATAATATTTTAGTTAGTTTTGTTCATTCCAACCAATACAATGGCTAGGTGTTAACTGCCATTTAAAATAATAATATTATATTATTAGTGTGCAATATAAGATTTCAAAGAAACCCGTTGTTGCGTATGAGGTACGCTATCAAACATTGCATCCCTTTTAAAGAAAAATTAATATTTAATTCAAAAATATTAATAAATACGAAAATATATTATTCTTAATTTACTTGGGATGTTACTGTAGGGACCATCATCTTTCTTTGGGTTCAGATTTCATATGATCCTTTTTTATTTAATGCACACATGGAAATACACTAAGTTCCTTTCGCCTTCCTAGAGGCACCAAACTCATGACCTATCTCATAAATTCATTTAATATTAAAGGATCTTCTTGAAAAGGATCATTTGTTAATATATATATCAATGAAGGCCTCATCACTCCATATGGATTGTAAGATTTCATCCAAGGATGTGATTTCATCTTCCAACACCATAATACATATATCATTAAAATTGAAGCTATATGACCATTAATCTAGATCATTATTTATACATTTTAGTTAACTTTGAACAACTCCCAATGTATTACTATCAGAAGTAACATCACAATAATTTTTAATTGGTGATAATAAGTCCTCTTTCAAGGTCCATTTCATTGTAGAAAATCAGTTTCCAAACCTCCCTTCAACCTCTTCGTAAATAAAGGATAAGAGGGGAGTGATCTGAGTGAGATATTTCAAGATTGGAAATTGAGGAATTAGTAAAAGAAAATATACCTTGTATATTAGAAAAGAATATGTAAATTTGACTATAGATCCCATGGGTAACTTATTATTACTGCACAATCTGGGATTTTCTCTTATAACACAAAAATCCTGATGGTTATTTCAGGAAAAAAAAAGGAATTGACATGAGTCTTGGAATTCTTAGAATAAAAGTGTACCACTTTCAACCTAGAGTTTACAAAAATTTATTTGAATTTCCCTCTTAGTTACCAAATGAGATACCATTCATTGAAACTTCTCAAGTCCTCTAACAACCATTCAAGATCATCATATTCACATTCAGAATATAAAATAGTAACAAAAAGTTTGTAGTATATAAAATAAAAATCTATCATTAATAATTAGGCATAGGAATTAATGAACTCAACATTGATATGGAATCTATAGAATATCAATATTTTCTCATTGGTGGGACTTTCATAGAACTAGTTTTTTTTATATTCATCATTGATCGGAGGTAATGAATGTGGTAGTATTTTTTTGGGTTCAGTAATGGTTATGAATTGAATTTTGTGATATAAAATATATTTCATAATTTATCCACCTTTCATGTGGGGGAAAATACCCCCTCATGTTATAATTGAAGAGGAGTACAAAAAATAAGATAATACAACTTATTTTAAACTTAGTAAACCTTCCTTTGGGGATTATAGAGATTTAATGAGGGGATCAATTTAGAATAAATCATAGTTTTCTCTCTGAATTTGATAAAAGGAGTTCCAAATGATTTTTTATACATTATAAAACTCTACATAATTAGAGAATGGGGGTATTAATCAATCCTATCATGATGGTTGAATGAGTTAGAAACCGTGGGAGGGGAGAAATCATCGCTCCGGGATGCAGGATCTGAGAGAGGACTAGTGGAGAAGGATTTATGAATATTTATGGAAATAAATATCTAGGTACGCTTATCATGACCCATATAATGGACCTTTAGTAGAAGATCCAATTAATAACTAAAACATTATACCCAGTCTTTGGAGGAACAACCTTCATTATAGGAGTCCTGGGAAAGAGCTCCAACGGTAAATGAGAGGGACCAAACATCCCTGGTGGGTTGAGGCGAGGGGCCCTGGGGTGTATGAACCAAAGAAAGAGGGGATCTCATGAAAAAGGGGTCCACTAACACATAGTTTCCACCATCCTATTCTTACAAGGGACAAGGATCCTCCAAAAAACTATCATAGACCAAGCGAGGTAGTGGGGAATAACACCTCTGTAATATCTACTTGAGAAGGAGCCAAAGTCCCAAGAGGAGGCATGATAGGGCATGATGAAGATCTAGATGGAGGACCAAGGGGTTTTTGAAGATAAATTTTCAAATAATATTATAAGGGGTGGTCTTGGAGATTACAACCCTATAAAACTCCCACCATATGTACATGGACAATGTTTTTTATAAGGAGAAATAAACACATTCATGAAGGAGGATGCATTGCTGGATCAGATTTGTGAGGTCCATATCCACTAAATTACAGCTTCTCTAGATTTAAAAATCCTCAATGTAGTTTTTCATCATAAATAGAGTAATAGAGGATTTATCCAATGACATTGAAATCTGAAGAATTATGAAATGGAAGATGAATCTATGAGAGAAGAATACAAACAATCTCAATATGAGTGTTTCGGCAAACATTCACTTTTAAGGACCAAAAATACTGAATAAACTAGTGTATTCTTCAAGATATATACTACCTACACTAATATGGGAATAGATACCACTTTGATAAAAGTTATACATAGATGTACCAAAGATAGAGAATAAATGCCACCACTGGGAGAAAAATGTTCCATGATCCAACAATGCTTTGAAAATCCTAAAGTGATGGTCGGGAAATACCAAAATTATAAAACAAATACCTAGAATGAAACAAAACAATTTAAGATAACTAAATTTCATATAATAATAAAAACATGGTATCATGAAAAAATGCTAAGGGCTTGGTCTCCATGGGAAGTGGCGAGAACAGCGGAAGAGATAGGGAAGGAGGGAGACTGGTAGAGGCCGAGGAATGAGACACATTCTCTATGAAGGAGTGATACACCTTCCTAGGGGATGGATGGGGGATGTTTGAAGGAATATAATGGAAAGTGGAGATCTAAGAAGTGGAGGATATAAGGCCACTGAGAGTCACCACTGAAGTGGGTTGTACGAAATGGGAAGACAAAGAGATAGAGAAAGTAGAGGAGTTGATGGGTGGGCCCCACTAAAAGGGCCAAAGGAGGAAAAATAACATAAAAATATTGGATTTACTGGGGATATAATATAATAATTACATGATTAAGATTTTGAATATTTTATATTATCATTATCTAAATAAACTTCTTTAGCATGAAAACATTATAAGACATTAACATTTTGGTTGGTCTTACCACCTATGTGAACAATGTTATAATTTTAAGTACATAAATAATTAAGGGATTCCATATAATGGTAATATTGTGTTATAATAATGGATTCATGCGGTGGTAATTATTTTTTAAATTTATTATTAATATTATTAATATTTCTTATGATAAAAACATTCATCAATTAAACATGTCTAACATAGTTTATTATGTATCCCATTTTCAAAAACCATACTCATGACTTTAACTTAATGAAAATAATGAATAAGGAATAACTGGAAAAAATGATTATTATATCTTGAATAATACGGTAATGATGAACTTGGAACCACATAGTAGTAATCTACTTTGTTACAATGACATATATATGGGGCATCCAAATGAACATTCCAACATTTGTTAGTGAAAATAACTATATCTATGTAATATATTATTAATGAAAAATTATAAATAATGTTTATAATGGTAAATACATTTTAATAAGTTCATTAATTAAGTACTTATATTATTTATTATAATTATAAAGGATGTTAGAGAAAGGTCGAGTTAGAAAAAACTCAATGTAAGGGTTTTGGTAAATAAAACATCTTCAATTGAGTTATAAATTTTATTCTTGATTTTATTTACTTGATGTTCACTGTATTTTATATTTTAAATGTTGTTATATATTTATTACTAGTGGAATTTGCTTTAATATAAATCCATTTCCACGAAAGGTCTTCCTTTAAATTATTTTAAAAAAAACTAGGGAGTCTTTTTGAAACGAGACTCATGACTGCTAATTTTACAATGATAAATAAAAAATGAAATGAAGAATATATTTTCTTGATTTTATTTTAATTATATTCAATTTATCTTTCTCCAATTAATTTAGGTTTCATATTTCACCCTATATTTTCTTTTATTATGTGATTACTTGGGTGGTCATGATTTCAGTATCAAATAATTTAATTCATGATGTTACTTTATACTATTTGGATATTTTATGAAACATATTTTGATTCAATGGATTCTTTATGAAAAGTGAATTATTTATATTTGAATATTTAATAAACCAGTTATTTTTCCTTATATTAATTTGTATATTATTATTATTTAATTTAATTGGAAAAAAAATAAATGGATGCTGATGGGTGTGGTATTATATCTCCCACAAATTAACTGGTTAAGGTTTAATATTACATGAGATGAAGAAATGTGAATGATATGATTGAATATTTTTTACTAGTTTTTTTGGGTGGATGAGATGTGGGAATATTTTTTCACATGTTTTGTGTGTGAATAAGATTCAATAATATTTTTTGCATGTTTTTTGAGTGAATTATATATATGAATCATTTATAATATGTTTTGATGTTAATGAGATGAAAGAATCTTTATTCTCAAGTTGTTTTTTGAATGTGATGTGTAAATCCTTATTCAAGATATTTTCTATTCTTATGTCTGTGTAATATTTTAAATTCATTTATTGAGTTATTAAAGATTTTAAAGATTTATTTTTTAATGAAAATCCATGTTTTTATGACTTATCTTTATTTTTAAATCATCCAACGTAATTATATTGTGCTCACATGTTCTAAAATTACTGATATGGATTTTGAGACATGAAGAAGGTTTTTCATTCCATTAAATTTATTATTATGATTTTATGTTTGTCTATCATGTTTTATGAAAATAATCAATTTTTTATGATATTTGATTAAGATATTTATGTCTTCTTCATGTTTTACATCATGTTTATGATCTAATACATTATTATCTGTTTTTATGCTAACAATTATTTGAGCTCACACCTCAATTATGTTTCCAATACATAGGGTATGAAGATGATCATATCATGTGATTTATCTTGATATGGTTCTAGAGGATCATGATTATTGAGAATATTTCAAAGTGATGTATCATAATATTTTTATTTAGTTAATCTTGAAGATAAAAAAATTTCTGTCAATGGGTTGTGAGAATGCTTGCTAGATGTATTATCGAAATCAAGAAATTAATATATTATTTGAGTATGCTTACTTGGAATGATTTATTAATCTTTTATTATTTTCAAATTTTCCCAGATATATCTATAAATGAGTTATTCTATTTTATTTAAGTAAATACTTTAGTGAAGGGGTCATTGATTATGGTTATATGTGTAAAACAATTGAATGAAATATGGGAACATATTTTTTTTATCACCTTAACTTAGGTTTTGATATATAAATGACATAAAGGTTTTTATGTTGCAGGATGATGTTGAAACTGATGTTTTGTGTGATATAATGGTGTTGTATCTAATATGTGTCTTCGTGTTTAACTCAGAGGTTCAGGGGACCTTTTATAGGAAACATTTGACTTTGGTGCCCAACCATTGTGGTAATCACTTTGGACACCCAATATTAACCCATAGTTTATACAATATTTCTATTTATGACTCGCATTATTGGTTTTATAAGAGCATTCATATGTACTTTAACTAGGGAATACACATATTATTGATACAAATTTCACAACCAACTTTCACTAGTGTTCATACCTTTATTTCTTAAAAAAATATTTAATATTGATTCTTAATCTTTTTATGAATGAGTTCAACCATTTTTTGGTCATTAAAAAAATTCTCAGACTCAAAATTAGATCCATTTAAAATTAAAAAAGATCATATTATATGGAAAATAAGGATTGGTTATGGATTCTAGATTGAAATAAGGTCTATTCCTATGATAAATGCATACCTGTTCTCTTATTTGAACCCATGTACAACATGATATTGAGTGGGTGCATGTAATACATGTATATAGAGTGACCAATCTACATATACATGAATCCCTGATGTGTGATTTAAATCATTGTACTTAGCTTTTATAAATATGGGCACTACCTTCATAAAGTGCACCAACTTGAAAAAATATCGCAGACTTTCACTATTTTTTCCCAAGATGAAAATCAATATTTATCTCACATAAATCAGAGTGAACCAATACTTTTATGAGGTATTATATAATTTTTCTAGGTTTATAAATTCATTTACTTATGAATTTATAGATCTCTTCCAACCATTATTTTCATTAAATTATGCGTGAAGGGGGCTTGGTAAAGGAAGTTGGGTGAAGGGAGGTAGGATTTTTTTTTACTTTGAAAAAATTTCACCCCATTCTTCCATACATGGATAAATTTTTTCACTGCTAAAATACCATTCCATATATGTTTTTACATTATTTAACTAATAAATTTCTTTCTATATAGAAATGTATCAACCTTTGGACATGATGTCTACTAAAGATACTGTGGACCACTTTCACGTACCGGTTGATTACTTTGAGCTGAAAAAGGTTTATCAATACTAGAAGTATAAATAAGATTTCACAAAAAACATGTAATGGAATATTTAAACATTAAATTATCATACTTACATCATTTTTACATCCATGGAGTATTAACTGATGTAATGATCCTATGCATATATCGTAGCCTGCTCATGTCTTAGTGTACCGACACATCATGGTTGGAAGGGTGTGAATTTTTTTGTTGGGTTAATACATCAATGGATATTTTATAGACCTAAAAAAACATGTTTTGTATGAAAAACACACCAGATGATAGTAATCATGCATCCAGTCCTATGAAACATAGTTATACTTCAATTTACCTCATGTTTGTTTCACAAAAACTCCAAGGATGGAACATTAATTAAGATATATTCCCTATATGAGTATTCATGACTAATTGGTTGTGATATTATTAATTCATAAAAACATGTGATGAATTTGAATACTAGAATAGAGTAATGGTAATCTATGAAGTAGTTTTGATTTCATAGATTTATATATACACATTAGTATATATCATTACTATCCTATTAAGCTGATAAAGTCCATAGAAAGATATTTTTCCTCAGTTACATTAGAATTTATGGACCATCTAGGGGGATTTATATAAAATCATTGATGCTCCCAGACTCTAGGACTTATGAGTTATTTCGACTGTAGACTGATGTAGAGTGGAAACCACCATTAGAATATGTGTTTTCCAATGCATTCCTCCCAAAACCTCTTTCCCATCACACTGTGTCCTTGGATTCGTCTCTTCCCTTATTATCCCATTATTCAAATTAACAATGGAAAGAAACCATTAACCACCTAGGGTGATGGGGAAAACCCTAATATTTTATGATATATTTTTCTTTAAATAAATTTTACAAGTTTGATATATTACATTACACGAAACAGTGAGTACAAATAAGTTATGATATACTATTGAAATATTATTTTTAAAGTGACTATTATAACATAGATGTTGAATTCTAAGGTATGAATAAGAATAAATAAATTAAAAAAATATGTTTAAATGTTTTCTTTAATGAAAAATTATTTTTTAATACCAAATAAATATGTTCTGAATTTTGAATGTTAAAAATAATATCATTTTTGTCTAAAAGATTAATTTTCCAATGTATTTTTGTTTTTTATATATTATCTATCTTGATCACAAATGAATTAGTATTTTAATAAAATATATTCTAATTAATAGTGAAAAAATTTATAATAAATCATACATTGACTATCAACTAGTTATAAATAAATATGCAATCTTTTGAAGGAAAAATTTATAGTTTAATAAAATAAATAATTGTGGATAATTTATTTTATTTTAATAAATTTAATTTATTTGTACTAATTAATTATCAAAACGAATGTTGTAGATAATATATTCAATAAAATATATCAACATTAATTTAATGGGTTTTAATATTAAAATAATAAGAATAAATTTTGTTTTATGCTTAAAAATGTTTTTTTCTAAAAAGGGGGTTCATTGCATTTTTCACACTTATTTTATACTGAATTTCAAAAAATTATGGGAATTTAATATTGTAAAATGGATTAAATATTTTTAATCCTAATAATTTATATTAAATTATAAGGTCAAATTATTTTTTAGTAATAATGATGAGTAACCAAGTTAAAATCGTTTTCCCGTGGTAGGGGTTAAAAGGGATAAAAGAGGTATTAATCTAAGAGATAAGGTTTAAAATATCACAAACAAATTTCATTAAATTGATTAGTAGATGTTTGTTTGACCTTATTAATATTATATTTGAATATTTTCCATTTTGGGTATAGTTTCACAGGAGATTTACTTTATTATATTTAATACTCTTAATAATTACATGTGTGTCAATCCCCTCACTTATTAAAGGGATCCTGCTATACTCTCAAATTCACACCTCTTGAGAATATTATCTCAATAAATAATCTTTTAGTGTCTCTGAAAAACATACTCCTATCATCTTATATGATTCGGTATTCATAAAATTCCACTTCATTAAGGCATATGGTGTAATCCAAAGGTGTTTTCCCGAAGAAGAGGTATATGTTTTTACAGATATTTTTCATATTTATTTCTTCTTAAACCCTATTAAACTGTTATAAAAAATCATAAAATTATGGAATAAGTATCTTTAAAATTATTATATGTTTTTATGATAATGAAATTTCCATTCTCTATATCCTTATAATATATTGTAATATGAAAAATTTATTTGTGCGTACGTCTGGACTACCACCTTTGTGAAGCGATGTGGTTTTTTCATTTCCTATTTTCATAGATAGTAATATGGGTAGATTTAATTAATATACATGATATTTAAGATATAATAATTTTTTTATATTGGTTAATTGTTATGAAACCTTAATTCACTCCATCCATCAAAGAGTAAAATTATCACCCGTACGTACGTACATACAACAATCTCCATGAAGTGTTGTAATTCAATTTTCCCCATCACATTTTATAAATAGTTATAAAATTTTATATAACGAATAAATATGATACATATGACATTATTATGTTTTTGGAGATAATTAAACCATGACCAAGGTGTAAGTATCAAAACCGTCAAACAATAAAATGCCTGGAAAATGGGCCAATATTCAGCTGAATCATCATAATAATATACAATTGATCATAAATGGAAAATTAAAAATTTAAAGAGAATTATAATTTTAATATTTATTTTAATATTATTCTTTAACATATTTAATAAATATATGCTTATCAAATAGTATTTTTAACTTGTAAGATTCAAGATTAATCTTGAGATAAGGGTTTATGTTACAATGCCATTTCTTCTCTGGATTATCTAAAGAAAATTTCCATTGAGGGAAATTATATGATACTTATCATTTAAAAAATATATTTTCTTATAATCTAATTATTCATTGAATTTTAAATTATAAATATTATTTTTATCACTTTATTAGTTAACATTTATAAGTGTTTTTTAATAAAAGAAGCCCTTATTTCTTTATTGGTTGATGAAACTTTTCATCCTTGTCCATGTTATTCAAATATATTTTCAAAATTTTTATTTTTAATGATAAAATGATTATATAAGGTAATTTTAGTCAATATTTTAATTTCTTTTTAATGAAATAAAATACATTTTTATAATTTTTCTAAACTGAAAGTTTATGAATTTTCACAGAAAGTGTGAAAGGAATCATTATTTTAATGTTTGTTCCATGAATGAATTTTTACACCACCATGAACATTATATTCTATGATTATTCATTTACATGTGTCCATGTTTAATTTAAAATCAAATATTTCTCAATGTCATGAGAAATTCTAGTTCTTTTTAAATATAAAAAATAATGTATTCTTATTTTTAAGGAAATTTTCAAATGTTATTTTAAAGTTATTTTTCATCTATGTGAAAAATATTTAATGATTTTTATGTATTAATGGGTGTATGATATTATGATACTATCTATTTTTTTTATTAAATGAGTATAATAGTTATTTTTTAATTATGATTCTTGAAACCCATTTCATTCACACTTGTTAATTAAGCAACAATAAAATATTTTAGAAACCCATTTATTTTTCATGGGATATGATATAAGAAAATAGTAAATGTTTTTATGATATTTTAGAACACTTATGTTTTTTTCATTATGATATTGGCGGTACTATAAATATATATCCCTCTAATTCATTGGGAGATGTGATATAGATATCTTATGAGATACTTAATTAAAATAATTGACATGATTATGAATAGATATGTTCACCTATTAAGAACTGACTATGAATACTTCTAGATATGTTCACAATATTATTCATGGACATGATTGTGAATTGATATTTTCACACGTTGATGCATTAATATGACTTCTTCTTGTTATTCCCATAAGATTATGCATGGACATGATTTTTATTAGTAATGTTCACAAGATTATGATTTCCAATGAATATGATCCCACAACACCATGATAAAAATAAAGAATAATGATTTATGATTTGAAAACTATATGAATTATAATTCAGAATATTCCATGATTTGCTAGTAATGAACTTTACATTTCTAAGTATAGATATTTTACATTGATAATATTCACTAGATTTTCTTATCAAACCCATATGATAATCTTATGCCCACTTATGACTAACATCTCCCATGTTTACCCTTATTGGGAATCTAATATAATATTTAATTATGTTTCACTTCCCTAAGTTATGAAAAAAGTTCTAATATGAAAATTCTATGATGAAACTAAATATGAAGATAATTTATGGGAGATGTTGATGATTTGTCAAAAATTTCATTATTATGTATCTAACCTCTAATGTAACTAAACATTTATAGTTATTAGAAGTGTATTATTATGAAATGTATTGAATATTCATCTAAAATGTTTTAATATTTATGTACACCGACTTGTGTCACCTATGTTGTTATAATAACAGGGTTTAGTTATTTTTAGAGATTAGTATTAGAAGTCTTTGACGAGTAACTTGGGGATAAGTCTATGTATTGGATAAAATCTTAAAGTTTTAGTAAATTAGAGACAATGTTGTTTTCTAAGAATGAAATTGTTGTATAGATGAAAAAAAGTGGTCATAATCTCTGGAAAACATGCATATATGGGTAATGACCCTGAAAAGGAGTATTGGGTATCAACTAGATTTTCACATAGTGGCTGACATATTGGTCTAATTATAAACCTGGTTTGAAACTCTAAGGGATATGATTTGTTTAATTCATGTTACCTTTACGAGATTTTATAAATAATAAGAGGATATAAAATATGAAAACCTATGATGATATAAAAGTGTCCTTGTTCGATAATAAGGTGTCATAATTTATGAAATATTTGGAATTATTATTATTATTATATGATTTCCCACATTGATTAATGTTTCTTAATTCTCACACTAACAATTTTAGTTTAGTAAGGGATTTAAGATTTAACATTTATGTTGAGGTGGTGAAATTTTTTCTCATAATTAAATCATATTAATTGAGTATATCTTGAAATTTATTTTGGAATGATAAATGGTTATACTATGAGTTAGGAGTGAAAAATACTAATGGAACAATAATTTCATCTCAATTCTATAACACCATTCTAATAGAATTTCATGTGAATGTGGTTCTTGAAAATTTTATTATTCTTCCTATAGTGAAATTTTATATGATATTGGGAATGGATTAAATCTCTTTATATAGATCACATATAATTTTCTATTATAGGGAAGACACATTTTATATTAATAATCAACCTATGATCTTCTATAGGTGGGAGGATGAAATTGAAATTCAAATAAAAATTATGTCCATTATATCGGTTTTACTCCATATTCATGTAGAATATTTGTGATAACTAGTTAGGGTGAAAACCCAAAATTATGATATGATTATTGTTTGGGTATATGATGGTGTATTTCTAGAATAATTTCTTAGTATTAACTCGAATGATAAAGTTGAATTTTCAATATTATTCATGTATTAGTCTATACCTATTTCAAATAATCTACATAAAAATGCCCCAATTGAGCTTCAAGAATTAACAAACTAACTCTAGGAGTATCTTGAAAATGGATTAATAAACCTAATTATGTCACCTTATTGTGCACCTATTCTTTTTGTCAAAAATAAATAGAGGTCAATACATATTTTAAATGATTATGTGGAACTCAATAAAATTACTATTTAGAAAAAGTATACTCTACCTCACATTGATGAATTGTTTAATAAACTAACAGGACCTCAATATTTTTCCATAAATGATCTTAAACCAGGATTTCATCAGTTGAGGGTAAAAATTGGGATATACCCAAGGAAACCTTTTGTACAAGATATTGTCATTATGAAATTATAATGATGACATTTGGATTTACTAATGTCCATGTTATCTTCACAGATGTAAAGAATAGAGTCTTTATGTAATATATTGATTAGATTGTTATAGTCTTTATAATTGATATTATTAATTATTCAAAGTGAATGGAATAGTATGAAGATCATTTATGGATTGTGTTAAAGACCTTGAAGAAGGAGAAGTTGTATTACATATTCAGTAAGTGTGAATTATGACTATATAAGGATTCATTTATGTGTCATATAATCTCAAGAGAGGGTATATCGGTGGATCCATCAAATATTGAAGTCATTTTGAAGTGTCTCAGAATAAAAAAGGTGACTAAGACCCATATTTCTCTTCATTTTTCTAAAACATATCGATGATTTGTAAGAACTTTATCATGGATATCAAATATAATAATGAAGTTTACTTGGAAGGGAGCCAAGTTTAATTTGACAAATGGGTATGAGGAAAATTTCATGTAGCTAAAATGAAAGATGTTTATGGACTAGTGATCACACTACCCTAGAATAGATAAGGGTTTAATATTTATAGTAACTTGTATAATATTGGAATTTGATTCATCCTAATATATAATGATATAGTTATAGATCCTTAACAAATTAAAAATTGACGAGAAAAAATACCTAAATCATGACTTCGAGTTAGCATTTGTAATTTTTTCATTGATGTCATAAAATTATTCTATTTATGGTGAAATATGAGATATATTTAATAATAATAAAATACATATTATGTATTAAAAAAATGTTTAATATTAACCAAATGAGATGGTTGGAGTTTATTAAATATTATAACTACTCCATATATTACCACCTAGAGAAGCAGAACATGTTGGATGATACTCTGACCCAGAAGGTGCATGCTAGTTTTTCTAAAAAGTGGAATGAAAGGGATCCAATAATTATGGATTTGAAAAATTTAGATCTTGAAATCATGATTAAATGGGAAAAATCATAACTTTATCAAATTAATGGTCAACCATCCATCCATGTGAGGATTAAAGAGGCACAAAAAGAGGATGTGGAACTACATAATAAGGGGAAAGGTTTCCTGAGTTGAAATATGAATATTATTTAATGGGAAGATTCAGAAACCTAGTATATTTCCCATTAATAACATAATTTAAGAAGGAGATATTTGATGAAGATCGTTATTTATCATTCACTATCCATCTTGGAATTATGAAGATATATAGAGTTATAAAAGAGTATTTATGATGGGAAACATGGAAAGTGACATTATAGATTATGTATCATGATGTGATTTATGTCATCATGTTTAGTGTAAAACCCCTGAATTTTTATTCATTTCCTTTGAAACAAACATGATGTATTTAATAACATTGTTTACATGAAACACTGAGTTTAAATGATCCACCTCTTACTATTAAATTATTATTATTATTTAATATGATAGTTATCACCTAATCATCAGATTAAAAGGTCTAAATTTGATTAAAAATATTGTACAAAAATATTGTTTACACATATATAGAGTGAATTCGCAGTATATTAATTAATAAAATCATTTAAAATTAAAATAGTTATGTTATTAAATAAAAACTACTTTTATGTCTATAATGTGTTTTTATCTTATTAAATTAAATTAATCACAATTTTTATGTAATTTTAATTTAATTTATTAAAGAAATTTCTAATCAAAAGTTTTAACATTCATAAAATTTTTTATAATAGGGAGGCGATAAGCATAAATGTACTTTTATACTAAAACACACATTTATCTTAAAATTGAGTATCATTGTGTTTTGCATACATATTTTAAAATTGTTTTATGAAAATTCTATAAATTTATTATTAAAAAATGGATATGATATTTGGAATAAAAATGTCAATATTTCATATAGAGATAATTTTTTTAGACATTATGAATATTAATGGTGGTAAATATTTTTCAACTTGGTTAGCTTTTATCAGAGAATTAATAATCAAAATAATGTGATAAGGCTTTAAATATCTATATAACACCTGACTTATTTCTACTGGATGAGCTGAGTTTGTATATCCTTATACAATATTCGATGATATGGAAACATGGTGTCATTTTTATTTCATGACAACCTAAATATTATTTTAAGTAATCAATAAAATATGTCACTATCATTGTTTTAATATCCATAATTTTTTTTGCGTAATGATAAAACGTGGTTATGTCTAGTTATAAGGGGTTATATTATGTAAGGTAATTTTTATGGATATTTAGTGATGTAATAATTACCTTAAATATTTATGCAATGCTTAAAAGTTATTTTATTGGGTATTAAAAAAATTATTTTAAAAATAGTAAAAGTAATACAATTTTGTTTGAATAATAATGTTCAATGAATTTTTTATATAATTATAACATTATAGAGAAATTTTAATTTTTTTTTCAAATTACATTTTAATGTTTTTTAAGGTAAATCTTGTAGAAAAAATTTGAAAAATAATTTATTGGTATCCTATGTTATATAATATTTTACTAAATGAAATAATGTATATAAAAATATTATATTCTGCCAATTGGATGGTATATGGTATCGAATATAAACCATTTTATATTCATGGGTTACATTTCCTTATGTAGTAACTTTCTTGACCTCTAATGAGTAACTTTTTTTGATATCCTAGTAATCGTGAAAAGGGATAACAGGGGATTAAAACTAAGAGGCAATTGTAAAAAATCACCAAAAATTGTTTATATTTTATTTTATAAAGAGAATTAGATTCATTCCCATCCTAGATTTGAAAAAATTTCCACCTGGGGTAATGCCTTATACTTTATTATTGGTATTTGTTTCCGGAATAAATGGGGGTTATATTATATTTTATAGTATTGTACACATATAACACAAAAATATATAAAAAACACCATATTTCATTAGGGAAAATCATTACATTAGTGTGTAATTAAAACCATGAAAATTCTAATCATTATAAGAGTAAAACAAATATAAAATATATAAACTATAATGCAAAAATATGGAGGGCCGCAGTCTGGAAGAATTTCCCCCCTTACAAAACAAAATATAGAAAAGAAATAAAATATTTATAAACTAATAAAAAATATAGAAAATGGAAATATATAAACTTTAGAGTAATTGAGGGGAATAATTAATGAATTATTGAAGTAGTATTTATAGGAGGTAATTTGACTATTGGAATAGTAATGTGATCATTGGAATAGTAACATCATTGTTGTGAATAGTAACCTGAATGTTGGTTTTTTATATTTGACCTCAAAATAATAAAATTTATTATAAATAATATTAATCATGAGTAATTTAATTAAATTAAAATATTATAGTTCTATAAAATAAATATCAAGATTAAAATCACAAACAAAATATAAGTACTTTGTAATAAACTGTATTTTATGGTATTTCAATATAAAATAATAATTATATTAAAAATTAAAATAAAATTTGTTGTAAATTTAATTTTATAAATATATTTTTATTTATAAAATAATTTCTTCATAATTTTCCTCAGGTTATTTTTTTGGTAATATTCTGAAATTATTCAATTTTTACATGAATAGTAAAAATATATATTTTCAAATATTTAATATTTTATGATAAAATTATGATGCAATAAAATATTAATATACATAAAATTCTTCATTTTATCCTGATAAAAATTTAATATTTTAAATGGATTATTTAAAAATGGACTTAAATTCCAAACCTAAAATGTATTTTCCAAAGTCTAAAGTGAATAGTGTTCCCTTAAAATTTTTTTTTATCATTTTTCCAATTTAAATTTTTAATAGAGCATTGAGTTTGTATTATAAAGGGATTTAAAGACCTAAAACCATTTTATTTTATTTATATATGATTTATAGGGTAAAAACATTCACTATTTCAATTTTTACCTTTAATATAATAATTTTTTTCAATATTTTATTCTAAAAATACCCCTCTCCTCTAGTATAAATTACCCCTAAACCACCCTTTGGAACAAAATCCCCCTAACTTACCAAAAAATATTCTAAAAAATTCTCCTCTTTTAATCTCCATATAATCCGTAGGTATGTTTTGGAGTAATTAGACTCCAATCTTTCCATAGGTTTTGGGCCATAGAAAAGGAAGCACTTCAAGAAAGAGGTACTATCCTTTGGTGCTTTTATTTCATTCTCCTTTTCTAATTTCACATGCTACTTCTATTTTTTAATTCAACCCAGCAGAAAACAATCCTAAATTATGTTAAAATTATTATTATAATCTAATATACTATAAAAATATCATTTTTAATATAAGAAAATATTATACATCTCACGCCTCCTCTTCAGAAAATGTCCTATTAATGGATGGTTAATCACAAACAAAGACATTTACAATTATTTAGATATCAAAAAAAATATAGTTGGTTATAAAAAATTATTTCAAATATATTTATTATTATATTTTGTAATTAATTATATTTATGTATAAATTAACATGAATAAAAACGAAAACAGAAAGGAAAATGGGAAATTTTTAAGGAAAACGTGATATCAAAACAATACACCGTTAATTAAGGGATTTAAGAAATATAATACTATAATTCTAATTTATAAACAGTGATAAATATGACTCTAATTTATTTATATTTACATGTTTTTTTAACCTATTTTTATTATTTTGGAGATAGAAAAGAAATGAAGTAAAATGGGATTTAAGGTAAGTGGTTCTCGAATCCAATTCCTTATTTTTATGTAATATTATATTACACCTTATTTTAAGTATGTATATCCCCATAATTTCCCTAATATTCTATTTAAATATCCTTTCCCTTTTCTTTTTGGGATATACAACTTCTTACCTTATCAAAATGATTTACAATACAATTAAAAATATTTTTCAAAATGGAATTTATTCTTCCAAAACATCTATTGACACCTCTTAGGATGCTTATTTTTTTTAAGAAAATTGATCTTTTATTCCAAAATATTAATTACCTTATTCATTTTTGAACCCAAAATATTTTTCAATAATGTTTTATATGAAATCCTTTATAAAACCCATTCCTTTCAATGAGATTATTTCATGAATATGATCATTTTACATTCTATGTGGTATGAATTATTTCGAGAATTTTATGATGTGATGGGTGGGAATAGAAATATATATCAATCTAATGCATTGGGTAATGTGATATTCTTATGATATAACATGTATTACGTGTGAACACAATTCTAACTTTCTTATTATTGATGAATTTATGATTTATACACATATGGTATTCATGAATATTATTTAATCTATGTGGTATTTGACCAAAATGTTATCATGTTTCATTATTATGTGTATTCTACATTATACGCCATTTAAAATGTTTCGCTCTTGATTATATTGATTATCTAATTATTAAGATATGATGATGTTGATTATTCTCACCAATGTGCTATTGATTCCTATCCCTTATTCTTCTATTAACTAGGAATATAGATCAACCATTTCTTTGATGTATAGACTCAGGTGACTACATGTACTATGGAGATCAAGATATCTTTATAATCCCCAATAATAATAATTTAAATAAATTTTATTTTTAATTAGGTATATTTTATGTATGAGTATAATTTTTCCAATACACCGAACCATGGGATCATAGATTTTATCACTATTATGTTGTTTATCTAAAAAGTGATGTAATAATCATGTAATAAAAATTTGTCTCACTATTTTTGGTATCAGAGTCCAATTTATTTAATTTTTAAATTTAGATGAATTTTTTTAGTGAAACTCATAGTGATAATATTGAGTTTTAATGGACAAATTATATGATTTGGTAATGTATGTGTGTGTGTTGTTTCTAAGAAAGAAAATTCTAGTCTAGATACTACATGTGGATGTGGATCTAGTATAATTACACCTAAGGGAAACAAACTGAAAAAGGATCATTGGGATTTGACTGGATCATTACTTGGTACTAGACAATGGGCCATTCTACACACATAGTTTGACACTATAGGGGGATACTATTTGATTAATCAAAAACTCTCTATAGACAATCATGAAAGATAAATAACTAATTTAATTATTCATATTAAAGATATAAAATCATTAAATAACATCATCCTTAAAGAATCATTTGAGAAAATGGGTAACCATTGGCATCCCATAAGATATGACTTTATAATTAATTTTTGTATATAATAATTTAATTTATTAATGTATTTTTAACTTATGTTTTGTGAAAACATTTACAATATTAGAAAATGGGCAGAACTTGGAGAAACCAAACCCAAACCTAGTGTGAGGGACAATGGAAATATTGTCCAAATGAAATTACAAATCTAATGGGAGTTGGAGATCAAATAAATTTTGGCGATGCATACTGAGTTTTTTAAGATATGGAAAATAACATGAACCATATGAAATGTCCACCTTATCTAAATATAGAGAAACAATATATCAATCCTTTTATATTGAAAAAAAACTGATATTTAGTGAGTGTTCTGATCCACTTATCATTGAACATTGGGTTAAATCAATGTATAAAGTCTTCTCTATACTACAAGATTTTGGGAAGGAGAAGGTGTCTTTGAACATATATCATTTAGATAATGATTTTGATCAATGGCACATGTTGATAAAAATACCTCGCCAAAAGATGAAATGAGTGAGATGGAGGTAGAAGGTTTTATAAAAATATTTCTTAACAAGTCGTTCCCTTTAATTATTAGGAAAAATATGGAAAGATAATTCATATTTATTAATAAAAATGTGGGTGAATTAGTCAACGATTATGTGGAAAACATCACATTAATTTCAGGATATTCCTCGTATAGCACCCTTAATTTCAAGAAAATAACACTTCTTTTATGTATTTTATGTATATAATGTGTTTGGGTGATGTTTGGGAGGGTTTGATATATATTTGGAATATTTTTGGGAATCTTGTGGGGGTTAATGGTTGGAAAATAATTATTGGAAACCATGAATCATCCTTAGTAAAGTGAGTACAATGATGTAGGAGATATGGAGAAGGTGCATGGGTAGACTCACAGTTTGTCCAAACCATGTAGGCTCCTGGTAGAAACCATGCAACATGAGATAAGGGGATTTGGAATGGTTGGAAGATGGTTCAAAAACTGTGGGAGAAAACCTTCTGAAGTTCATACTTGAGACAAATGCTATAGCATGGTTAGTAAATGGTTTACCCAACCGTGCGACTAACCATGCACTTTTTAAAAAATAAATCCACAATAAGTATATCTAGGTTAGGAGTATGGTTTGACCCTTCATTTTTTAAAAAACTGACCCTAACTTGATATTTCTCCCTCTATAAGGCTAGGTTACCCTTCTACATTGACTTGAAAGTGATCAAATGGAATTTTTGGGTGTGTTGAAGTTTGAATATCACAGTAAGTTATTGTTTATGGTTTTCTTGGTTGGTTTTCCTTATATCTACTTCTCCCTCTCTTATAGTTTCATAAATATACATCCATTGTGGTTAGATCTAAGGTATTTGATAAAAAAATATGATTATATTTTTCTTTTTTGTTGATATGGGAGGAGATCTAAGGTGAGTTTTTGGAGTTTCAAACCCTTTCCATGGATGTTTTTATGTTGTTTTCTAGTTTCTCCATAAAACTTGAGGTAGGTGGCTTCACTCTACACCCCCTATTTAGAATATGAAATATTATATTCAAATTCATGTGTTTTATTGAAATTTATTTTGAATCGAATTTTCAATTTGTTTCTAAAAACCCTATTTAGTGACATTTGTGGAAATAAAAAAATTTGGCGTTTTATTGGAAAATGAATTTTATAACATAATTTTAAATTTATGGTTTAAAAATGATTGCTTGTTTTTTGTATGGAATATTATTTTAAATAAAAGGATGTATTTACTGAAATGGATTTTGAACACTTGGTTTTGGAAATGGTTTAGCATGGGTGCTTAGCATGTGTTCATGTGGATTGGGATGGATAAGGGTGAAAAGTACCCCCATCAAAAGTTTTTTAAAGGATATGAGTGTTAATTAACCAAATAAAAATGGTCCACTAAGTGACAGATTAGTGGAAGAATGAATCACTACTATCAACTATAGGGTGGTCAAGGTTTAATTCATTCTTAGATCTATGGTGATGTGGAAATGAATTGATTATAACAAAATGGGGTTTATGGAATGGTTTTAGAGTATTGTCTAGTCTATTTACTTGGAACATGATGATATTTTGTGAAAAATTCCTGGTTATTAAATTTTTTTTAATTTGATATTGATTGTTTATAAATTTATTTATATAAAATGTTTTATATAAATTTTATAACATATTCTATCCTAGTGGAATGGGTATTGAATTCATTTGGGGAAAACCTATAGAGTTTCATTACTCTACCCTTCTTTGTGACATAGGTTCTTTTGTAGATATAATTTACTGAGATACAAGAAAAGATAATGTTTCACACCTTTCTAACAGTTCTTAGTGATACTTGCGCTATTTTTTGGAGATTGAAGCATGGTTCATCTTGGAACTTTGAAGTTTATGGTAGTCATTAACTTGTTGGTGTTGTATTCCAATATGTTCTTTGATGATTTCTTATACTTTGGTACTATGGGTTGTGGGTATTTATATAAATAGTTTTTATTTGAGTTTTTTTATTTATATTATGTATCATGTAGTATTTTATTTGTTATTTCTTGTTTGGTTGATTTTTCTCTTTTCAAAGGGGAAATCATCACCTAATTTCATTTGAAACTCCTGGAATTTATTTATAATATTTTCCATCATGGTGATGTATCTTAAGGAAAAGTAATCTCCACTAGTATTATCATGCCAATGAGTTGGGGAAGGATGTTTCAAGTGGTATCAGTCTTGGTCCTTCCAATAATCTTTGTGGAAAATTTGTCATCTGTTTTGTCGGTCAGGGAGTTGATATCCATTATGGTATATTCCTAACGTCAAAATGGTAGAAAGGAGTAGGATTTTTGGGACATGAAATGTAGAGTATAAAAAGACAAAACAATTTTTTTATATTGAACATCATGTTACTATGGAGTTGGGTATATAAGTGTTTTGGAGAAAATGTTAGAATTTGAAATCTCATAATTATGGGTTTATCCAATCAAATGAGCATGACATGCATTATAGAATAAAATCCCCCTAGGAGTTCATATTTCCTTTTTAGTAATGATATATGATTTGGGGCAATGTATTTTTTTTAAAAGAATGGATTTTTTTCAAATGAATGTCTTTGGAAAGAGAATGATTGTGGATGTTTTAAAATGTTTTTATCTTCAAAATCATGTGGAAAATTTTCAAAATTGTTAAACATGGTAAATATTGATAATGGAAAGAATTGGGTGTTAATTGTGATGTTCTAGAATTTGAAATATTAAGCGCTCTATTAAACGAGAGTGAGGCTTATCTAGTTTTTTTATTTTTATAGAAAAATGGTACCCGATAGGTACCGTGGAAACCGACCGATGGAAGCTACATAGAATGTGGTTTCACCTAAGGCATAAGTGAAATAATATATAATTTAGAGTATATTACAAGATTTTAAATCATTGGATATGGGAAAAAAGAGGGTTGATCCAAGGAAAGTGGATCATTCTGTCTAGTTCTAGAAGTATAACCAACCTATCATGACCTGTCCTCTGGGACCCATGGAATAACTACCCCAAGCCATCCTTCTATAGGCCAGGGGTTGGCGACTAGAACTGAAAGGCATATTCCCTATAATCGGGAAGGCATTGCCTTTATAACCTATAAACAAACGCAACCAATCACATAGAAAGATACGAACACAAGTCAACTATATAGGAAAAAAGTGCTGATGGTAAAAAGGGGGTCGGAATACAAGCCCAACAGTAATAGTACAAGTACAATTGAAATACAATACAACTGAAGAAAAATAAAGGAAGCTACTAGGTAATCATTCGAGGTTCCTACCTAAAGAGTAGGTACAGATTGCCTCCTCAGCACTCTATGTTCTACCATCTCCTCTACATACTGACATGCCATATGCTCTACCTATGGGCCCCATCTAGTCCTAGTACCCTTAGCCTCGATTAGCATTTTACGTCATCTGCACCAAACATAACAAGGTGCGAGTATAGCTCATACCGGGGTGAGTATAATGACACTCAATAGGAACCCGAAGACCCTCAAGGTCTCACAATATCTACCTTGGATAAACCACAAGACATGAAATCAACTAACAACCCGACTTAGGTATATGCCCATACATATACCTAAGTTATCAAGAACACATGTCTCAATCATGAAGAAAATAGAAAGTTCAAATCGAAGCCCAAAGCTCAACTGTTCCAAAAATTAAGAAGTACCACGAAGGTAAGTACCACATAGGTACACCACACAAAATAATACCACCAAGGTATTACCACAAAGGATAGTACCGCCCAGGTATAGAATCATCTCACACTAGGTATTTATTAGGTACAGTAGTAGGGGTGATTAGATGTAACTACTAAATCGTCTTACTCTATTAAGAGGCTCCACTACTGACCCTCATAGGATCGCTCGGTGCTGACCCAAAGAGGATCGCTCGGTGTTGACCCACATAGGATCACTCGGTGTTGACCCACACAGGATCGCTAGGTGTTGACCCACACAAGATCACTCTTCATTCTTCACATCACAACTAGATACTGGGTTCCCACACTATGGTTTCTCGTCTCTGGGAGAGTCCACTCCTTAAGACCCTGGTCGATACTCCAAATTCCTCTAAGTCCCATGAGGATGTATCCCAAAGTACCGCCATGTCATAAGGGTCTCAACGGAACAGGCGGTGCGTCAATGAGACACCCTATCTGTAAGTTATTAGCATTTTAGTCCCAAGGGCGAGGTTGGATTCGTGCTCAAACAAACCCGACAATATCCCAACTCTTTCCAAATCTCATGTGGGGTATAGGAAAGGGACCGCCTCACTTCAGGGTTTTCGGCGCAGTAGACGGTTCGTCAAACAGACATCTGGTGCCAAAGTTATGGCCAAAAGAGCATAAATGGGTCGAAGTTGGCCTAGGTCTGGTCCGACCTAGTCGGACCAACCCGGCCCAACCCGGCCTGAGCCGTCCAGACCTGGTTCGGGTCGAGCCGGCCTAGACGGCGGCCCACGGTGCGGTGCGGGTCTGCGGGACCGCGAGGGTGGCGCGAGGCCGTGGGGGGCCGCGAGGGCGGTGCGAAGGCCACATGGCTATGAGGGCGGCGCGATGCCGCAAGGGGTCACGATGGTGGCGCGGAGAGCCGCGATGCAGGGAGGCCGCGGGGTGGCGCGGTGGGCCATGGGGCGGTGAGGCCGCAGGGTGGCACAAAGGGCTGTAGAGTGGGGAGGCCATGGGGTGGCGCAGAGGGTTGCGAGGTCATGGGGAGGAGAGGCCATAGGGCGGCACAGAGGGCAGCGGGGTGGCAGATGCCATGGTGCAGCGGTCCGCCGAGGTTGGTCGTGGGGCGCGGTTGTGCGCCGTGCCTTTTCCGCCGGTCAGTTTGCCTGGCCATCCATCCTTCACCGCTGTGCCAACAAGCCGCAGTTCCCTTCGGTCAGGTGGCACAGACGTGTTTTCGACTTCATCTTGAAGAACACAACAAATAAACCCTAGAAAATGCGGAGAGGTCAGACCGTGTTTTTTTGGCCCACACTCTCTGCGTTAGAGTAGTATAAATAGGTTCACATATTTTGAAGCATGAACTTGTACGAAAGATATTTAAAACAACAAACCCCACAACCTCTGTCAATCACTATTCCCAAACCCGTGAAAGAAAACATCCATGGATCAACTAGTTAGAGAGATTTGATCTGTGTTCTTTTCGTAGAAGGGAAGAACATGGGAAATATTAATCTCATAGAATTAAACCCCTACATCGAAGGGTTGTGGTTGTATTGTGAGAGAGAATTTGAAGATGTTGATATTTGTCATGCCTGCCACACGCCTCCAATCCTGATCTCGTTCATCAGATATACTATCTTCGATGGAGGTGGTTCTTCATTGCTGAAGATGTCCACCGTTGGAGTATGTCATGAGGAAGGAGTTGAAGTTGTTGGAGAACGTCGATGTTCTTCGTTTGAAGAAGTATTCTTCGTTGGAGGTTATATTCCTCTATGTTCTCCCAAAATCTTTCCAACCCTTTTCCCAATGAATGCCCTCAAAAGAAAATATCCAAACAAAATAAAAAGTGTTTGTCCAATTCTAAATTTTTGGCACAAAATTGATTGGAAACATTAATCAATTGACGAGGCATAATTAAATGGGAGAATAATTAATATGGAGGAAGTCCATGGGTTAATTCCTCATTAATGAAGAAGTTCAAGGGGTTTCTCTCATTAAGAGGGTTCGGGTGGTCCCCACCATTAAATTCAAATTGGGGGAGGTTTTAGGCTCGGGTGGTCCTCACCACTGAGAATTAAATTTGGTGGGTAAACTCTTGTGGTCCCCACCTCCATAAATCAAAAGAGATTTCAGGAATAAAAATAAAATATTAAATAATTTAATATTTGTTTTCCCATGAAAAAGTGAAAAACTATCTTTCACCCTTGACCTACTGCGGTTTAGGAAAAGGTCTCCTTAAGCGAATAATGGCACTGTGAGTTCAACAGTTCCCCCATATTTCAATTCATAACACCGGATTAAAAGTTACAAAAACCTGCTCGCACGTTTACTAAATGCACCCGAAAAAAAGTTCATAAATTTATTTCGGGCACACAGGGCCACCAAATCACATGCTGTCAATTTCTACAGACTCGTAAAATTCACATATAATTTAACAAAATTACAAAGAATTTCTAGGTCTTTACATTCTCTCCACCATAGGGTTTTTCATCCCCAGAAGACAAAACTCAAACTAAGGGAAAAAGTGGGGGTACTGAGCATGCATCTGAGCCTCCCGAACCCATGTGCTATCCTGGAGGTTCCCATGCTGCTAGTGAATGCGCACCAGAGGTATCGACCACCCATGAAAGACCCTATCCTATCGATCCTCAATCTCCACAGGAACCACCTAAAATGTCACCCCATCCTCGATGTCCAGCTCATCGTGGTCGATGATGTGAGAAGGTTCATTCACGTATCTCCTCAACTAGGATACATGGAAGACGTCGTGCACCCAGTGCAACTGAGGTGGAAGAGATAAGTGGTAAACCACCTCGCCAACTCTGATGAGGACCTGGAAAGGCCCGATGAACCTTTGAGATAACATTCCACCTTGGCCAAATCTCTACAAACCACATCGGGGCATGACCCGTAGAAAGAAGTGGTCACCATCCTCAAACTCTAGAGGTCTCCATCTCCTGTCAGCATAATACTTCTTCCTAGTCTGTGAAATATTCCTCTGCTCTTGGATGATATACATTTTCACTGTGGTAGCTCATACCATCTCTGGTCCCACTAGTGCTAACTCCCCCGTGTCAGTCCAGCACAAAGGTGATCTACAAGGTCACCTGTAAAATGCCTCAAAATGTGCCATCCCAATGGTGGAGTGATAGATATTGATGTATGAAAAATCCACCAAAGGAAAGTGATCCTCCCAGCTATGACTGAAGTCGAGGACGAAAGCACATAACATGATCTCGAGGGTATGAATGGTCTGCTCAGTCTGACCATCTGTTTGAGGATGGAAGGAGGTGCTCAAATTAAGCTGCATCCCGAAAGCCTCTGGCAACCCCTTTCATATCTTTGAAGTAAAACATGTGTCATGATCGGAGAAAATTGTTGAGGGTACTTCATGTAGTAGAACAATATCCTGCACAAAGAGCCGTCCCATGATCTCTACTAAAGCCCGCCCTCTGATGGGTAAGAAGTGGGCTGACTTGGTGAGTCGGTCGACGATCACCCAAATTGAGTCATGACCCCTGGATATACATGGAAGTCCTATCATGAAGTCCATGGATATCCCATCCCACTTCCTCTCTTGGACCTCCAAAGGCTGAACCAATCTTTCTGGTACATGATGCTCCGGCATCACTTGCTGACAAGTGAGGCACCGAGAGAGAAACTCTACTACTAATTTCATTATTCCCGATCACTAGTACAATCATGGGAGATCCTGGTACATCTTCACCACTCCTGGATGTACCTTTATAGGGGATGTGTGGAACTCCCTCAACACTTCCTCCCGAAGTGACACTGGAACCATGGTACGTCCTATGAAGATGATGATGTGCTCCCCACATTCAAAAAATCCATCAGGTGCCTATCTTGTGGATATCTGAGCACGTCGAGTCTCGCAGTTAGTGTCCCTACACTGTGCCTCACTAACTCGCTAAAGAGGTGGGGGAGTGACTATAAGAGACTGAAGGAAAGCTGCTCCATCACATTCCACGAAACACATCTGCAATGCATCCAACTGCTCTGTTTCCTCACCTAGTAGTTGTATACCAGATCTCCATTTGAGTGCATCTACTACAATGTTCTCCTTCCCATGAGTATATACCTTTTAAAAGTTATATTCCTGAAGGAACTCAAGCTAACATCATTGTCTCAAGTTCATGTCCTTCTGAGAGAAGATATATCTGAGACTCATGTGATCATAGTATACTATCAAACGCTCACCCATCAAGTAATATCACCAAATCTTCAAGGTGATGACCACTTCTGATAACTCTAGGTCAAGGGTAGCATTGTTCTTCTCATGCTGTCTCATCTTTCAAGAACCATATCCGATCACTGCTCGCTCATGCATCAGGACACATCCGAGTCCGGTACCTGATGCATTGCAATAGACTACGTACCAAACTCCCTCCTCCGGTAGCCTCAATATGGGGTCTCTAGTAAGCCTCTACCTCAGCTCCAGAAAACTCTACTGGCATCTCTATGACCACAAAAAGGGTTTCTCCTTCTTCGTCAAAAATGATAGTGGTGCAGCAACTCTAGAGAAATCAGGTACAAAACTCTGGTAGTATCGATCCAAACCCAGAAAATTTCATACCTCCGTCACACTCCTGGGTACCTCCTAAGAAAGTACCACCTCAATATTCGCTGGATCCACTGCAACTCTAGCCTCTGATATGACATGTCCCAGAAAGTGAACCTCTCGTATCCAGAACTGGAACTTTGAGATCTTACCATAAATCTCGTTCTCTCGGAGTTTATCCAGTACTACCCGCAAATGATAAGCATGATTCTCCTTAGTAGTCGAGTAGATCAGAATCTCGTTGATGAAGACTAATACAATGCGATCAATGTATGGATGAAATATTCTGATCATGAGTCCCATAAACACTTCTGGAGTGTTGGTTATGCCAAACCTCATAACCAAGAACTCGTAATGGCCGTACCGACATCTGAAATCCATCTTCTACACATCCTCTTCTTGTACTCTGAGATGGTGATAGCCTGATATGAGGTCTATCTTTGAGAACCACCGTGCTTCCTTCAGCTATTTAAAGAGTTCATCAATCCTCAAAAGTGGGTACTTGTTCTTCAAGGTCACTTGGTCCAGGCACCGATAGTCAACACAAAGTCTCAAGCTCCCATCCTCTTTCTTTTTGAAAAAAATCAGGACCACCCAAGGAGAAACACTGGGGAAAATGAATTTCATCCCCTACAAGTCCTCCAGCTATACTCACAGCTCACAAAGCTCTGCGGGAGACATCCGATACGCTGGTGTAGATATCGGTGTCATCCTGGGGTACAAGTCAATCGAAAAGGCTACCTCTCTACGAGGAGGTAGACCCAGCATATCATCAGGGAAGACATCCGCATACTGGTCCACCACTACAAGATAACTCAAAATCTCCTCGTCAATCACTCCGAGGGTAAGGTCAGCTAACTGATGTGTAATTCGTTGCACTCTCCTCCCGGTAAGTCCCTCCTATGCTGTAAAGGCTCCCTTCTCGCTGGTGAAGGTAAACATTTTCCCATCCGTGCGGACACACCACACTTTGTGCCTAATACATTCAATCTGAGCATTGACAGTAGATAACCATTCCATACCCAAGATGACGTCGTAAGGCCTCGACACCGCTAATAGGAGAGCTTAGCCGAAGCTCTTGCCTCATAGTGTAAGCTTTCTCTCCCGAAACCACTGTTTAATAGTCGAATCTGCTCCCCGTAGGAGTCTCTAGCTGTAAGGATCGAGCCAACGACTCCGTCTGAATCACCAAGATCGGAACAAGGGCAATGAAAATAAAAGAATGACTAGAACATGTGTCTATGAATACTGCAGCTAAGGCGTAGAAGACACAGATCGTATATCATATCATATCTGGAGTGTCATGATCATAGGCCTCAGCTGTCTGGAGTTGAGCTCACCCCTATCATCCGATTCCTTGTGGTCAGGGTGGACCACCTATTAGTGGTGGCAGTAACATCTCGAATCATCACCCGCCGCCAGCTGCATGGCCAGATCCTCTACCATGTCAGCTTGCTCCCTGCGGACCTCCTTGGTCAAACCTCTATCTCTTCCTGGGCGGTCCTTCGACCGTTTTTTGATCATCCATATTGCGGTTCAGATAGTCATGAGCCATGTGAACCTACTTTCTGCAAGCGTAACACTGCCCGATCCTCACATGACTAGCTCTGCCTCGGGTATGCCACACAACCGAACCTGAATCCTGTAGTCATCCACCTATAGGTCTGGTCCTTTTGGACCTCTAAAACATCTATCTACTGCCATCTGCAGAAAACTCTTCTACGAGATAACTAGTGGTGGGTCTCACTATTGGTGAATGCTCATCAAAGAAACTCTCCACTAAGAGGTCTCTCTCTAACACCCCTCTTGCGACAGGATGAAAAGAGAAATCATCGAAGTTGTGATCACTCACCTGAGCCCCTGATTGAAGGTCCAGGCCCCGAAGAATGGGCCCCACACCATATCTGTGGACTAGTATCATAGGTCACTGAACTTCGCTGAGTACTGAGCCACAATCATGTTTCCCTACTACAAATGAAGAAGCTCCTATATGCACACTGCACGAAGAGTATCTTGAACAAACTATACCCGAAACATGATCTAGAAGTCTTCCAAGAGAAGTGTCACCTCATCATGAAATTAAACATCAAGATCTACCATCAACCTGATGCTTCCTGTAAAAGTCTGGTAGCAAGGATCACATGAGATTGGCAGGTGTCACTACCAGTTGTAAGACTCTCACCACAACCTCCACCCAATCCTCAGCCGCCTGTGGGTCTGTCTCTCCTCTCAACCTGGGTGGCCTCTGGCGCTAGAACTCACGCAACATGCTCAGGCGCCATCCACCCTTTACTACTTGGTCTGGTGGTATCAGTGGCCCAATGGGTAATAGTTCTACTGGTGCCTCCACTGGTGCCTCTACTAGAAGAGGGCCCTGCACTGAGGATTCATCATTTGGTGGGCTATAAGTGCATACTATATCTGGAACCCTAGTTGGATGTCTACGTGGAGGCATCATGAAAACAAATTGGTGCGCCATGGTCAATAAGTTATACCTGGTGAGCTGACTCAATGATATTACAATGAAAATTTTTCCAAACACACATGCAATCAGTGTTTTCGTGCACTGAGTTAGAAATTAGATGTCTAGGTCCTTGTGTATCAATACATCAGCCACCGCACCAACACTGGATTCCCTAAACCAATAACCACACTCACTACACTTAACACTATTTCCATAAAAAAATATCAGAGTCTAATGTTCTATGGTAGAACCGACTCCTCTAATACAAATTTGTTACAACCCATCCCCCGGGGCCCGTGCCGTGACTACCACAAGCCCGCTGACCAGAGGCCAGGGGCTGAAGACTAGCACATAAATGCATATTCCCTATAACTGGGAAGTAATTTCATTTATAACCTATAAACACACGCAACCAAGAACACACCAAGATACAAACAAAAGTCAAATGTATAGAAAAAAGAGTGATGAAGGTAAAAAGGGGGCCAGAATACCAGCCCAAGAGTAATAGTATAAGTACAACTGAAATACAATACAACTGAAGAAAAAGAAAGGCAAGTACTGGGTCATCTTCCAAGGTTCTTACCTGGAGGGTAAGTACCGATCACCTCCTCAGCACTCCATGTCTTCCCGTATCCTTTGCGTACTGACACGCCGCATTCTCTACCTACAGGCCCCATCTAGTCCTAGTAACCTCATCCTCGATCTGCGCTATCCATCGTCTACACCAAACACAACAAGGTGCAGGCATACCCTATGTAGGGGTGAGTATAACGATACTCAGTAGGGACCTCGAGACCCTCAAGGTTTCACAAAATCCACCAAGGATAAACCAAATGGCATGAAATCAACTGACAACCCTACATAGGTATATACCCATAAATATTCCTATGTTAGAAATAATACCCATCTCAATCAAGAGGAAAACACATAGATCAACTCAAATCCCAAAGCTGAACTGTTCCACAAAGGACGGAATACCACAAAGGTAATACCACACAGGTACTCCACACAGAAGAATACCACCAAGGTATTACCACAAAATAAAATTACCGCTCAGGTATAGACTCAGCTCACAGCAGGTATTTATTAGGTACAGTAGTAGAGATGATTATATGTAACTAGTGAATCATCTTACTCTATTAAGAGGCTCTAATGTTGACCCACACAAGATCGCTCGGTGCTGACCCACAGAAAATTGCTCAGTGCTGACCCAAGTAGGATCACTCGGTGAAGACCCAGATAGGATAGCTAGGTGCAGACCCACACAGGATCTCTTAGTGATGACCCACACTAAATCGCTAGGTGCTGACCCACACAGGACCACTCTTCATTATTAACGTCACTACCAACTACTAGGTTCCCACACTAAGCTCGCTCATATCCGGGAGAGTCTGCTCCTCAAGACACTGTTCGATACTCCATCTTCCAGGAAGTTTAACGAAGAAGTATCCCAAAGTACCACCATGTTATAGGGGTCTCAAAGCAACAGACGGTGCATCAATCAGACGACAGGTCTATATGTTATTATCCTTTTAGTCCCGAGGGCCTAGTTGGATTCGTGCTCGATCCAACCCGACTGTATCCCAACATTATCCAAATATCATGTGGGGTATACCAACCGGGACCATCTTGCTCTATGGTTTCTGGAACCATAGTAGGTTCATGAAACGGATGTACAGTGCCAAATTTATGGAAAAAGAGCGTAAATGGGTCGAAGTTGGCCATGGTCGTGTCCAACCCTGTCTGACCATCTTTGCCCGGCCCGTGCTGGGTAGCCTGGAATTGGAAGAGGCCCATGGTGTGGTGAGGGGGTCGTAGGACCATGATGGAGGCACAATGCTATGAGGGGCTGTGAGGGCGGCGTGGGGGGTGCGGGGCCGCGAGGGCGGCACGAAGCCGCGGGGGGCTGCAAGTGCGGTGCGGAGGGAAGAGAGGCAGCGAGGTCATGGGGCAGCATAGAGGGACGTAGGGTGGAGAGGCCATTTGGAATTTAAGTGGGCTGTGGGGTGGTGTATAGGGCCACGGGGCGGTGAGTCCATGAGGTGACGTGGAGGGTTGCGGAGAGGCGAGGTCGTGGGGTGATGCGGAGGGCCCTGGGGCGGTGAGGACGTGGGGCAGCAGAGGCCACGATGCGATGGTCTTCCGCAGCTGGCTGTGCGGCGCGGTGGTGCACCATGCCTTCGTCGGCGGCCGGTTCGGCCGGCCATCCATCATTCACCACTATGACAAAAATTCATGGTTCTCTTCCATTGGGCGGCGTAGTCATGTCGTCTCATTCATCGCAAAGTAGACAAAAAATAAACCCCAGAAAATGCGGAGAATTTGGGCCATGTTATTTTGGCATGCACTCTCTATATTAGAGAGGTAGCAAGAGGTTCACAAATTTTGAATCAATAACATGTATGGAAGATATTTTAAACAACAAACCCCACAACCTTTGTCAATCACTATTCCCCAAAACGTAAAAGAAAGACTCTATGGATCAACTAGTTAGAGAGAGTTGATCTGCATTCTTTGTTTAGAAGGGAATAACATGGGAAATATTAATCTCATAGAATTAAACCCCAATCTCAAAGGTCTGTTGTTGTGTTGCGAGAGAGAAGTTGAAGATGTCAATGTTCGTCGCACCTGCCACACGCCTCAGATCCCATGATCGTTCGTCAGATAAATGCTCTTTGATGGAGGTTGTTCTTCGTTGTTGAATACATCCACTGTTGGAGGATGTCATGAGGAAGGAGTCTAAGTTGTTGGAGAATGTCAGCATTCATCATTTGAAGAACCATTCTTCTTTGGAGGATGTGTTCCTCCTAGTTCTCCCAAAATCATTCCAACCCTTTTCCCAATGAATTTCATCAAAAGAAAATATCCCACCAAAATAAAAATTGATTGTCCTATATTAATTTTTTTTGGAAAAAAACAATTTGAAAACATTAATCAATTGACGAGGCATAATTAAATGGGGAGGATGTCCATGGGCCAATTCCTAATTAATGAGGATGTTCAAGGGGCTTCCCCCATTAAGAGGGTTTGGGTGGTCCCCGTCATTAAAATCAAATTGGGGGAGGTTTTAGGATTGGGTGGTCCTAACCACCGAGCATTGAATTTGGAGGATAAACTATTGTGGTCCTGACCTCTATAAATTAATGGAGTGTTCAAGAATAAAAATAAAATTCTAAATAATTGTTTTTTATTTTCCCATGAAAAAGTGAAAAACAATCTTTCACCCTCAAAAATTCAAGAGACACGGTTAATAACAAGGAGTAAAATGTGGTTCAATAAGATAACAATAATTTTTGGTGAATAATAACTTTTTTACTTTTATTTACCACGTTTAAAAGTAAATATGGGATTTAAGGGTAAAAATGATATAATTATTACACTAACACATGTCTTAATTATATTGGATAATTGTAATTTGACCAAAAACAAACTTAGGAATAAAATATTACCCGTTTGGTCCACTTGGATTAGATTAGGACACTTATTATTATTTTATTTAAAGAAGAGTTAAAAGAGATAAAATCAATGTTTAATAACAAAAACATTTTTAATATAGAGATATACATGAGATAAATTCGACTATAAATATTTATTAGAAAGATATAACAATTTACTACATAATATTATTTAATTTATAATTTTTAGACATTAAATAATTTAATTTATTTATGACACAATGATGATGTAGTAATTACCTTTTTAATGAAATATTAACATAATTGATGTTATAAATACCCAAATAAATGTAATTTGAGGGTTTTTATGAAATCCAATAATTTTATAGGTTAATATGACCTGTTAGTATTTATTCAACTAACTATTTTTGAACTAATAATCTTGTTATGATTTTCACAAAAATTAATTACCAAATAGTGTCAAAATTGACATAAAATAGTTTTAAAAAAAAATATTATAATATTAATTGTTATTATATTCCTAAAAATCCATGGTTTGGAGAAATTACTCAGATAAGGTAATATATATATTAATAAATAACCACTTGGGGTTCGTTTGGCTTGTTATTTTAATTTTATTAACCATATTGTGTAAGAAAACAAGAAGACACGGTAAAAGTTAAATTATTTAACTTAGAGTAAAATCTAAATGATATTGTTAAAATAGTAACCTAAAATTATCTAAAACCTATTGGATGAGAGGTTTTAGACCCATCCCAACATTATCTTCGAAATAAATCAATTTGGAGCTATTATAAACCGAATGTGACTTTATTATAAAATAATATTTTATGTTTTTCCAAAGGTTCCCCTCTCCTCCCTTATAAAAAGGGCACCCCTTCCCTCTTCTCTTCACACCCTTTTGAGACTTGATGCTCGACCAACCCCGGATAATTACTCTTCTAAAAATCTCTAGTTATATCATAGAAGGTCTGGTCTTCTCAAAACACCAACTCTAGTGCCCTAAGAAGAATTTTAAAGGAGGTGCGTCGAGGAAGAGGTAATCACTTCTACCGAATCTTTCAAGTTTCTTTCTTCTTATACATCCTCTTCTTTAGTTGTTTCATTATAAAGTAATAAAATAATTATTAATTATATACTGATATGTTATTATAAATATTAAACAACTCTATTTCACCTTCTAACCATCCTACTGAAAACGAAATCGTCGTGCATGCGTACGTACAGAATACCGTCTCCACATCGTGGTGTAATCAGTTTTTCCACCACCAACTTACTTGGATGGGTATAATGGTGTAAAGAATAACTATATATGATTATTATAACTTTATACTGATTCCAAGATATTATATCATCCACTCCAATTCCATTCAATAAATATGGTAATGATATCATCGCTTATGCGTACGTACAGATTACCGTCTCCACGACGCGATGAGATTCATTTTCCATATTAATAATTCAAGAATGATTATAAAGTATATATAATAAGCAATAATGAAATATATGACATAATAATGCTACTGGATTTATGTATGTATATATGTATGTCATCTACTTAATTCCATTCAATTCAATAAGGAAATGAAAAACAGCGTTCATGTGTACGTACGGCCTACCGTCTCCATGAACGGTGTATTTCTTTCCATTTATCGATCTATTATATATATGTATATTATGAATATATATTATATATAAATCATGTTTTATATTCTGGAATTAAGTAATCATGATCTAAGTAATCATATTAATAATTACAAGACAAAACACGGATGATAAATGAAACGATTTTACCCAAAATACTGCTTTAACATGGAATTAACAAATTAACGGATAATATAATGTCGTAAGTGAATAATATATGATATCATAAATATTATTATGGTTCTGTTAAAAGTTAATAATATGTTTAAACCCACTATACAGGAGTCTCAGACACATACAGATGAAATTGGAAAAAAGGTAAGGGATAATTATTCCAATCTCGTTCTTATCCGAGATTGTTTATTCGTAAGTATTTACTAGGGTTATGATTATCATCCATGTCCATGTTTTCTAAAAATGTTTTCGTAAAATGTTTACTATTCTTCCATGTATGTTCAAAGTGTTTTTTACCCATGTTGGACTTTTTCCCCATGGTATGTAAGGATTCTTTCTTTTGTTTACCATACGAGGTACTTTTTGACTTTTCCAGCAAAAGTACGAGAATAATGATTTTTTAACTTATATGACATGAACGGATTTTAACTGTTTCATAAAGCCTTATTTAAATAAAGATTACTCTACATGATTTCATGATTATTTTCAACAAAATCCTTTTCCTTTAAAAATACATGGAATTTTGTGAAAGAAAATGATTTTGAAGAAGAAAGGATATTTTCCTCAAGAATTCATTTCAAGTGTTTTATGAAAACCATTTTCCATTTATGATGAAATTATTTCATACGTGTATTCTTCAAGTATAATATCTATATGATTTACATGGTTTCAATTTTCTTATAATGAGATGATATCCATTTGTTTTATATAGATTATGTTATGATGTGATGATGTTTATGAAACCCATTTTATTATTTGGGTTATGATTTATGTTTATGTTGTGGCACAAGTAAGAATGATTTCATTATGAGATGGGTGGGACCTATATCTCACTCAAATTAATTGGGTAAATATTAATATCTCATGAGATATAAATGGATGGAACAGTAAGTTAATCTGGTTCAGTGATACAGTACGAGAACTAAGAGTGATCTCGATTCAGAAAGGGACTTTGTCCACTAATATGGTCTTGGCAGCAATGCCTTGCCTAATATGGAAATTATATCATGTGCTTAATGGTTTTCCACAATTAAATGTTTTATTCACATGATATTTTACCATGATTGTTGTTCTGTTATGACCTATGCCTTATGTACTCCCATGATTTATTTCACAACTCAAGATTTTGATGTGTAAACATTATGTTCATGTTTTGAAGTTAAAATGTATATGGTTTGTTTTATTTTCTCAATGCCTACCCTTATTGAGTATTTGAGCTCACCTTTTATATGATTTCTTTTCCCCAGGATATAAAGAATGGTTTTAGGTAAGAAAAAAAGGGGAAGATCATTATGGGAGATGTTGAAGATCTTTCACCACGATTAGAAGATTGTGTTATGAGTTTCCAAAGAAAATAAACTATTACAGTTCTTGTGTGTTTGTTTTTGTTATGTATTAAGTATTCATAATAAGTAATGTAATGTCTATGTATGTCAAGTTTGGGGTATCTATAGTAGGTATCAATGGGAGGTTTAGTTAACCTTTGGAAACTAGGACGCGAAAAGATTAGTGAATTCCCTAGAGATATTTCTAATGTATGTTTAGGGATGTCCATAAGGTTAAGTATAAGTATAGGTTATAGTCATAGAATTTCGGTAAAAATCCTAGAATTAACCCTAAGTTGTTATATATTTAAGGTACTCCCCCTTTATTATGTTGTTTTCCCTAGCATAATTTTTTGCCTCTCACACTATTCTTTTTGGGTATTAGATGATCGCTGGAACCCGAAGGAACCATGTTGATCAATGTAATTGACAATGAAATGATTTTCCTCCTCAAAAACCAAATGTGATTGGAGATGGAGTGAAAAATCTTATTTCTATACTTACACAAGATATGAATCATTGTAGAATTCCAAATGATCAGAGAAGGGAACAATATTCTATTAAGTGCTTCATGAGGCAACATCCACCTTCTTTCAGTGGGACTTCTGATCCACTTGTTTTTGAACAATGGATTAGTACCATTGAAAAGATATTTTCCATAATTCACTGTTTAGAACATGAAAAATTCATTCTGGATGTTTACCGTTTAGAAGGTGAAGCAGATCAAGGGTGGAGTCTAATTAAGAATACGAGGCCCCACGATGAAATTGAATCCATGGAATTGGATGAGTTTAGGAACTTATTTTTCAATAAGTACTTCTCTCATATTCTTCGAACAAATATGGAAAAGGATTTCCTTGAGCTTAAGAAAAAGGATGATGAATATGTTGGTATATACGAAGAGAATTTTAAAAGGCTTACAAGGTATGAATCTGGCTTTATCATCCAACCTGAAAGTAAAGTTGATCGATTCTTTAGTGGCTTAAAACAAAGTCCTCGAAGTGAATTAGCTATAAGAGACTTCAGTAGCAATTAAGAAATTTTGCATTGTGATATCAAGGTAGAAATGGAAGTCAGTGTTACATATCCATCTCATGATTTTGACAAGAAACGAAAGATGGAGTTCAAGGAGAAATCTCAGAATAATGGTGAAAAGAAGATGAATGTTTCTTTATGCTCAAAGTGTGGAAAGAATCATATTGGAGATTGTCTTAAAGGGACTAGAAAATGTTTTATGTGTGGAAAATAAGGTCATCGAGCAACTGAGTATCAAATTAATGGAAAAAGGGTAGATAATGATGTGAATAAAGAAAAGACTGCAGAGAACGCACCACCAACACTTCAACGCTTAAAGTACAAAGAAATGGGGCATTATGCTAATCAATTCCTTACTCCCAGGGTTAATGATTATCAACATGAGCAACCTAATAAGGAAATGGATAAATGGAAGTCACATGAGATCACTATTTGTGATGTTGAGAATGAAAATGATGTTGTGTAATGATTAAGTGTTTATGTAATGGGATTTCAAAATAGTATCATGGAATCCGATTTATGGAATCGTGGAATTTTGGAATATCTATGTATTGGTTTTCAATAATTATATGGTACCGGTAACCATGAAATGTTATTGAAATATTTGTGGAAAGAAGATTATATGTGCATAATGAAGCGATAAAGAAAAAATTAAATGGGCTCATGACTGATATAGGTATAATTTTATATCATGGTTTGAGTATATGGAAATTTTGGGATTTTGATATGTGGAAAGTGTTAAATTTTGACAACATTCATGTTTTCACTAAGGGTCAATGGGTATTAATTTTTCAAGAGAATACATGATTAAGGTATTCAAATGTTTGCAATTTGACCAACAAGATATATCATATGATATATGAGGGATAAATGAGGGTATTCACATTCTCGACAGATGGCGTTTCTAGTAATTGTTTTTTTTATACTATGATCTTGGAAAGAAGTATTTCGGATAAGCCTAAAGATTGTAATGGATTATATTGGATATAAGTCAGTATTTTTTATGGCTAGAACTTTTTTTTGATATTATTTATGGAATGTTATAATAATGTAGTTTTATAAAAAAGGACAACCTACAGGACGAGCGATAACCCATCACGTCGGACAAGGCTCTGGGAATCGAACCCACAACCGAAGTGCGACAAGCCTTTATCAACTACCACTGGCCTAGAGTAAGTCCCTGGATAGTAGAAACTATTTTAATTATGTTAAGCGGTATGATATATGAAGTATAAGTCCATTTTAGGAACCATATCTGATTAATCTCACTAAAGATGGACTTATGTATATTTAATAACTTTTGATATCCTTTTGTTTGAGACAGATGGAATGACCTATCATTCTATCGCATGATCTTCTAACACTTCACGTAAGACAAATTCAACTTATTTTCTTTATGATATGAATTGGAAATTGTTCAAGGCACAAACAACAGTAATATTGTACCAAAATCAAGTAAGTATTTCTTTTAATTCAACAATTCTTCAACTTTAGGGAAATGATCTTGAAAACAAAAAAAATGTTGTCCTAGTGTACTTATATCCGATGAATTAGATGGTACCTTAAATCATCACAAATTTATGGCTTTGTGATTAATGTATTTTTCATATCCATGTTCTCGACAACTCTTGATTAGATCTTTATGGTTAGACTTCTCTTCCATATCCATATTTTTACCTATGTTGTTATATGTGGAAAACCAGTGTTGAGTTACATTGGGTGACTGTTACGATTCTAACTTCCATTTTTAAAATGATGTTTTAGTATACATTTTTTTGATGTGGGTTTCTATGAAATAAACATTCAAGTAGCAAACCATTTATAACCTCGACGAATTTCGAGGGCGAAATTCATTTTAAGGGGGTAGAATGTAACACCCCTAGATTTTATAAGATATATTATTTTTAATTTCTTTGATGTCTTATAATATAAACTACACCAAGACTAGATTGTACTATATGCAACACCGTATTAGCCTGCAGTATACGCAACACTATTATTGTCTCGTGTTACACACAATTTCAAGTTCGTTTTGTGAAAATTATTCTACGCAACATTAATTATAGATTTTTTTTAATGTATAAATGAAATATTTTTTGATTATGTTAAACACAACACCAAACGGGGATTTCACTACACACAGCCTGGACATGGCTTTCATTACACGCAATCATGACCTTCTTCGATATCATGTGTAGTACGCAATACCAAGTCTCACTAAACGAGATATTATTATATTATTATTATGAACTAGCCGTTATGAATAGTAATACCCACTTTTTAAAATTTTATAAATTCTATCTTTCAAAATGGACTCCATTTGTGGATTCGGAATATCGAAATTCACCTAGGGTGAATTTTGGGTATTTTTCTGAAAAATTTCAATTTTTGATGAATAGTGAAAACACTGGGTTTCTATTTAAAAACCGACTTTTTATTTAAATAATTATTTATTCTATTTAAATTTATTTTAGGTCAAAATTGGTACATAATAACTATATAAGTTCAATGTAATTCATTTGAGTCATTTTATAATAATTTTAGATATATAAAAATTTTATTGAACTTTTCACCGTCTTTTACCCACCTCATAGGAGAATTTGAAAATTTACATAAAACATAATTTTACCACTTCTGTTAGTGAAATTTCTAAAATCCAAGAGACACGGTTAATAACAAGGAGTAAAATGTGGTTCAATAAGATAAATATAATTTTAGGTGAATAGTAACTTTTTTACTTTTATTTACCACGGTTAAAAGTAAATAGGGTAATTAAGGTTAAAAATGATATAATTATTACCCTAACACATGTAAATATTCTATTGGATAATAGTAATTCGACCAAAAACAAACATAGGAATAAAATATTACCCTTTTGGTCCACTTGGATTAGATTAGGACACTTATTATTTTATTTAAAGAAGAGTTAAAAGATATAAAATCAAAGTTTAATAACTAGAACATTTTTAATATATAAATATACATGAGATAAATTCTACTATAAATATTCATTAGAAATATAAAACAATTTTCTACATAATTTTATTTTATTTATAATTTTTAGACCTTAAATAATTTAATTTATTTATGACACAATGATGATGTAGTAATTACCTTATTAATGAAATATTAACATAATTGATGTTATAAATACCCAAATAAATGTAATTTGAGACTTTATATGAAATCCAATAATTTTAGAGGTTAATATGACATGTTAGTATTGATTCAACTAACCTTTTTTGAACCAATCATGTTGTTATGATTTTCACAAAAATCAATTACAAAATAGTGTCAAAATTGGCATAAAATAGTTTTTAAAACAAATATTATATTATTAATTGTTATTATATTCCAAAAAATCTAAATTTCATCCAAATGACTCAGATAATGTTATATATATATTAATAATGAACCAATAAGTTTTTGTTTGGATTGTTATAGTATGTTTATTAACCATATAGTGTAAGAAAACCAGAAGACAGAGTGAAAGTTAAATTATTTAACTTAGAGTTAAATCTAAATGATAAGGTTAAAATAGTAACCTAAACTTGTCTAAAACCTATTGGTTGAGATTATTTCTACCCATACACACTTTATATTCTAAATAAAACAATTAGGAGCTATTATATACCGAATGTGACTTTATTATAAAATAATAATTTATGTTTTTCCAAAGGTTCCCCTCTCCTCCCTTATAAAAAAGGCACCCCTTCCCTCTTCTCTTCACACCCTTTTGTGCCTTGAAGATAGGCCAACCAATGCCAATTACTCTTCTCAACATCTCTAGTTTTATCATAGAGGTTCTGGTCTTCTCAAAAGTCCAACTCTAGTTCCCTAAGAAGAATTTTAAAGGTGGTGTGTCGAGGATGAGGTAATCTCTTCTACAGACTCTTTCATGTTTCTTTCTTCTTCTACTTACTATTATTTATTTGTTTAATTATAAAGTAATAACATAATTATTAATTATATACTAATATGTTATTATAAATACGAAACAGCCCTATTTCACCTTCTATCTATCCTACGGAAAATGAAATCACCGCGCCTGCGTACGTACGGAATACCGTCTCCACGCCATGGTGTAATCAGTTTTTCCACCACCACCTTACTTGGATGGGTATAATGGTGTAAATAATAACTATATATGATTATTATAACATAATACTTATTCTATTATATTATAACATCCACTCCAATTCCATTCAATAAATATGGGAATGATATCATCGCTCATTCGTACGTACGGATTACCGTCTCCACGACGCGATGAGATTCATTTTCCATGTTAACAATTGAAGAATGATTATAAAGTATATATAATAAGTAATCATGAAATATACGACATAATAATGTTATTGGATTTATTTATATATATGTATTTCATATACTTAATTCCATTCAATTCAATAAGGAAACGAAAAACAGCGTTCATATGTACGTACGGCCTACCGTCTCTACGAACGGAGTATTTATTTCCATTTATCGATCTTTTATATATATGTATATTATGAATATATATTATATATAAATCTTGGTTTATATTCTGGAATTATGTAATCATGATCTAAGTAATCATATTGATAATTACAAGTCAAAACACGGACAATAAATGAAATGATTTTACCCAAAATGTTGCTTTAACATGGAATTAACAAATGAACGGATAATATAATGTCGTAAATGAATCATATATGATATCATAAATATTATTATTGTTCTGTTAAAAGTTAATAATATGTTTAAACCCACTATACAGGAGTATTGGACACATGTAGAAGAAATTGTACATAAAGTAAGGGATAATTATTCTAATATCGTTCTTATCTGAGGTTGTTTATTCGTAATTATTTACTAGGGTTATGTTTATCATCCATATCAATGTATTCTAAAAATGTTTTAATAAAATGTTTACTATTCTTCAATGTATGTTATAAGTCTTTTTTACCCTTTTTGGACTTTTACCCCATGGTATGTAAGGACTTTTTCTTTTATTTACCTTAGGATGTACTTTTAGACTTTTTCGGTAAAAGTACGAGAAAAATGTTTTTTAACTTATACGACATGAATGGACTTTTACTGTTTCATAACGCCATATTTAAATAAGGATTATTCTACATGATTTCATGATTATTTTCAACCAAATAAATTTATTTTAAAATTACATGGCATTTGGTGAAAGAAAATGATTTTGAAGAAGAAAGGATATTTTCCTCAAAAATTCATTTCAAGTGTTTTATCAAAACCATTTTCCATCTATGATGAAATTATTTCATATTTGTATGTTTCAAGTATAATGTCTCTATGATTTATATGGTTTCAATTTTCTTATGATGAAATGATATCCATTTGTTTTATAGGGATTATGTTATGATCTGATGATGTTTATGAAACCCATTTTATTATTTGGGTTATGATTTATGTTTATGTTGTGGCACGAGTAAGAATGATTTAATTATTAAATGGGTGGGACATATATCTCCCTCAAATGAATTGGGTAAAGATTAATATCTCATGAGATAGACATGGCTAGAATGGTAAGTTAATCTGGTTCAGTGATACATGACTGGAACGAGGAGTAAACTCGATTCAGAAAGGGACTTTGTCCACTAAGATGGTCTTGACAACAATTCCTTGGCTATAATGGAAATAATATCATGTGCTTAATGGTTTTCCACAATTAAATGTTTTATTAACATGCTATTTTATCATGATTGTTGTTCCTTTATGACCTATTCCTTCCATACTGCCATGATTTATTTCACAACTCTTGATTTTGATGCATAAAATTTATGTTCATGTTTTGAAGTTCAAATGTATATGGTTTGTTTTATTTTCTCCATGCTAACCCTTAATGAGCATTTGAGATCACCCTTTATATGTTTTCTTTTCCACAGGATATAAAGAATGGTTTTAGGTAACAAAACAAAAGGGGAAGATCTGTATGGGAGATTTTGAAGATCTTTTACCATGATTAGAAGATTATGTTCTGAGTTTTCAAAGACACTAAACTATTACGGTCCTTGTGTGTTTGTTTTTTTATATATTAAGTATTCCACAAAATTATTGTAATATCCATGTACATCTAGTTTGGGGTCACTACAATTATTATTTAGTGTGATTGTTTACACCTATATGTTGAATTAGAAGGTATTTATAAGAATAAGTTAATTATAAAAAGAACTTATAAAATTTTATATTTATGAAAATGTATTTTTTTAATCATAGGAAATAAATACTCAGTTATAAATGTTAAAGAGAATATTAATTTTTTGTTAAATGATCATTTTTAAAAGTATTAATTTTTTTTAAATATTTTTTATCTAGATCACTCGTAACTAGAATTTGGAAAAATATATTGGTATTAAAATATAAAAAATTACTAATCATTCATACATTTATTATTAATTCTTATAAAATGATGATAAAAGAATTTGAAGAAGGCAAGATGTATTTTTGAAGAAAACTTTTTTATTATCCAAAAATATATTATATCTTAATAAATAGAATTAATCAACAGTGATGAATGATTTTAATGAAATATTTTTCAATATATTCATTAAAATATATTAATATTCATTTAATGGAATTAATTATGGAATTAATATGAATAAATGCAGTTTTTTGATTAAAAATGGGTTTTTTTTAAATTTCTCAGTTTTGCTTTCCAAACATATTTTTACATAAATTTCTTAAACTTATCAAAATTGATTAGTTGAAAATTTACTCCATATTTTAAACCACCTTAATTAACATTATTTTATACATTCATCTTAATTTTTGGACATAATTAATAATGACTAATGTAAAAATATTATTGCCATGGGTAGGGGTAAAAGGGTAAAAAGAGGGATTATTTGAAGAGATATGGTATAAAATATCAAAAAAAACATTCTATAATTTTAATTTTTTAGGAAATTCAGAGAATTAGACTTATTATATTGAATTATTTATCATTTTAGACACAATTTTCCATGAGAGATACTTTATTATATTTAAATATTCATAATAACAATTATTCTGCCACTGTCCTAACATATAAAAGGGAATCCCTCATCCACTCTTATCAACACGACATATGACATTTATCTAGAAAAATATCAAAAAAACACTCCCATAATTTCTAACTACATCATATAGGTTTTTGTCTTTATAAAAGACCTCTACAAGAAGGATTAAGGTGTAAACCAGAAGAGGGTTCCTAAAGATGAAGTATATGTCCTTACAGATGTTTTTCACATTTGATTCTTCTTCAACCCTATTAAAATGTTATATAAAAATCATAAAATTATTTAATAATTATATTTTATATACTTATACGTTTTTCTATGAATTTTATACCCATTTTTTTCTTCCCATCTTTTTCAAAATGATAACATTGCTCATGCATAAGTGTGGACAACCAAATATATGATTCAATAGGATTCATTTATCATTTTAAATTTACATCGATTGTAATAAGTAAAATTTAATTAATATATATTTTATTTATTACATAATTATGATTCTATAAACTTGAATTATAATGTTTCATTCATTCATTCCATCCATCAAAAATAGAAATCGTCACTTTTGTGTACATAAAGACTACCATCTCTATAAAGTGATGTACATAATTTTTCATCAGCACATTATATGAAAGGTTATAGAAGAGTTAATAAGAAATAAATTTTATTCTTATTAAATTATTAATATTATGTATATGATGAAATATTGACTGTGGTGTATGGGATTAGACTTCCAAACTGAAACTAGGATAGAAAACATACTCGTTTTCACTTGAATGTTGATTTAAATAAATAATTGTTAATAAAAGAGTAATTAGAAATTATAAGGGAATGATAAAATGTAATATGTATAAGAATAAAGTCATATTATATATTTATAATAAATATATATTTATTATAAATTATGTTTTAATGCATATGAATTAAGATAAGTCTAGATGTAAAAGTTTTTGATACACTGTGATTTCTTTTCATGATTATCTATGTTAAATTTCAATTGAGGGAAATTATATGATCTTTATTCTTTAAACTAAACGTATTTTATTATAATTTTATTATTCCTATAATTTCCATGTATTTTTACAATTTACCAGTATTTATTACATAAATTATTGAGAAAATTTTATAAGAAAAGTTAACTTTATTTTCTCTTTGGTCGATAAACTTTTTATTCCATATTCATGTTACATAAAAATGTTATCAAGAATATTTTTTATTATATAATTATTATTTAATTTCATTTTCAACCATATTCAACTTTTTTTCAATGGATTATAATAAAAATATTTCAAATTTTTTCTAAATTGGTTATTTAGGTAATTTTTCAAAGAACTACAAAAGGATTATTTGTTTTAACATTTCCCAAATGAATCGATTTTCCTAACATCATGACTATTATTTGATATTAAGGTTCCGTTAAATGTTTTCAGGGTTAATCTCAAATAAATAATTTTTAAAAAAATTCTAGGAATTTCTATTTTATTCAAATTATACAAAAGGAAGTGATATTTTCTTGTTTTCAAATAAATGTTAAAATATTACAGAAAGTTATTTTTTATATCTATAATTTTTTATTAAGGATTGTTATGATTCACTGAGTAGATGATATTATAACACCATCTAATTTATTTATATGGGTGGATTATATTGATTTTTTTTAATGATAATTATATGAAACTAATTTCTTTCGTATGGTTAAATTACGTGATGAAGTAATATTTTTTAAAACCATTTCATTTTCATGGGTTAGAATATGATGAAATAATGAATATTATTATGATCTTATAAAACAATAATATATGGTATTTATTTTGAGACTGGTAGGACAAAAAAAAAATACCCATAAAATGCATTTCTTAATGTGATATATAAATCACATGAGGTAATATAAAAAACCTTGACATGACTATGAACAACTACATTAACATATCGATACATGAGTATGATTTCTACTAGATATTCCCCCAAGATTATTTATGGACAAGATTATGACTTTCAATGCTTATATATTAATCTATTAGTATGATTGATGTTAACGTTTCCCACAATATTAGGCATATACATTATTGTAATTAGCTATGTTCACAAGATTATTTTTTTTATGTTTTTGATTCCACATGCCTATGTTATGACTAAAGAATGAATATTTATGATTTGAAACAATCATGAACCATGCTTCTGATTATTCCATAATTTTTGAGTAATTATATATATTTTTTGGGAATTAACCTTTTATGTTGAGAATATGTACGTGATTATTTCTCATACCCTTATGATCATCTAATTATCAATTGTTATTAATATCTCTCATATCTACCCTAACTAAGCATATGAGCTCACCCTTTCTTATGTTTCCCTTCTCTGGGATATAAAAGAAGGGTAAAATTATGATAATTCTATAAGGATGCTAAATATTAATATTTTTATGGGATAAAATGAATATTGTTTATAAATAACGGGATTACATATCTAGTCTCCCAATACACTAAACCATTTCATTTCAAGGGCCAGTGTTATTAACTAATGTAGGAAATATCGATAAAAATTAATGTAATATTTATGTATATAATGCGCAGGTTACCTAAGATGGTGTCATCTTGTTGGTCCAAATGAGATTATGGGATATAGGACCATACTTAAATGTATTCCTTCATAAAACTCATCACCATGTCTAGTTTTACCTTATATATTTAAGATAAGTTAATGAATCTCATTATCAACACCATCATTCAGTGGACACTGGTTAATTACACTATTCAATACCTTAGTAGGGTGAAAACCTAATGTTGGATTTGATAAGTGTTTGGCATTCATCAGACATCATTTGATCATTTGAGATCTATATATATATTCCATCGTATGAGAATTTAGTTTATCTTATGTCTATTACATTGGACATATTAAGTTCAAGACCCAAGGCATCTTATGTTCATGAAACAAAATAATTGTACTCATAACACAAAGAATAATAGGAAATTTAGCAAAAAACCTAGGTAATGTTAATAATAAATAAATTTCATTTCTTATTAAAATTCATGATTAGGGTTAATATATTCAAATTTGGTAAAATAATTTGATATTACGTTTCAAATATAAGAAAGAAATAGTTTTGTTCTAATTGTAGTGTTTTACATGTATTGTATGTTTTTTAATAATTAAATTTATAAATTTTATAAATATAATTTTTTAAAAATGGAATTTTTCTCTTTATAAACATTTCAAATATTTATTACGGTGGATGGTTTTCTGTTTTTATAAAAAATATATTTTTTAGGTGAATAGTGAAAAATTCTAATTTTTAAAGAATATTTAATTTTTTGAAAGTATTTACCATCTAAAATTATGTTTTGGATTTTTTTAATGTAATATTATCCATGATTTATTAATAATAATCAATTTAATTTTGTAGAAATCATAATTATGCTTTATTTTGTTATGAAATAATTTTTTGGATAAAAAAAAAGTTTTCAAAAAAAATCATTATATTTTGTGAAATTATATTAATGATAATTTCTAATAGTTATGGAAATTAAATATTAAGAAATATATATTTTTAATCATGAGGCTTAAAAATTTTAATGATATCAATTTACTTTTTGGTCATAATGAATAGTAACAATGGTAAAAAAGTTGTCACCACAGTTAAAGTTAAAATGTTTAATAAATGTTTAAGTTGAGTGATGAGGTAATAAAATTTCATCATAAATATTTTTATATGTTAATATTATATACATAATCATATTATCTGTAATATGGGATATATTTAGTTCCACTTTTCTGAGAAATTGACTTTATATTGTTTTAATGCTTTGAAAAATTAAAAGAGTTCCACTCCCCTTGTTTATTAAAGGGCACCCATGTCCAATTTTATTAATATAATTTTATGCATTTATATAAACCAATACCTACCCAATTACATTCCCATAATCCCTTATCACATCTTATAAGTCTTGGTTTCATAAAAATTATAACCTATATGGATTAAGGTGCAATCAAAAAGAGGATTTCAATAGATTATGTATAACTATTAACCAGGTGTTTTCGTATTTTTTTCTTCTTCCACCTCAATAAAATATTACATAACAATGGTTATATAGTAAAATAACCATAATAAATAAAAATAGTTGTTAATATTTTTTTTAAACCCCTTTTCATCTCATTTTCCTAATTATCAAAAATAAAAACGTCACTCGTGCGTACGTGTGGACTACAACCTCTAAGAAGAAATACGTTTCGTTTAACATCATCACCCAAAAGGCTAGTTATTATGATGCATTTAATTAATATATATCATATTTATGTAATAATTTTTATTTTTTAATGATAATATAATACTTACCTTAGTACCGTTCGAATCATTGAATATGATAATATAGATTGTGCATACATGAGTACTACCACCTTCATGAAGCGATGTGATTCGTTTTTCATATCCATATTTCATATATGGTTCTAAAATTGTAGTTAATGTATAAAATTATAATTATGAATTGATTAATATTATTGGTATTATGAAAACATGGCCCATTAGATGACGGTCAATATATTAAAGTTGTTTTTGGACTATGAACCGAACGTTCTCAAAACACCCAACAAGAACATAATCGACTTAGTAACTATATTAGACACAAAAATAAATGACATAAAATGGAACATTATATGGTAATAAACTTTAAAAATATTCATAACCAATTAAATAACTAATATATTATTATTATATGGAATTTATAGAATGTACACGGTGGCTCAGACTCTAGGAAATTGATTTTTGTTTGAAACCATATTTTAAAAGTTTTAATGTTTTTATTAAATTTTACCTATATATATATGTTACACAAATTTTTCTTATAATTATATTAATATTCTCAAATTTTTGTTCAAATTATATATAAACCATGTTTTACATTCTTTAATTTTTTTTAAAATAATTATTTTTTACATTTTCTAAATGGTTTTTTTGAAATTTTTACAAAAGTATAAAACGAAAATATTTTAAATGTATATGAAAGGAGTGAAATTTCTAGATGTCATGATCATTTGTCATTAAAAATATTTCTATAATTATTCTTAGGGTTTTTAAGAAACTATTATTTACCATTATTTTAGGAAAATTTCCTTTAAATAATTTTCAGAGAAAAAACATTTTTACCCTTATTTTTACATGAATCTCAAAAGTGCTTTATCATAAGTGTTAAAAAGAATATTTCATGAGTTTTTATGTTAAAAATGAAATAATTTTTGTATTTTATGTATCTTTTGGTAATTTTTAATTGTTTATGATGACGTGTGAGACTTATATAGATATCTAATTCACCAGGTAATGATTTTATTCTCTGAAGAATTATGTTGGAATTAACTGAGTAGGTTGTTTAATTTGAAATGGTTATTATAATGGATCTATAGAGATGATGTACCATGGTGAAAATCCCACCCCGAATCACTATGAATAGTATCTGGATTGGTGGTTCTACATGAACATATGTGCAGTTCCCCATAAGATAGATTCTACTGACTATCAATGGGTGTATGGGGTTGAAATATGAGGAGACTATACCCCGTATATTAGAGTACCCAATGAAAAAAAATCCCCAAGAAAAATATTAATAGTAATAATCTATTATAGTAATCATAAATAAAATAATTATCCCATCAATAGTAATAAGTGATTCCAAATCGTAAGTGCATTTATAAAATGTATATAGCCCATTGTGTTGATAACCCATATAGAATACAAAAAATAAAATAAATATAAAAGTTCCCAAAATAAATATTCCAGACCTAAAAATACCAATCTATTTTCCCACATGGGAAGACCCAACTAGATTAATCTCAAGCCTCTTACCATCCAAAATTTGTATCCAAGTGAGATTTTACATCAGTATCCAAGTGCAGTGGCACCCTAACATGGCGTGACAATAAAAATAAGTAGGGAACCACCAATGTAGTCCCCTACATAACTAATAAATTAGTTCTATGTTCATCTTTCATAGTCTAATAAATAAATTAAGGAAAATAAATAATATAAAATTATCCACTAATGATCCTAATGTCTTTGACTTATATTAACCATAACTACTTTACCTAGTGATGGAGGGTCTCTATGAATGTTTCAATGATTGTGCCAAAAATAAAATGACCTGAGGGGCATTCACCATAATATAAAGTGTTAATGACCCAGGGCTAAAATCATCCCAGTATACATGATATCAACCAAGGTCATTCCCTATACCAATTTCAAGAACCATGGATTTTTTCATTATAAGATTTAGTTGTCATGGAAGCCAACCTTCATTAGGGAGGAGACTTGGCCACACCTATAAATGACCTGATATGTCTTGGTAGCTTTCAAAAGGTAGGCATGTCATTCTCTTACTAGATCCAATGTAATCTAGGCTTTAAATACCTGGAAGTCACACTAGTAGTATCAATGATCTTACAATAGGTAATTTTAAAAACCACTTTGGAGGGGTTTTTCATGACCTCCTTGTAGGGAGTATCCACATCCTCACTATTAGAGCAATTTACAACCAACCATTTGGGCATTTTCTATACCAATAATATGAAAATTGTAAATACCCTGACCTAAGTATCCTATAGTTGGTGGTAACTTTATTACATTGAAATTAAATATAAGAGATCACATCCCAAAGGAGTGAAAAGTTTAGTAGTCTTGGTAAACTAGATACATACATGAATCTCACATTACATTGTAAATAAAATATAAAATATAGTGAATGTTAATATTCTAAATCCTTGACCTCATTCTAGAGGTTCCCTCATTACATCATGGGGAAATGAAGAAAAATAAGTGTAAGATAAAATTCACTATTTGGTTTATTTATAGTGGAATATATCATGAGTAAATAATGAATTGCCAATATGGAAAATTAAATAACTAAAAAACATGCTACTTAATCAATAAATTTGTCAGTAAGAGTAACATACCATGAAAAATGATGATCAAATAATGAAATATAAACAATAATATGATATTAAAACTTAACGTAGATATCATATGTACTAAAATAATCACATGAATATCAATTACATAATTCATAATTATAGAACACATAATGATATACATTATAAACTTACCATCCACACCTTATTCCAAGAGATCATACATAAATAAGTAAGATGTTCACTGAAAACCAAACTAGTTTATATCATGAGACCTACTAACGCTTCAAGGGGATATATATAACAGGACCCCCATCCATAACTTAATAATCCCAATGAATTACCTATTTATTATATAATAAATTTAATTCATTAATAATGTTCCATATCAATTAATATTTGTATTGAGAAAATGATATGGAATATCGATATTTCCCTAGTTATTCAAATAATGTTCATAATAAAATTCCCTTTTTGTAAATGGTATAAGGATTAAGCAATAATAATATCCAAGATAAAATTAATATAGATATTTAAGAGACATATAATTTCAAATTAAATTTGATTATCAAAAATTGAATGTTTTTAGAGAAATTTAATGAAATCAAAATTAATGAAGAGAGGAGAGATGACCATCAATTCATATGAAATGTTTATTTTATATTAAAATAATTTCTTTAGAGAATAGTGTAAAATGGAAATAAAATATTTAATATATTTTTTCATTAAATTGTTTTATTTTAATGTAATTAAAAATGTCTGGAATTAGAGAAAGAGTATAAAAATTTTATGGTGGAAGAAAAATATGTGAACAGTGTAAATGTTAAAAACCATTTTATTTAAATTTAGTAAAGAAATTTTAAAATGATCCAATAAAGAAAAATTAGAATTTTTTCTTCAAAATCTTGTAAAAATACAAGGATAACATAACATTTTCTTCATAAATTATTTTATTAAATAAAAAGGATTTTTTAAATATAATTTTGACAAATATGGACATGGAAAGAAAAATATACCCAATCAAAAATAGAATTATGATCATATTTTGTTTTAAATATTTATCTTCTAATTAAGTTACTATGGTAAGAAATGTTTGAAAAAATTATCTAAATCCCTTTTAGATATATAGAATAAAATAAAATATATTATTTTTATGGAGGATATACTATCATATTCTTTCAATGAAAAATATAATCAATCATAGAAAAATGAGATTGTAAAATAAATTCGTTTTTATTTGGTTGATTAAAAATCATATCCTCTTTTAATTTGTAAACTTTAATTGAAACATTAATCAGGGTAAGTATATACAATACATAAAATTAAATAGGGGCATAATACTAAATATTCTTCAGTGGAGTGGAAATTGAGATGAAATCCCTTACAAAGATCGTATCCTTAAAGTGACAATTAATTATTGAATCCATTATGTGTAGAAAATTAAATCCAAAAAATTAGTGTAAATAAAACATAATAATAAAATATTTCATTTAAAACATACTAATGAAATAAAAATGTAAATTATGTAAAAGTATAACCCAATGAATTGAAAATGAGTTAAGAAACTCCTTGTCGCACGCTTTCACTTTATTAAACATGTTTTAAAATCCTTTGTAATGATTTTATACATATTATTAATTTTAAATAAACCATATTCATATTTATAATTTCATATATGAAAAACATATAATTTCTCATCACCCATCCATAAATAAATTTATTATCATTTTTTCTGGTGTCATCAGCCTAGTTTTCTCATGTATGTTTTATTACAGATGCTCTAGTTCTAGTGAATTGATAATTTTTTCAACATATAAATAAAGAAATAAATTTGATAAATATTATATTTAATCATTAGATTTATTTTTATATTAATTATTTAATGGTTGAGATGGAGAAATGAATTACACCGTCCATAGAGACAGTATTCTGTATGTATGCATGAACACTATTCTCAATTTTCAACAAATGGATCCAAAGAATGGTAAATAATAATTCACCATCATATAATCATTATTATATCATATATATCATATATATTATTTAAATTCATATTTTTTTACAATCCACATATTTAATAATTTAAAAAATAAAATCAATTTGTGGAAGTTGTAGTCCAGACATACACACAAACAACATTACCATTTTCCAACGAATGGAAAGTTAGAAAGATAAATTATATAGTATGTTTAAAAAACTGTAAATTTTTTATAAATATTATATATAATCATTAGTTATATATTTATATTAATCCATGAAATATGGTGATGGGAAATTAATTACACTTCTATATAGAGATAGTAATCCATATATATGCACAAGTGATTTTTTCTCTTTCCATATGAATGAAATTAGGTAGAAAACTGTTGTACCAAAATCATAACGACGTATTAGTATATTTATGATACTATATTTTTTATTTATGGATTATTATAAAAGATTTAGATGAATTATAAGATGAAATATACCAGAAAGTGTCAATAAATATGATTTCCTCTTCTCAGGTAGACTTCATTTAGATACCCTTTAAGGACTCTTAGATTGATATTTTAAGCACACCAAAACATATAGTTTATTTATATTTAAGATTAAAAAATAATTTGGAATATTTTTTTGGTATAGGTGTCTATTACGGGTTCAAATATTTTAAATGAGGGTGTCCTTTTATAAGGGAGGGAATGACCACTTTTAGAAATTAATGAAATGTTATAATGTAATATGTTTTTTTCTTATGTAAAATGGTTCCAAAATAAAATTATCACAACTTGAAATAAGATCTATACCAACGTTTTTGGGAAAAACGTTGGTATAGTTCACTTATATAGACCAATACCAACGGTTTGGCCGAAACCGTTGGTATAAGTCACTAATTTGGACCTATATCAATGGTTTTGGACAAACCGTTGGTATAGGGGGACATATACCAACGGTTTGGGGAAAACCATTGGTATAGGTCCATAATAGAGACCCTATACAAATGGTTTTCCCCAAACCATTGGTATAGGTCCTAAAATCAATGATTCTATACCAATGGTTCTCAAAACCGTTGGAAGAGGTCTATACCAATCGTTTTGATAACCGTTGGTATAGTTACATGTATTTTTATGGAATCTTCTTATAGAGAACATTAAATAAATAAAAATTTACAATATTTAGGATAATATATATATATATATATATGAAATTATGTTCACAATAGTCAAGTTAGGTTAGTGGTTAGGTCGTTAAATCATAAACAGGAGGTACTGGGATCAAAACCAACCGAATGCTTCTTTTTTGAAATACATATTCCAACGATTTTATGGAACCGTTGGTATAGATTTTTCATATTACATATACCAATAGTTTTGAAAAATGTTGGTATAGGTCTATAACAATGGTTTTTTCAACACCATTGGTATAGACCAATCTCCACGGCTTACTAGTCAATAGTTCTCCAAACCGTTGGTATAGGTTATACCAACGGTTTGGAGGCCTATACCAACGGTTTCAAACCGCTGGTATATGTTATTTTTCTAGTAGTGTAGTTATAAATTTAAGAGTATATGGTCTTAATAAAACCCAAAAATAAAATTTATAGATGTTGAGATATCACTTTACACCTTATCATTTTGATTAACTCCTTCATCTACCATTTTTACATCTAAATGTGGTAACTGTTTATAAATATTTAAGGGATATAATTTAAAAAATATTACAAAAAATGGATCGTAAATGGAATAAGGATGATATTTTAGACCATTTATAACTCAAAATTTTCTCTTTAGTGTTTATTATTATTATTAAAAATATTAATAAATTTTTATTTTTAATAAAATATCATTAATGTAATTTTTAAAATATTTCATTTAATTTGACTTTAAATACACCAAGATAGAAGTAGAATTTTAATATAAACCGTTAAAAAATACTTAATATGTTATATTCATATATAAAATTATTGGGTAACATTAAACCCTCCAAAAAATATTACTTTAAAATTATTTAATATAAATTACATAATTTTTTCTACAACATACACAAGAACTGCATCAGCGATATGTAAGCATTCTATGTAATTATTTCATCACTAAAAATTAAAAATAAAATGATCTAATAATAAAATTAATTCATATTTCAAATAAACATTTAGAACAAATTTTTTTCTATTTTTATCCTTTTGTAAAATTTTTAGTTATATTAATGTCAAGGGAGTGTCATTTTTGGAAATTTCATTACATAAAATAATTTAAATGCCATTTTCACAAGAAAATGGAAGAAAAATGAAATATATTTAAATTTTAGATAGTTAAGGTAAAAATTATTGAAAAATTATATTAATAAATGTTTTAATGGATTTTGAGATCTTATTTCACGGTTTTAACCCAGTTTTATCCATTTACCCTTACTAAGGTGACACATATTTACCGCAATTACTATTCTTATTAAAAAACAACATATTTATAAAATGATAACCTCCTGATTAAAAATATTTTATTCATTTTTAAATATGCAATATATATAAGTGTAGGAAATATTTTTTTTATAAATTCATAAAATGCAATGATTTTTTAAGAAAATGATTTTTAAGTGTAAAAAATAATTTATATCAAAATCATAAATATTACCTATTAAAATGAAATTAATTTTATTATTAAAAATCAAATATATCATATGTATCTTTAATATCAACCCCAATATATAATGAATATTTTATATTTATTTATTTAATAAAAATAATCGAGTGTATTTGAAAAGTCATTATTTATCATTATTAACTAAAAACAATTATTTCATAAAAATCATCAAATTTCTCCACAAAAAACATTTAGATAAAATGATTTCAAAAATTATGTTTATTTTATAAAATAAAATTCATATAAGTGGTAGAAATTAATCATAGTTTCCATGCAAAAAATGAAATAAATTCATTATTACTGGAAATGAATTTTTGAGGAATAAAAATGACTTCACAGAAAATTGAGTGATTATTTCATAATAATTAATCAATAAATTTATATTGAGTAGGGAAATTATACATATATCTGATAACACATTTACTAATATTCATATACTCTAATTTAATGACAAGGTTATAATTGTCACATTTAAATAATAATATATTTATAATATATTTCAATTCACATAAACATTGGTGTTGTATGTTATGTAAGATAATGAGATTATTATTCCTTTCAATTTTTAGGGTGTTACATTCACCGCTTGTTAATAAATTTATCCCTCATATTTTTAGCTTAAAAAATGAAAAGATAAATATTTCAAAATAACTTTATTGAAAAACCTCACCATAAAAATTGATAATAAAACATCATTTCATGAAGGGATGAGAAGGTTAAATTTTACATAAAGTTACACATAATCAACTTATTAGATAAGGATAAAATTGATGGGATGTTCAAATATATATATATATATATTTGGGGATAACATCCTAGGACTAATAGAAAGTGGTAGGGAACATGGCCAGGATAAGGATAGTGAACACAAAACCATATATTAATGAGTTGCAAAAAGACGATCAATTCATCAAAATTGAATGTTAAATGGTACGATTTTTAATTTCAAGCACATTTTGCTAAAGTTGACATTTTTTTGATTTTCATGGTAATGATGATGATAAAATATAATTACTTGATTCATTTTAATTTCTTATACACAATTGTATCCTTTTATTTATCTTTGATAAATTACCACTTAATTACTTGCTCAATGAAATTAATATGCATGATGAATTTTTCTTTCTAGAAGTAGTAAATTATTTTTAATGAATCATAAGATCCATAAAATAATGAAAATTAATTCCTTATTTATATTAATATTTTATAAACAAAAACCATATGCATAAGTTATACAATATGTATAATCAAATACATTAATATCTAAAACATCAATAATAACACCTAAATTCTACTCAATCTATTCAATAAATAATTATCTATAAGAATCCTCTAAATTATGAAGGACCAAATTCAATCCCCAAAAAACTAAAATATTTGATCAAATATTTATCCCCCAATAACATAAATTATATCATTATTTCAAATACAAAACATTTGAATACCTCGATCAAATATTCACTAGAATATACTAACTATTTCCAAAAATAACCTAAATCACCATAAATCACTAAAAAACAGATATGATTCCAAAAGTTAACTCCACCTTTATACCTAAAATAAAGTCATAGAATATTGAATATATATCTTAAATTCAAAAAATAAAAATCAATTTTTCATCAAATCACTTAAAATATATTAATTTTTCCAATACTATCTCATTTACTTCATTAGTGTCTATTATATATTTATCCTATATAAACATTATTAACTCTAAATCAGGAACATATTAAGGGTTATCCTTTCCCTAATCAAGTGTTATATAAAAATATCACCTTACCACTAAATCACTTTTCATTGTTATTGGTACATTTAAAAAAAAATTTATCCTTATAGAGATATTATTTTTTTAATTGTATTTGTACAATTAATTATTCTTAAAATTAAGATATTATTGTTATAAAACATCCACAACATAATTAATTATTCAAAATACATAAATTATTTATTCCTTTTACTTGAATGATTGGTATAACATAGGTTCTTCCTTGTTCTTAGTGTTAACCCTTGTATTACGGAATTGACTTGGATAACTACCATGTTCCCCACCTATAAGACATTGAGCTATAATTGGAACATTCAGATTATTTTCATATCCTTCCATTGATGTATTCATCTTTCCTTAATTATTAATTTCCGTATGTTCTTATTTTACACAAAAAAAATCTTCTTGTTCCTATAATACATTTACCTCGTTCATTTCCCCACATTCTTGATATATAAGAAACTAATTCTCATTCTCTCTTTGGTCTTAATGAAACTACATTACTCTATTATTAAGTCTGTTAGGAAACATGAGATTACCCAGTCTGAATATATGTATCACTAAGAGGGGGAGGGGTGAATCAATGATATATTTTTCCTTTATGTTTCCTTTCATTTGAAACAACCTTCACTGCCTATGAAAATGAACTCACTTTGCTGAAAAATATAATCCCAAATCCACATGAACGCGAGAATTTACAAGGTTCACTACATAAAAAGAGTATCTAAGACCTTGGTATAGTTTTGAAACAAAAAAATACCACATAATACACTAGAAAAAAATCCTTTTGTGTGGATACAAGAAGTAGGATATTCTTATACACTTCTCTAGAGCTATGATAAATACAAAAATGAATGTTATTCAAGTATAATGAAGTGTTTTAATTAAATTCATGTAATAAATTGAGAAAAATTCACCAATTTCTTCAAAAAAAAGTTACTATGCTTCCGTGACAACTTTTACATGTATGATCTTCAGAAAAATTATTAACTTTGATACAAGTTAGTATGTAAAAACATCCCTAGAAATTAAAATGATACTCAGTATGATACCCATAACAATTCTACAATCCAATTCCTCATTTTGGAAATATAACTCTGCCAGAATACCATTGAATCAAATTGGATTCACTTCTGTCTGAGTCCTGAAATCCTAATCCAATTTCCCTATCTGATGATCAAGTATGATATGATAATCCATGGAAAATGATCTTCTTCTTCTTCTTCTTCTTTTATTTTGAAAACATCATCACAAATTCTCAATCTAGAAATCCTTCCCTCACCAAACTTTCATCACTCTGACTTCTGTCTTCACTAATGAACAACAGAAGTGTCCGAAAGTACAAAGTACTTCGTAATATTTATAGGTGAGAGAGTTTTTTAGTTTATAATATGAAAACATTTAATGCTTAACCAATATTCTTAAAAAATAAAGTACTCCTTATATATTTTATCTTTGTTTTCATTCTTCACCACTTCACAAATATTCTTTTTCTTTTCAAACCAACGCAAATCGTATTAGAAATTTACCTCAATTTTGACTTTATAACAAATATTCAGTTGAATTTTGATAGTAATTATGATTTAATCATTATCATGAAAACATTTGTTCTACATCATATTCTTTATTATGTTCCTCCACACCAATTATATGATATGAAAAAAATAGTCACTTTGCGATTCTTAAAACCAACTACAACAAAACACTCATTTTGATTCTTTAAACCAACTATTATATATAACACATTGAAACAATTCAACAATAAATATTAATAACACTTTTTTAGACTTTATTCACCTTCAATTTTTTTATAAAAAAAGTCAATACTTTTAAAGATTCTAATACTTGTCAACAACACTTCTGTTTTAGATTAAAACTTATTTGAAAAATATTTTCTCTAAACTCTTTAATATTGAAGATCCCTTTAACATAAATACTTTAATAATTTCTCATTTTATTCATTCCTTAGACCGATGGTATCACTCTTTGATAAATTCATGTGTTCAATTACTTTAATAGAGGTCATTTTGAGCTTGATAGATCAGTCTTTATGTCATTATGATATACCAGTTTCTCCTCCAGTCTAATGTGTCAGCTCTATATATTTACTAATAACAACAATTATTATTTCTCTTTGACTAAATTTCAAACAATCCAACCTAATGAAAATGGGTGACTACATTTTTGATCAGTATCTTACTTTATTACATTAATCATTCCAACAAACTCCACTTATGTTATCTTCAAATGGAACCACCAAATCTCAATTAAAACAATTTTTCCTCAAATTACCTTTTTGAAAATACCACTATGTCTAATGATCAATTACACACCATGTCTAATGAATTAGTTCTAGGAGAATCTTCATTCTATTATTGATTATAATACACAAAACCTTTCGGCATTCAACAACTTATTTACTCAAATATTTTAATATCATGGTTTTTTGGTCAGACTAAAAACTAGCATCTTTGTCTTCTCTCATTTCAAAAAAAATACCAGCCTTTATAAAATCATTATCTTTTGATCTCACACTGATGAACTAAGAACACGAATAATTGGGTACAAAAAATTTATTCTTCTATAAACATTAGATTTTATAATGACTTATTCATGAAATTAAGATATTTTATGATTGACATATCATCATCATAATTTTATTGAAAAGTATTGTAACTTAAAATCCATCTGGTATCTCTTTTCTTTCCGAAAAAGATTCAATATGATTGAAATCACTGGTTGTCCCCTTTCTTTCATAAGGATTTCATCACATTTTTCATAGAAAACTTATGATTTTGATAACTTACTGAACAATAAAGAATCATTAGATATTCATCAGAGCCACTCAGACTCTGGTACCCTTCTTCATTTTTACTTTTCATTCATTTCTGACTCATGTTGAGTCTGATGAATCTTTTCATCCAAAAAACTACTTCCTATCCTGATGAAATTTCATAAGTTTTTTCGAAATAATCTTATGATAAAAATTAATTGTTTTTATTTCTCATTTTTAATGTTAGGATATAATAACCTTATGCTAATGGATTGGTTCCGAAGACTCATTTCAATGATCTGGGTCTGCTTTTTATGCTAATGGTCTAGATCATATTGAGAACTTTGTAAATATCCTTCTTTCCTCCATATTTCCTACAACTTATAATGAAGTAGATTGTTTACTTAATTTATTATTCTTTAAGAGAATATTTATAATATTGATATACTAATAACAAATACAACCAAAAAACAACATGGTCCCAAAAATCCCCCATATGTATTTTTTGTCAATACCAATTTATACAATACACACTTAAATAATATCATCATGATATTCTTGATTTTATTTTCCACATATATCCTCCCATATCATATATTCTCACCCTTATTGAAAATAAATTTCAATGGGTCCATTCAGGATGGTTTTTATTATTACCAAAATCATCAAACCCATCTTTAGGAAAATAAAAGTATCACATGACTCTCTTAAGAAGGAGAATTTAATTAAATAACTATAAGTATACATGTATGAACACGGTGTAGAAGAAAATATTTAATAATAAAGGGTTTAAATGTATTACATGATAGAAATTTAATGTAATACCTTTTAACATTTATTTAATCCTTATCATATCTGGGAAAATTATGAGAATATTTGTTTAAGATCATTGTGACCTGTACCAATCTCAACAAAAACATCATAAAATTTGATCGGTAAAAACACAACTTTATTACAAAATTATATTTCATAACTTCATTAGTATATTTATAATATATTAATAGACTTATCAACATTATCTTACTCATTTTAAAACATTTAGATAATTAGAAGTTAGTACTAGTATACAAAAACTTGGGAATAAAGAGGAACAATAAACGTCTCTTACAAGAAACAATCAGAATGAGATTCCACTCTCAATATAGACTTTTTCTAATTTATCTCGTATTTCACATTGGGTGTGTTTCATTACTTATATTCATCCTTCTCAGGGTTTGAAAAAAATTTCTTCATATATGTAGAATTTTCCGACGAGGCTATCAATGTCTCATTAACTTTAGTAACATCTTTGTTACAATTAGTCTGTAACATCTTCTCTATATATTTCTATTGGTGTGAAAATATATTAAATAAACATTTGGTAGAATTAACCTCTTGCTCAAAGCCTTTAAATATTATCTAAATAAGTAAATCATAATATATTGATATTATTGTATGACCATTTCCTACATCTTCATAAAACTTTTTCTTCTAATTTTCTTTCACATATTTTGGTGATTGTTATAACCTTTTATCTAAGTCAAATTGTTCTTGTGAGACAACTACATACTCTTTATTTATCGACTCATCATTATGATATTTATTCCTTAGAAAGGATTGACCCCCTCATGCTTTCCCTTCTATAACTCATGGAATAATTGTAATGATTTTGGTTAAACTAGTATATAATAGTTGTATTCCCAAATCCAGGGAAATTATAGTAGTACCATTAGAAGTAATACTTTCTTCTATAAATTACATAATGTCTGAAATTATAGACAATTATATCAGTAACATTCTAATATTTCACATAATCAGTTTGTTTTACATCAACAATTAAGATATCTACAAAATTATTATATCTTAACTTTGATTTTATTCCATTATTATTGGAACTAGGAGTAGTAGAAACCTTTTCATAATTTTTTTTTGAAAATTATTGATTCTACAATTTTTTTTTGTTTTCGCCAAAAAACAACTTTCACATATTTCATCTTCTTAATAAAAATTTCAAATTTCATCTCTACCTTTGAAGGTACCTTTTGATCATTAACTTGTTTACCCTTTCAAGATATTTCCCCAACACCAATGATAGATTTCATGAAACCTGTAACCCTTTTCTCAACATTATAATGTTATTGTAGGGCATGATCCAACTCTTCATCTTTTTCCATTTTTCTCTAATTCTAGTTATTGTTATGATTAATTTATTTATTAATTTATATCTTTAAATTATAAATATATTTCATTAGAATAACTTTATCATCATGAAAAAATTATTTATTATTTATTGAGAAACATTCAGATTTTTAATTGCTTGATTTCTTTCTCCAACCATCCAATCATTCTTATAATTTATTTCAACTCTTATTTCAGAAGAAATTATAAATGATTTTTTTTTCTTCAGAACTGATTCTTATGATCCATTAATTATTCAATTTTGTAATGAATGTATTCTTTCTAGAAATCTTAATAGACTTTCCATATTCAGCTTCACTACTAATTAAAACATCATCACTAGTTATTGCAATAAAGGTGTTTTTTATCATATTTAGTTTCTTCTTCACTAACATAATAGTTGGAAAAATAATCACAATTTCTATTTTGAGAACTTCTTATTATTTTCCATGATGTTTTATTTGGTAACATGTTTTTTCCAAGATCTTCTCGGAATTATTTCTTTTATACCACTTTCTTATTCATCAATTTTTTCTTTATCATCTCTTTGAGGAAAATTGGAAACAAAGTACCCAATGAATCCACATAAAAAACTTTTTGAGGAATGTTTACCCTTATACATTCTTGTACCTATGTTCAAATTTTTATAAAACAATGCTAAAATGTCAAGTTGATTGTAATTCACCTCATTTTTTGGAATAAAAACCTCCTACTTCATCTTCTTCAATATTATTCTTATTATTTTAATTTTTGGAAGCCTTGAAATAGATTTCTCAATCAAATAATATTTTTCATTTCATAACTTTCTCCCTGGACATTTCATAAGTAATAATAGTACTATAAAGATCATCCAAAGATAGTTTTTTAGAATCTATATCTTCAAATAAGAAAACTTTTTCATCATACCTATCATGGATAATTCTAAAGATCTTTTCAACAATAATATAATAATATAAATTTTCACCAAGACAAATTATAGTGCTTAAAATTCCATTCATCCTTGTAAATAAGTCACCAATAGATTCATACTCACCCATTTTCAGATCTTCATACTTTAGCCTCCAAATTTGTAATTTGGATTTCTTCACTTTTGTGTTGCCTTCATAAAATGTCATTAAAATTTCCTTGATTCCACCGGCATTAGAAACTTCCTTTAATCTTTGAAACTCAATTTTTAGAAAGTGAACAGTGTAAATCATTCTTATCTATTACATAATTCTCAAGGTTTTTGTTATTAGCATCTTCAAAGGGAGAATTCTAAAAATGAGAGGAAAACCATCTGTAGATTCTTTTGAAAGAACATAACCATGGGACATAAGATATGGCATCATTCTATCTCTCTGGATATTATAATACCAATAATTTGATATCAAAATCCATTTACTATTCACATAACTCGTATTTTCTATAACAAATTCTTCTTTAAAACATTATCAATGATTAAATTAAGGGAACTCTTACTCTGATACCAATTGATATTTCTCAGTGAAGATTAATGTATCACTAAGAGGGTCGGGGGTGAATCTCTGACATCGTTTTCTTTTATGATTCTTTTCTTTTAAAACAACTATTTTCTCTTGTTATGTAGTTATTAATGAACTAGAATCAAACCAATCACACATTCATAGAAAAACAACAATTTACAAGGTTCACTAATTTAAAAGAATAGCTACATCCTTAGTATGGTTTGGAACAAATAAAATACCATAAAATACACTTGAAACCAATTATTTTTGGGTGGATATATCAAGTTTTATATTTCATTAAATTTGTGTAGAGTTTTGTTCAATAAAACAGTTCATATGACTCTTGTACTATGAAATTATGTAATTAATTTTTTGCAAAATGTTAAGATACATTCTCCAGTTTCTTAAATATATGTTACTATGCTTCCTTGTCTTCTTTGACAAATATGATCTTAAAAAAATTCATTAATTTCCTACATAGAAGTAGGTAAGAACTTCCATGGACTTCGTAATGATACTCAGTATGATACCTAAAATGATTTTTCAGTCTGATGTCTTAGTTCGAAAATAAAACTCCCCCCGAACCCGCTGAAACAAATATGAACTTCTTATGCCTCAGTATTTAAATCATAATATGATTTCTTGGTCAAGTGATCTATTCCGTTATGGTAATTAGCTCAATACAATCTTCTTTTTCTTGTCCATTTTTTTGGAAAACTTCCTTATGAATGATAAATCTAGAAACTCGTTCTCTCTATAAACATTCAACAATTGCCCATATCTCATCGTCCATGAACAGTACAAGGGTCAAAAAGTAAAAATTACTTCCCACTATTTATAGGTGAACCAAATGCGGTTTAGGTGGGAATACGAAACGTTATCCCACTCAAACAAAAATTCCCAAAACATAAAATAATCCCCAAATATAGATTCTATCATTGACTTTATATAAACATCTCAACTCTTCTTGTTTCAGATATATCCTTCTAGAATATTATAACAACTTCAGCTCGCTTTATAATTTTTAACCAATCATCAATTTGATTCGGCTGGTAAATCTTATTTACTCATTATGATGAAGATGTATGTCTAGAAAAATATTCTTCATTAAATTTCACTACCACAATTATAGGATATGAAAAAAATATCTTCACATTATGATTCTCAGAACCAACTGAAACAAAACACCAAATCTAATGCTTAGAACCAATATTTGGATATAACATAATGAAACCATTTATCCAAAAACATTTCTTCTACTTCATTATACATTACTCATATTTCTTTTTCTATAAACATAGTCATAACTTCTAAATATTGCAGTACATATTAGTAGTACTTCATAATTATCTTCAAATTTTGATGAATTTTTTTTCTTTAAACACTTTAAACATCACACTCCCCTTGACAACATTTCTGTAATAATTTATACTTTTCTTTTTTTCCTCAGACCGATGATCCTGTGTCTAATGAATTCCATCATCTGATGACTTTTATTGGTGTTAAATTGTGCCTGATAGATCATTATTTTAATCATTCTAAAATATAGATGTCAACTCCATTATGATGTTTTGTCTCCTCATATTTTCAATTGATAGAGATTATTAATTGTCTCTGGACCCAATTAAAAACAATTGAACTTGATGAAAACGGTTGACAACACTGTTGACCAGTCCTACACTTTCATCCACGAATCTATCCAATAAAATCAACTTCTTTTCATTTCAATTGTACCCAAAAACTCCTAATTAAAACAAATCTGACTCTGATTCCCTTTTTCAACCATCATGATGGCATATGATCTATAACACACCATTTCTAATGAATTGGTTCTAGTAAAAAATTCTTTCATTTCTTTTTTATGTTAGATGTACCCTTCCAGCATTCAAAAAATTATATCTCTGATGATTTTTATCTTGTGGTTTGTTGCTCAAATTGAAAACTACAATCTTCCTTTACTCATGTTTCAAAAAATGGTATCATCTTGTAATAAATCTTCATTCAATTATCTTATACTAATTAAATGAGATTTGGAAGATTTGACTTCACAAAATTTCTTCTTTTAAACACATCATCTTATATCAAGAAATCCTCCTGACATTAATTATGTTTTAAGATAGGAATATGATATTTTGAATTTAGTTGTATTATATTGTAACTTCCCATCATTATAGTGTTTTTTATTCCCACAAAACATCAATACGATTGAAAACAATGGTTCTCCCCTTTCATTCAAAAGGTTTTCACCAAAATTTTATCATAATACTTATGATTTTGAGAACTTATCGAACATGAAAGAATCATTAGATTTTAATTAGACCCATTTAGACTTTGATATCATTCCTCATTGTGATGTAGCATTTATTTAGACTCATGTTGAGTCTTATAAACCTTTTCCCCCATAAAAATTCTTCCCCACCCAATGGGATTTCTTAAGATTTTTGGGACTGATCTTCTAATAACAAATCATCCATTTTCATTCTCATGAAATATTTCAGGATCTGATGACCTAATGACAATAGACTAGTTTCTAGGACTCATTAGGATGATTTGGGATTTCTTTTCAAGCTACTGGTCTATATCTGATTGAAATATTTGTATACACCATTCATTTATTCAGATTTCCAGTAGCTTCTCACTAAGTATTTTTGTAAGACATTTGATTCTTCTTCAAAAAATGATTTATCATATTTATCTACCAAAAAATAATACAACCAAAATAGAACAAGGTCCCAAAAAAGAACACCCATGTTGAGATTTTTAATCATATAATTAGATATCTGATTAATCATAATCACATGGTTTCACCTTCAAGCTCCCATTTCATTTGATTTTTTTTCACAAGTAAAATCAATCAACTTTCCATCACATTAAACATTAACACGGTTATTTATAGTAATATCCATTGACTAAAGAAAATGAAAATTTTATGTTCTATAATTATCGTAATTGAAAAACACATAATCCTGAATATGTTTTATAGGATGTCTAAATCATGAACCCCTATTTTAAATCTAAGACCCCTTAGGTTTATCCTAGTTCATTCATGGTCTTTATCTATTCAAATTATTCACAATGGTTCATAATGAAAATAGGAGTAAACCTAAGAATATCCCTTAAGAGTGGAAAAATATGTTCACAGTAAGGTAACACACACCATTCACTATAATGGAAGAAATGAGATATTAAAAAAAAACTCTTTTTAACGGTTATTACCTCTAGATGCATCTGTTCCAAAACAGAATCCACATATATTATCCAGATATATATTTATTCCTAGGAAAATCACAAAATATCTACCATACAAAAACTATTATTATACTATTCTATAATTATACATATCCTTAATGTCAATCAGAGAGTTATGTTCCATAATATATGTGTTAATAAATCTAGTTCCCAAGGTATATACTAAAATTTCTCCAACGACAACTATAAATAACCCAAACCTAGTAGTTCATTTTCAGTGGTTATTTTATTATATTAGAAATATAGATAACTAATCACACCCTTAAGGATGAATAATTTAGTTGTATTAGAAAACTAGATACATACTTGAATCTCGTATTAAATTTGAAATAAAGTATAAAATATAGTAAAATTAAAAATTATACAACCTTGAACTCATTCAGACATTAATTCATTACTTCCTAGGGAAGTGAAACCAAATTAGGGTGAGCTCAAAGGCTCAGTAAGGGTTATGTACATTGGAAAATTTAATGAGTAAATAAGTAATGATAAATATAGAATGGTAAATAACTAAAAAAACCATATATTTAATCAACAACATGATCTTGTATAAATATATGTAATTAATAAATGATGATAAAATATTTCCATTAAAATAATTTCATGAGTTGGAAACATATCCATGGATATCATAACTATTCAAATAATCACTTTGACAACAATAAGTAATTTAATAATGATGGAATACATAATTATAAAAAACCTAAACATTCCATGATGGTGTTACTACAAAAAATCATGTAACACCATGATAATTTATGAATATTTTTCAAATACATTTAATTTCATCAATATCTTGTGCTACACAAAATATCATGTTCTAACAAACAAATACATAATATTTATATTATAGCATAAAATTGATTTTATCACCTAACAGTTAACCATGGTCTTATGTGTATGAATAAAAACATTTTAAATATTAATTATATGTTTTTTATAAAGAAAACGTACTGAAAAAATTATCTAATTTTTCTTAATGTCTTTATATGTTTCAAAAATACAATTTTCAAAAAAAAGATATATTATTATTTTTTTGAATGAATAATAAAACTAATTTTTGAAAATTTTATAAAAATTATTCATAAAATCATCTTAATTTTATTAATCTAAATTTCAAAATTATCTTAGCATTATTTTTCTAATTCTTTTAAAATGATTAATATTTCAATAAATAGTGAAAATACTTGATTTTTTATTGAATACCACCTCCTCATTTAAAGAATTTGTAAGGGTAATTTTTATTAGAAAATGGTTTTAATAGTAAAATAAGTTAAATTATATTATAGTTAAACCAATATAGTAAATTTTAATAAATTTTATATTTAATTTTCATATAAAAACCTTTTAATCATTTCAAAGTATTCTCTTTTGAAAACTATTTTTTCATCACGTCGGTGGGTATAATTATAAGTTAAATTCTAATAATTATATGAATTTACATTGAAAAATTGATTCCATATTTTAATTAAATATAATGAATATTATATAATATTTTTAACATGACTTTTGACCATAATTAATTTGGAAAATAATAAAAATAAATTACCAATGTTAATGTTAAAATAACATTACCAGGGATGTTCAACTAAAATGATAAGTGTAGAAATTACCTAGAAACTTGAAAAAAAAATGTTTTCTAGAAATATTTTTATCGTATCACCTCAAAGGTTCTATAATTACTCATGTTTTATCTTTTTTAAGTGATAAATGTGGGTATAAATTATTATTTTTAAAAGTTCCATGTGTTTCCTCTTCCCAACATATAAAGGGAGACACCCTCTATTCTCATGTTCACAACTCCAAAAAAATTTGGATTAGAAAAAAACTAACCAATTACATTCCTCACATATATACTCCCATAATCAAAGTATTATTTTCATTATAAAAACCCTCTATGATGTCTTTAGGTATGAACCTAAATAGGCTCTCTGAGGAAGAGGTTAACTTCTTAATCTGTGGTATTCATTTTATTTCTTCTTCAAAATTCATAAAATATCATTAATACATGATAATATAATATAATAAATATATTATATATACTATAATTATGTTAAATTAAATTCATTGCATACTTATTTCTCCTCTTACCCCAAATTTGAGATGAATCTGTTTATTATGTGTATAGAAGACTACCACCTCAAAAATATATGTTTTTCGTTTTCTATAACCATATCTCATAGACGGATATAATAATATATTTATTATTTACATATGATATTTATTATATTATTATTATTTCTTATAATGATAAAATATATCCTTTCTTTATTTCCATTCTATTAGGTTTTGATAATATCACTCATGTGTACGGAGGACTACTGCGTCACGAAGCGATGTGATTTGTTTTTCACTAACAATTTACATAGAAGGTAATAAATGAAATTTAATGAATATATTTGATATATATAAAAAATGACTATGGTATTATTATATATTATTTAACATTATTAATTTCCATCCATCGAGAAAATGAAAAAATGTTCATGTGTACGTATGACTTACCATCTACATGAATGGTAAAACTAATTTTTTATAGCTCACTTTAATGGATCAATCTAATAATATATATAATTAAAATATATGATGTTTCTATCATGGGTATACTTTTTTATATTATGGATCCATGCTCAATGTCAACCATCTAAATATAAAAAACCAAAAAATACACAAATAATAAAGTTGTTAAATCCTGAAACCTGATTTTAACAAGGAATTGTTGATAAAAATGTAATAAAAATTCATAAAAAAACATATATGTTATGATAAATATGACTATTGTTCTATAATATATGTTTAATAAAATTATATTTTTGATATAGGAGGTTAAAACATGTACGGAGAAAGTTGAGACATAAGGCAAGGGTTTGTTTGTCTAAAATTTACATTTTTGGGACATAAAAATGATATACACCTATATTATATTATGAGATGAAAATAATTCCCTTTCAAATGTTATATCATGAATACAATTATTTTTGTGATTATTAATTTTACATTTTTTTAATATTTAATAGTACATTCTATTCAAAAGATACCAATGTGGTAAATATTTAATATCATAATCTCATTGTTAAATGAGATTGTCATTGATTATTCATAGAATGATAAAACCTTATTATCTATCTATCAAGAAACTCATTTATTTTATTCTCCACTAGTTATTTCTTGAGAATTAATGTTTTAATTTAATTTTAATATTCTTAATTACTTAAGAGATAAAAAATATAACTTTTTACGAAAAATTGATTTTATTTATATCATTGGTCGAAAATGATTTTTTGTCCATATCTATATTTCAAAAAATGTTTTTAAAATGTTTTCAAAAATATGTTAAGATTATTTAAATTCTTTTATAACATTTTTTAGTACTCTAATTTTTTTAAAAAGGAATATTCTTTACATTTTATGAATGAGGTGCTTTTAATTTTTACAAAAAATGTGTCTGGAATCATTATTTTAAAGTGTAAAACATTAAAATAGTTTTCCACCACCATGAAATTTCAATATTTTAAATATTCCATTTTAGTTTTGTAAGATTATTTTCAAAGAAAATATTTTCTTTAATATTTTAGATGATTTATAGATTTCAAATAACTATTTTCAAAATCAAGGGGTGTTTTCCCCAAGAATGTTTTAATAATTTTTTAGTGGAACAATTATTCACCAATGAAAACTACCATTGGATTTGCATATGATTTTCTAGAGATATTATCCTATTTTACCATACCTATTTTTATATTGATGATTTATGATTATGATGAAGATATATTTATGAAATGAATTTCTTCTCTATGAGTTATGTTAGGATGAAATGTATATGAAACCAATTTCTTTTCCTGAAGTTATTCTATGATGTAATGATTATAAATCCTATTTGATTTCATGGGTTTGGATATAATTAATGTTTTATGATTTTGTGGCACACATTTTTATAATTATCATTATGTAATTCGTGGAACCTAAATCTCCCTACAATGCATTTGGTAATGATTGAAACCTCTTTAGATAAAAAAGAGAGGAATGGGGAGTGAACACAGTTTAGTAAAGAAGCTTGTCCACTATGATAGTCTTGGGAGAGAACTGTGAATACCATAACAGTATAGGGAGAAAACCCATTTCACTTTTATGGAATTGGTAATCAACCTTGACTTCTATGAAAATATTTTCCTATTATTATGTGTATTCTAAAACACCAAATCTTATGTTGATGTTATTATTTTATGGATTATGTTATTTTATTCCTATATGACTCATATCTTATGAACATCCAATATTTATTCCCTAACAAAATATTTTTATCTTTGATATGTAGGGTATGGTTTTCATATATTATTCATAAATTCTCATAATATTACACCCATGAAACATATATATAATTCACTTGTTTAACCTTACTGAGCATCTGAGGTCACGATTTCTTATGTTTCTTTTCCCTATGTCATGATGATAGGTATTAGATGTGATAAAACTAATAAGGGTTGTATTTATTAGGAACTAAGTTAGAGAAGATATAAAACTCTTATTAACCAATTCTTCATGTTTCCTTATTTCTAATGGATCTACACATTTAAAATCCCCATGCCTATGTTTATGTAATATAATCAGTATTCATGTTAAAAGATTTAATATCCATGAATCAAAAGACTAGTCCATTATAGTTTGTATCAGAGGGTCCGTTTAGTTAACCCTTGGAAACTAGGATGGGAAAACATTAGTGAGAACCCTTAGGATAAGCCTATGAATAGGGTAATATCATAATGTGTTGGTAAATAAGCGACTATGTGTTCCACTTAGAAATCCATCCCATTTTGGATACTAAAAGTAGATGTGGTTCTGGTACAAATGTACCACATGGTAATAACTCCAAAAAAGGCACATTGAGATTGAGTCGAGCGTTACTTTTTACATAACAATGGGCCTTACTATGCACCTATTTTAAAACTCATGGGGGATATGCTTTGATTAATTTAAATTTTTATTATGATCCATCATGAATAATTTTAATAGATTATGACCGTAAATAACCAAGGTTAAACCTTATGTATCATAGATTTAAAAGAAGATTCTTTTATTTAAATATCATATAAATTATTTTTCATGACTATGAGTCTTCCCACTATGGTTATTAATGATCATAATTTACTTTTTTGGGTATTATCCGATGACTGGAACCCAAAATAATAGTGTTAAAGCTGAATTAAATTGGAAATATAATGAATTTATTCATGATAAAATAATTTTTATGGGAGATATAATGGAAAATCTCATTTCGGTACTCACATAACATTCTCAAGCTTTGAATCATGATGAATATTCAATTCAGTAAATAATAGAAGAACATTATATTTATTCATTAATAAGGAAACATTCAACCTTTTTTTAGTGGTTCCTTTGATCCACTAGTATTTGAGAAATGGACCAGTACCATAGAAAATATTTGTGTCATTCTCTTGTTCATAGAACATGAAAAAAATCTTTTTGTATGCCTACCGTTTGGAAGGATAGGTAGATCAATGGTGGACTCTCATAAAGAATATGAGGTAACATGATAAAATTAACTCTATGGAGTTGGATAAGTGTAATAACTTATTTTTTAGTAAGTAAATCCATCACATTATTCATAATAAAATAGGGAATGAATTCCTTAAGATAATAAAGAAATATTATTAATCCATTTGTAATTTTAAAGAAACTTTTAAAATACTTGTGATGTACTCTTCAAGAATTATCATCCAAAATATAAGCAATGTTGACCAATTCTTCGGTGAATTGAAAAAATTATCTGAACGGTGATATCCATAAGGGAGTTTAGTATCTATGAAGAAATAATCTGATGTGATCTAAATGTGAAAATAGAGATTTTGTTTCCCATAAATCATATGGTTTTGATAAAAAGAAAAATTTAGAGTTCAAGGTAAACACTAAGAACCTTGAAGAGAAGAAGATGATATTTCCTTCATTCTTGATGTGTGGTAGGAAACATAGAAGAAACTATATTAACGTGACTTTTTAATGTATTATGTGTGGAAGGGAATTCCATTAATAAATATAATACCGATTTAATGGGAAAATGTTAACTAATGATGAAAATATAGAGAATTCTATACAAAATACACCACCCACACACTAATGTTTCAAATGCAAGGTGTTTGGGAACTATGCCAACCAATTCCCAGATCCAATAGTTAATTATGATGATCAAAATCAGAAACAACCTTAGATGATGTATAATAAGAAATATCATGTGATCAATATTCATAATAATTGTTTTGATAATGAAATGATAAAAGGAACCCCTACCATCCACTCTAGAATTTCTAATGTCATATATGACTTCAAAGCTACCCATTATTTTATATTTGATGAATTTTATAAGGGTATCAAGATTATACCCCTACTGTTAGATATAGAATTAGCAGTGAAACCCCATAATGGTACGATAATCACATATCACATGTATGATTCCTATCCAGTTGATGTTTTTGGGAATATCATTCTAGTAAATCTTTTCATTATTACTCTAGTTTAATTTGATGTTATCTAAGTCATAGATTTACTTTATGTACATAAATAAAACATCAATTTTCATGGAAGGGAAATCAATTTTGATATTCCAAGAAAATATTTGTTCATATATCAGTTTGAAAGTAAATATAAACTATTTTTGGAAATCACATCCATGTTATGTGTTTTGATTCATAATCAAAGGGAATTTTATCTTAGATAGTTGGGTATTAAATTGACATTGATGATATTCCTATATTACATGAGTTCTTTGATTAATTTTTGGAACCTTTTCCTTGTATTACACCAAATAATGATTTTGAGTTCCCAATGGAAGTCATACCTGGTGCCACACCTATTTTAATAAATACCTATAGAAAAGACCTGATTGATTTTCTTGAATTAGAGAAGCAACCCTCAGATAATCTCGACAATGTACTCATTACACGAAGTATGTCGCATTAGGGAGAAAGTATTCTATTTTTCAAAATGAAAGATGGATCAATATGATTTTTTTTCTAGTTATCAGGAGCTTAAAAAGATCACTATCATGAAAAAGTATCTTCTTCCATATATTGATGAATTATTTGGTCAACTACGTAAGGATCAATACTTTTCTAAGATTCACCATTGTTTTGGATATCATAAATTGGGGGTAAATAAGGATGATATACCCAAGACAACATTCTATACATGGTATAGACACTATGAGTATATAGTGATCCCATTTGGTCATACTAATTCCCCTGTTTTCTTCATAAAGTTTGTGAATAGAGTATTTAGAGATTTCCTTGATCAGTTTATGGAAGTATTTATAAATGATTTTATTATTTATTTAATCAATGAAGAACATTAAGATAACTTAAAATTATTCTAAATAATGGGACTAGGATTATTTGTATTTAAAACATAAAAATTGTGAATTATGGCTACAAATGGATTCATTTTTTGGGTAATATAATCTCAATGAGGTTATATAGGTGGATCCATCAAATATAGAGGCTATTGATTGTTAGCCCATAGAAACCAAGGTGAATGAGGTCCAAAGATTTCTTAGAATGGCAAGATATTATTGATGGTTTGTTGAGAATTATGTATGATAATAAAATCCACTCACGAAGTTAACTTAGAAGGGATATAAGTTCATTTAAATAGAGAAATGTGAGGAAACATTCGAGGATAATAAGTGAAGATTAGTCAGTGCACATATGATTAAACAACCCTATAATGGAGAAGTATTTGTATTCTTTAGTGATGCATCCCTGAAGTGGATGGGATACTCTTATAAAGAATCACATATTTATAGCTTATGCCTTATGGAAATTGAATGATTATTAGAAAAATTATCCAACTCATGATTTGGAGTAAGTGGCAATATTTTTTAAAATAACGATATATACGAATTATATTTATAAGTAATAGTGTAATATATATTCTTATCACAATATTTTAAATTATATATTCACACCAAAATAATTTAACAAGATCTAAAATAGATGTTTATAGACGATTAATGATTATAACTATTCAATACATGACTAAAATGGTAAAGTGAACATGGTAACCTATTTTCGTAGTCCAAAGAATTATGAATGCTTATCCATGAAGGGGTTCACAAAAGATCAAATATTATTGGATTTTAAAAAGAAGAATCTGTAAATTTTGAAGTATGTAGAAAAATATTATATTTTTTAAATAAATGTTCAACCATCTATAAAAGTGAATATTAAAGAGGCATAAAAGGAAAATAAAGGGCTGTAAAAGAAGGTGATAAATGTTACTCTGTTTAACTTGAATTTTGATTAAAATATATGTTTTACGAACTATTTATGTGTTCCACTGATTTCAAATTTGAAGAAGGACTTTTTATAAGAGGCTCATAGTTCATTATTCTCTATTAATCCGATAAATATTAATATGTATAGAGATTTGAAGGACTATTTATGGTGGCATGGTAGGGAGATATATTTCATGGATCTTTTATATCGATTCTTCGTATGTCAACAATTTACAGTAGTGTAAAAAAATATAAGGATTTTTTACATCTATTAATCATACCACAATTGAAATAAGAAAACATCACCCTGGGCTTTGTCATCAGAATCCACAAAATGTCTAAAAAAACTATGCTCTATGGGTTATAGTAGATTTTCTTATAAAGATACCACAGTTCATCAATTTAAGATAATATTTTATTTTAGATATTCTTACTAAGATATACATTAAGGATGTGGTATGGTTGAATGGAGTACCATATTCCCTTATGTCATATTAGGATCAACGGTTCTCCTTAAATTTCTAGGGAAGTAATAAAAAAACTCTTGATACAGAGTTATGTTTCAACACTACATATATTCCATGGATATATGGTCAGTAAAATAGAGAAATTAAATCCCTAGAGGATATGTTGAGATCTTTTATTTTTATTTCAATGGTGTTTTTAATCCACACATTTCTCTAGTATATTTTTCATGCAACAATAGGTTTCACATGAGGATTCAGATGGATTATTATGAAGAACACTTGAGAAATAAGTGTAGATATCCAATTTACAAGAATTAAGTTTTTGAATGAAATATATTTATACTTGATGTATATAAATAATTGTTGAGAAGGTTAGGTCCATTCTACAATCATAAAGGGTTTATAAAGATGAAATACGAATTTTGATGATAATCACTGATGTGATCTAGACTTCAAAGTTGGAGATAATGTATTTATATGAATTTATTCATGGAAGAAGGTAATGATATTTATAAACAAGGAAAAAAACAAGACCTAAGTATATAGGTACCTTGAATATTCTTTATCATACTGGAATCGCAATCCATCGTTTGACACTTTTACCAAACCATTATCTATTCAACAATGTGTTCCATCTATCTCTCTTAAGAAAGATCAGAACTGATCCATGACTTATAAAAACAACATAGATTATACAAATAATGTAATATATTTCCTAAAAGGGATAACCATTGGAGAGTCTATATTATATAGAGAATGTTTTATGAAACCAGACCACTCAACTGGTCTAGGTTTTATGGTGAAACCACCAGCTTGAGGAAGCTATGTGGGAGCTTGAGAATGTAATGAGGTAGAAGTATCCTATTTTATTGTATCAGAGTGATTAATTTATTTATTTAAAAACATTTTAAGGAGGGGTTTGGGTATAATGTAACATCCCATGATTTTATTATTATTATTTGAATAAATTTAATTTCTTTTATAGCTTGTGATAAAAGAAACAATGAGTTCTACCAAACCATAATATACTAGTTATATTTCTATTTAACATGGTTGTTATGATATAGCTTTAAAAAATGGTTTTATGAATAGGAATAAATATATTTCAAAAATTATGTATTTTTATTTTCTATAAAGAAAAAATATTGATAAAATAGTACATAATTCTTGGTAAAGTCATCATATGTTTCGATAATACCATTTTCTCAAAAATTTATTTTATTAAATTTTAATGCAAAAAAAAAATTAAAATAAATTTTTGAAACATTTTGAAAATATATTTTAAAATAATAAATTAATTTTTTTAATAAAAATTAAAAAATTACATTATTGTCAATTTTTGTGATTTTACAGAAAAGATTAATTTTTTGATGAATAGTGCAAACACACATTTTTATTGAAAATTTCCTTTTCATTTAAAATATTTATAAGTTTAAATTTTAGTTTTAAAAGGATTTGAAAGAAATATTACTTCATTTATATTATTAAAAAACCAATATGTTCCATTGGAATCAATTTTATATTTAATTTTTATATAAAAACCTTTTAATATTTTGACATATTTCTCTTTAGAGAACTATTTTTTCATTGCATCTCTGTGTTTAGTTTTAAATTAAATTTGAAAAAATCAATAAATTTAATTTGTAAAAATGTATTCCAAATTTATAATCACTATAATTAAATTTATTTCATAATTTCAACAAATTTTTTGACCAGAATGAACAGTGAAAACTGTAAAAATCAATTATCCCGATTAATGTTAAAACAAGTTTATAAGGTGTTAAAATAAAAATATATGGAGTAAAATGGACTATAATCTTTTAAAAAACACATTTTATGGATAGATATTTAACTTATCACCTCTAATGTTCTATATTTACCCATTTTTTATCACTTTTCATTTTAAAAATGTGGGAGCACTTTATTCCTTCCAAAAATCCCATGTGTCCTCTCTCTAACTTATAAAGGCCACCCCACTACTATTCACTACAAAAATCAAAAAAACACTTGGTTTGGAAAATAATATAACAATTAAATTTATAAACCCCCTAATATCAACCTAGATTCTGTAATTTTATTCTGAAATTATATTATAAAATATTTAGGTAAAACCCTAAAGTGGCTCTCTAAAGAAGTGGAAAAATCATTAAACTTGTGTTTTTGTATTATTTATTCATAAAAATCATTAAAATATTATTAAAAAATAATAATATAAAAAAATAAATATATAAAATATATTAATATGTTATTATGTCAATGTAATTAACTACACCATTCTTCTTTTCCCTCAAACGGGAAACTGAATCACTGATCTTGTGTATGGAGGACTACCAACTCACGAACTAATGTTATTTGGTTTCCATAACCACATATCAAAGTTGGATAAAATGGAGGATTTATAATTAAAATACTATATTTAAGATATTATTATTCTTCCATAATTATAACATCACTTATTACTTCTTAATTTCCATTCTATGCAGATATGATAACGTTGCTCGTGTGTTTGGCGGACTACCACCTCCCAAAGTGATGTGATTCATTTTTATACATAGGGTATACTTGGAAGGTAATAAAGATAAATTTAATGAATATATTTTATATATTTTACATAATAAATTCTATTTAAATTTGAAATATTATTTACCCTCCTTTCTTTTGATCCACCTCGAAAATGGAAACATCATTCATGTGTTTGTAAGGCTTATTGTCACCATGAACGGTGCAACCCATTCTCTATGTAAAATTTTCATAGAGTAATATATATACTTATATAATAAATATATATGATATTTACATCATTATTAAAATTTTATATATGATGGAACCATGATCAATGTAAAAGGATTAAAAATATTGAATAAACAATTACACGAAAAATGATGTAGTTAATAACTGAAACATGATTTCAAAAATTAATTATTGATAAATGGGTAATAAAAATTTATAAGTAAATTATATATGGTATGATAAAAATGATAATTTTCCTTCAATTTATTTATAATAAAATTATATTTTTTATACCGATGTTTTGAAGGTGTATGATGGAAGTCAAGAAATATGGTAAGGGTTTTTTTTCTCAAATTGACTTCTTTGGGACATAAGATATGTTATACGTGTAGAATATTTTATGAAGTTTGAATACATCCCATTTATAATTTATATAATGAATATATTTATATTCATGATAACTAATGTTTCAATTTTTGATAATATTTAATTTTTATTATTATTCAAAAGATATCAAAGTGGTAAATATTTTAGGTCACAATCTCAATGTTTATTAAAATTGTTAATGAATATGTTTCCAATGATGAATAATTACAATATATTTCTAAAAAGGAATTCACTTCTAATTTGGTTATTTCTTTAGGGTAAATTTTTTCTTTGCATTTCTCTCTTTTAAATTACTAATAGGATTAGAAATAATTAATTTTTATGAAAAATGGATTTTATTTACCTCTTTGGTAAAAAATGATTTTTATTCTATATCAATGTATTAAAAAATGTTTTAATTTTTTGTAAAAAATATACTAAGATATATTTAGGTAATTTCTAAATTTTTTTTCTAAATTTCAAAAAATTGTATCGAATTAATATCCATGTTATTTTTTGGATGAGTCACTTTTGAATTTTATAATAAATGTGAATGAAATTTTGGTTTAATGTATATGAAAAAACATAATTTACTTCTATCATGAACAATCCATTTTTTAAAAATTCAATTTAATTTTTGCATGATTATTTTAAATTAAATTTTTTCCTTTAATATTTGTGAAGTTTTATATTTTAGAACGTTTTTAAAAAATTGGAAGAATATTTTCCTTAATAATGTTTTAATGAGTTTTTATAGAATTTATATTCCTGAATGAAAAAAACATTAGTGTTTTGTTATGTTTTATAGAGGATATGATCTAGATTTTCCAACTATATAATTTATCTTAATGGTTTGTGATTATGAAGAAGCTATTTTTATTAAACCCACTTATTTTACATGGGTTACGTTATGATGAAATTTATAATAAACTCATTTATTTTCCATGGGTTATGATATGATGTAATGCTTATAAAACCCATTTATTTTAATAGATTTTAATATGATTGATGATTTATGATCATGTGGAACAAATGTTTATGATTTTCATTATGTGATCGGATGGACTTATATCTCACTCCAATGCATTGGGTAAAGATTGAAATGTCATGAGATAAACATGACTGGAATGGGGAGAGAACCTAGTTTAGTAGGGTATTTCTTCCACTATGATAATCTTGGGAGTGGACCTTGATATTTGGGGTGTGATACCATTCCTCTATAATATAGTTATCAATGAGCCTTTACTACCATGGAAATGATTTCATATTCCTATGTTTATTCCATAACATAATGTATCATTCATTTGTTATTCTCTCATTTCTTATGTTATTTGATTCTATTATGATTAGTGTATCATAAAATTCCAATAATTATGGAATGAATTACTATTTTGATCTTTGATATATAGGATATGGTTTTCATATGTTATGGCCATGTTATCGTAGCCTTATTATCAATTTTTGCTTACATATTTCCATTTCCTACCCTTACTAATCATCTAAGATCACCCTTTATTATGTTTCTTTTCCATAGGACATGAATATTGATATTTCATGTGATATGTCTAAGAAGGGTTCTAGTTACAAGGAACTAAATAAGAGATTATATAAAACACTTAGGAACTAGTTGTTTATGTTTCCAAATTTCTAAAGGCATTATATCTTTGTAATCCTCTGGTATATTATTGTGTAATGTAATGAATATTCATATAAAAAGATGTAATTTCTATGTATGAAAATATTGGTATGTTATACATCATACCTAAACAGTTATGGCATATGAAAAATACATAGATTAGTTTATCTCATAAGACCCATTGATGCATCGAGGGGCTATCTATAACCATCCCCCACCCAACACATAAAAATTCCAATGTATTCCTCATATATTAAATTACAAATTCAATTCAAAATAAATATATCTTATCAAAAAATATCTATATAGGGTAATGGAAATGAGATACCTATATTTACAATGTCAAATAAATAACTTTCAAACTAAAATAGCATATGTAGAAATGGAATATGGTTTATGAAATAATCATATCCAGTAGAAAAAATATGTATATTTAATTGAAATGTAATTTCTAATGAAATATGGGAAAAAGAAAAAGAATGTTTCAATAGGAAATAATGACCAAAAAATTAATTAGGATATGAGATATGGTAATCAATTCATCATAAAAGTAGATTTTATAATAAAATGAAGTCATCTATAGAAAAAAAGAAAGTGGAAGAAGAAAATTTTAAATAAATTTTAATTTAATTTTTTTATTTGTAAAACCATTTAAAATTTATAGAATAAGATAAAAATCATAAAATTTTTATAGAAGTGGGAAAATCCATAAACATCGTATAAATTAAAAATAATTTCATTTGGAATTTTTCTAAATATATTTGAAAAAGAACATTTTGAAGAACATTAAACAGTTTCATTTAAAACCATTTAAAATGTAAAGGATAAATAAAAATCCTTAATAAATCATTTGAATAAATAAAAAGGGCTTTTGTAATTTTTTTGAAAAACACAGAAATGGATGAAATATATTCCTGATCAAAATGATAAATAAGACTAGATTTTCATTTAAACATTTATTTGATTGATTCATGTTCAAAAGAAAGTAAACATTGGGGGAAAACATTGAAACTACATAAATATCCATAGGATAAAAAATATTTGATGTTTATTATTGATAGATTATAATATTCCTTTAACAAAAAAATATACGCAATCCCAAAAAATTAAGATTGAGAAGTAATTTTTTACATCTTTGGTAAATTTTAAATTGTATCCCCTTGAAAGTGTAAACATTAATTGAAACAATATTCATTATTAATAAATATTTATCCATATTAAATACATAAAAGGGGTAATATATACACCAAAAAAGAAAATATGTGGATAATACAAAATATGTCTCAATGGAGTGGAAATTTAGAAAAAAACCATTACAAAGTGCATATATTTTAAGTTAGAATTATTTAATGATGGGAATATGTTTAACAGATTTATTTCCACAAAAAATAAATCTTAAATGAAACCTAATAAAATCATATGTAAATTCACTCATTATTATGACAGAACATTTTCAATGAAGTAGAAGTATAACCTAATGAATGGAATTTGAGTTAAGAAACCCCTAACATCAAACTTCCAAATTTTTGATGTGAATTAATGTCCTATATAATAGTTCAATTTTTTTATCAATTTATAATATAAACATAATCATATTGATAATATGATATATGATCCACTTATAACATCTTATCACCTGTTCATCAATAGCCTTTTAACATTATCATTGTTTTTAACGTTAAATGCTTAGTTTTATGATGAATGATTTATCGTGGATTTTCTATTTATTCAATAGGTTATAGTTTCATCATCTATATTATTACATTAATTTTGTAAATATTATATTTATTCAATAGATACATTTTTAGAATTACTATTTTATGGTGGAGATATAAAAAGAAATTGCACCGTCCTTGGAGATGGTATGTCATATGTAAGCATGAACAATGTTTCAATTTTTGATTGATGGAATTAAATAAAAGTAAATAATAATTAAAAATTCTATAATCATTATTAAATCATATATATCATATAAATTTTTTAAATATCTCCCAATTAAAATCGAAAAAAATAAAAAATGAAAAATGAATCACATCACTTCATGCAGGGGGTATTCCACTTGAACACATGAGAGAAAAATTCCTTTTTCAATAGATGAAAGATTAAGAAGGTAAATTATATATTATATTTATATAACTATAATTGTGTCATAAATATCATATATACTCATTAGTTTAATATTTACAACCATCAAATTAACATGGCGTTGAAAAATGAAATACATCTCTATGTGGAGACAACAAACCATACGTATGGAATAGAAATATTTTTTCTTCTCATTGGATAGAAAAGATGTGGAAAATGGGTGACCTAAAATAATAATAAAACCTAAATATAATTATGATTCTATTTTTATTATTTAATGATGGGTACAGTAGATTTAGTGGATGTATAATAAGAACTAAATTCAAAACAATTGGTAAATATGTGCAACACCCTGAGATTTTATGTGAAATATTTTTTTTCTATCTTATTTTATACACAATACCAAGATAATCTTTCACTATACACAACGTTGGCTTGTCTTGCGTTACACGCAAGATCAACCTTCCTTGATAGCTTGCGTTGCATGCAGTGCCGAGTCTCACTAAACAATGATATATTATTAAAATACTATAAGCTAGCCGTTATGAATATTATTAACTGAAATTTGAATTTCATAACATTATAATTCATATTACACATTTTCTAGAATGAGATATGAAATAAAATCAATTTTTCGGATAAAAGAAGTATTTTTCAAAAAATGCAGTTTTACAACCTTTTGATGGCGCACCCATTTTAAATATAATTTTTGACAATTCTATAAGTTCAATTTTACAAAATAATCTTCTTCTTTTGAATAAGGATATAAAAATATACATTGAATAATTTTTTTATACTTTTCTGATAACATTCATATTTTGATGAATAGTAAAAATATGCTAAATATTTCTTAAAATTTTTTTCATCAAGATAATTTCTATGGTTAAATGATATAATTTAATATTTTTAAAGTATAAATATAATATATTTTTATTATTTAATATAATTTATTTCATTACCATTAATTTTACATTTAATTCATAGGTAAAAACATTTCAATCTTTGACAATGTTTTAACTTTTAAAACATGTTTTCTTAACAACGAGATTAATTTTAAATTAATTACTAAAAATTCTGTGTTTTGAATTTTGAAAAATGGATTCCATATTTGGATTAATTGGGTCCAAATTATTTTAATAGGTTAATTTTATTTTTTTGACATTACGAATAGAAACTACGGTAATTATTATTTATTACAGTTAATGGTAAATCAGGTAATTAAGGGTAAAAATAAGATCATAAAATTACCCCAAAACCTTCCAAAAATCTATAGGATTAATAAAAGTCTACAAATATCACCTACGGGTCAGAATTTATTCTTTTAATAAACTATTGACCATGAAAATGATGTAATTATAATTAAAACCAAAGAAAGAGACAACATGTGACTCTCTTATATTATAAGAATAATAATTTTAATTTATTGATAAATTTAATGAAACTTTAAACATGAATAATCTGTATAAATATAAAAAAATTATCTACATCATTTGAATTTAGTTATAATTTTTAGGGATTAAATAATTATCATTAATGATGACACAATAGTGATGTTGAAATTATTTTATTGATTGAAATATCAACAAAATGGTTTTAAAAATATTAAAATAAAAATTATATGAACTATTTAATGCGATCCACGAATTTTATATATTAATATGACATATTAGGAATATATTGGATTTTTTTTTCAAATATATCCTCATTATGGATTTTATTTAAATTCAAATAAATGAATAGTGTCAAAATTGAAACTATTGTCATTTTATAAAAATAACATATTATAAAATTTTTGGAAAATCACAAAAATATTTAAAAATTATAAATTTAAATTTATATGATCTAAAATGTCATAAAGTATCCAATTATGTACAATTAAAAACACATAAGTAATTATTTATAACAATTTAATATTTAGAATATTATTACCACAAAAAAGTTAAATAGATTAAATAAGGATAAATCAATTTGTTAAGGTTTAAAATAAATTGAAAACATGTCTAAAATTTATTGGTTGATGATATTACAACCCTATCTCATCTAATATTCTAATTGAGTCATTTTTGGATGTTTTTATGTGGGATTGAAATTTATTATAAATTAATATTTCTTATATTTCTAATGGTGCCCCTCTCCTCCCTTATAAAAGGGCATCTCCTACCTATCCTCCTCACACCATTTTGAGCCTTCAATATCCTCCAAACCCTACCAATTTATCTTCTCCACTTCCCTAGAAACATACTAGATGTTCTTGTATTCTTCAAAGACCAACATTGTTGCCTTAAAAGGAGGTTTAGAAGAGACATGTCGAAGAAAAGGTAATATCATTTACCAATCCTTTCAAATTTATTTCTTATTATACTTCCTATTATTTATTATTTTCATTATAAATTAATAAGATAAGTACCAATAATATAATTATATGTAATTATAAAATTAAACAAACCTATTTCACCTTCTATCCATCCTATGGAAATTGAAATCACCACGCGTGCGTACGTATGGAATACCATATCCACGCCGTGGTGTAATCTATTTTCCCCCACCACCTTACTTGGATGGGTATAATGGTGTAAATAATAACTATATATGATTATTATAACATGATACTAATTCTGAGATATTCTATCATCCACTCCAAGACCATTCAATAATTATGGGAACGACAACGTCGCTCGTGCGTACGTACGACATACCGTCTCCACGATGCATTGTGATTCATTCTACATGATATTCAATAAACAATGATTATATAAAAGAATTGAATGAATTAATATGATATATATTATACTCCTACCATTATGTAAATGATTTAGCTATAACCTAAAAAATAGGTATAAGAATTTATTCGACAAAACACGAATAAGAACATAAAGCAATGAACACTCGAAAAACATGTAGCAATGAAATATTACTAATAAAAAGCTAAGAAGATTACCACATAAGATATCATAACAATGATTATGATTATGGAATAATTAAATGACATTATTTAAATCATTATATAGGAGGATCAGACATGTAGAAAGCATATCATACCTAAGGTAGGAAAATCTCGCAATCTCGTTTTTATCTGAGATTCTTTATACTTCAGAATTTACTGGGGAATATTTATCATCCAAATCCATTTTTCCGGAATATATAATATTATATCTATCCTTCTACAAATATTTAAATCCAATTTTACCTATTGTTGAATATTTAGTAAAAGTTATGAAAGGAATCTTTTGTCGTTTTCAGTACGAGATACTTTTTGACTTTTTCCGGCCAAAGTACGAGAAGAATGTTTTTTTAACGTATACGACATGAATGATTTTTTATGATTTCATAGAAAATTATTTCAATTATGCTTCATTTAAAAGTTATAATTTTTATTTTCAATCAACTTCTTTCAGTATGACATGTTGAGAAATGAAATATGTTTTTGAAGTAGAAAGGATATTTTCCTAAAGAATGGAGTTCAAGTGTTTTATCAAAATTATTTTCCATCTAAGATAATATAGTGTTCTATTTCTACCCCAATTATTACATTGATTTGATTATGTAATGATGGAATTATTTTTATGATGTCCTTTTATCTTATATGGATTATGTTATGATGTCATGATGTTTAAGAATCACATTTTTATTACATGGGTTATACTATGATGTATGATTTATGATTTTTGAGGAACACATAAGAATGGTTTAATTATAAGATGGGTGGGACCTATATCTCACTTAAATGCATTGGGTAATGATTTATATCTCATGAGATAGACATTTCTGGAACGAAAAGTTAATCTGGTTCAGTCATACAGGACTGGAACGATGAGTGAACTCGGTTCAGAAATGGACTTTGTCCACTATGATATTCTTGGAAATGAGTATTGACTAATATGAAATGATTTTCTATGATTATGTGTGTATGCCACAAAGTTTCATGTTTTATGTTATGATTATTGGGATTACATTTCACTACTATGATTTATCCCATGTCATGATATTATGATCTTTTTTGCAGGTTAATATTTTCAAAATGTTATGTTCTTATGAATATGATATGATTGATATTTCCTTTTTTTATCCTTACAAAGAATTTGAGCTCACCCATTTGTATGTTTTTTCCCCGGGTCAGGAAGAAGGGTATTAGGTAGGATATTCCAAAAAGGGACTCCAGATATGATGAAATAAATGAGAGACAATGAAGATGATTTATGAACTAGTTGTCTATGCTTCTCGGTTTTCAAAGACACTATAACTATAAGGTCCTATCATAGTTTTGTTATATATTGTAATGAGTATGCTTCAATTCTGAAATAATAATAATTTATGTTAAGTATGGGTCGTTATAGGTTGTATCAAAGGAAATGTATAGTCAACCATTGGAAACTAGGATGTGAAAGCCTTAGTAAGAACCCTAAGGATATGTCTAAGCGTAGAACACAATATTAGTTTTTTAGAAATGGCCATGAATAACCTAATATAAGACTTAAAGTGTGAAATTTTATTCTGGATTATGTGGTTTTCGTATTATGATTAGTGTTTCTCACACTATGCTTATGGGGTTCAGTCAATGGCTAGAACCCTAAGGAACCGCGTTAATGCTAAATGTGATGGGCAATGCAATGATTGTCTCCCAAGAAACCAAACTTTATGGGAGATAGAATGATAATATTTTAGCCATGATCACACAACTTTCTCAAGATGTGAATCATGTAGGACTTCCAAATGAGTAAAGGAAGAAGCAACATTCTGTTGAATCCTTCATGAGGCAGCATCCACCTTCATTCAGTGGGACTTCTGATCCATTAGTGGATGAACAATGGATTAGTACCACTGAAAAGATATTTTCAATTCTACAATGTTCTGAACATGATAAAGTCATATTAGCAGTATATCGTTTGGAAGGTGAAGCTGATCAATGGTGAAATCATATAAAGAATATGAGGCAAAGAGATGAAATTGAGTCCATGGAATGGGATGAGTTATAAGATCTTATTTTTCAATAATTACTTCCACCATATTATTCAAACAAAGATGGAGAAGGAGTTTTTTGAGCTGAAGCAAAAGGATGATGAATCTGTTGGTACCTACAAAGCAAATTTGACAAGTCTTTCAAGATACGCTTCTGGTATTATTAACCAACTTGAGATTAAGATCGATCGATTCATTAGGGTCTTAAAACCATGTCTCCGAAGGGCATTAGACATAAGGGACTTCAATTTATATGAGGAAATTTTTCGATGTTCTTTCAAGGTTGATATGGAGATTGGAGTAACCCATCAGTCATATGGGTTTGATAAGAAGAGGAAAATGGAATTCAAAGGGAACTCTAAAGACCACACTGAAAAGAAGATGATTTTTCCCTTATTCTCAAAGTGTGGAAAGAAACATGGAGTGAATTGTATTAAAGGGACAAGTAAATGTTTCAAATGTGGGAAAGAAGGTCATCGAGAATTTGAATGCCGCAGTGACGGGAAAAAGATGACTAGTGATGCGAACAAAGAAAAGGCAACACAGAATGAACCTCTTACAATTCAATGTTTCATGTTCTAGGAAATGGGGCATTATTCTAATCAATGCCCTAATCCAAGGGTTGCTGATGATGATCTACGTCAACAAACGCCTAAGGCCAAAGACAAAGGAAAGTCACATGCAATTTCTATCAGTGATGTGGAGTATGATAACGAAGTGGTGAAAGGTACACTTACCATTCACTATAAATTAGAAAATGTTCTATTTGATTCTGGGTCAACCCAATCTTTTTATTTCTGAAGAATTTTCTAAGGGTATCATCGTACTACCTCAACAATTAGCTATTGAGTTAGCTGTGACAAATCCTAATGGCACAACGGTTGCATCAAAAGTTTATAATTATTCTCCCATTGACGTTTGTGGGAAAATGATTCCTGAAAATCATGTGTTCCTTGCAATAGTGGAATTTGATGTGATTTTTGGTATGGATTGGATTTCCTTATATGGAGCTCATATAGATTTCCAAAGATGGGAAGTCACATTTCATATTCCAAATAATCTATGATCATCTATCGATGCAAGTATGAATATAACCTTCGAGTGGAAATTTATTCCATCTTATAGGTCTTGATTCCAACAAATGAAGGTTATTTATCTCAAATGGTTGGAGAGAAACTCACGATTAAGAATATTCCCATTGTACAGGACTTTGATGATGTCTTTCTAGAGTAATAGACAGGTCCTCCACCAAATCGTGATTTTGAGTTTTCAATAGAACTCATACCGGGTGCTATGCCAATTTCAAAGACACCATATAGAATGGAACCAATTGAGTTGTAGAAATTGAAGAAGGAACTCCAAGGTAATCTTAATAAGGGATTCATATTCCCTAGTGCATCACCTTGGGGAGCACTTATTCTGTTTGTTAAGAAGAAAGATGGATCAGTGAGACTCTGCATTGATTTTCGAGAACTTAACAAGATAAATATCAAGAAAAAATATCCTCTCCCACACATTGATGACTTATTTGACCAACTACGCAGAGCTCAATACTTTTCCAAGATTGACCTTCGTTCAGGGTCTCAGCAATTAAGGGTCAAAAGGGAGCATATACCAAAGATGGCTTCCCTTACAACGTATGGACACTATGAATTTATAGTGATTCCATTTGGTCTTACTAATGCCCCTGCTATCTTCATGGATCTAATGAACATAGACTTTAGAGACTATCTTGATCAGTTTGTGGTAGTCTTTATAGACGATATTCTTGACTATTAAAAGAGAAAGGAAGAACATAAATATCACTTGATAATTGAATTAAAGACCCTAAGAAAGGAGAATATTTATGCCAAATTCACCAAGTGTGAATTTTGGCTTAAAAAGCTTCATTTTTTGGTCACATAATACCAAAAGATGGGATATCTATAGATCCAGAAAAAACAGAGGTTATCAAGAGATGGTCAAGACCAACAACAGTAACTGAGATCCAATGTTTTCTTGGTTTGGATGGATATTATCGACATTTTGTGAAATATTTTTCATGATTTTCTAATCCACTCACCATGTTGACTCGAAAAGGAGTTTAGTTCATTTGGATGGAGGAGTGTGAGGAGAATTTCAAGGAGTTAAAAAGAAGGTTATCCAGTGAACCTGTGCTCACACTGCCATGAAGTGGAGAATGGTTTGTGATCTATAGTGAATCATCCAAGAAGGGATTGGGGTGTGTTATCATAGGAAATTATATGGTGATAGCTTATGCCTCACGACAATTGAAAATACATGAGAAAAATTACCCAACTCATGATTTAGAGTTAGCTGCAGTAATCTTTGCATTAAAGATTTAGAGGCATTATATTTATGGTGAATGGTGTGATTTTTACACTGATCATAAAAGTTTAAAGTATATTTTCAACCAAAAGGAGCAGAATATAGGCCAAAGAAGATGGTTGGAGATGAATAAGGATTACAAATACTCAATTAATTATCACCCAGGGAATGAAAACAAGGTGGAAGACACATTAAGTCGACAAGACCATGCTAGCTTATCCATGATGAGGATCACAAAAGATCCAATATTTATGGATTTACAAAGGATGGATCTTGGAATTATAATGGAAGGGGAAAAATATTATCTTTATCAAATGAATTTTCAACCATCTATACTTGTGAAGATTAATGAGGCACAAAAATAAGATGTAGCGTTACAAAAGAAGGTGACAAATGTTCTTTAATTCCAAATTGATTGTGATGATATAATAATGTTCAGGAATCTGGTTTGTGTTCTACCCATCCCAGAATTAAAGAATGAAATATTGGATGAAGCTCATAGTACTTTATTCTCTATTCACCCTGGAAGCATGAAGATGTACAGATACCTGAAAGAGTACTTCTGGTGGGATGGCATGAAAAGAGATGTTTCAGAATATGTATCTCGATGCTTGGTTTTTCATAAATTTAATGCTGAGATACAGAAGTCTAAGGGGATGTTACAACCATTATCCATAACAGAATGGAAATGGGAAAACATCCCTATCGACTTTGTCACTGGACATCCTAAAATATTCAAAGCCAATAATGCTATCTGGGTTATAGTTGATCGTATTATGAAGTCCACACACTTAATTTCTATTAGAGGGGATTTCTCTCTTGATCTGATTTCCAAGATATATGTAAAGTAAGTGGTAAGATTGCATGGAGTACCACTTTCCATTATATTTGATCGGGATCCGAGGTTTACCTCGATGATTTGGAGAAGTTTTCAGTATACTCTAGATATAGAGTTGAGTTTCAGCACTTCTTATCATCCTCAGACAGACAGTCAGTCTGAGAGGAGAATTCAAACTTTGGTGGAAATTGTAACAGCCCAAGATTTTATAAAAAAAATATTCTTTTTAATTTTATTAATGTCTTGTGTTGTACGCTACACCAAAAGGAGCTTTCACAACACACATCCTTGACTTGACCTGCATTACACGCAATCGCGACCTTCCTCGATAGCGTGTGTAGTACGCAATACCGAGTTTCACTAAACAACGATATGCTATAAAAATATTATTAAAACTAGCCGTTATGAATAGTAATAACCACTTTTTGAAATCCAGTAAATCTTATTTTTCAAAATGAACTTTATTTTTGGATTCGGAGTATCGAATTTAGCCTAAGGTGAAATTTTGGTACTTTTCGGATAACTTTCATATTCTGAGGAATAGTGAAAATTACTAAATTATAATTAAAAACAACTTTTTTAATCGAAATAATTAATAGTGATAAATCATTAATTTGAGTGGTTTTAAAGTATATTTAGAATATATTTTTACAATTTAATACAATGTTAGTCATTGGATGTAGTTTCACATTTAAACTAGACATAAACAAGTGTCAATCTTTTGATAGATATTGTTTCTTAAAAACACGCTATTTGTTTTAACAGTGGGATTTAATTATAAAATTAATTAATGCAACTTTTATGTTATGAATTTGGTAAAATAGACTTCATTTTTGAATTCGGAATATGAAATATAGCTTGGGATTAAATTTTGGCATTGTTCTGAAAAACATCAATTTTTGATGAATAGTGAAACTACTAAGTGGTAGGTTAAAAACTGAATTTTGCATAAAACTTAATTTTACCGCTTCTGTGAATGGAATTTCGAAAATCCGAGAGCCACGGTTAATATCAAGGACTAAAATGTGGTTCAATGAGATGAAAATAATTTTTTGGTGAATAGTAACTTTTTACTTTTTTTTACCACGGTTAATAGTAAATAGGGTAACTAAGGGTAAATATGATATTAATATTACCCTAACACATGTCCTAATTCTATTGGACAAGTGTAATTCGACCAAAAACAAACTTAGGAATACAATATGACCATTTAGGCCCACTTGGATTAGATTAGGACATTTATTATTAATTTATTTAAAGAAGGGTTAAAATAGTTAAAATCAAAGTTTAATAAGTAAATAATTTTTAATATGGGGTTATACATAAGATAAATTCGACTATAAATATTCATTAGAAAGCTAAAAAGATTTCCGACATGATGGTATTTTATTTGTAATTTTTAGACATCAAATAATATAATTTATTTATGACACAAAAATGATGCAGTAATTATCTTATTAATGAAATATTGACATAATTGATAATATAAATACCAAAATAAATGTAATTTAAGACTTTTTATGAATTACACTAATTTTCTAGGTTACTATGATATATTAGTGTTTATTTAATCAACTTGGTTCGAACATATAATTCTGTTATGACTTTCACAAAAATCATATATCAAATAGTGTCAAAATTGACACAAAATAGTTTTTAAATCAAATATTATATTATTAATTGTTATATTATTCCTAAAAATCTAAGGTTCGGCCAAATGACTTAGATAAGGATATTTGTATTAATAATATACAATTTGGGGTTCTTTTGGCATGTTATAGTATGTTTATTAACCATATAGTGAAAGAAAACAAAAAGACACGGTAAAAGTTAAATTATTTAACTTAGAGTTAAATCTAATTGATAAGGTTAAAATAATACCCTAAACTTGTCTAAATCCTATTGTTTGATAGGATTTCGACCCATCCCCACTTTATCTTCGAAATAAGACCCTTTGGAACCATTATAAACCGATTTTGACTTTAATATAAAATAATATTTTGAGATATTCCTAAGGTGCCCCTCTCCTCCCCTATAAAAGGACACCTCCTCCCCCTCCTCCTCACACCAATTTGAGCACTCAATCTCGGCCAACCCCTGCCAATTTATCCTCTCCACTTCCCTAGCAACATCCTATAGGTTCTGGTCTTCCTCAAAGACCAATTTTAGTGCCCTAAGAGGAGGTCTCAAAGAGGCACTTCAAAGAAGAGGTAATTACCGTTACCAATTCTTTCATCTTTATTTCTTCTTCCACTTCTTCTTCTTAGGTTGTTTCATTATTAAGTAATAACATCAGTATCACTCATATACTGATATGTTATTATAAGTATGAAACAACCCTATTTCACCATCTATCCATCCTACGGAAAAAGAAATCACCGCGCGTGCGTACGTACGGAATACCGTCTCCACGCCGTGGTGTAATCTATTTTCCACCACCACCTTACATGGATGGGTATAATGGTGTAAAGAATAACTATACATAGTTATTACAACATCATATTGATTCTGATATATCGTATAATACACTCCAATTCAATTCAATATTTATAGAAATGATATCATCGCTCATGCGTACGTACGGAATACCGTCTCCACGACGCGATGAGATTCATTCTCCATGTTAACCATTTAAGAATGATTATAATGTATATATAAGAAATAATAATGAAATATATGACATTATAAAGCTACTGGATTTATGTATATATATACATAAGTATGTCATCTACTTACTTCCATTTCAAGACAATAAGGAAAGGAAAACAGCGTTCATGCGTACGTACGGACTACCGTTTCCATGAACGGTGTTTTTCATTTTATTTATCTACCTATTATATATATATATATACTGAATATATATGATATATAAATCATATTTTATATTCTGGAAGTAAGTAAATCATGATATAAGTAATAATGATGTCAATAACAACAAGTCAAAACACCTACGATAAATGAAACGATTTTACCCAAAACGCTTCTTTAACATGGAATTTACAAAAGAACAGGTAATATAATGTCATAAGTGAACCATATATGATATCATAACAATGAATATGATTCTTTAATAAGTCAATAACATGATTTAAATCATTATACAGGAGTTTCGGACACTTACAAAGCAATTCGGACCTAAGGTAAGGGAAATATCACAATCTCATTTTTATCCGAGATTGTTTATTCGTAAGTATTTACTGGGGTGTATTTTATCATCCACATCCATGTTCCCTCAATATGTAATATTATTTCCATCCACCTACAATTGTTTAAATCAAATTTTACCCTTCTATGATTTTTTAGTAAAGGATATGAAAGGAATCTTTTTTCGTTTTTCGTACGAGGTACTTTTTGACTTTTCCGACAAAAGTACGAAGAATGTTTTTTTTAACTTATACGGCACGAACAGATTTATACTGTTTTATAAAGCCTTATTTTCATTAAGCTTCCTCTAAATTATTTCATGACTATTTTCAATAAAATCTCTTTCTTTTAAAATTGCATGATGTTTTGTGAAAAGAAATTGATTTTGAAGAAGAAAGGATATTTTCCTCAAGAATTCAATTCAAGTGTTTTATCAAAATTATTTTCCATATAAAATAATAAAGGGTTCTGTTTCTATCCATATTATTACATTGATTTGACTATGTTGTGATGGAATTATGTTTATGAATTCCTTTATCTTATATGAATAGTTTTATGATGTCATGTTGTTTAAGAATCCCATTTTTATTACATGGGTTATGCAATGATTTATGATTTATGATTTTGTGGCACACATAAGAAAGGATTCATTAATAGATGGGTGGGACCTATATCTCCCTCCAATGCATTGGGTAAAGATTTCATATCTCATGAGATAGACATGGCTGGAATGGTAGGTTATACCGGTTCAGTGAAACAGGACCGAAACGAGGATTACTCGATTCAGAAAGGGACTTTGTCCACTAAGATAGTCTTGGCAACGAGTCTTGACTAACAAGAAATGATTCTCTATGATTATGTGTGTATGCCACAATGAGTAATGTTTTACGTTATGGTTTCATTTTCACTACTATGATTTATCCCATGTTATGAAATTATGCTCTCTTTTGCAGGTTAAGATTTCCAAAAAATGTGATGTTCTTATGAAAATTATGTGATTGATATTTCTTTTGTTTACCCTTACTGAGCATTTGAGCTCACCCTTTTATGTTTTCTTTTCCCCAGGATATAAATAAAGGTTTTAGGTAAAAAAAAGGAAGATCTTTGTGGGAGATTTTGAAGATCTTTCACCAGGATTAGAAGATTACGTTCCGAGTTTCCAAAGACACTAAACTATTACGATCCTTTAGTGTGTGTTTTTGCTATGTACTAACTATTCCGCAAAAGTAATGTAATGTTCATGTACGTTAGGCTTCAGGTCTCTACAGTTGGTATCAGAGGAAAGGTTTAGTCAACCTTTGGAAACTAGGATGCGAAAACGTTAGTGAGATCCCTAGAGATATTTCTAAGGTATGTCTAGGGATGTCCCTAGGGATAAGTATACGTATAGGTTATAGTAATAGAATTACGCTAACAATCATAGAATTAAACCTAAGATGTTGGATATTGAAGGTACTCCCCCTTTATTATGTTGTTTTCCCTAGCATGATTTTTACCTCTCACACTATTCTTTTCTGGGTTTTAGAAAATGGCTGGAAACAAGATGATTCACGATAATGGAGGATATGATGGACGATGGAATGATATTCTTCATAATGAAATGGGATTTGGAAGTGTTTGCATCATTATTATGCCGAATCAGCAATCTTATAATATGATCAATAAAGTAAAATTTGGTAAGTTTCCTGACTCGGCTAATAAGAGAAAGATGGAGTTTCGTGATGATCATAGAGGAAAGAAAGTTCAATTTTACCTATGTAAATCATGTGGGAAGAGGCGTCAAGGAGAATGTTTCAAAGGAACTGGAAGATGCTTTGGGTGTGGAAAAGAAGGACACAAAGCAAGTAAGTGCAAAGGAAAAGGTTCAGTTAACACCATGGATGAGGATAATGGTATTGCTACGACATCAACAATGGTTAAATGTTTTAAATGTGGAATGTATGGGCATTATTCAAACAAATTCCCTAAGGGAAAGACTCATGAAGAGAATCAGTATGGTCATATGGGTAGTATTTATGTGGATGATAATGAAGAGACTACAAATGATATGTGAGATGAAAGAATTTTTGAAGCTCGGTCAATGGTTTGAGAATGTAGTGGAATGATTACATGTTTATCATGTGTAATTTTGGAATAAAGAGACATCTATGGATTGTTACACTGTTGTCTTTCCTTGTGTTTTGAAAGTGTATGATTAATGTTACCAGTATCCATGAAAGGTTATTCAGATATTTTTGGAATGTAGATGATATGCGCATAATGAATGGATAAGGAGAAAATTAAATGTTTGATAGTATTCATGAGCTCATGATTGATATAAGGACTAAGTGATATCATGGTTTGAGTATATAGAATTTTGAGGATTTCGGTATGTGAAAAGTGTTAACTTTTAACTGCATTCAAGTTTTCACTAAGGTTCAATGGGTATTCAAGAGAGTACAAGAATAAGGCCTTTGAATGTTTGGAATGTGACCAACAAGATATATCTTATGATATATGGGGATCAACGATGGTATTAAATCTCTGGTAATCATTTTCACTATGTTATGAGAATGGACTGCAGTATTATGGATAAGCCTAACTATTGGAATGGATTATGTTGGACATAAGTTAGTATTGTTTAAGGATAGAAGTTTTTTCGATATTATTGATGGGATGTTATAGTATTATAGTTTTAGAAAAAGGACAACCTGCAGGACGGGCGACAGCCCATCGCTTCGGACAAGGCTGTGGGAATCGAACCCACAACCGAAGTGCGACTGGCCTTTATCGCCTACCACTGACCTACAGGAAGTCCTTGTTTAGTAGAAACTAGTTTTATTATATTAAGCAGTATGATATATGAAGTATAAGTCCATTTTAGGAACCATACATGATTAATCTCACTATAGATCGACTTATGCATATAATTTTTGCTAACCTTTTGTTTGAGACAGATGGAATGACCCGTCGTTCTATCACATAATCTGCTAACACTTCACGAATAACAAATTCAACATCATTTATTTAAGAGATGAAGTGGAAATTGTTCAAGACACGAACAACAGTGAGATTGTACCAAAATAAATTAAGTATTTTTTCTAATTCAAATTTTCAACTTTAGGGAAATGATCTTGAAAACCAAAAATGTTGTCCTAGTGCCCTTATATCTGATGAATCAGATGGTACCCTAGATCGTCACAAATTTATGGCTTTGTGATTACTGGCTTTTCCATAGCCATGTTCTCTACCACTCTCCATCAGAACATGATGGTTAGATTTCTCTTCTATATCCATATTTTCACCTATGTTGAAACCCAGTGATTAGTTTATTTGGGTAATCGTTACATTTCATACTTTAGTTTTTAAAGCCAAGTTTTGGTATTCCCTTTTACGATGTGGGTTTCTATTAAAGAAACTTTCAAATAGTAAACCATTTATAACCCCGACGAATTTCGAGGGCGAAATTCATTTTAAGGGGGGTAGAATGTAACAGCCCAAGATTTTATAAAAAAATATTCTTTTTAATTTTATTAATGTCTTGTGTTGTACGCTACACCAAAAGGAGCTTTCACAACACACATCCTTGACTTGACTTGCATTACACGCAATCGCGACCTTCCTCGATAGCGTGTGTAGTACGCAATACCAAGTTTCACTAAACAACGATATGCTATAAAAATATTATTAAAACTAGCCATTATGAATAGTAATAAGCACTTTTTGAAATCCAGTAAATCTTATTTTTCAAAATGAACTTTATTTTTGGATTCGGAGTATCGAATTTAGCCTAAGGTGAAATTTTGGTACTTTTCGGATAACTTTCATATTCTGATGAATAGTGAAAATTACTAAATTATAATTAAAAACAACTTTTTTAATCGAAATAATTAATAGTGATAAATCATTAATTTGAGTGGTTTTAAAGTATATTTAGAATATATTTTTACAATTTAATACAATGTTGGTCCTTGGATGTAGTTTCACATTTAAACTAGACATAAACAAGTGTCAATCTTTTGATAGATATTGTTTCTTAAAAACATGCTATTTGTTTTAACAGCGGGATTTAATTATAAAATTAATTAATGCAACTTTTATGTTATGAATTTGGTAAAATAGACTTCATTTTTGAATTCGGAATATGAAATATAGCTTGGGATGAAATTTTGGCATTGTTCTGAAAAACATCAATTTTTGATGAATAGTGAAACTACTAAGTGGTAGGTTAAAAACTGAATTTTGCATAAAACATAATTTTACCGCTTCTGTGAATGGAATTTCGAAAATCCGAGAGACACGGTTAATATCAAGGACTAAAATGTGGTTCAATGAGATGAAAATAATTTTTTGGTGAATAGTAACTTTTTACTTTTTTTTACCACGGTTAATAGTAAATAGGGTAACTAAGGGTAAATATGATATTAATATTACCCTAACACATGCCCTAATTCTATTGGACAAGTGTAATTCGACCAAAAACAAACTTAGGAATAAAATATGACCATTTAGGCCCACTTGGATTAGATTAGGACATTTATTATTAATTTATTTAAAGAAGGGTTAAAATAGTTAAAATCAATGTTTAATAAGTAAATCATTTTTAATATGGGGTTATACATAAGATAAATTAGACTATAAATATTCATTATAAAGCTAAAAAGATTTCCTACATGATGGTATATTATTTGTAATTTTTAGACATCAAATAATATAATTTATTTATGACAAAAAAATGATGCAGTAATTATCTTATTAATGAAATATTGACATAATTGATAATATAAATACCAAAATAAATGTAATTTAAGACTTTTTATGAATTCCACTAATTTTATAGGTTACTATGATATATTAGTGTTGATTTAATAAACTTTGTTCTAACATATAATTCTGTTATGACTTTCACAAAAATCATATATCAAATAGTGTCAAAATTGACACAAAATAGTTTTTAAATCAAATATTATATTATTAATTGTTATTTTATTCCTAAAAATCTAAGGTTCGGCCAAATGACTTAGATAAGGATATATGTATTAATAATATACAATTTGGGGTTCGTTTGGCATGTTATAGTAAGTTTATTAACCATATAGTGAAAGAAAAAAAAAGACACGGTAAAAGTTAAATTATTTAACTTAGAGTTAAATCTAATTGATAAGGTTAAAATAATACCCTAAACTTGTCTAAATCCTATTGGTTGATAGGATTTCGACCCATCCCCACTTTAGCTTCGAAATAAGACCCTTTGGAACCATTATAAACCGATTTTGACTTTAATATAAAATAATATTTTGAGATATTCCTAAGGTGCCCCTCTCCTCCCCTATAAAAGGACACCTCCTCCCCCTCCTCCTCACACCAATTTGAGCACTCAATCTCGGCCAACCCCTTCCAATTTATCCTCTCCACTTCCCTAGCAACATCCTAGAGGTTCTGGTCTTCCTAAAAGACCAATTTTAGTGCCCTAAGAGGAGGTCTCAAAGAGGCACTTCAAAGAAGAGGTAATTACCGTTACCAATTCTTTCATCTTTATTTCTTCTTCCACTTCTTCTTCTTAGGTTCTTTCATTATGAAGTAATAACATCAGTATCACTCATATACTGATATGTTATTATAAGTATGAAACAACCCTATTTCACCATCTATCCATCCTACGGAAAAAGAAATCACCGCGCGTGCGTACGTACGGAATACCGTCTCCACGCCGTGGTGTAATCTATTTTCCACCACCACCTTACATGGATGGGTATAATGGTGTAAAGAATAACTATACATAGTTATTACAACATCATATTTATTCTGATATATCGTATAATAAACTCCAATTCAATTCAATATTTATAGAAATGATATCATCGCTCGTGCGTACGTACGGAATACCATCTCCACGACGCGATGAGATTCATTCTCCATGTTAACCATTTAAGAATGATTATAATGTATATATATGAAATAATAATGAAATATATGACATTATAAAGCTACTGGATTTATGTATATATATACATATGTATGTCATATACTTACTTCCATTTCAAGACAATAAGGAAAGGAAAACAACGTTCATGCGTACGTACGGAATACCGTCTCCATGAACGGTGTTTTTCATTTTATTTATCTACCTATTATATATATATATATATACTGAATATATATGATATATAAATCATATTTTATATTCTGTAAGTAAGTAAATCATGATATAAGTAATAATGATGTCAATAAAAACAAGTCAAAACACCTACGATAAATGAAACGATTTTACACAAAACGCTTCTTTAACATGGAATTTACAAAAGAACGGGTAATATAATGTCATAAGTGAACCATATATGATATCATAACAATGAATATGATTCTGTAATAAGTCAATAACATGATTTAAATCATTATACAGGAGGTTCGGACACTTACAAAGCAAGTCGGACCTAAGGTAAGGGAAATATCACAATCTCATTTTTATCCGAGATTGTTTATTCGTAAGTATTTACTGGGGTGTATTTTATCATCCACATCCATGTTCCCTCAATATGTAATATTATTTCCATCCACCTAAAATTGTTTAAATCCAATTTTACCCTTCTATGAGTTTTTAGTAAAGGATATGAAAGGAATCTTTTTTCGTTTTTCGTACGAGGTACTTTTTGACTTTTCCGACAAAAGTACGAAGAATGTTTTTTTTAACTTATACAGCACAAACAGATTTATACTGTTTTATAAAGCCTTATTTTCATGAAGCTTCCTCTAAATGATTTCATGACTATTTTCAATAAAATCTCTTTCTTTTAAAATTGCATGATGTTTTGTGAAAAGAAATTGATTTTGAAGAAGAAATGATATTTTCCTCAAGAATTCAATTCAAGTGTTTTATCAAAATTATTTTCCATATAAAATAATAAAGGGTTCTGTTTCTATCCATATTATTACATTGATTTGAGTATGTTGTGATGGAATTATGTTTATGAATTCCTTTATCTTATATGAATAGTTTTATGATGTCATGTTGTTTAAGAATCCCATTTTTATTACATGGGTTATGCAATGATTTATGATTTATGATTTTGTGGCACACATAAGAAAGGATTCATTAAGAGATGGGTGGGACCTATATCTCCCTCCAATGCATTGGGTAAAGATTTCATATCTCATGAGATAGACATGGCTGGAATGGTAGGTTATACCGGTTCAGTGAAACAGGACTGAAACGAGGATTACTCGATTCAGAAAGGGACTTTGTCCACTAAGATAGTCTTGGCAATGAGTCTTGACTAACAAGAAATGATTCTCTATGATTATGTGTGTATGCAACAATGAGTAATGTTTTAAGTTATGGTTTCATTTTCACTACTATGATTTATCCCATGTTATGAAATTATGCTCTCTTTTGCAGGTTAAGATTTCCAAAAAATGTTATGTTCTTATGAAAATTATGTGATTGATATTTCTTTTGTTTACCCTTACTGAGCATTTGAGCTCACCCTTTTATGTTTTCTTTTCCCCAGGATATAAATAAAGGTTTTAGGTAAAAAAAAGGAAGATCTTTGTGGGAGATTTTGAATATCTTTCACCAGGATTAGAAGATTACGTTCCGAGTTTCCAAAGACACTAAACTATTACGATCCATTAGTGTGTGTTTTTGCTATGTACTAAGTATTCCGCAAAAGTAATGTAATGTTCATGTACGTTAGGCTTCGGGTCTCTATAGAAATGTTGAGATCTTTCTCTATGGATTTCAAAGGTGCTTGGGATCATCAACTCCCTTTGGTGGAATTTTATTATAATAATAGATTTCACTCCAGTATTTAGATGGATCCTTATTAAGCTCTCTATGGAAAGAAATGACGAACAACAACTTACTGGGATGAAGTTGGGGAATGAAATCTATTAATACCTGATCTTGGTGATGAGATGGCAGAAAAAGGTCCGATCTCTTCAACAACACATAAGAGAAGCTCAGAGTCGACAAAAAATTTATGCCGACAACTGAAGAAAAGACCTAGAGGTTGAATTGGGTGATAAAGTGTTCTTACAAATATCTCCTTGGAAGAGAGTATTGAGATTTGGAAAGAAGGGAAAGCTGAGCACTAGGTATATTGGCCCTTTTGAAATACTAGATCGTGCTGATAAGGTAGATTACCGATTGGAACTTCCACCAAATCTCTCTCAAGTTTATTATGTGTTCCTTGTATCTCTCCTGAGAAAGTACATACCAGATCCTTCACATGTACTATGCTCAGAAGTGGTACCGCTGATGCAAGATCTTTCTTATGAAGAACATCTGATAAAGATTATGGATCATAGTGAAAAAGTTCTACAAAAAAAGACCACTATCTTGGTTAAAGTTTTATGGAGGAACCACTAATTTGAAGAAGCTAAATGGAGACTTGAGGGTATGTTAAAGGAGAGGTATCCTCATCTGTTTGTTAGGAAGTGACAAATTTTGAGGGAGAAATTAATTTTAAGGGTGGTAGAATGTAACACACTAAGATTTTATGAGAAACATTTTTTTGTGTCTTATGTTATATGAAACACCCAGAGAATATTTCACTAAACACAACACTGGCTTGGCTTGCGTAACACGCAGGAGAAACCTTCCTCAATAGCTTGCGTTGCACGCAATGCCGAGTTTCACTAAACAATGATATATTATTATAATACTAGGAACTAGCCGTTATGAATAATATTAACGAAATTTTGTATTTTATAAAATTATAATTCATATTACACATTTTATATAATGAGATATGAAAACAAAATCAATTTTTCGGATAAAAGAAGTATTTTTAAAAAAATGCACTTTTACTACCTTTTGATGGAGCACCCATTTTAAATATAATTTTTTACAGGTTTATAAGTTCAATTTTACAAAATAAGCTTCTTATTTTGAATCATGATATAAAAAGTTACATTGGATAAATTTTTGATACTTTTCTAATAACTTTCATATTTTGATGAATAGTAAAATACGATAAATTTTTCATAGAAATTTTTTTTTTCATCAAGATAATTTATATGGTTAAATGATAGAATATAATAGTTTTAATTTATAAATAGAATATATATTTACCATTTAATATAATCTATGTCATTAACATTAATTTTATATTTAATTCATATGTAAAAACATTTCAATCTTTGACAATGTTTTAACTTTTAAAACTCATTTTCTTAACAAAGGGATTAATTTTTAATTAATTACGGAAACTTCTGTGTTTTGAATTTGGAAAAATGGATTCCATATTTGGATTTAGTGGGTCCAAATTATGTTCATGGGTTACTTTTTTTGACATTATGAATAGAAACTACGATAATTTTTATTTACTACAGTTAAAGGTAAATCATGCAATTAATTGTAAAAATAAGATTATAAAATTAACCTAACACCTTCTAAAACTCTATTGGATGAATAATAGTTGACCCATATCACCTAAGGGTCATAATAGATTCGTTTCAGGGACAATTGACCATTAAAATGATATAATTATAAATAAAACCAATGAAAGTGACAACATGTCACTCACTTATCTTATAAGTGTAATTATTTTAATTTAGTAATAAACTTCTTAAAACATTGAACATGAATAGTCTCCAGAAAGTTAATAAAATTATATACATCATGTGAATTTAGTTAAAATTTTTGGGGATTAAATAATTATCATTAATGATGACACAATTATGATGTTGAAATTATTTTATTGATTAAAATATCAAATAAATGGTTTTAAAAATATTAAAATAAATATTATATGAACTATTTAATGTGATCGACGAATTTTCTAGATGAATATGACATATTAGGAATCTATTAAATAATTTGGTTTGAATATGTCCTCTATATGGATTTTATTTAAATTCAAATAAATGAATAGTGTCAAAATTGACAATATTGTTATTTTATAAAAATAACATATTATAATTTTTTTATAAAAGTCACAAAATTATTTAAAAATAATAAATTTAAATTTATATGGTCAAAATGTCATTATGTATCTAATTATTTAAAATTCACAAAACATAAGTAATTATTTATAACAATTTAAAATTTAGAATATTATTACCACAAATAACATTAAATAGATTAAATAAGGATAAATCAATCTGATAAGGTTTAAAATAAATTCACAACATGTATAAATTTTTCTGGTTGATTATATTACAACCATATCTCATCTCATATTCAAATTGAGTCATTTTTGGAGGTTTTTAAGTGAGGTTGTAATTTATTATAAATTAATATATCTTATGTTTCCAAAGGTGCCCTCTCCTCCCTTATAAAAGGGCACCTCCTCCCTCTCCTCCTCAAACCAATTTGAGCCTTCAAGGTCGGCCAAACCCTGCCAGTTTCCCTTATCCACTTCTCTAGAAACATACTAGAGGTCCTGGTCTTCTTCAAAGACATACTTTAGTGCCGTAAAAGGAGTTTTATAAGAGGCGCGTCGGAGAAGAGGGAATATCCTTTACTGATCCTTTCAAATTTATTTCTTCTTCTACTTACTCTTATTTATTGGTTTCACTATAAAGTAATAACATAAGTATCAATAATATTATGATATGTTATTATAAATATGAAACAAACCTATTTCAACTTCTATCCATCCTATGTAAAATTAAATCACCATGCGTGCGTACGTAAGGAATACTGTCTCCATGCCGTGGTGTAATCTGTTTTACACCACCACCTTACTTGGATGGGTATAATAGTGTAAAGAATAACTATATATGATTATTATAACATGATACTAATCCTGAGATATTTTGTCATCCACTCCAAGACCATTCAATAATTATTTGAACGATATCATCGCTCGTGTCTACGTACGACTTACCATCTCCACAATGCGATGTGATTCGTTCTACATGATCATCACTAAACCATGATTTTATAAATGAATTTAATGAATAAATATGACATATATTATACTACTACAATTTTTTAAATGATTTAGCTATAACCTAAAAAGAGGACTAAGAATTTATTCGACAGAACATGCATAAGAACATAAAGCAATGAACAGCTGAATAACAAGTAGCAATGAAATATTACTAATTAGAAGTTATAAATATGACCATATATGATATCATAAAAATTATTATGATTCTATAATAATTCAATTACATTATTTAAATCATTATAAATTTGGTTCGGATATATACAAAACATATCAGACCTAAGGTATGTGAAAATCATGAAATCTCATTTTCATCCGAGATTGTTTATACTTCAGAATTTACTGGGGAATATTTATCATCCTGATCTATGTATACTTGATTTGTAATATTGTTTCTATACATATAAAAATGTTTAAATCCAATTTTACGTATTGGTATATTTTTAGTAATAGTTATGAAAGGAATCTTTTTTCATTTTTAGTACGAGATACTTTTTGACTTTTTACAGCCAAAGTACGAGAAGAATGTTTTTTTAACTTATACGGCATGAATGGTTTTTTATGATTTCATAGAAAATTATTTAAATGAAGATTCCTTTACAAGTTATCATGTTTATTTTTAATTAACATCATTTAGTATGACATGTTGAGAAAGGAAAGATGTTTTTGAAGTAGAAAGGATATTTTCCCAAAAAATGGAGTTCAATTGTTTTATAAAAATTACTTTCCATCTAAGATAATATAGGGTTATATTTATATCCCTATTATTACATTAATTTTATTATGTAATTATGGAATTATTTATATGAAGTCCTTTTATCTTATATGGATTATTATATGATGGCATGATGTTTAAGAATCCCATTTTTATTACATGGGTTATGCGATGATGTATGATTTATGGTTTTTGTGGCACACATAAGAATGGTTTAATTTTGAGATGGGTGGGACCTATATATCCCTCCAATTCATTGGGTAAAGATTTATATCTCATGAGATAGACATGGCTTTAACAACAAGTTAATCCAGTTCAGTGATATAGGACTGGAACGAGGTGTGAACTCAGTTCAGAAATGGACTTTGTCAACTATGATATTCTTGGTAATGAGTCTTGGCTGATATGAAATAATTTTCTATGATTATGTGTGTATGCCAAAAAGTTTCATGTTTTATGTTATGATTATTGGGATTATATTTCACTACTATGATTTATCCCATGTCATGATATTATGATCTCTTTTTCAGGTTAAGAATTTCAAAATGTTATGTTCTTATGAATATGATATGATTGATATTTCCTTTGTTTACCCTTACTGATAATTTGTGCTCACACTTTTGTATGTTTTCTTTTCCCCAGGTTAGGAATAAGGGTAATAAGTAGGATATTTAAAAAAGGGACTCTAGATATGATAAAATAATTGGGGGATAATGAATTTGATTTATGAACCAGTTGTTTATGATTCCTAGTTTCTAAAGACACTATACCTATGCGGTCCTATCATGGTTTTGTGATATGTTGTAAAAAGTATGATTAAATTATGAAGTAATAACAATGTATGTTAAGTATGGGTCATTGTAATATGATTACCACATATTTGGTATAATTCCTTTATATCCCTTTTAAGGATACTTTTAATGATATTTTAAGACGAAAAACTCTTAAACATCATGGATAGGGATGTTGAGAAGATAATTGTGTTTATTTTCTCTTACACCCTGAGATTTTTTGAAATATATATTTTATCAAATGAATATATTATTTTCTATATTTTTTACATGAAAAATTGATTTTAGATTTCATTACATATATCACTAAGTTTGGATTATGTTAAAAAATAACTATTTTAGTTTGTTGCAAAAACAAATACAAGATTAAAAGAAATGTGAAATACTATAAAAATATTATTATTTAATATGATGGTAATCACCTTTATATTGGAATGGTGTGTATTGTGTTGTCTCAAACCTAGTTCACTCAATAGTAACCAATCCTGGTTGGCCACATGGCCTCAAGTGTGCCCCCATATGCCAGAGGATTCTATCTATAAAATAGTGTTTATAATGGAATTGTGGGAATAATACAACCTCATGGTTAGGGTTCAGCACAACTGTATAACCATATCAATAAATAGAGTAATCATAGGAATTACTGATCAAATGAAGAATAAGAAACCATCATATAAAAAACCAACAAAGCTCATCCAGCAATTTCATATACAAATGATGATCATAGAATTATATAAAGAAGATAGATAAAATATAGAAAAACAAATCTATTAAAATACATGTATCAGAAGTATAAAAAACAAAAAATAAAGTATCCCAATATAGAATCATGAGCCATATCCTGGTCTTATCTCCAATAATCCTATACCATAAACAATCAAGCATAAAGATGTTCGTGATTTCCCCTATAACATCTTGTATCTATGACGTATTTATGGGTACATAATAGAGGACCAAACAAGGAGTGATATAACACTCAGTAGGACACCACCAATGGTGTCCATAACAAGTCCAATCATGATATATATACTGAAGAAGTGTAAAGACATAACAAGTGTACAAGTGATAACAATAGATTTAATATAGTCAATTCTATCAAGACTCACTGTGATTAAAGAACTACATCATAGGGGATATCTATAAATCATTTCAAGAAAAATCAATGAACTATGTCATGTAACCATGTATCAAGCCATTATGGGATAAGGTCTAAGGAGTATCAATGTATAAGGAAACCTGTTAGGTTGGAATAATAAAGAGATATACAATAGGGGAAGAGTGAATTTTGACTGTTCAATACTCCTGATAGATTATAGATTTTAAAAATAATTATGATTTATAAAGATATGAAACATTATTTTTTTAATAAATATTATCATAGGATAAAATGTTATGAAGAACAAAAAAATTGTTATAGTTGTTTCGGGAGAGTTCCTATAGTCCACTCCACTGACGCTCTCTCTGTGAGCCTCATTATTTTAACTTGAAAGGTCCTCTTATCACAAGAATATCAAATCCAAAACAGAGTGAAAGAAATGAAAACATTTACAACAAGGATTAATATATCCTTATAGTTCTTTTTTAGGGAACCAGATTCTCCACATATTAGTGCAAGAAGATGAAACATAACTCAAAAATGATTATAAGAAGTTGAAACAACAATAAATAAAAAGAGTTTAAGTTGTTGATGGTTCAGGTTGAACATCACAGTAGTAGAAGCAACTAACAAAATATGAATCTTCACCATCAAAAATGAATGTCTTCAAGAAAGAATAACTCTAAAGAGATCCTGGTTACAGATGATCTTTTATATGGTTAATAATAAACAAGCAGTAGTAATATCATAGGAGTATGAGGTTGAAATATGAAACTTCAAAGCGTATCCTCATTAGAAGGCAACATAGTCGGTCATTATTTTCAGTAGTTATATATATCAATATACATTAAAAAAGTACATATTTGTGTAATTTTATATATAATACATATATAAAAAAGATATTTTAGTAGAATATATAGGGAAAAAATTACTTCAGTTATTCAAATCCATGAAAGTCACCTGATAGATCATAAATATTCAAATTTTAATCATTCGAGAGAGTCATAACTTCCTTTAGAAATATTAACTATTTATTCCTATGAATACAGTTCATTGAATAAATAAAAATGATTATTGGAATTAGTCGTAAAATATCATTTAATTGATCTTTATTTTCATCAAGACTATTGTGGAAATCTCAGAAAATTTCATGAATTCAAAATTCCACCATTGAATAGTCAAAGTTAGGGTTCTTTAAAGTGATTAAAAAATAAAAAATGTAGGGTTGACAACTTAGGGTTTATAATAAAAGAAGGTTTAATATACCATATGTCTATTTCCTTAAACATATGTTTCCTTTATTACGTAGGGTTTATAAACTATGCTTTCCTTGCTTTCAAATTTATATTTCTATACTAGCATATGGTTTAGGAACCATAATATCTATCAATGTAGGGTATATGATACATAAAATCTATTTTGAACATAGGTTTCATTATATATGATATGCTTACCAATGTAGGGTATGAATAATGTTTCCAAAATACACTAAAATTATTTCTGAACACTTTAAAAAATATTCCTTGAGTATTAATAACATGAAAATTATTCTAGGATAAATATTTCATAGAATCATAATTTCATAAAATTTACATAATGTAATATTATCAGTAAATAATCAAGGTTATTTTTTAGTATAAAATCTGAATAATTTATAGAGTATTGTTGAGATAATACATGACCAACAATCTCTCAATTTTTTATGATAAAAAACCATATAATAATTTACAGAAACTGTAGTTTTTTGTAAACATTAATAAAATAATATTAAAAACAATTGATTTATTGAAAATTAGTTTTCCATAATAATAATATTGGTCAATTTCTCGATACTATGTTGATGAAATGTGAAATAGATACTAAATTAAAAATGGTTTTTTTACACAATTTTCTCATCCTTTTTGTTATATTAAAAAGAATGTATATGAAAATGAATTATACAAAATTCAATTCTATAGAGAAAAATAAAAGAATGTTATGTAATATTGAGTTAAAAAATAAGACACATGTTCTGGTAGTTGAGATAATCATACAATAAAATATAGTATTTATGAATAGAATATCAAAACTAATTGGAATTTTTATTATAAAAACTCTATAAATACACAAGAGGTTTTGGATTTAAAAATGGTTTTAAACACAAGGGATGGTATATGGTGAATGGTTTCTGTTAGGAGTGGTTTCTATTTCTAGAAAAGTTTGAGAAGCCTAAAAAACATCTTTTAACTCTTCTACTTGACCATGTAAACATTCTGAAATATTTTTAGCTAGCTTCCTTGTCAAAATTATTGAATCATGACACATATTAAAATTTTCTATCAAATTTAATATTAGAAAGGAATGGAGATTTTCCTTTGTTTGCAGAAAATGAAAAATCTTATCACAATACTAATGAAATAATAATCATATTCTAGGTTCAATAGGAGTGAGTTTCTCAAAAATATCATTTTTATTATCAAATAGTATCAAAAAGGTGAAATTTTTCACTGAAGAGATTGAAGAAATTCATTCATACCATCCATTACTAACGTGATTTCATGAAATCTTCTGATCAGGCCTAGCGATGTTATAGGTGCAATTGTAGAATCTCGATACTGATCGATACTCCCTATTATTGATTCAAAAAATCATTCCAAATACAATTTCAAATATAAAAGATCTGTTTAAGAAATAGTTTATAATTTCACTTTTCGAAATTGATCTATCATATCTCTCTTAAAGGAATCAAAATTTATTTTTAACAGAAAATTTTCTCTGAACTCTTGATGTTGAGTCTCAAGAGTCTCTAATTCCAATCATGGAGCAGATGAGTTTTTTAATTCATCAAAATAATTTCTGTTATATTCAAAATATTTTTGAAGATTGTAGTTCTCCTCTTTTACCATGTTGAATTTTATAGACATTTCATCTATTTAATTTGTAAAATAATTTGATTTTCCTTTATCATGAATATTTGAATGAGGAGACTCTACCAAAACAGATATGGAATTAGTTTAAATATTCTCACTAAAAAAAGAAACAACATCAAGGAATTCTATCTTTTCAATAGACAGAGAAGCTATTATTTCTATGGATTGTTTAATATCAAAGATAGAATGTTTCTCAAAAAATATTTTTTCATTTTGAATTACTTATTTATGAAAATGATCTCTTTCATGAGAAGTTTATTATTGTTGTTCCTCTGGTTGATTTTTTCTTCCAAAAGAAGGGATATTGTTGCATATCCCAGTTTAGGAGTTTCCACCTCTTGATCCTCAACCTGAGGTTCGATTCTAATACTTAGCCTTTTATAAGTTTCTCAAGGGATTCTTCTTCTGAATTTTTTACATATTGATCTATAGTAACAAAATAGAGATATATTTTTTGTAGGTTGAGTAACATATTATATTTGAGATTCTAAAACATCATCATTTATTAAATGAATTTACCCAAAAAACATGAGATTTACTTTCCCCCCCTATAAAAACGAAAAGATTCTTATGGCTCATTCACATGAATAGGTAACAGTTTACCATTAATTTTACTTTAGAAGAATCCAAATTTCTTTAAGTACTATTATTCAGTACATTGTTGTGGTGAAATATAATATGAATATCCACTTAGAGAATAATATTATTTCTATTCAAAATTAATGAAATAATCCATCCACATGGCTAAAAAGGCATCCCTTCTTCTTAATGGTAGTAATGATTCATATATATCAATATATATCTTGGAAAATTTAACATAATTTGACTAATAAAAAAACAAGATATTCATGTTTATGTACTAAATCATTTCAAACTGAATAGTACATGGAATTATGGCTGTCTGAATAAACATGACTATTACTTCCTGGTCAGCCTCGATATCCTTTACAAAAATTTTCCTTATATAGGTCGAACCAAAAAGAAACAACTTGATATCTTCTGACTTATGGTCTGGATTTCCAATTTACTGGAGATCAAAATGGAAAACTCTTTAGTGAGTGAATTTTAAAATATAAGTTATTTTTAATGAGAAGATTGAAAAATCTTTATCATCTATTTGTGAATTTTTTATATCCTCAATTTCCCCAAAGGTTGACTGTACATCCATGTAAAAATAATTTTGTTCTAAATAAAAAAAAATTTGTATTTTTTTCATTTAAAAAAAGTACTAACGTTGAAATGTGGGAGCATTATTGAGAAGAATATTTATATGATAAAACTATTCAAAATCAACAACTCCTTGAATAATATTTTAGAAGGGGACATGTTGATGCTTAAGATCTCTTGGACCTCCTTCATCTGCCCACATTTTATTTTTCATTTCTTAGTAATATGAAGGATGGAGGTTTTCATATTCTTGGGTTTGGGAAAAATAAAAGGTCTATTGTTGTCAAAAGGTTTGAAATCAAAAGTTAAGAAAATATGAAGATGTTTTCTGATGGTTTGATGACGTGGTCTATATTCTCAGGCCGATTACGTAGCGTAATCATTACAGTTTAATTTTGAAAATACACAGTTGTAACAACCCAAGATTTTATAAGATATATTGGTTTTAATTTCTTTCATTTCTTCTGTTGTATGCTACTCTAAGATTATCTTGTGCTATACGCAACACCGTATTAGCTTGCAGTATACACAACACTAATCTTTGATCGTGTTACACACAATTTCAATTTCGTTTTATAATAGTCATTCTACATAACATTGAGTGTATATATATACATATTCAATGTATAAATTAAACATGGTTGGATTCTGTTATACGAAACAATGAAGGATTCTTGAACAACACGCAACCCTGACTTGGCTTGCATTACACACAATCACGACTTTCCTCGATAGCGTGTGTTGTACGCAATATCAGGTTTCACTAAACAATGATATATGGTTATAATATTATTATGAACTAGCCGTTATGATTAGTATTAACTATATTTTGAATGTTATAACATTATTATTTTATCTTACACATTTTCTAGAACGTGGTATAAGAACAAAATAAATTTTTCGGGTAAAATAAATATTTTTCAAAAAATGCAGTTTTGCAACCATTCGATGGCGCACCCACTTTAAATCTTGTTTTTTACATGTTTATAAGTTCAATTTTACAAAATAAAATTATTATTTGGAATCAGGATATAAAATTTTACCTTGGATAAAATTTTCATATTATTTTGATAACTTTCATATTTTAATGAATATTAAAAACACGTTATATTTTAATTAAAAACAAATTTTTTGTTTCGTAATAAAATTTGAGGTTAAATTATAATATTGAATGGTTTTAAAGTATAAATAGAATAAATTTTTCCCATTTAATATAATGTATGTCATTAGACTTGATTTTACATTGAATTCGTAGGTTAAATAAATTCAATCTTTTGCAATGTTTTAAATAAAAACCGATTTTCTTTCGACAACGGGATTAATATTAATTTAATTTCTGCAACTTCTCTGTATTGAATTTGGAAAAATGGATTCAATATTTGGAATCAGTGGGTCCAAATTATGTTAATAGACTACTTTTTTTGGGCTTTATGAACAGTAACAACGATAAATTTAATTTACCATAGTAAAATGTAAATTGGGTAATTAAGGGTAAATATAATATTATAAAATTATCCTAATACTTGTATTATCACAATTGGATGATTATAATTTTTCCTAATTCATATTTGGGTGGAAATGGAATCCATTAGAACCCACTTGGAGGTGATTAAGACCTTTAGTTTATTTTATTTAAAGGAAAGTGAAATATGACTCACTCAACTTTAATAATTAAATTATTTTTAATATAAGTTTATACAGAATATAAATTCTGTTATAAATACTAATTTGAAATATAAAATGATTTTCTTTTTCATGTTAATTTATTTGTAAATTTTAAGAGTTATTTAATTACCTTATTATCTTATACATTAATGATGCAGAAATTATTTATTTAGTGAGAAATCAATAATATAGTTTTTATTGAAATTATAATACATATCAAAAGGCCCAAAAATATGTAAAAAACTTATTATTAGTGTATATATAAACCCTAATCATCCACTGACCTAATTTTTAACCATTTTTATCCTTATTAAGGCGATTATGACACTTATATTGTTTTATTTTAAATGATGCCAAAGTTGTCACCTTCATAATTTAATAAATATAACAATTTTGATATTGTGATTTTAAGATGATAAATTCTAGTAAAAGTATAATTGTGATAGGTAATAGATTTATCTTCATAATAGAATTTTAGTTTTAATTTTTATACAACAAATAAGTATATTAAATAATTATACAAAAATGTTGGAGTAATTATTTTATTAAGAGATAAACCAAATAAATGGTTTTTAAAATAATCAAATAAAGATTATATGAACTATTTAAGGCGATCCACTAATTTTCTAGATACATATTACCTTTTATTAATCTATTAAAGCTTTTATTTAGAACATATCTTTTGTATATAATTTATTTAAATTCAAATAAATGAATAGTGTCCAAATTGACACTATTGTTATTTTATAAAAATAATAAATTATAAAATTGTTTAAAAATCACAAAAATATTTAAAAATTAAAAATTCAAATTTATATGGTCTAAAATGTTATAAAGTATCCAATTATGGACAATTCCCAAAAAATAAGTAATTATTTTTAATAATTTAAAATTTAGAATGTTATTACCCCAAAAAAAAATTAAATTGATTAAATAAAGATAAACCAAGTTGATAATGTTTAAAATAAATTCCTAACATGTCTAAATTTTATTGGTTAATGATATTACAACCCTATCTCATCTAATATTAGGATATTAGTCATTTTTAAAGTTTTTAAGTGGGGTTGGGATTTAATATAAACTAATATTTCTTATATTTCCAAAGGTGCCCCTCTCCTCCCTTATAAAAGGGCACCACCTCCCTCTCCTCCTCACACCACATTTAGCTTTAAATCTCGGTTAAACCCTGCTAAATTCTATTCTCCACTTCCCCAGAAACATAATATAGGTCATTTTCTTCTTCAAAGACCAATTTTAGTGCCCTAAAAGGAGGTCTCAAAGAGGCGCTTCAAAGAAGAGGTAATGTCGGTTACTGATTCTTCCAACTTTATTTCTTCTTCTACTTATTATTAATTAGTTGTTTCATTATGAAGTAATAAAATCAGTATCACTCATATACTTATATGTCATTATACGTATGAAACAAACCTATTTCACAATCTATCCATCCTACGGAAAATGAAATCACCGCGCGTGCGTATGTACGGAATACCGTCTCCACACCGTGGTGTAATCTATTTTCCACCACCACCTTGATTGGATGGTTATAATGGTGTAAATAATGAATATATATGACTATTGTAAAGTGATATTGATTCTGAAATAGTATACATACACTCCAATACAATTCTATGGGAACGATATCATCGCTCATGCGTACATACAGATTACCATCTCCACGACGTGATGAGATTCATTTTCCATGTTAACAATTCAAGAATGATTATAAAGTATATATAATAAGTAATAATGAAATATATGACATAATAATTCTACTATATTTATTTACATATATATTTATGTCATATACTTAATTCCATTCAATTCAATAAGGAAACGAAAACAGCGTTCATGCGTACGTACGACCTACCGTCTCCATGAACGGTGTATTTATTTCCATTTATCGATCTATTATATATATGTATATTCTGAATATATATTATATATAAATAATGTTTTACATTCTGTATGTAATTAATCATGATCTAAGTAATCATATGAATAATTACGAATTAAAACACGAATGACAAATGAAACGATTTTACCCAAAACACTACTTTAACATGAATTTACAAAAGAACGGGTAATATAAAGTCATAAGTGAACCATATATGATATAATAACAATGAATATGATTTTTTAATAAGTCAATGACATTATTTAAATCATTATACAGGAGTTTTGGATACGTACGAAGCATATCAGACATAAGGTAAGGGACAATTGTGCGAGTCTCATTTTTATCCGAGATTTCTTATTCGTAAGTATTTACTGGGGTTATTGCTATCATCCATGTCCATGTTTTATAAAAGTGTATTCATGTATGTTTAAATTCCTTTTTACCCATTTGACTTTTACCCCATGGTATGGAATGAATCTTTCTTTTATTTACCATACAAGGTACTTTTTGACTTTTCTGACAAAAGTACGAGAAGAATGTTTTTTTAACGTATACGACATGAAATGATTTTTACGGTTTTATAAAGCCTTATTTTCATGAAGCATCCTCCTAAATATTTCATGACTATTTTAAACAAAATACATTTCTTTTAAAATTTCATGACATTTTGTGAAAAGAAAATGATTTTGAAGAAAAAAGGATATTTTCTTCAAGAATTCATTTCAAGTGTTTTATCAAAACCATTTTCATTTAAGATGACATTGTTTCACATGTGTATGTTTCAAGTATCATGTATCTATGATTTACATGGTTTCACTTTTCTAATGATGAAATGATATCCATTTTTTTGTATGGATTACGTTATGATGGAATGATGTTTATGAAACCCATTTTATTCTTGGGTTATGATGAATGATTTATGACTATTTTGTGGCACAAGTGATAATGATTTCATTATGAGATGTGTGGGACCAATATCTCCCTCAAATGCATTGGGTAAAGATTTATATCTCATGATATTACATGGCTGAAATGGTAAGTTAATCTGGTTCAGTAATACAGGACTAGAACGAGGAGTGAACTCGATTCAGAAAGGGACTTTGTCCACTAATATGGTCTTTGCAGCAATGACTTGGATACTATGAAAATCATTACATGTGCTTAATGGATTCCACAATTACATGTTTTATTCCCATGCTATTTTATAATGATTTATGATCCATTATGATCTATGCCTTATATACTTCTATGTTTTATGTCTTTGCTCACGATTTTGATGTTTAAACATTATGTTCATGTTTTTAAGTTCGAATGTATATGGTATGTTTTATTTTATCCATGCTTACCCTTACTGATCATTTGAGATCAACCTTTTTATGTTTTATTTACCACCAGGATTAAAATAAAGGTTTTAGGTAAGGAAACAAAAAGTGGAAGATCTTTATGGGAGATGTTGAAGATCATTCACCACGATTAGAAGATTACATTCCATGTTTCCAAAGACACTAAACTATTACAGTATTTATGTGTCTGTTTTTGTTATATATTAAGTATTCCACAAAATTAATGTAATATCCAAGTACGTCAAGCTTTCGGGTCTCTATTGTTGGTATCAGAGGAAAGGTTTAGTTAACTTTTGGAAACTAGGATTCAAAAAAGTTAGTGAGATCCATAGAGATATTTCTATGGTATGTCTATGGATGTCCCTAGGGATAAGTATACGTATAGGATATAGTACTAGAACTACGGTAATGATCTTAGAATTTAACCTATGATGTTAGATATTGACTCTACTCCCCCTTTATTATGTTGTTTTCTCTAGCATGATTTCTTCCTCCCACACTATTCTTTTTGGGGTTTAGACTATGGTTGGAACCCGAAGGAACCGTATTGATCCATGCAATGTAAAATGCAATGATTGTCCTCCTGAACAAACCAATGTTATGGGAGATGGAGTGAAAAAACTTATTGCTATACTTACACAAGCTATGAATCATTCTGGACTTCCAAATGAGCCGAGAAGGGAACAATATTCAATTGTGTCCTTCACGAGGCAACGCCCACCTTCTTTCAGTGGGTCTTTTGATCCACTTGTTAGTAAACAATGGATCTGTACCAATGAAAAGATATTTTCAGTTATTCAATGTTCTGAACATGATAAAGTCATATTAGGAGTATATCGTTTGGATGGTGAAGCTGATCAATGGTGGAATCTTATCAAGAATACGAGTCCAAGAGATGAAATTGAGTCCATGTAATGGGATGAGTTCAAGAACTTATTTTTCAATAAGTACTTCCCTTGTATTCTTTGAACAAAGATGGAGAAGGAGTTTCTTGAACTAAAGAAAAAGGATGATGAATCTGTTGGTGTATACGAAGCGAATTTTACAAGGCTTGCAAGGTATGCATCTGGCTTTATCATCCAACCTGAAAGTAAAGTTGATCTATTCTTCAGTGGATTAAAACCAAATCTTTGAAGAGAATTATCTATATGAGACTTTAGTAGCTATGAATAAATTGTGCGTTGTGATATCAAGGTAGAAATGGAAGTTGGTGTTACATATCCATCTCATGGTTTTGACAAGAAACGAAAGATGGCGTTCAAAGAGAAATCTCAGAATAATGGTGAAAATAATATGAATGTTTCCTTATTCTCAAATTGTGGAAAGAAGAATGGTGGAGATTGTCTTAAAGGGACTATAAATTTTTTTATGTGTGTAAAAGAAGGTCATCAAGCATCTGAGTGTCGAAGTAATGGAAAAAGGGTTGCAAATGATGTGAATAAAGAAAAGACTGTAGAGAACGCACCACCAACACTTCAAAGCTTCAAGTGCAATGAAATGGGGCATTATGCTAATCAATTCCCTAATACAAGGGTTAATGATGATCGATGGGAGAAACCTCTTAAGGAAAAGGACAAAGGGAAGACAAATGCGAACAATATTGGTGATGTTGAATATGAAAATGATGTGGTGTATTGATTAAGTGTTTATGTAATGGGATTCCAATATAATGTTGTATATAGTATCGTGGAAGATTGGAATATTTATGTATTGGTCTATTGTGGTTTTCAATAATTTTATGGTACCGGTAACCATGGAAAGTGATTGAGATATTTTTGGAAAAAAGATGATATGCGCATAATGAAGGGATAAGGAGAAAATGAAATGTTTGACAGTATTCATGAGCTCATGAATGATATAAGGAAATAGTTATATCATGGTTTGAGTCTATAGAATTTTGGGGTTTTGGAATGTGGAAAGAGTTAACTTTTGACAACACTCATTTTTTCACTAAGATTCAATGGGTATTCATTTTTCAAGAGAATACATGATTAAGGCCTTTCAATGTTTGGAATGTGACCAACAAGACATATCTTATGATATATGGGGATCAACGATGGTATTAACATGCTTGTTATATGAAATCACTGGTAATCGTTTTCACTATAATATAAGAGTGGACTACAATATTATGGATAAGCCTAAATATTGGAATGGATTATGTTGGACATAAGTTAGTATTGTTTAAGGATAGATGTTTTTTCGAAGTTATTGATGGGATGTTATAGTAACGTAGTTTTAGGAAAAGGACAACCTGATGGATGGGCGAAAACCCATCGCGTCAAACAAGGCTGTGGGAATCGAACCCACAACCGAAGCGCGACTGGCCTTTATCGCCTACCACTAGCCTACATGAAGTCCCTGGTTAGTATAAACTAGTTATATTTTATTAAACAGTATGATATATGAAGTATAAGTTCATTTTTGGAATCATATATGATTAACCTCACCATAGATGGACTTATGTATATTTGATAACGTTTGCTAACCTTTTTTTTGAAACAGATGGAATGAACCATAATTCTATCACATGATCTACTAACGCTTCACGAGTAAAAAATTCAATTTATTCCTTTATGAGATGAAGTGGAAATTTTTCAATTCATGAACAACAGTGAGATTGTACCAAATTCATGTAAGTATTTCTTTTAATTCATCAACTTTAGGGAAATGATCTTGAAAACCAAAACTGTTGTCATAGTGCTCTTATATCCTATGAATCAGATGGTACCTTATATCCTCACAAATTTATGGCTTTGTGATTGTTGGCTTTTTCATAGCCATGTCCTCTACCACTCTCCATCAGAACTTGATGGTTATATTTTTCTTCCATATCCATACTTTCACCTACGTTCTCCTATATGGAAACCCAATGATGATTTACATTGGGTAATCGTTTCATTTCATAGTTTAGTTTTTAAAATTATGTTTTAGTATTCCTTTTTACGATATGGGTTTATAGGAATAGTAAATGATTTATAACCCCGATGAATTTCGAGGGAAAAATTCATTTTAAGGGGGTTAGAAGGTAACAACCCGATATTTTATAAGATATATTCATTTTAATTTCTTTCATATCTTCTATTGTACGCTACACCAATATTATCTTGCGCTATACGCAACACCGTATTAGCTTGCAGTATACGCAACACTAATCTTGGATCGTGTTACAGACAATTTCAAATTCATTTTATAATAGTCATTCTACGCAACATTGAGTGTGTGTATATATATATATATATTCAATGTATAAATAAAATATGTTTGGATTCTGTTATATGAAACAATGAAGGATTCTTGCACAACACGCAACCCAGACTTGGCTTGGATTACACGCAATCACGACTTTCCTCGATAGCGTGTGTTGTACGCAATATCAGGTTTCACTAAACAATGATATATGGTTATAATATTATTATGAACTAGCAGTTATGAATAGTATTAAATATATTTTGAATGTTATAACATTATTATTTCATCTTACACATTTTCTAGAACATGGTATAAGAAAAAAAAATTCAGGTAAAATAAGTATTTTGCAAAAAATGCAGTTTTGCCGCCTTTTGATGGCGCACCCACATTAAATATAGTTTTTGACATGTTTATAAGTTCAATTTTACAAAATAAAATTATTATTTGGAATCAGGATATAATATGTTACCTTGGATAAATTTTTCATATTATTCTGATAACTTTCATATTTTAATGAATAGTAAAAACACACTATATTTTAATTAAAAACATCTTTTTTCATCGTAATAACTTATGTGGTTAAATTATAATATTGAATGGTTTTAAAGTATAAATAGAATATATTTTTATCATTTAATATAATGTATGTAATTAGCCTTGATTTTACATTGAATTCGTAGGTTAAATAAATTCAATCTTTTGCAATGTTTTAAACAAAAACCCATTTTCTTTCGACAACGGGATTAATTTTAATTTAATTTCTGCAACTTATGTGTATTTAATTTGGAAAAATTGATTCCATATTTGGATCATTGGGTCCAAATTATGTTAATAGACTACTTTTTTTTGGGCTTTATGAACAGTAACAACTGTAAATTTTATTTACCATAATAAAAGGTAAATTGGGAAATTAAGGGTAAATATAATATTATCAAATTATCCTAATACTTGTCTTAATACAATTTGATGATTATAATTTGTACTAATTAATATTTGGTTCTAAATGGAATCCATTAGAACACACTTTGAGGTGATTAAGTCCTTTAGTTTATTTTATTTAAAGGAAAGTGAATTATGTCTCAGTCAACTTTAATAATTAAAGTATTTTTAATATAAGTTTATACAGAATATAAATTCGGTTATAAATACTCATTTGAAAGATAAAATGTTTTTATTTGTCATGGTAATTTATTTTTAGTTTTTAAGAGTTATTTAGTTACCTTATTATATTATACATTAATAATGCAGAAATTATTTATTTAGTGAAAAATCAATAATATAGTTTTTATTGAAATAGTAATACATATCAAAAGGATAGAAAATCTACAAAAAAAACATATTATTAGTGTATATATAAGCCCTAATCTTCCAATGGCCTAATATTTGACCATTTGGATCCTTATTAAGGCGATTATGATACCTATATTTTTTTATTTTAAATGATGCCAAAGTTGTCACCTTCATAATGTAATAAATATAACAATTCAAATATTGTGATTTTAAGATGATAAATTCGAGTAAAAGTATTATTGTGAAAGGTAATAGATTTATCTTCATCATAGGAATTTAATTTTAATTTTTATGCAACAAATAAGTATATTAAATAATTATAAAAAATTGTTGTAGTAATTATTTTATTAAGAGATAAACCAAATAAATGGTTTTAAAAATAATAAAATAAAGATTATATGAACAATTTAATGTGCTACACTAATTTTCTAGATACATATGACCTTTTAATAATCTATTAAATCTTTTATTTTGAACATATCTTCTGTATATAATAAATTTAAATTCAAATAAATGATTAGTGTCAAAATTGACACTATTGTTATTTTATAAACATAACATATTATAAAATTGTTTAAAAATCAAAAAAATATTTAAAAATTTTAAATTTAAATTTATAGGGTCTAAAATGTTATAAAGTATCCACTTATGGAAAATTCACAACAAATAAGTAATTATTTTTTATAATTTAAAATTTAGAATGTTATTACCACAAATAAACTTAAATTGATTCAATAAGGATAAATCATGATGATAATGTTTATAATAAATTCCTAAAATGTATAAATATTATTGGATGATGAGATTACAACCCTATATCATCTAATATTCAGATACTAGTCATTTCTGAAGTTTTTAAGTGGGGTTAGGATTTAATATAAACTAATATTTCTTATATTTCCAAAGGTGCCCCTCTCCTCCCTTATAAAAGGGAACCTCCTCCCTCTCTTCCTCACACCACTTGGAGCCTTCATGCTCGGCCAAACCCTGATAAATTCTCTTCTCCACTTCCCTAGAAACATCCTAGAGGTCCTGGTCTTCTTCAAAGACCAATTTTAGTGCCTTAAAAGGAGGTCTCAAGGAGGCGCTTCAAAGAAGAGGTAATGTCCGTTACTGATTCTTTCATCTTTATTTCTTCTTCTACTTCTTATTCTTTAGTTTTTTCATTATGAAGTAAAAAAATAAGTATCAATAATATAATGATATGTTATTATAAGTATGAAACATCCCTATTTCACCATCTATCCATCCTACAGAAAAAGAAATCACCGCGTGTGCGTACGTACGGAATACCGTCTCCACGCCGTGGTGTAATCTATTCACCACCACCACCTTACTTGGATGGGTATAATGGTGTAAATAATGACTATATATGATTATTGTAAAGTGATATTGATTCTGAAATAGTATACATACACTCCAATACAATTCCATGTGAACTATATCATCGCTCGTGCGTATGTACGGATTACCGTCTCCACGACGCGATGAGATTCATTTTCCATGTTAACAATTCAAAAATGATTATAAATTATATATAATAAGTAATAATTAAATATATTACATAATAATGCTACTGGATTTATTTACATATATATGTATGTCATATACTTAATTCCATTCAATTCAATAAGGAAACGAAAACAACGTTCATGCGTACGTACGGCCTACCGTCTCCATGAACGGTGTATTTCTTTCCATTTATCGATCTATTATATATATGTATATTATGAATATATATTATATATAAATCATTTTTTAAAATTTGTATGTAAGTAATCATGATCTAAGTAATCATATGAATAATTACAAGTTAAAGCACGAACGACAAATGAAACGATTTTACCCAAAAGGCTACTTTAACATGAATTTACAAAAGAACAGGTAATATAAAGTAATAAGTGAACCATATATGATATAACAAAAATGAATATGATTCTGTAATAAGTAAATGAAATTATTTAAATCATTATACAGGAGGTTTGGATACGTACGAAGCTTATTGGACCTAAGGTAAGTGATAATTGTGCAAGTCTCATTTTTATCCGAGATTGCTTATTTTTAAGTATTTACTAGGGTTATTGCTATCATCCATGTCCATGTTTTATAAAAGTGTATTCATGTATGTTTAAATTCCTTTTTACAAGTTTTAATTTTACCCCATTATATGGAATGGATCTTTCTTTTATCTACCCTATGAGGTACTTTGTCACTTTTCTGACAAAAGTACAAGAAGAATGTTTTTTTAACGTATACGACATGAAAGGATTTTTACGGTTTTATAAAGACTTATTTTAATGAATATTCCTCCAAAAGATTTAATGACTATTTTAAACAAAATCCATTTCTTTTAAAATTGCATGAAATTTTGTGAAAAGAAAATTATTTTGAATAAAAAAGGATATTTTCCTCAATAATTAATTTCAAGTGTTTTATCAAAACCATTTTCATATAAGATGACATTGTTTCACATGTGTATTTTTCAAGTATCATGTATCTATGATTTACATGGTTTCACTTTTCTTATGATGAAATGATATCCAATTTTTTTTATGAATTACGTTATGATGGAATGATGTTTATGAAACCCATTTTATTTTTGGGTTATGATGAATGATTTATGTTTATTTTGAGGCACAAGTAAGAACGATTTCATTATGAGATGGGTGAGACCTATATCTCCCTACAATGCATTGTTTAAAGAGTTATATCTCACGAGATAGTCATGGATGAAATGGTAAGTTAATCTAGTTCAGTATTACAGGACTAGAACGAGGAGTGAACTCGATTCAGAAAGGGACTTTGTCCACTAAGATGGTCTTGGCAGCAATGCCTTGGGTACTATGGAAATCATTACATGTGCTTAATGGATGCCATAATTACATGTTTAATTCCCATGCTATTTTATAATAATTTATGTTCCATTATGATCTATGCCTTATGTACTTCCATGTTTTATGTCATTGCACAAGATTTTGATGTTTAAACATTATGTTCATGTTTTTATATTCAAATTTATATGGTATGTTTTATTTTATCCTTGCTTACCCTTATTGAGCATTTGAGATCACCCTTTTATGTTTTATTTTCCCCCAGGATTAAAAGAAAGGTTTTAGGTAAGGAAACAAAAAGTGGAAGATCATTATGAGAGATATTGAAGATCTTTCACCACGATTAGAAGATTACGTTCCACGTTTCCAAAGACACAAAACTATTACGGTCCTCGTGTGTCTGTTTTTGTTATGTATTAAGTATTCCGCAAAAGTAATGTAATATCCATGTATGTCAAGATTTGGGTCTCTACTACAGTTTTAAAAACTAATGTTGAAATAAAAATTTTATTTAAACAAATAAATGAAAATTAGTAACTAATCATAATTGACATAGACATTAAAAAAAATTAATGTAAACTAATCAACATTTGTTTAAAAATTAATATTCCTAACTCCCCCTCAATGATATTAAAACATCATGTAGGAAGTGGTTTAGTAAAACTATATGCTAATTGATATTCGATATTTACAAATTCTAAATATATATCATTTTTAAGAACATAATCCCTTAGAATATGATTCTTTATATAAATATGATTAGTACTATAATGACTTATATAATTTTTTGAGATATTAATAGAACTCGTATTATCAAATAGATTGAAATATTATTAAAATTAAGTCCAATTTCCAATAAGGTGTGCCTTATAAACACAACCAGTACAGAAAAACTACTAGCAGATATATATTCTTCCTTGGATCTTGGTTGGGAAACTGAATGTTGAATCAAACTCAACCATGATACTAAATATTTCTCTAATAGGTGACAGGTTCCTTAGGTGATTTTTTTATCTAATCTACATCAACTAAAACCGTCATTTAATATGAAATTAAATTTAAATTTGATGTTTTTTGGTAATTTAATGATTGAAAAATAGTTCCGTTTAAATATTTAAAAATTATTTTAACAGCAGTAAGATCGGATTATTTTGTATTCAGATAAAATCTTGAATATATACATATAGAAAATATTTTGTATTCTCTACTAGTAGTAAGATATAATAAATTACTAATAATACCTTCATAAAATTAATTTTCACCTGGTTTTCCCGCTTCATTCGAACCATGTTTTATATTCATGCACATGGGAGTTGTATAAGTATTACCATTTTCTAGAGCAAACATATTTAATTAATCAATAATATATTTTCTTTAATTTTAAAAACATCCTTAGTCTTTTTAATGGATTTGAAATCCTAAAATGAAATTCAATTCTCCCATCGTACTCATTTCATATAATTCTTTAATCATATTTGAAAAATCATTACAAAGAATTTTATTTGATAAACTAGAAATAAAATCATCCATATAGATTTTTTCTAATAAAATATTATAACAAATAGTTTTCTTAAAAATATTAGGATCTACTATGCCCATAAGAAATATATTTTCCAACAAAAAAGATCTTAATCATTAATACTATGATATAGGTGTTGTTTTAAGGCCATAAGAAGATTTAATATATTTAAAAATAGTATTTTTTGTGAGAGTTTTCAAATATTGGGGGTTTTTCAACATAAAGTTACTCTATTGAATATCCATTTAAAATTAAATATTTAACATCTAATTGATAAAATTTAAAATTCATATGAGATGTATAAGAAAAAAGGATTCAATTGGATTTTAATATAACTATAGGTGAAATGGTTTCATCATAATCAATTCCTTCTCCCTGATTATATCCATTAGCTAATAATATACATTTTTTATCATTATAATCCCTTAGTCACTAGTTTTATTTCTAAGGACCCATTTAGTTCCTATTAAGGGATAATTGGATGTTCATTTTACTAATTACTATACTTTATTTCTGTAGAATTGGTTTAGTTATTCTTGCATGGATAACAACCAATTCTCATCTTCTAAATCTTTTTTGATAGATGAAGGATCTAACTGAGATAGAAAGGGAGAGAATTCAACTATGTTTCTAATATTTCTTCTAGTTCTAACTCTTATGTATAGGTTTACTATAATGGTTTATATAATATGGGTTTTTAAGCTTATACAATATCTAGGTAAGAATCATTCATGTTCATTAGTTTCATGCTCTTTAAAACCTGGATTGAATTTCATTTTTTTCAAAAGCAGTCTTAGGTGAATCAATTCTCATGTTGTCAAAAGATTTAGTTATTTTGATATGTTTGATCTTCCTTTTTAATGAAATATCTACATTCAACAAGCTTCACATGGAATGATTTTTAAAAAATCCTTGTATTTTTGTTAAACAATCTACATGATTTATAATTATCATAATATCATAAAAGTTTTCATTCATCAGCTTTTGTATCTAATTTACGAAGGATATTAATAGTATTGAAGATATAAACCTTTCATCCAAATACTTTAAAGTAATATACATTAGGCTTTTCATTATTCCAATGATCATAGAGTGTATTTTTAATAATTGGTCCCATTAAAACTCTACTCATGAAATAGAAATTTGTGATAACAATATCTTCCTAGAAATAGGTTGGAAGCCTGTATTTATTCTTCATAGTCATTTCCATTTCTCGAATAGTTCAATTACTTCTTTCAAAAATTCTATTTTCATCAGTCATTATAGTTGGAGATAAATTGTGTTTAATACCTAAATTTGAGAAAAAGGAATTAAATTATAGATTCTAATGTTCTCAACCACGATCACTTCTCAAGGAAGTTATCTTAAAATCTTTTCCATTTAGAATAATTTTTCAAAATCTTTCAAAAATAGTGAATGATTCACTTTTTAGTTTTAGAAATTAAATCCAAGTAAATATTGAAAAGAAATGAACTAAAAGTTAAAAATATAATTTACCAGCGAAAATTACTACCCAAGATGGTCTAAAAAAATCCATAATAGTATGTTATAATGGATTAGATATAGAATTATTTTTAATATATTTGAAATATTATTTATGTTTCTTGTGGATTTGGCATGCATCACAAAATCTATCATTGTCAAATTTAAGAATAGGTAAAGAGAAAATTAATTGTTTATTAGATAATTTATGTAAATCATATATATTTTAATGTGAAATTATTCTATTCCATATCCAAATATCATTTTTCTTAGTAGTTAAAAAATTCAATTTCTGTTTACATAGAGAATTTAGATCTAATGTATAAAAACTTGCAGATATAGGGGATATAAATTTATAAAATTTATCTTTGAAATCCAATAAAAAATTATAGAAAAATAAACACAAAGTCCATCATCACAACGTTGATAAATTCTTATGCGATTATGATTTAGTTCTTTTATATTAAATATAATTTTTGATTCAGATTGTATTTGGATTTCCTATAGCTCCAAATCCAATAATATTTCCTTTTTCATTTTCATGAAGGGTGACTATACCTCCATCCATTTGAGTTAGAGTAAATAAATTTGATGAGTATCCCCTCATGTTTCAAGAATAGACACTATCCATATACAATATATCATTTCTGTTTCTATTCTATTTTAACAAAAAAATCATTTAAACACAATTTTGTTTTGGTCACCATATTTTTTTGGGTCTAGCTGTGTCAACAAGACATGATATGGGAATCTAGATCTTCCTTATTTTTCCAAAATTTATATTAATAGATTATTACATGTTTTTGGAAATGAAATCCATTTTAATACCAGTTATTTTAAGATTTGTTTTAATAAAATTTATTATGTAATGTCCTTTTATTCCACAATATAAATAGGTAGTATTAATTCAACTGGGCCAAAAATAATATTCATATAATTTTGATTTTATCCCTTGTTTATTATTACAAACATTTCACTTTTAAAAACATTCTTTCCTAGAATTCCATTTAACATATTTTCTCTTTTAGTTAAAATACTTGAAGTAGTTTAATAAGTTAATATTTCATCATATAATTATCATATGCTGTTTTGATGATCAATACATCTTGATGTAGATGAATTGAATTTTTCAATTTTTTCTTGATGTTGTTTTAGCATAATATATCATTCACCTAAAATAACATTATGAAATTTTTAATGATTTATTCTTATTTATTAAAGAATCATATTTCTCTTCTAGGGTTGAATAGTATAAAAATAGTTTACTGTTTGAAAAACAATTACAGTCATAAGCAATAGAATAATAGGCTTTTACATATTCATCTTCTTTATCAATAAATAAATTGTTGTATTTTAGATTTGGTATCTTTTTTTAATGAATCAGGCATGAAATCGATTCTAAAGTCTTCATACACACTCTATATAGATTTCCTAACTCTTTAACATTTATGTTCATAATGAACTTTCTTATGATATTTCATTGTTGTCCTTATTATTTCATCTTTCAATTAGTCGAAATTCACTCTGATGTGACCCAAATTTTTTAATTTGTATAATCTTACTTCTCTAGATTCCCATTCAACAATATTAAAGGAATTTTTTAAGCCTCACTTCTTCTTGTAAAATTTACTATACTTTCTGGTAGGTGGAGCCAGTTCCATTTTAGAGTCTAGGGAATCTGAATGTTCGTCTGTTTTGATGTCTTTATTTGATTTTTTTTCATTCTTCTGAGATGTAACCTTAAGGGAAGTATATTACCCTTTTAAAATAATGTGATCTTAAAATTCATCTTGAATTTATGATATTTACATTATAAATGTTCTAATTAATTTATTCATAGTCAAATTCATACAAGGTGATTATTGTCGAATAGTTGTAGATATACCATTACATTTGGAGGGAGGTAATCTAAGTACATTTTTCACTTGAACTTATTGACCAATGGGATCTCCCAATGTAGAAATATTTTTGACAATCTCAGAAAAAATCCCATTCATTTATGTGATTATTTTATATAAAACATTCTAAAGGTATATAAATATAGTTTTGTAGTGGAATACCTCATCTATCTCATGTTATCTATTCTTTAATAAGATACAACTATTTTCTACCACATTTCATAGGCAGTAATAAATTATGATACTATATTTAATTCTTTAGGTCTGAGTCCATAGATGATAGCATTCATGACTTTGGAGTTCATAACATATTCAGATTCAATTACAGCATCCCCAACATTTTGTTTCTCAATAATTTCTTAAGGTGTGATGATATCTGATTAAATTTTGAATTCCAGATTTTTAGTTAGATGATCGTGAATTATTTCCAATATCCATAGTTTTCAGCATTATAATATGGAGCATAAATTATAGACACAACTTTGTTTTGATTATCCACTTACATCTTCTTTTTATAGACCCTATGTTTTCTAAACCAACATATTATTTATCCAAAATCTCTCCTATGATATAAATTGTTAGGTTGAAGTAATACCAAGACACACAAGAAGGTGTGAATTGTGTATTTTCTATAATCTAGACATATTTTGGCTTTCAAATCTATTTAATATTTATGAAGATATGAAACATTATTTTCTATAATAATCACGAGCAACAGATAAATAATAATGATTAACACAACAATTTTTATAATGGCTTGGGGAACAAATATCGGAAAATAAACTCTAACTTTTCTCTCTCAACGAGCTTGGTGATTTTTACTAGGAGTGTACTTTTATCACATAACCTTCAAATCCACAATTGAGTACATGTAGTTGAAAAATTTACAAAAAGGATAAATAGAGGATTCTAGTTCTTTTAAAGGTAACCATATTCTCTACAACTTAGTGCAAGAAGATGAAAATTAATCCAAAACTGAGTACAATTAGATGAAATTCCAATAAATATAAAGAGTTTTATTGGTTGATGGTGTTTTTTAACTTCACAGTTGCAGTAGAAACTAAAAAAATATGGATCTACTTCTTTATAAATGAATGAATTCAAAAATAATAAATTTGAATAGATCCTGGTTGTAGAAGATTATCATTATAAAAATAAACAAAAAAGAAAAAGTAATCTCATAACAGTTAGATGATGAAATTTGAAGCGTCAATGCATATACTCTTCAGTAGAAAATATAGTGGATCATTCAAGTAAGTCAAATACATATTGTTGAAATGTATAGGGAATCTAATTTATCTAATTAGATAAGTTCCAATGAGTAGTAATGTCCAAGTCATCTAAATAAACCATGTAACTAGGATCCAAGGAGTATAAATGTCTAAAAAATCCAAACAAATCATTAATTCTATACCATAACCCCTCCTTTATCATCGTCACCAATTCATACATCATTTCACTAATCTCTTCATAATCATATATAAACTAAGGGATTAACCGTTTTATACCTTTAACATATAGATTAATAGGTTATAAAATGTTGTTACATCCTTTAACCATTCTATTAATTAACATATTCAATTATCAATTATAATAGACATGATCATTTCACAACAGGGGTGGAATAATCTTGATAAAAATGTATAACCCACACCATGGGTGGTCCAGATTGATTTTGAAAACCTCAAACATTTTAAAAGGGTATCATGACATTACCTAGACATGAATTCATCAATTAACTCAAGGATAAATTAATTAAGTAAAAATCACATAGAAATTTCGGCATACAACACAACAGCAACAAGATATAAATGACTATAATTTTAAGAAAATGTTATAGACCTCCAACATTAATCTCATGGAAGAATATCATCTAATATCAGCTTAATATTTGTCATGTATTAGAAAAAAATGAAATAATATATGAACAAATAGAAAAATGGGCATAAGATCCTATACCAAAATTTCATCATCGATAGAAGGGAAAATAGAGAATGGATCCTAAAGAGTGGATAGATTACTAATGGCTATACAATGTGATGATAAATTCTCAAAGTGGATTTTGGATAGTGAAACAACACCCAAGCCTAGATTTAGGCTTCAATGTAAGATTATGTATAAGAGGGAAAAGAAGAGGTGTGATTATACTAAAAATAATATTCCCTACCAAAAAAAATATATATCATTGGCATTTAAATAGTGTTTAAATGATTTACACGTCATGTAATGCTTAGGATTTTCCTTCTCAGGGAAGTTCATTACATGCCATGAAAATGATCTTCTAGACCAATACATGCCATTTATTTAATAAATTTAATATATTCTAAATACAGGTTGGGTTCTAGCACACATGAAACCTTCAACCACTTCTTCATTTCTTCCAAAACCATACCAACTGGACTTAAGGATTAGTTTCTAGGTCTTAGACCAATATATAGATACAACCTGGGTTTATCCAAATGTTAAAAGTATTTGAACATCATAAAAAACTGAAATATTACAATATTTCACACTTAAAAAAAATTAATCACTAAATTTCCCTTGCAAGGGTGAAAAATAATCTTCTGCGAATAAATTCAGTCATTGGGAACCTACGTCGGCCTCCTACTCCCATGTCTAGTCCCATACACAACTATATTTTCATAACACCTATTCTAGAAGAATTGACCAGCCATAGAGAACCTTCATTCCCTGAGAAAAAATATAAATAGGATGATCCACAATGGACTCATCTGCTTCCATATCCACATCATTAGGATGAATAATATGTGATATATCAAAATGATATAGTAAATCTAAGATACATGGAGGAAATCTTGTATGGACCAATACCACTAAGGTAATTGTAACAGATTAAACTAGCAGCCTAACTCTCTCTAGAATAAAAAAGGCCCCAAAATAACAAGGTGATAACATACCTTGTTTCCTAATAATTTTATTTCCCAGTCTAGGAGAAACCCAGAAAAATACCCAACTCCCCACCTCAAACTCTAGAGGCTTATGGTGATCATCGGTGTATGATTTCTATATTGACTATGTTATAGACATCCACTTCTTTATAAGACGAACATACTCTAATGTCTATAGAATGAGACAAATACCTAGTATCACAACCTCTCTTTCCTATAAATAGAATAGGGTTGAATGGAATGAAAAACAATATAGGTCCTCATAATAATTCATCTGTATGGCCCCCTAGAAGTTTTTATTGCAATTGAACTAAGAGAGAGGTATGTTTTTCTCCATAGAACCACAAAATTTAGGGTTTCATGCTTGGAGAATGTCGTGAAAAACCAGTATCGTTTTCTCATTCAAAGCAATGGTATATGGGATATAGTTTTTACTCAGAAGTACTTGTGAATCCAGTTCCCTCTACAAACCCTTATAGAACATTGATGTGCAACGATCATCTTTTTCAATATGTTTGAATGTAGAACCCTATGGTGGCATATTATTTCATGAATGTAGATCCTCCCAAGATCATGAATTGAAAGTGTCTCCCAAATAAGTATGAAATGGGTAACCTTTTTCAACCTGTCTATGATCACCCATATGATGTTATTTCCTTGAGGTGATCTAGGTAATACTATCATGAAATCCAAGGTGAGATCATCCCATTTCCACTCAAAAATAGGAAAAACTGTAAATGAACGGCTAGTCACAAGTGTTCGGCCTTTAATAAGAAAACTAGAACACTGAGTAACAAACCCAACTATCTCCCGCTCTATCCCTAACCACAATTATTGATAGTGTAAGTCATTATATATCTTGGTGATACTAGGATTCACTGCCATTATATAGGCATGAGACTCTCACATCAACTCGTTTCATTTTTCTATTGGAACATAAACACATCCATTAATATGAAATATATCATTCTCATCAATTACTGAACTAGGATGTGGGTCATCTCTTGCAAGTCTATCCTAGAAGACCAATCCCTCAGAACATGATAGCTTTCTCATTTACACTTCCACAAAAAGTGAAGAGGTTTCTAAAATGATGAATGGATAGACTGTCCATGATATTATTGAACATCTATAGGCATCTTAGATTGCAAGGACATAAGCTACCATTCTCTAATAGTATCCTAAGATACATGAGTTTGAGTTCTCCTAGTCATAGCATCAATAACTACATTTCCCTTTATGGGCATATTGTAAATCTCAAAGTGAAAAGGATATAGGTGTTTAACCACCATTATTTCATGAGATTTAATTCAAGCTGTTTAATGATGTACTTACATATTTTCTAGATGGTATGCACTAAAAAATGCCCTCTTGGTAATTAATTTTTCCAAAATTGCAAGGCATTTATAATATCATCTAACTCGAGGGCATGTGCCAGGTAGTTCCTCTAATGTGTAATAAATTGATGAGACCCATACACTATGAATCACTCCCCCTACATCAGAACTTCTCCTATACTAATACCCTATGCATCCCAAAATGCTTTATAGCTCATTTCCATATATGAAAGAATTAATATCAGGGATAAATTAAGTCTCCCTTTCAGCTCTTGAATGTATGTCTCATAGGAATCATCCCATATAAAAATAGAAACCTTCTTAGTAAAGACCATACGAGGTGATGATAAGTGTCATATGTCCTATATTATACACCCATATTAACAAAATAGAACCTATAAATGATCAATGTCCAAGAAATTATAGGGATTCGTCAAAGAAAAAATAATGGTCACATTCCCTAGGTCAACTAATACTTCTAATCTTGGAGATAACATGACCCAAGAAGTGAATATTATCCATCCAAATGTGGAATTGTTTTAAATTATCATATAATAAATATTTTTTATTGTATCCAATATGATATCAATATTTATGGAATCATTATGTTGAGTGTGAGAATTCACAAATATACCATCCAGGAATACCACAAAAAATGAATGCTAATGAGGATGGTGAACTCGGTTCATGAGTTCCCTGAAAACTATTAGTGCGTTTGTGAGACCGAATGGAACAAAAAATACTCATAAATAACAAACAAGCTAATAAAAGATGTATGAGGTATGTTGGATTATATAAAATGAACCTAATGATAACCGGATCTTAAATAAATATTTAATAACACCCAATCTCCATGGATTTTTTTGAAGATCATCTATCTGAGGAAATGGATACTAGTTCTTAAACATCAACTGGTTGGATTTCTAGTAATTCAAAAATAAATTAAAGCTTCTATATTACTTCATGTCAAAAATGACCAACAAAACCCACAAAGATATACTAGGTGGAATAAACCGCTTTTCTTCCATGTATTATAAATACCTCTTGATATCTTGAAACATGGTAGTAGACATTAGATAAGGAGGAATGGATACATCTACAACCCATGGTACTAGATTTATTGAAAAATAAATCTATTTGTCAAGAGGTAGTCCAAATATTTCACCATGGATAACTTAACTAAAATAATCAAAAATGGAGGAAAATCAAGAAGACATATTCCATGATCATCCCAATATATTCTATCAATATGGGCTATCATACCACCCTTGTAATGATTCTCAGGTCTAGTTATTCTCTCCAAGATATCCAATTCAACCATCTAAATAAAAAACACTCCCTCTGGTGATGTGAAAGTCACCCTTTGACAATATCATTCAACATAAGAATTATAGAGAATTTAATATTATATCTTGATAATGATGTGAAACCCTTTCTTATCAAGGAAAAAGAGTTCCCATTTGATATGAAAACAACATATCTAAAGGGGTACCACCTTCCACTAGGGCACACCCTCTGATCGTATCCCCAAAAGAGTATCAAGTGTCATCACGCCACCGTAAAACTAAAAATAGATCCCAAGGCTCTATATAATAGGAAAAAATATGAAGGAATGAGATATGCATATATATAAATGAGTAGATAATAATATATAGGTGGCTCGAATAGTACCTCTCTCTATATAAGGTTTAAAACTCTAGTCCTCAGGTATTGTCTATACTATATACATCTTTCCCAAACCATAGCCCTGAGATATATCATGACTACCCAAAGTAGTTCTGCTATGATTTTATAGAAAATATGGTGTATGGATACCTCATATATGAACACCACCTCATCTTGACTAACCTGTATCACTCTAGCTCTTTTCTTGATAAGAGGATTTGAACCCTACTCCCGAATGTGGAGTTAGTGCAAGATACCAGAGGAAAGGTCCTATAATGCCTCTATAAACGAACTTTCCTACAATATAATTGACACAAGACTAGGTTTCTATAACACTATATCCTTGTGTGTCACTATCTCTGACACTAATGATGGAAAATAGATCTACCATAAGTCATTCTATGGCCGGTACTCCTCCCATGAGAGACTGAAAGGTGCTGTTGTGGGGGGCCTCAAATGGTTAGTGTTGTTTTGGTACTTAGGTGCAGTATAGTGGCTGACCCAAGTCGTCTCTCAAAGGAGGAAGTAAATTAAAACAACATCTTAAATATATTATAAAAGTAAAATAGAATAGAATTAAAACACTACTTGAAATTATTGGGGGTGTTTTTTTATCATTTATAAAACTTGAATAATTTTTCTGGAAGAATATGGCATTTTTTTGTTTTTAATTTTGAAATGAAGTTTGAATAAAAAGACACAACAAGAAGATGTTTGTTTAAAAAATATTTTAAAATCTATAATCTATATAACTATAAATAATCATTTACATATTAATCATTATCATTTAAATCAATATCCACTTAATCATGATCCCTTAATTTGTTAACCCTTGAACCCTACAATGGTTTACTTAACCACAAAGATGAAATTACATAAACCGTAGGCTAGCTTCGGAACACGCAATCTTAACACCCTAATTTGATTGTTGTTATAAAGTTAGATTATGGTCATTGGAAAATTAGATCACATATCCATTCTATAAATGGGTATTAATTGTGTTTAAGGATTATATTTTAACTCTACAAATTTATCTTGTGTGGTCTTGTATTACCGATTAAGATAGCGCTCTAAAAATTTACACAAAAGCTCAACCTCAGGGGTTTTGTGTTAATTTTTCAATTTATTGATTCGTTTTTTAATTTAAAAACAGAATTCATGGATCATATTATGCTAAATTTAGTAGCACAATAATTCAAAATAATTAAATTTACTGGGAAGAAGATAGATCAATTGCTAAGAAAACTACTCTTCCATGGGCGGTGTGGTCATCGTGGAGACATTTTGCATGAGAAAGGATTGAAAGGGTAGAACCCAATATCATCTCCACTCTTGATTACAACCTAATTAGGATGATTAATATAAGAAAAATAGGTAATAACATAGAATATTAATTGAAGAAAAATTTATGATACAAACCTGAAAGAAAAGAAATTCAAAGAGGAGGTGGGAGAGGAGATCCTTTTTGGAAAAGATGTTTTCACAAAGCCTTACTTCTTCCTAGAGTTGTGAGGGGCTCCCAAGAGAAACCCTTTCAGCCACACCTTCCCCAATACTCCACCAGACCTCCCAAAGAGTGAAAAAAATCCTTAAATAGAGTTGGGGAGGGCTAGGGTTACAAAACATTATTAAATGTGAAGAGGAAATTAGGCCAAATATTTTAATCATAATTTCACCGCATAGTTGACCTATAAAATGCATGAATTGGATAGAATTCTAGCAGGATTATTTTTGGATAATCATATCCCACATCAAAATTTTGGACCAATCTAAGACCAGATGTAGAAGATGTGGCCCAAATGGTGAAGTGATGTCCAATCTAGATAGTTCAGTACATCTTTTTCTTCGTGTCCCATTTACTACACACAAATACCAGATCAAGCTCACATTCACTAAATATAATTTTTATCCAATTATGTCAATAAAACATTTACAAAATTTTAATTCAAAACAATTTACAAAAAAATATTTATTCCCAAAATACTACAGTGAATTTTACAATGGTAAAACTGGAATTTTCATCAAATTTGCAAATGAATGATCTAATCCCAAATATTTCATAATTGAACATATTTATAATAATTTGAAGAGATTATATCATCTATTGTCAATAAAATATTCAATAAAGTTTTGTTATATCAACTCCCCCACACTTACCCTGTTGCACTCCTGGGAAAAACCTAATATTAAGTAAACATCAATATCAAATCAAAATGAATATTAAAACACATACACTTGAGATCCAAAAATTACACACCAAGAAACAAATGATATCATGCATCATAGAAAACCATTATTTCAAGTTCTTCATTTATACCATTCAATATATTTCCACTTCTATTATCATCCCATGCATAAAACCCTTACCTCACTTGAATTTTCTCTTATCACACAAATGTCAATTTTTAGCAATTTCTTTCTCATCCAAACTCATACAAGGGCCACCATTGGCTTGATAAATTCCTAAAGCAGCACCCGATGTGTGTCAAGCACATATGTTTATCATGAGGACTTTTCATGGTTGTTCTCTAGCTTTTGGTTGGTAGGATTTAGATGTGAAAAACTTTGAGGCTTCATGAGGAGGACTTGGCTATTTTTGAAGAAAGATTGCATTAATCCAATTTTCACTTAAATGTGGTCCCCTTATTAATCCCCTTATCATCAATTCATCTCCATCATCAAGAAATGTAAAGTAATGTTTACATCATTTATCATTTCAGCAACAAAAATTTCAATTATCTCCAAAATAGTTTTTCGTCAAATCTCTAGATAGGAAGAGCTTTCTTTATTTTTAGAAGCTCCAGAAAGGCACAACATCACATGTCATGAAAGCTCTAGAAAAAGCACTACTTTCAATAGAGATATTTTTTCAGAAACAAACACATCTCTTCAGAATTTAAATTTCCACCCAAAGTATGATAGAATGTCGTAGCACAACACAAGATAGCTTCCCCCACACTTAAGCTCAACTAGATTATAAAATTTCACTTCAAGAGTCGGTTGGATAAGGAAAAAGGTCTTGTAAATTGTCTAACCTAATAGGATGTTCATGGCTTCTAATGTCTTCAAGGATTAAATTTTCATGGTAGGCCATTATAAAAAAGGTTTCTTTGAAATAGGGGCTTTAATACCAAAAAACGCCTCAATCATTTAAAGATAAGTACCTTAAACCCTCAAGTTTTGATAGGAATAAATCTAATTCTGGTTAAATCAAGCATGGTTTGGTTATCTCAAGAAGTGTGGTGAATGTAAATAATATGAATAGAATGGTTCAGAATCCTCACAAGAATGTGATTTCAAATATAAAGACAGTGAGATTTGTCATCGGATTCAAAATTCAGTGTACTTTTCATGAAATTACTAAATAATTGAACTTGAAAAAAAATTCTTTTTCAGCATTCATTTAAGCTCAGATTCTTGGGATAAATATTTTGACATAATTATATGGATTTAAAAAAGGTTATGAAAATAATTTCAGCTCAAAATCTTCAAAAACACAGAAAAACTGAAAAATAAACACACCAAATTTGAAAAACACAATTTTTTTGTTTTGTTTTTTTAAAGGAAAACAATTGAAATTACTAAACTAAAAGGTTCCCTTCCCCAGACCTAAAATATTTCATTGTCCTCAATGTGAACCCATGATATGATATATGCACATGAAATGTGGAATTTTAAATAGGACAAATAATATAATAGTGAAAGGGTTAGGAACACCCTGATATGCTCAAATGATGATGGGGTCATGTAGTGTGATAAAATCCACTGCATCAGTAGAAAGTACCTCAATGTATTTCATCAAACGTTTCCCATTGACTATAAAGCTTCTTCTAGTGTCCTCTTGGATGATCTCCACTGCACTATAAGGAAAACCATTAGACACAACATCAGGACCCTGCCACCTGGAATGCAACTTACCAGGCATCATTTTCAGTCGTGAACTGAAGAAAATGACTTTCACTCCAACATGAAACTCCCTTTGTTGGATCATTTTGTCATGATCTACCTTTGATATTTCGTTATAGTGCTTTTAGTTCTTATATAAAGACAATCGAATCTCCTCAAGCTCTTGATTTTGCAGCTTCCTTTGGATTCTATCTTGGGCCAAATCAATACTGAATTTTTTTATAGCCCAATAAGCCTGATGCTCAACTTCCATAGGGATATGTCACACTTTCCCAAAAAAATAAGAAATGGGGACATACTGATGGGATTTTTGTATGTTGTCCTATATGCCCATATCGCATAATCCACACGCATTATCCAATCCTTCCTTTTTGGCAGCATGACTTTTTCTAAAATATGTTTCAACTCACGATTTGAAACCTCAGCCAGACCATTTGTTTAGGGGTGGTATGGTGTTGATATTTTATATATCACCCCATACTTCCGAAGGAGGGAAGACAAATTATGATTATAGAAGTGTGTCCCTTGGTCACTGATGATATCCTTTTGTAATCCAAACCTGGAAAACATATGTGCTTTGAAAAATTCCACAACAACATGAGAATCATCAGTCCAGGTGGCCTTAGACTCCACCCATTTACTCACATAATGAACATCAACCAATATTTTCAAAAACCCAAATGAAATAGGAAAAGGACCCATAAAATCAATGCCCCACACATCAAAAATCTCACAGAATAATATGGGTTGTTGAGGAATCTCATGACTCCTAGAAATGTTTATTGTGTGTTAACAACTTGAGCACGACTTACAATACACATGAGAATCATGGAATAAGCTAGGCCAATATAATCTAGAGTCTAAAAAATTCCTAGCTGTGCGTTGGGGTCCAAAGTGTCCACCACAAGAATCTGTATGAAAAAAATGTCAAATTGAATCAAACTCCTGATTAGGAAGACACCTTCTAATAACTTGGTAACTACACATGATCCATTATAATGGATCATCCCAAACATAAAATCATGAATCACTCTTTCATTTTTGGTCTTGATGTTTCTTTAAATTTGTAGGGATTTCAGAGGCATCAAGGTAGTTAACTATATCTGCATACCAAGGATGCGTACCTGAGATGGAATAAATATGCTCATCGAGGAAAGTGTCCCGAAGTGGTACCTGGTCCATGGTGTCATCCTCTAGTGTGTGAGTAAGCATACTCAGGCAGTCTGACACTTTGTTTTTTTGACCCTTTCTTGTCCTTTATTTAAATATCAAATTCTTGAAGAAGGAGCATCCATCGGATAAGTCTGGGATTTGCATCTGGATTCTTTAAGAGTTACCTCAGAGCTTCAAGGTTAGAAAAAACTACTACTTTAGAGCCCAATAAATATGAACGGAATTTTCCTAAATAAAATATGATAGAAAGAAACTCCTTTTCCATGGTTGTGTAGTTTGATTAGACCAAATCCAATATCCTCGATGCATTACCAATCACATGTAAACGCCCATCCACCCTTTGAGATATGACAGATCCAACTATGAAGTTGGAGGAATCACACATAATATCAAAATGAATATCCCACCATGGGGGCTGTATGATTTGTGGAGCGGTTAGAAACTTCTTTATCTCGTCAAAGGAAGTCTTACAAGAATCACCAAACACAATATCATATCCTTTTAAAGTAATCATGACATAGGGAGAGAAATCTTACTAAAATATTTGATGTAGCGCCGATAAAATCATGCATTCCCTAAGAAATATCTAACATCACACACACATGAAGAATATGGTAAGGATGAAGTAATATCTTACTTATATCTATCAATCTCTATCCAATGTTTTGACACTAAATTCCCTAAGACAATTCCATGCTCTACCATGAAATGAAACTTTTTAAAGTTCTGGACCAGATTCTTCTCAATACAACAATTCCACACCATTCCCAAACTACTTGGACATTCATCAAATGAAGACCTATATAATGTAACATAATCAATGAATACCTCCATGCAGGTCTCAATAAAATCAGAAAAAAAAATAATCACCATGCATCTCTGGAAGGTACCTGGGGTGTTGCAAAGTCCAAATGTAATCCCTCGGTAGGAAAACATACCGAAAGGACAAGTGATTATTGTCTTCTCATGATCCTATGAAGCAATCAGAACCTGAAAATATCTACAAAATCCATCCAAGAAACAATAATGTGTTTTCCCAGCAAGTCTCTCAAGCATCTGATCAATAAATGGGAGGGGGAAATGGTCCTTGTGGGTAGAATGATTAAGTTTCCTATAATCAATACACACATGCCAACGGTTTTCCACCCTCATTGGAACTAACTCATCTTTCTCAATTTTAACAACAACAACACCACTTTTATTAGGCACAACCTATATAGGACTTAACCACTAGGAATCTGAAATGGGATAGATTATACCTACCTCAAGCAATTTCTCAACCTCTTTTCTAACAACCTCCAGAAGGGTTGGATTGAGTCTCCTTTTTGGTTGCCTTACTGGTTTAGCCCCATCCTCCAAAATAATCCCATGAATGTATATAAAGGGGATAATACCTGATATTTCAGCCAAGGTCCACCTAATTGCCCTGGTGTTCTCCCTCAAAATATTCAAAAGTTTTTCTTTATGTTCAAAAGATATATTGTTAGCAATGATAACAGGTAATTTCTCCCCACTTAACAAGTTTGAGTATTTGAGATTTAGTGACAATGGCTTGATTTCCAGTGTAGGTGGTGGCGTATGGATGGACATATTGAAGGAACTGAAATATATGCACAAAGAACATTAGTATCAGAATAGAAATCGTCAAAATCAGAGAATAAATCATCTAATCCATCAACATACTCAATAGCCATGCCACAATCAGAGTTCAAATGATATGATTCCATTTCAAAATAAAATCTAAGAGAGTCTTGTGCATTATAAATTGGTGTGTAAGTACTCTTAGACATAAAACTAGAACCAATACTCATAATATCTCTATGCATAGAAAAATAAAATTCCATGGGGTTTTTATTTCGTGGTTCAAAATGGGAGATAACAAATGCAGAATGGTCCTCTGAGGGGTACTTCATGGAATCCATAACATTGAATATCAAAAATTCATCCCCAAATTCCATGGAAAGTGTCCCCTCGTTAACATTTATGATTGTTTTTGATGTTTTGAGGATGTTTCTACCTATGATAAAGGGAGCATGAGAACTTACCTAATCATCTTCAATATTGAGCACATAGAAATCTGCTTGAAAGATTATGTCTCTTACCCAAACAAGTAAATCCTCAAGGACTCCCACTGGATATGATGTAGCTCTATTTTCCAACTACACCACTACTCTTGTCGGATTCAGCTCACCAACCTTCATAGAAGATAATAAAGAGTGAGTCATCACATTTACGGAAGCTCCCAAATCATGAAGAGCATAAGAAAAGTTAAACTCTCCTATGGTGAATGGGATGGTAATTGTCCCTAGATCCTTGCACTTCGTCGGCATTTCTAGAGTTTGTGTAATGAGTGATGGAACGTTCCTTCCAAGAATGATATTCTCATTTACCTTAATCCCTCTTCGATTGTTACAATGTTATTTTAAGTTTTTCGCATACCTTGGGATTTGCTTGATGGATTCAAGTAGAGGAATGTTGATCTCCACATGCTTGAATGTGTCCAAAACCTCCTTTTTAATTCCCTCTTCTGACATCTTCTTGGTTTGAAAAACCCTATTTAGAAAATTAAGGGGTTTAGGAGGAACATAATTAATATTTTCTTTACCTTTTTATTTCTCCTTGGGTTGCTCATCAGCTGGTTTTGAATGTGGCTTCTCTGGAGTTGAGGTGAATCCCGGAGGGATCATAGGTGCAGATGTATTAGTTGTGTGCTTCCCAATTTTCATTGTGAGGGAACTAACATTCCCCTTGGGATTTAGAGTTGGTTGGGATGGTAGATATCCAGAATTCTTTCTTACCAATTCATGGAGGGTAGTGGAAATCTGGCTCAATTGAGTCTTCAACTCCCTTAGCTCCGAACCTTGACTCTTTAGTTCATTATGAAGATTAAGAAAAATTTGTTTCAAAAGGTCATCAGTGTTATAATCTATCTTGGATGGGGGATTCCCTTTTTGTTGGCTTTTTGATGTTTGGGTTTCAAATCTTCATTGGGGTTGTTCAAAACCCTGCTAGAAAGAAGGAGGCTACATAAAGTTTTGTTGAAAAGAGGGCCTTTGTTGTTGTCCAGAGCCATACTTCATGCCCTATTGATCCTTCCACCCTTGGTTGTATGTTGGAGAAAGTGAATCAAACTTCTTTTGGGGTATGTCTATTGTTTCTGATGATATGGTCTCCCTGGGAATACGGTTGTACAATCATCAATCTCTTGTAATTGTGGGAAACAATCAGTTGGGTGGATTGTCTCAGTGCAGATGACACAAGGCCTTAAAGGAGGGGGTTGGGATTTATTTTGAGCCAAAGAAATCTGTCTCACCATATTTGAAAATTCTTCTAACTTTTTATCAATCAAATTACTCTCAAGAGAAGAAGGACTTACCTAATTTACTCCCTTGACATGTGGTGTACCTCGATCGCCAAATTATTGGGAGTTTAAGACATTTTGTCGATCAAAGCATGTGCAACTATATGTGTCATTTCCTCCAATTCTCCTACAGCGGAAATATCCACCATGCTCATCTCCATATGTGTGAGTCCTTCGTATATGTATTGGATGAGAAGTTTCTCACTAATTTGGTGATGTGGGAAGCCTGAAAACAAATTCTTGAATTGCTCCCAGTACTCATACATCGACTCCCCTTGGGCTTGATTAATCCATTATATCTCCTTATGAATGGAAGTGGTCCTTGATGCTAGAAATTTTTTCTACAATATAAGATGTTTCAAATCATTCCAACAAGTTAAATCTTCGGGTTGTAAATAATACATCTAATCATTCCCAGCTCCAACATGTGAGAATGGGAATGCTCTTAGTTTGATTTGATGTTCAGAAACATTTTTGGTTTTAAGGGTTGATAAAACCACATTAAATTCTTTCAAATGTTTTTTTGGATCCTCACTAGATAATCCGTGAAACTTTGGAAGAATATAAATTAACCCAGTTTTCATTTCAACGTCCGATTCAAGATTTAGGTACACAATACAATTTCGTTGAGAGTTAATATCTAGTGCATCCAATTCTCGAATAGTTCTAAAGAGTTCATTTCAATTATTTTTATCCATTGGGTCTTGCTTTATTTTGTAATTATAAGTGTTTCCAATTTCAATGTCATTGGAGTGGAGAAATTCTCCAACCGTTTGAATGTTGAAACTTCCCGTAGACTAAAAATGTATGATTCGAGCCCTAAGGGTACGTTCAATCTCAGGGTAAACATCTAAGAGATATTCGGGATTAGTTTGTGACATAAATAAAAAAAAATGAAAATTAGTAAAGTTTTCCATAGTAAAATATAAATTAGAAGTTTGTGTTAATGGTCAAAAAACAAGTAGAAGAAAATAAAAGAAGAATAAAAAAATAATTCAAATTGGGTAAAGAAGGAAGAATTAAAAGAGGAAGTGAATAAAATGTAAAATAAAATAAACACCTCTAATTTTTTGGATAATTAATTGCCTCCATGGAAATGGAACCAATTTAAATGTTGTTGTAATGGGCACCCTCAAATGATTAATGGTTTTTGGGTACTTAGGTGTAGTAGAGTGGCTGAACAAGGTCGTCTCTCAAAAGAGAAAGTAAATTAAAACAACTTCTTAAAGGTATATTAAAAGTAAAATAGAATATAATTAAAACACTAATTTAAATGATGGGGGGTTCCTGTTTATAGTTTATAAAACTTAAAGAAGTTTTCTGGAAGAAGATTGAATTTTTTTGTTTTTAATTTTGAAACGATGTTTGATTAAAAACACATAACAAGAAGAAGTTTTTTTACAGAATATTTTAAAAGGCGTAATCGATCTAACTAAACCTATTTATTTAGTTCTTAATAATTATCATTTAAATAAATATACACTTAATTATTGTCCCCTAATTTTTTAACCCTCGAACCCTATGAGAGTTAACTTGATGAAATTACTTAAACCATAGGCTAGCTTCGAAACACGCAATCACAACAACCTTCTTTGATTGTTGTTCTATGGTTAGATTATTTTCAATGGTTATTCAGAGAAAATATAAATTCTATTAATGAGTATGAATTGTGTTTAGGGATTATATTTTACCTCTACATATTTATCTCGTGTGGTCTTGTATTACCGATTAAGATCACGTTCTCACAATTTACACAAAATCTCGACCTCACGTGTTTTTGTGTTAATTGTTCAGTGGATTTCTTTGTTTCTTATAATTTAAAAACGCAATTAATGGATCATATTATGTGAATTACAATATCTCAATAATTCTAAATAATTAAATGAACATGGTAGAAGATAAATCAATCACTAAGAAAACTACTCTTCCATGGGAGGTGTGGTCATCGTGGAGATATTTTGCTTGAGCAAGGATTGAAAGGATACAACCCAATATCATATCCACTATTGATTCAAACCCAATTAGGAAGATTAATAGAATTATATAAGAGAATAATACATAATATTAATTGAAGAAAATTTTATGTTAGAAACATGAATGAAAATAAATACAAAGAGGAGGTTGGAGAGGAGAGCCTTTTTGGAAGAGATGTTTTCACAAAGCCTTTCTTATTCCAAGAGTAATGAGGGGCTCCAAAGAGACACCCTTTCGTCCAAAACGTCCCAAAGCCTCGAACATTCCTCCCAAAGAGTGAAAACATCCTTTAAATAGAGTTGGAGAACGCTGGGGTTACAAAACATTATTAAATGTGAAAGGGAAATTCTTCCAAATATTTTAATCCCAATTTCACCGCATAGTTGATCTCCGAAACCTATGAATTTTCTGGCCTTCTAGAAGGATTATTTGTGCATAATCATATCCCCGACCTTCCCTCAAACTTTGGTCCCATGAAAAATGTGGATGAATAAGATATGGCCCAAATGGTGAAATGATGTCCAATATGGATAGTTCAGTCTATATTTCTATCTGTGGCCCCTTTACTCTACACAAATGCCTGATCCAACTCACATGTTCTGAATAGAATTTGTATCCCATTAATTCAGTAACATAGTTACAAAATTTTAAGTCAAAATATTTTACAGGAAAATATTTATTCCCAAAATACTACGGTAAATTTTAAAAGGGTAAAACTTGAATTTTCATCAAATTTTCAAATGAATGATCTAATCCCAAATATTTAATAATTGAACATATTTATGATGAGTCAATAAGGTTTTCCTTTTGACTCTTCCATTCCTTCTTGTTTTGAAAATCAGAAACACCTTATACTTAAGCAAATCTATATTTTACTTCTCTAAAGAATTTTTTTTTCCTTAATAAAATTTACCCTAACCTAGATTTCCTTATACATATCAATATTTTTCTTAAGTATAAAAATCAGAATCATACCCAAAACCTTGGAATCATATAATGCATAGATATGAAGCATTCTGTTTTAGGATTGAAATTTTGGATACGAACTCTAAAAATGTTCCACTCTGAATATTGGATATCAACTCTAATAAATTTCTACTCCGAATTCTGGATACAAACTCTAATAAAGTTCCAGTACGAATTCTAGATACGAACACTAATAAAGTTCCACTCCGAATTTAGGATATGATCTCTAATAAAGTTCCATGCCAAATCCTGGATATGAACACTAATAGAGTTCAACTCCAAATTCTGGACTACGAACTTCTACAAGTTTGACTCTAAACTTCAATGAGTTCGACTCTGAACTTTTACTAGTTTGACTCCAAAATTCAATAATTTCTACTTCGAAATTCTATGAGTTCAACTCCGAACTTCAACAAGTTAGACTCTGAACTCTGTAAGTTCAGATTCTGAACTCTAGTGAAACTAGACTCCGAATTTCCTTATAAATTTAGACTCCATATTTCTACAGAATTCAGGTTTCAAATTCCTATAAAACATAATCCAAATATCTCTTTATTATAGACTCCAAATTTCATTTATGTTGGACTTCATAATTTAATTTTCTTACTTTCTGAACTTCAGTTTGGGTTATACTTATACTTGTTTTATTAAAAAACGATGTCATGCTTTTAGTTACACATGTTTTGTTATAAAACGATGTCATCCATTCTGTTTCTAACTAACTGTTGGTTAAGTGACATGTGTACAGGTCACTCATAAATTCAAAGAGAAATAAGACCATTGGAGGAGGGAGCCGACCGTTGGAGCTTCTCCTATAAATAAGAGATCATTTGAAAATAAGCGACAACTTCAACACAACTTGTGCTTACATGCTGTTGAAGTGATTTCTAGAGAGAGAGGCTCTTATTAACTCTCAAGATTTGTGCAGATAGTTTGAATGACTTGTTTAAACTATTCATTGTGTAGAATTTCTTAGTGAGACTCCAATTGTTGGTGATTACAATCAAGGGATTCCGGGGATAGGAATACAGAGGTGTCGACTACCTTGAAGTTTGAGAGATTCCTTGATGAAAAAGACAGAGGTTCCAACTACCTTGAAGTTGAGGGCTTGTGGGGATAGAAAGATAGAGACTCTGATCTTCGTATCGAGGGCTTACCCTGGTGTGGGTAAGAAATACTTTCTTGAAAGTAAAAATCAAGGGACCATTATCCAAGGTTGTTGGATACCCTTCTCTTTGGGTTAAACGAGTTATTTTTTGTTACGTGTAGTTTTACTACTTGTTTTTACGATGCATTGTGTATTGAAAGGAAAGTATAATCTTCTTATATTTCCTTACACTTGTACTCTGATTAATTTAGATTCTATACACTTTAAGGTAGAATCTCCTATTGTAAACTTTGGTTAAGTTTCATTTTCTGGATCCATATTTCTGGAAACTGTTTTTCAGAATCACTTTCCAAATTTAAGCGAGTGCATAGAACTAGAAGTTTGTAACTTCAATTTTTTTCCCAAAATATCAATTGGTGTTAGAATTGTTGTGAATTTTCTTAGTTTAAATTTGTTAAACTTAGATCTTTCCTTGTTTACTAAATTTTTTAAAATGTACAATTCACCCACCCCTCTTGTATATTGAGTATCTACATCGTTATTTCAATCCTATAATTGGTGTCAGAGCGGGTCTATGAAATTATTATACTCACATATAAGTTTTTCCTTGCTCAGTTTTAAATTGTCCTATATTTTCCTTGATTAGGAATATTTTCCTTGAATCCGAAATTTTGTTTTTAACGAGTTTTTGTGTAGAAAGATTTTTTAAGATGGAAGGAATCAACGTTGGATCCATCGACAACCTAAATCCTACAATACCACCAATTTTTCATGCTAATGATTATGAATACTGGAGAGATCGAATGAAGAATTTCTGTATGAATACTGGAGTAGATAACTCTGTTATTCTTACCAGTGGATATAAAATTCTAGATAAGAAAGTAAGTGCTTTCAGAAACCAAGAGAAGCATGATTATCAATTAACCTATAAGGTACACAATACTCTATTACGTTCAATGACTAGGAACATATATAGCCAATTTTCTTCTTGTGAAAAAACTAACCGTATATGAAAGAAACTCGAAGTTACACAATTTGGTACATATAAATTCATAGAGACAAGAAGAGCTATGTTGAGAGCTGAGTATCATGGTTTTAACATTCCTTATGGAGAACCTATAAGCAAAGTGCAACAATGATTTAGGACTATCATGACCAGCTTGCAATCTATCAGAGAGAGAGGTCTATATGATGAAGCTCTTGTGGATAAGATTATTGATATTATGCCCAATGAGTGGGAATCAAAGAGGATAGTAATTGATGAGAACAGGAAGGTCACTCAAATTTCCTTAGATGAGCTGTTTGGAACTCTTCTTCAACACGAAACAAGAATGAAGAGAGATGATGAAAACATCAAAAAGAAGAATGGGAATGGTACTGTTTCTTTTAATACAACATCAAATCACATGAAAGCTAAGAATCCAGAGAGAGTAACTAGATCCATCTCCAAGAAGGTTACTATCCAATCTGAATCTAGTGAGAGTGATGTCTCAGAAAATGAGTTAGCTATTCTTTCTCGAAGAATCAACAAGATAGCTGGTCAAAGAAATTTCCAATCCAGGTATAAGAAGAAGGAAAGATAAGATAAGAAATATTCAGAGGTCACATGATATGAATGCATGAGAAGTGGACACATACGACCTGATTACCCTAAAAAGAAAGAATGAAAAGAGAGGCATTCTTAAAGGAACATGAAGAAGTTTTATAGAGATAAAGCTAAGAAAAGACTAAAAGCAAATACTACTTGGAGTCCTAGTTGTGGAGACTCTTCGGAAAGTGAATCATCAGAATATGATTCATCAACTCAGAAGAATATGGGATTCATTATTAATACTTCTTTTCCACACACATGTCTTATGGCCATGGTACGCTCTACCGATGCATTATCAAATTTATCTCTTGATAAGAATTACTATTCCAAAAATAGTACTTATAATGATGAGACTTCATCCTTAGATAATGAAGATCCTTCATATAAATAAGTATCTAGATTTTCCATGCTACTTGAAGCAAAAAATTGTAAAATTTCAATAGAATTATACGAGGAAAATACTATGGAATAATTTCTTATAAAAGAGATTTTAGATCTTTCTTCAGACCTAAAAGATAAATAAGTTCTTTTAGAAAAACGTTCTAAAGACCTTGAGAAATAAAATTATGATAAGGAAGAACTTTCTAAAGATCTTAAGAAAGATATTTTAAAGATGAAAGTTGTTTCGGAAAAATCTAACTCTAAGGAAATGATTCCCGAGGATAAGAATTTAGTCATTAGACTAAAATCTGAAATATATTCTCTTAAGAAGCTACTTGAAAAAATTACCTCTGGGAAGGAAATTTTTAACATGATGTATTCTCAAATTAAACATCACGGAAACACTACTGGAGTAGGTTATACTCACCAAAAACTAGTTTTCAAAAACAACTATTTTGTTCATTCTAGAGCCCATTTTTGCACTAAGTGTCAAAGTAGTGGGCATTGGAAGAAATAATGTTCTTTGAATAGAGTTCAATATCTTGGGTTTCATAAAGTATATTTTTCCAAACAAATGTGGATAACCAATATTTTGTTGTCTAAAAATTCCGGATCCAAGCAAGCCTGGATTTCGAAAACCTATCTTGTTTCTTATTTTCAGGAAAATAGGGAATGTACCAACAACAATACATGGTACATGGATAGTGGATGTTCCTAGCACATGACTGGTAACAAAAACTATTTTGAAAAGATTATCAAGATGAAAGGAGGAAAAGTAACTTTTAGAGATAATTCTCAGGGAGAAATTGTTGGTATAGGTAACATGTTCTTCTTTGAAAAACCATGATTTGAAATGTTTTGTTTGTTAAAGGTCTTAAGAACAACCTCATTAGCATAAGTAAATTATGTGATGAAGGATACCGTGTGAATTTTAGGAATGATAAGTGCTTAGTACACAATTCCATGGAAGAGTTTATTCTCTCTGCCCATAGGCAAGAGAATGTTTACACATTGAAATTAGAAGACCTTAGGAGCCAAGACATACCTTGCCTAAGTGCAATGGAAGATCATTTTTGGTTATGGAATAGAAGGTTAGGACACTGAAACCTTAGGAACTTATGTAAACTCTCTATGAAGAAACTAGTTAAGGATATACTGGAGATTAGATTTTATTCTTCTAAAGTTTGTGATCCTTGTCAATATGGCAAGAAACATAAATCTAGTTTTAAATCAATCGGTGAAGTCTCAACAACTGATGCGTTACAGTTGGTGCACATGGATCTTTTTGGTCCAACACAAACTGGAAGCAATGGAGTCAAATACTATGTGTTTGTTCTAGATGATGATTACACTATATTTACATGGGTCTATTTTCTAGAACAGAAGTCTGAAGCTTTTTCTTGTTTCAAAATTTTTAGAGCCCAAGTTAAAAATGAGAAAAATCATCCACTGAAAACTATTCATAGTGATCATGGAGGAGAATTTCAAAATTCTGATTTTGAAACCTTTTGTAGTAGAAAAGGCATTACTCAATACTTTTAATCACCTTGAACACCTCAAAAAATGGTGTAGTTGAAAGAAGAAATAGAATTCTTAAAGAGATAACTAGAACCATGTTGAGTGAATATTCTGTTTCCAAACATTTTTGGGCTGAAGATTTATGTACTGCTTTTTACACTATAAATCGAGTTTTAATTAGACCTTTTCTTAATAAAACTCATTATGAGTTATGGAATGGTATAAAACCAAGACATTCCTACATCAAAGTTTATGGTTTCAAGGTTATAATCCTTAATACTAAAGATAATCTACACAAATTAGCACCAAAATCTGATGATGGAATTTTCTTAGGCTACTTCACAACATCTAAGGCTTATAGAGTTTACAATAAAAACACATGTACTGTTGATGAAACAATACATGTAAAATTAGATGAAACAGATCCTTTTGTTATTAAACTATCCCAACCTACATCCTCAGATGTGTTTTCAAAAACTAATTATCAACCTTTGTTATAAGATCCTTCTGATAAGGAAAATGTTCAAGGAAATATTTCTGAATCATTTACCCCAGAAGACTTTCTACTCTATGATGATGAATAGGTTTTACAAAACCCAAGTCATGTGTTTCTTAAAAATCATCCCAGTGATAGTATCATGGTTTATGTAAATCAACCTGTAAGTACTATAAGTTCCTTAATAAATGAAGTAGAACATCTATCATTTCATTCCCAATTAGAACAAAAAAGAATTGATGAAGCTTTAGGAGATGATGATTGGATCAAATCCATGGAAGATTAGCTAAATGAATTCGAAAGGAATAAATTCTGGACCATGGTTGAAATACCTAATGAAACTTCTGTTATTGGAGTAAAATGGGTATTCAAAAATAAGTGTGATGAAAATGGAGTCATCGTAAGAGATAAATCTAGTCTAGTTGCTAAAGGCTATAATCATCAAGAGGGAATAGACTATGAAGAAACCTATGCTCCAATAACTAGACTTGAATCAATTTGTATCTTACTTTCCTTTATAGCATTCTTCAATTTTGAACATTTTTAAATGGATGTGAAATGTGATTTTATTAATGGTTATGTTCAAGAGGTCATTTTTGTTGAACAACCGCCTGGATTTGAAGATAAAAAAACATCCTAATCATGTTTTTAGACTTACCAATGCTTTGTATGACCTTAAAAAAGCCCGACGAGCTTGGTATGATAGACTTACATGATTTTTTCTTCAAAATAACTATGTTAAGGGAAATGTAGATCCCACCCTTTTTATAAATAAAGACAATAAAAATGTATTTATTGTTCAAATTTATGTTGATGACATTATAATTGGTTCAACTCAGCAATCGTTAACTAATTCTTTTGCGGATCTAATGAAATATGTGTTTAAAATGAGTATGATGGGTGAGATAACATTTTTCCTTGGATTTCAAATTTCTCAAAAACCAGAAGGAATCTACATATCCCAACATAAGTATATTAAGGATATTCTTAAAAAGTATGGGTATGACAACACTAAGGGTATAAGTACTCTTATTGGTACCTCAAACACACTTGATCTTGATGAAGCTGGGAAACCAGTAGATCAAACATCTTTTAGAGGTATTATAGGAAGTCTACACTACTTGAAAGCTAGTCGACCAGACTTGATGTTTTCAGTATGCTTATGTGCAAGATATCAATCCAATCCTAATGAATCTCATTTAAAGGCAGTGAAAATAATTGTTTTCTATATAAAGGGAACCATGGATTTTGGACTATTTTATACTTCTGGAAATGATTTGGTTTTAAAGAGATTTTCAGATGCTGACTTTGGTGGATATAGAATGTATAGAAAAAGTACATCCAGAACATGTCATTTACTAGGAGATTCAGTAGTTTCTTGGTCCTGCAAGAAGCAACACTTAGTAGCACTCTCCACTATTGAAGCTGAATATATAGCAGCTGGGAGTTTATGTGCTCAAGTGTTGTAGATGCAACACACACTCACATATTATGGCTTGAGTTTTACTAAGACTCAAATTTTGTGTGATAACACAAGTGTCATTTCCCTTAGTAAAAACATTGTACATCACACTCATGAAATGCACATAGATATTAGGCATCAATTTCTTAGGGATCACACACTTAAAGGAGATATCATTCTTCATTTTATCGGAACGCAAGATCAACTTGCTGACATTTTCACAAATTTTTTACCCTCCGATAGATTTGAATACATTAAACAGAAGTTATGAATGATAACTGTGGGGTAATCCTTCTTCATTAACTTCTTGTTGAACAACTCTCCTTATAGTAATAAACTAATTTTTATAGGGGGATGACATTTTCTTGTTAGCATAATCAATATTTTCGTAGTTATTTTTTTTTTAAAAATAGCTTTTTTCATCAAAATTTTCATAGTCGTTTTTTAAGGCTTTTGTAATCAAAATTTTTGTAGTCAGTTTGTCAAACTTTTGTAACTAAAATTTTCGTAATGAAGTTTTAGGAACTAAAAAATTCGTAATAAATTTTTTGGAACTGAAATTTTCATAATGGAAATATTCGGAACTGTAACTTTCGTAATGAGAAATTTCGTACTCAGAATTTTCGTAATGAAAATTTTTCGTACTCATACTTTTCAAACTAGAGTTTTGGTATACAAAGTCTTTTCAAAGTTAAGTTTTTCACAGTTAGTTTTTCATAGTCAAATTTTTCTTCAAGAAGAATATCACCTATTATGAATAAATTTCCAGGAAAATCCGAAAGGTATGATTTCCTAATTAAGTATTCATATTAATATTTTGCATGCTGTTATTTTCCAATGAGTTTTAAAATTTCTCGAATTCTAGTTTTCTTAAATCCTATTGTTTTTCTTAAAACCTCAATAGATCGTATTCAGGATTTCCTTGCGGGTATGTTTTCAACCATCAGATCAGATCAAAGTGTTTTTCAACCATTATATGGTTTTTGGAAGGTCAAAAGTCACATCCATTGCCTATATAAAGGGGACCCCCCTGATGGTTGTCCCACATCGATCTTCAAGCTCTCGCGCGTTGATGTTCTGCCTCCCTTCTTAAATCCCATTCCAAATCGCCCAGAGCTCTTCATTCCAAATTTCTGTTGAAGCTACATATCAGGATATGTCACCTACGATGCCAATATCAAAGTGGTTAGTTTATAGGGAGAGGTTAGTGCATCTGAGTTTCTACAAATATGGTACTCTTATATTTACAAATATCATATTGAATGGCTGGGAGGATGTTTGTTTATCAAAGCCAGTGAAACATGATCCAGTTTATATAGATTTTCTTATTGAGATTATGAGTCTATTTCCATCTTTAAGGAAGATGCCAGAGAGAAGTTTTCTTTCAAGTCTTATGGGAAGACTTATATGCTTTCTTACACCAAGGTTTCAAGCTTGGTGGGTCTATCTTATGAAGTTGAACCTAAGTTTTGTTCACATAAGCTTCCGGATGAGCAAGGATGTTTTAACAAAGGGAAGGAATTGAAATTCCTTGGACTTAAATATACCAAGACTGCTAAGATTGCTCATCTCTCTTCGAATAATCGGATTCTACAGCTGTGGTTACAAGGATTTTTAGTACCAAGAAGGGGAGATAAGGATAATATCAAGAAGAGTGATATATACATCTTATATTTTTTGGTAAATCTAAGGAAGTTGAATTTGATGAGGCATATTTTGATTACAATTAAAAATATTAAAGAAGGGAATCTGAAATCTCAGATCATAATGTATCCAACCTTGATTTCTAAGCTTATTATCAGATGTCTTGATTCATTTGAAGTTGCTTGCACTTCCAAGAAATGAAATTTTAAGGTAATGCTGGTTAGTGATGATACATTAAAGAGGATGAAGATGGGATTTTCTGTTGAATATGGAGAATTCTACCCTTTACTAGAGGAAGAGGATGAGGTAGCTCAGAATGATAAAAAAACTCCAGAACCATCTAAAAATGCAGGGAAGAAGAGAAAGTTGAAAGAAGGGGTGGTTGAAGACAAGACACATAAAGCTAAGTAAACTCAATCTGCACCACCCAAACCAAATAAACAAAAAGTCTACCAAGATGAAGTGGCTGCTAAGTGGAGGGAAGACAAAGAGAAGAGAAAATAAGAGAACCCTCAATTAGAATTAGATCCTATTGAGGCTATGGACTTAAAAGAGAAAGCTTATGATGTGTTTCAAATAAAATAAAAAGAAAATAAATTGAAGAAGAAGATGTCAGAAGAAGATATTGTTCAATCTCTTTTAAAATAAACCAAGATGGATTTTGAGTAGATTCCAGTTCTAGAAACTTTCCTTATTCAACCATTACCAGAGACTCCTGGGAAAAAGTACTTCACTCCAAAAAAATCCAGAGGGAAAGAGGTTGTGGAAGAAGTAGTAGAGGAAGAAGAAGAATAAGAAAGAACTACTAAGCTAGATGACCTAATTAAACAAGTTGGGGATTATCAAGAAAAGGCTGAATCCACAAAACTTGTCACTCCGGGAAAGGGAGTTGAGAAATAAGGTAGGAAGGATGATGATAAGGAAGAGGAAGAGAAGGAAAATGTTTTACCTGAAGAAGAATCATATGAGAATAATTTTCTTAAGGAAAGTGTAGAAAAGGAGAAAATAGATGAAGACAAGATTGTTCAACTATCAGAAAGTGAGGAAGATTCTCCAGATGATCAACCCATTCCGAAAATTGATAAAGGTAAGCAATTGCTTATGGATACACCAACAAAAGTTATCATCAGGAAGAAAGAAGTTGGTGGTTATTCTAAAAGGAAGCTGGTGAAAATTGAAGAAGAACAATCCACAAGCAAGTTATCGGATTTGGAATCATCAACACTGGGTCATGACTTTGTTGTCTAGTCTTTGAAAAAGTTGGTGGACACCATTCCGATATTTCCCACTATAGACTCCAGATGCCATATGATGCAACATAGTTTGAATCAGAAGTCTGAATCCTTATCTATGGTGATGGATAAGTGTGTGAAGATTGAGGCTGATCATAGAAATTTCTATATCAATTATGTTGTACATAGAAAATCATGCAGCAAAATCACTTTGTGGTCTAAGAAAGTTGAAGAAGACATGGCTGAGTTTGATCGTTTTTAGAATGATGTTAAAGATGATTTTGACTCCAAAGACTCCAAGATTAAGAATCTTCAAGATAAGCTAGTCATAGAGCAAGGTTCTCAAAATCAACAAGTAAAGGACTTGAACGGGAAGGTTAAATCTCTTGTTCAAAATTTTAAAAGGGATAGGGATCTTCGGATTGAGCTCGAAAAAAAGCTTGTAAATCAAGATGAGTTACTGAAGATGCAAGAAGAGGCCATGAAGGCTCAAGTAGAGGTGCTGAAATCTCAATAAGAAAGGATAAAATCATCGGAGAGGCAAGATTAGGAGGATCAAAAATATTCGAAGAATCTGAAAACCTTGTTGAAGAAGCTAATCCCGAAGGAAAAGAAAGACAAATAGACTCAATTCGATCTTTTGTTGCATTTGTGTTTCCTTGTAAATTTTTTTCAACTCTAATGAAATTTTGGTTGGTTGAATCTTGTGTTACTATGTATTAATATTTCAGGTACTTTATTTCTTTTCCATTCCCTTAAATTATTTTTGAAAATCACAAAGGGGGAGAAGGAAAAAGAACTACTCAAGAGGGGAGAAGGAAAAAATTTAAAATGGAGAAGGAAAAATTTCTAAGTGATGATATCCATAAAGTTAGTCGGAGTTCCTCATTATGATGTTTTTCATTCCCATGATAATGAAAACCCCTTTCCAGAAATCCAAAATACAATACATAGTGTTTAAATTCCTAAGGGGGAGTTAGTTGTATTCATCATAATCCATGAACAAAGGAAGATAAGTATTAATTTCAAAGTCTAATGAAAATTTTCAAAGTCCTTATAATATTTTTCGTAAGGTTGTTTGTGCTTTCCAAAAATGGGGAGATTGTTTAGTCCATAAGGTTTTCCTTATGACTTTTCCATTCCTTTTTGTTTGAAAATCACAAACACATTATACTTAAGCAAATCTATATTTTACTTCTCCAAGGAAAATTTTCTTCCTTAAAGAAATATACCCTAACCTAGATTTCATTATATATATCAATATTTTTCTTAAGTATAAAAATGGAATTCATACCCAAAACCTCGGAATCATATAATGCTTAGATATTAAGAATTCTATTTTGGTATCCAAATTCTAGATACAAACTCTAATAAAGTTCCACTCTGAATTCTGGGTACGAACTCTAATAAAGTTCCACTTCGAATTCCAGATATGAACTCTAACAAAGTTTCACTCCAAATTACGGATACGAACTCTAATAAAGTTACACCCCAAATTCGGGATACGAACTATAATAAAGTTCCATTCCGAATTCTGGATACGGATTCTATCAAAGTTCAAATCCAAATTCTGGACTCCGAACTTCTACAAGTTCGACTCTGAACTTCTATGAGTTCGACTCTGAACTTTTACTAGTTCGACTTCGAACTTCTATTAGTTCTACTCTGAACTTCTATGAGATCGACTTCGAACTTTTAGTAGTTCGACTATGAACTTTTATGAGTTCAAATCCAAATATTTACTAGTTCGAATCCGAACTTCTACATGTTCGACTCCGAACTCTGTAAGTTCATATTCTGAACTCTGGTGAAACCAGACTCCGAATTTCCTTAGAAATTCAGACTCCAGATTTCTACAGAATTCTGGTTCCGAATTTCTATAAAACAGAATCAGAATATCTATTTATTATTAAATCTGAATTTCATTTTGGTTAGACTTTGAAATTTTATTTTCTTACATTCCGAACTTCATTTTTGCTTATAGTTATACTTGTTTTATTACAAAACGATGTTGTGCTTTCAGTTACACATGTTTTATTATAAAACTATGTCATTCATTCTGTTTCTAACTAACCGTTGGTTAAGTGACACGTGTACAGGTCCCTACAAATTTCAAGGAGAAATATTACCGTTGTAGGATGGAGCCAAGTGTTGGAGCTTCTCCTATAAATAAGAGATAATTTGAAAAGAAGCGACAACTTTGAAACAACTTGTGCTTACATGCTGTTGAAGTTATTTCTTGAGAGAGAGGCTCTTATTAACTCTCAAGCTTTGTGCAGAAAGTTTGAACGACTTGTTCAAACATTGCCTTGTGCAGAATAGCTTAGTGTGACTCCGATTGTTGCTCATTAAAATCAAGGTCTTCCGAGGATATGAAGATAGAGGTGTCGACTACCTTAAAGATTGAGGGCTTCCTTGCTGAGGAAGACATAGGTTCCAACTACATTGAAGTTGAGGGCTTGCGGGTATAGTAAGACAGAAACTCCGATATTTGTATCGAGGGCTTACCCTGGTGTGGGTAAGTCAGACATGTTTGAAATTATAAATAAAGGGACCTTTATCCAAGGTTGTTGGATACCCATCTCGTTGGGTTAAAATAGTTTTTGTCTGTTACTTGTAGTTTTACTAATTTTTTTCCACTGCATTGTGTATTATAGGGAAAGTATAATATTCTTATATTTCCTTACAATTGTAATCAGATTAATTTAGATTCTATATGCTTTGAGGTAGAATCTCATATTGTAAACTTTGGTTAAGTTTCATTTTCTGGATCCATATTTTTGGAACCTGTTTTTCAGAATCACTTTCTAGATTTATGCAAGTGCATAGAACTAGAAGTTTGTAACTTCATACATTGTCCCTATCATTCGATTGGTGTTAGAGGTGTTTTGAATATTCCTAGTTTAACATTTTTAAACATAGATCATTCCTTGTTTAAGGAAATTTTTAAAGATTACAATTCAACCCCCTCTTTCATATTTAGCATCTACATTGTTATTTCGATCCTACAATTTAGCATAATGTGATAAAATTATATCATCTATTGTCAATAAAATATTAAATAAAATTGTGTTTAGTCAACTCCCCCACACTTAATCTTTTTCACTCCTGGGAAAACCCACATATCAAGTAAACATCTATATCAAATAAAAAGATATTTCAAAACACATATCTTTGAGATCCAAAAATTACACACCAAAAAAAGAAGGAATAATGCCTCATAGAAACCCATTATTTCAACTTTTCATTTATATCATTCAATATATTTCCACTTCATTTATCCTACCAAGCACAAAACACTTACCTCACATGAATTTTCTCTTATCACACAAATCTCAATTTCTAGCAATGCCTTTCTCATCCAAACTCATACAAGGGTCACCATAGGCTTTATAAATTTCTACATCACCACTCGATGTGATTCAAGGACGTATGTTTATCATGAGGGATTTTCAGGGTTGTTCAGTGGATTTTAGTTGGTAGGATTTAGATGTGAAAAACACTACAACAGAATGAGGAGGACTTGACTCTTTTTGAAGAAAAATTACATTACTATAATTTTCACTTAAATATGGTCTCCTCTTTAATCCCCTTATCATCAATTATGCCCCCTCGTCACGAAAATTCATTGAATGTTTACACCATTTATCATTTTAGCAAAGAAAATGTCAATATTCTCCAAAATAGTTTTTCGTGAAAGTTCCAAATAGGCACAACCTACATTCTTTTTAGAAGCTCTAGAAAGGCACAACTTCACTTGTCATGAAAGCTCCAGAAAAAGCACTAATTTCAATAGAATGATTTTTTTCAGCAACAAAAACCTCTATTTAGAATTTTAATTTCCACCCAAAGTATCATAGAATGTCGTAGCACAACACAAGATAGCTTCCCCCACACTTGAGTTCAATTTGATTATGAAAATTAACTTCAAGAGTTGGTTGGATAGGGAAAATTGGCTTGTAATGTGTCTAAGGTAACAGGATGTTCATGGATTCTAATGGCTAAAAGGATTAAATGTTCAAGGTAGGACATTATAAATAATTATTCTTTGAAATAAGGGTTTTAATACCAATAAATTACTCAATCATTTAAACACAAGTACCTCAAACCCTCAAATTTTGACAGGAATAAATCAAATTATGGTTAAATCAAGAATGGAATGGTTCTCTCAAGAAGTGAGTTGAATGCAAGGAATATGAAAATAATGGTTCAGAATCCTCATAGGAAAGTTATTTCAAATATAAAGACTGTGAGATGTGTCCTGGGATTCAAAATTCAGTGTACTTTTCATGAAATTACTAAATATTTGAACTTCAAACGAAGTCATTTTCAACATTCATTTAAGCTCAGTTTCATGGGATAAATTCATTCACTTATTGATATGGACTTCAAAATGGTGATGAGAATCATTTCAGCTCACAAGTTTCAAAAACATACAAAAACTGAAAAATAAACACACAAAATTTGAAAAAAAAATTTGTTTGGTTTGTTTTTTTAATAAGGAACCAATTGAAATGACTAAAATAAAAGGTTCCCTCCCCCACACATACAATATTTCATTTTACTAAATGTGAACCCATGAGATGATATATGAACATGAAATGTGGAATTTTAAATAGGACAAGTAATATAAAAGTGATAAGGTTAGGAACAACCTGATATGCTCAAGTGATGATGGGTTCATGCAGTGTTATAGAATCCAATGCATCAGTAGGAAGTCCCTCAAGGCATCTATTCCAATGTTTCCCATTGACTGTAAAGCTCCTTCTAGTGTCCTCTTGTGTGATCTCCACGACACCATAAGGAAAAAAATTAGTCACAACATAAGGACCTAACCACCTGGAATGCAACTTACTAAGCATCAGCTTCAGTCGTGAACTGTAGAGAAGGCCTTTATCTCCAACATGAAACTACCTTTGTTGGACCATTTTTCATGAGATAATTTTGATCTTTCCTTATAGATCCTTGAGTTCTCATATAAAGGCAATTTAATCTCCTTAATATATTTAATTTGAAGCTTCATTTGGATTCCAACTTGGGCCAAATCCATGTTGCATTTCTTTATAGCCCAATAAGCTCGATGCCCAACTAAAACAGGGAGATGGAACGCTTTCCCAAAAGCAATCCAAAATGGGAACATACTGATTGGTGTTTTGTATGATATCCTATATGACCATAGCACATCATCCAAGTGCTTGCTCCAATCCTTCATATTTGGCTTCACAAATTTCTCTAAAATTTGTTTCAACTCACGATTTGAAACCTCAGCCTGGACATTTTCTTGGGGGTGGTATGGTGTTGATGTTTTGTGTGTCACCCCATACTTCCGAAGGAGGGATGCCAAATTCTGATTTCAGAAGTGTGTCCCTTGGTCACTAATGATGGCCTCTGGTACTCCAACCCTACAAAAAAGTTGTGCTTTGACAATGTCCACAACAACATGAGAATCATTAGTTCTGGTGGCCTTAGCCTCCGACCATTTACTCACATAATCCACAACAACCAAAATAAACAAAAACCCAAATGAACTAGGAAAAGGACCCATAAAATCGATGCATCACACATCAAAAATATCACAGAATAATATGGGTTGTTGAGGCATATCATGTATCCTAGAAATTTTTCCCGTGTGTTGACAATGTGAGCATGACTTACAATACACATGAGAATCATGGAATAAGCTATGTCAATATAATCCAGAGACTAAAAATTTCCTAGTTGTCCGTTGGGGACCAAAGTGTCCATGATAAGAAAGTGTTTGACCAAAAGGTAAAATAGACTCAAACCCATGATCAGGAACATACCTCTTAATAACTTGGTGACTACACATGCGCCATAAGTATGGATCGTCCCAAAAAACCAATCTTGACTAAATATTAATTTTTGGACCTGACAATTCGTTAAATTTGCAGGGATTTCAGAGGCAACAAGGTAGTTAACTAAATCTTCATACGAAGGATGTGTACCTGAGATGGAATAAAGATGCTCATCGGGGAAAGTGTCCCGATGTGGTACCAGGTCCATGGTTTCTTCCTCTAGTGGGTGGGTATGCCTACTCATATGGTCTGCCACTAGGTTTTCGGACCCCTTATTTTCCTTTATCACAATATCAAATTCCTGATGAAGGAGCATCCATCAGATATGTTTGGGCTTTGCGTCTGGATTCATTAAGAGGTACCTCAGAGCTGCATGGTCAGAAAAAACAACCACTTTATAGCCCAATAAATATGAATGTAATTTTCCTAAAGAATATAGGAAAACAAGAAACTCCTTTTCTGTGGTTCTGTAGTTTGATTGGGCTGATTCCGGTTTCCTCAATGCATAGGCAATCACATGTGAAGGTCCCTCCACCCTCTGAGATAAGACAACTCCAACTACGATGTTGGAGGTGTCACACATAATCTCAAAAGGAATATCCCACCGTGGGGGCTTTATGATTGGTGGAGTAGTTAGGAACTTCTTTAGCTCATAAAAGGAAGTCCTATAGGAATCAACAAACACAACATCAAAATCCATTTGAAGTAATCATGAAATATGGAAAACAATCTTTATAAATTCATTGATGAAGCGCCGATAAAATCCCACATGCCCTAGGAAAGATCTAACACCACACACACATGAAGGATATGATAAGGATGAAATAATATCTACCTTAAATCAATCAACCTCAATCCCCAGTTTTGACAGTTCATGCCCTAAGACAATGCCATGCTCTACAATGAAATGACACTTTTCAATGTTCAGGACCATATTATTCTCAATAAAATGATTCAAAACCTTTCCCAAACTACATAGACATTCATTAAATGAAGACCCATACACTGTAAAATCATCCAAAAATACCTCCATCCACGTCTCAATAAAATTAGATAAAATACTCACCATGTATCTCTGGAAGGTACCTAGGATGTTGCAAAGTCCAAATAGCATCCTTCAGTAGGAAAACATACCGAAATGAAAAGTGAATGTTTTCTTCTCCTGATCTTCCGGAGAAATAGGAACCTGAAAATATCTAGAAAATCCATCCAAGAAACAATAATTTGTTTTCCCAGCAAGTCTCTAAAGCATCAAATCAACAAATGGGAGGGGTAAATGGTCCTTTCAAGTAGATTGATTTAGTTTCCTATAATTAATACACACACGCCAACTATTTTGCACCCTCATTGGAACTAACTCATCTTTCTAGTTTTTTACAACAGTAACACCACTTTTCTTAGGCACAACCTGAATAGGACATACCCACTATGAATCTAAATTGGGATAGATTATACCTACCATGAGAAATTTTTCAACCTCTTTTTTAACAACCTCTAGAAGGTTTGGATTGAGTCTCCTTTATGGTTGCCTCACCGGTTTAGATCCATCCTCCAAAAGAATCTTATGCATGAAAATAGAGGGGAAAATAACTGATATGTTAGCCAAGGTCCACCCAATTTCCCTAATGTTCTCCCTCAAAAGAGTCAAAAGTTTTTCTTCATATTCAAAAGAGAGATTGTTAGCCATGATAACAGGTAATTTCTCACCACTTAACAAGTATGAGTATTTGAGATTTGGTGGAAATGGATTGAGTTCCAATGTAGGGGGCGGTATATGGATGGAGACATTGAAGGAATTAAAATATGTGCACAAATAGCATCAATATTAGAATTGAAATCATCACAATAAGATAATAAATCATCAAATCCATTAGCATGCTCAATAGACATGTAATAATCAGAGTTCAAATGATATGATTCTATTTAAAAATCAAATATAAGAGTGTCTTATGCATTATAAATAGGTTTTGAAGTTATCTTAAACATCAAACTAGAACCAATAATCATAATATCCCTAAGAATAGGATAATAAAATTCCATGGGGTTTTTATTTGGTGGTTCAAAATGGGAGATAAAAAATGCATAGTAGTCCTATGAGGGGTATTTCATGGAATCCATAACACTAAATATCACAACTTAATCCCCAAATTCCATGGAAAATGTACCCTCGTTAACATTTATGATTGTTTTTTAAATTTTGAGGAAGGGTCTACCTAAGATAATGGGAGCATGATAACTTACCTGAGAATCTTCCATGTTGAGCTCGTAGAAATTTTCTGGAAATATCACGTCTCTTACTTGAACAAGTACATCCTCAAAGACTCCCATTGGATATGTTGTAGATATATTTTCCAACTACACCACTACTCTCGTCGGATTCAGCTCACCAACCTGCAAATAAGCTAATATAGAGTGAGGCATCACATTTATGGAAGCTCCCAAACAACAAAGAGCATAAGAAAAGTGTAGCTCTCCTATGGTTTATGCGATGGTGAATGTCCCGATATCTTTGCACTTTGTCAGCATTGCTAGAGTTTGTGTAATAAGTGCTGAAAAATTACCTCTAAGATTGATCCTCTCATTTCCCTTACGCCCTATTCGATTGGTACATTGTTATTTTAAGAATTTCACGTACCATGGGATTTTCTTGATGGATTCATGTAGAAGAATATTGATCACCACATTCTTGAATTTTTCCAAAACCTCCTTTTTAATTACCTCTTCTACCATCTTCTTGGTTTGAATAACCCTATATGGAAATGGAAGTGGTTTTGGAGGAACATAATTAATCTTATTATTTCCTTTATCTTTCTCCTTGGGTTTCTCATTAGCTGGTTTTGAATGGGGCTTCTCCGGAGTTGAGGTGAATCCCAGTGGAACTATGGGTGCGGATTTATTAGTTTCTTGCTTCCTACTTCTCAGTGTTATGGAACTGAAATTACCATGGGGATTTGGAGTAGTTTGGAATGGTATATTTCCAGAATTATTACTTACTATTTCATGGAGGGTGGTGGAAATCGGGATCATTTTAATCTTAAACTCCCTCAGCTCCGAAACTTGACTCTTCATCTCTTTCTGTTGATTAAGAAAAATTTGTTTAAAAAGGTCATCAGTGTTGGAATCTAACATGGATGGGGGATTCCCTTGTTGTTGGCTTGTTGATGTTTGGGTTTCAAATCTCTTTGGGGGTTCTTGGAAACCCTTCTGGAAAGGCAGATGTTGTTGGAAGTTTTGTTGGAAATGGGGACTTTGTTGTTGTCCAGAGCTATACCTCATGTCCTATTGATCCTTACACCCTTGGTTGTATATTGAAGAAAATGAATCAAGCTTCTATTGGGGTTATTTCTGCTGTTGCTGTTGATATGGTCTCCCTAGGAATACTGCTTCGCAATCCTCTGACTCTTGTAGTTGTGGACAATAGTTAGTTGGGTGGCTTGTCTCAGTGCAATTGCCACAAGGCCTTGAAGGAGGGGGTAGGGATGTCTTTTGAGCCAAAGAAATATGTCTCACCATAATTTTCAATTCTTCATACTTGGTATCAATCAAATGACTCTCAAGAGAAGAAGGACTTACATGATGTACTCCCCAGACATGTGGTGTACCTCGATCGCCAAATTGTTGGGAGTTTTGGGCCATTTTGTTGATCAACGCAGGTGCAACTACTGCTTTCTTGTCCACCAATGCTCCTCCAGCCATAGAATCCGCCATGATCCTCTCCATAGGTGTGAGTCTTTCTTAGAAGTACTGGATGGGGAGTTTCTCACTGATTTGGTGATGTGGGTAGCTTGCCGCCAACTTCTTGAATCGCTCTTGGTACTCACAAATTGAATTCCCTTGTGCTTGATTAATCCTTATATATATCATTAAGAATAGAAGTGGTCCATGATGCTGGAAGAAATCTCTGCAAGAAAAGATGTTTCAAATCATTCCAAAAAGTTACATCTTTGGGTTATAAATAATATATCCAAATTTTCACAGCTCCATATAGTTTGAATGGGAATGCTCTTTGTTTGATTTGATCTTTAGAAACATTTTTCGGTTTAAGGGTTGAGAAAACCACATTATATTCTTTCAAATGAATTTTTGGATCCTTGCTAGATCATCCATGAAACATTGGAAGAAGATGAATTAACCAATATTTCAGTTCAATGTCCGATTCGAGATTCGGGTATGGAATATAATTTGGTTGATAGTTAATATCTAGTGAAACCAATTCAAGAAGAGTTATATTGATTTAATTTCCAATATTTTCACCCATTGGTTCTTGATTTGTGTTGTAATTAGAAGTATTTCCAATTTCAAAGTTCTTGGAGTGGAGAAATTCTCCGACAATTTGAATGTTGAAACTTCTCGTAGACTGAGAATGTCTGATTTGAGCCTTAAGCCTGCGTTCAATCTCAGGGTCAAGATCTAAGTGATCTTAGGGATTAGTTCATTTCATAAATAAAATAAAAATGAAATGTTGGAAAGTGGACCATAGTAAAATAAAAATTATAAGTTTGAGTTGACGGTCCAAAAAGAAGTAGAAGAAAATAAAAGAAGAAGAAAAAAATAATTCAGGCTGGGTAAAGAAGGATGAAAGAAAAGAGGAAGTGAATAAAATGTAAAATAAAACAAATACCTCTAATTGGATGAAATAATTTCTTGAATCCCAGGAAATAGATCCAATTTGAAAGGTGCTATCGTGGGTTCCCTCAAATGATTAGTGGTTTTGGGGTACTTAGGTGTAGTAGAGTGGCTGACCAAGGTCATCTATCAAAGGAGGAAGTAAATTAAAACAACTTATTAAAGGTATTATACAAGTAAAACCGAATATAATTAAAACACTACATGAAAGGATTGGGGTGGTTGTTTATCGTTTATAAAACATGAAGATGTTTTCTGGAAGAAGATTGCAATTTTTTGTTTTAAAATTTTAAATGAAGTTTGATTAAAAATACTCAACAAGAAGATGTTTTTTAGAAAATATTTTAAAAGGAATAATCGATATAACTCTACCTTTTCATTTACTTATTAAAAATTATCATTTAAATCAATATCCACTTAATAATGATCACCTAATTTGTTAACCCTCAAACTCTACGTGAGTTAACTTTACCAAAAAGATGAAATTACTTAAACCCTAGGCTGGCTTCGGAACACGCAATCGTAACAACATGCTTTGATTGTTTTTCTAATGTTAGCTTATGTTCAGTGGTTAATTAGAGAAAATATCCATTCTAGGAATGAGTATGAAATGTGTTAAGGATTATATTTTACCTCTACAAATTTATCTTGTGTGGTCTTGTATTACCGATTAAGATCACGCTCCTACAATTTAAACCAAATCTCGACCTCACGTGTATTTGTGTTAATTTGTCAATTGATTACATAATTTCTTATTATTTAGAAACAAAATTCATGGATTATATTAAGTGAATTATAGTGGCTCAATAATTCAAAATAATTAAATGAATATGGAAGAAGATAGATCGATCACTAAGAAAACTACTATTCCATAGGCGGTGTGGTCATCGTGGAGACATTTTGCATGAGAAATGATTGAAAGGATAGAACCCAATATCGTCTCCACTACTGATTAAAACCCAATTAGGAAGATTAAGAGAAATATAAAAGGGAAGAACACAGAAGATTAATTGAAGAAAAATTTATGTTACAAACATGAAAAAAAATAAATACAAAGAGGTGGTTGGAGAGGAGAGCCTTTTTGGAAGAGATGTTTACACAAAGCTTTACAACGTCCAAGAGTAGTGAAGGGATCCCAAGAGACACCCTTTCAGCCTCCCCTTCACAATGCCTCGACCAGACCTCCTGAAGAGTGAAAACAACCTTAAATAGAGTTGGGGGGGGGCTAGGGTTGCAAAACATTATTAAATGTGAAAAGGGAATTCAGCCAAATATTTTAATCCCACTTGCACTGCATAGTTGACCTCTAAACCACGTGAATTGGTCAGCTATATAGCATTATTATTGGTGAATAATAATATCCCTAATATTCCTTCAATAGTTGGGCCAAAACCAATCCCATATGAAGAAGATATGTCCCAAATGGTGTAGTGATGTCCAGTCTGGATAGTTCAATCCATCTTTATATTTGTGGCCCATTTACTCCACTCAAATGCCCAATCCAGCTCCCATGTCTTGAAAAGAATTAGTAGCCCATTATGTTAGGAACACAGTTAAAAACTTTTAAGTCAAAATAATTTATAGAAAAATATTTATGCTTAAAAGAATCTAGTGTATTTTAAAAGGGTAAAACTGTAATTTTAATCAAATTTTCAAATGAGTGATCTAATCCCAAATATTTCATAATTGAACATATTTAGCATAATTTGAGTAAATTATATCATCTATTATCAATAAAATATTAAATAAAATTGTGTTTTATCAACTCCCCCACACTTACCCTTTTTCCCTCCATGGAAAACCCTCATATCAAGTAAACATCAATATCCAATCAAAACGAATTTGAAAACACCTGTCCTTGAGATCCAACGATTACACACCAAGAAACAAAAGATATCATGCCTCATAGAAAACTATTATTTCAAGTTCTTCATTTATATCATTCAACATATTTCCACTTTATCTATCCTCACATGCCCAAAACACTTACCGCACATGAATTTTTTGTTATCACAGAAATGTAAATTTTTAGTAATGTCTTTCTCATCCAAACACAAACAAGGGTCACCATAGGCTTGATAAATTCCTACATTGCCACCCAATGTGAGTCAAGGACATATGTTTATCATGAGGAATTTTCATCGATTTTCTATGGATTTGGTTTCATAGGATTGAGATGTGAAAAACTCTGAGGCTGAATGAGGAGGGCTTGACTCTTTTTTAAGAAAAATTGCATTAATCGAATTTTCACTTAAATATGGTCTCCTCATTAATCACCTTATCATCAATTTAGCTCCATAGTCACAAAAATTCATGGATTGTTAAAACCATTTATCATTTCGGCAATGAAAATTTCAATCTTCTCTAAAATAGTTTTTTGTGAAAGCTCCAGATAGGCACAAATTTCGTTCTTTTTAGATGCTATAGAAAGGCACAACTTCACTTCTCATGAAAGCACCAGAAAAAGCTCAGCTTTAAATAGAATGATTTTTTTCGGCAACATACACATCTCTTCAGAATTTAAATTCCCACCCAAATTATCACAGAACGTTGTATCACAACACAATATAGCTTCCCCCACACTTAAGTTGAACTAGATTATTCAATTTCACATCTAAAATTGGTTGGATAGGAAAAATAGGCTTGTAATGTGGCTAACCTAACTTGCTGTTCATGGATTTTAAGGGATATAATGATTAAATGTTCAAGTTAGGCCATTATAACAAAAATATTCTTTGAAATAGGGGATTTAATAACAACAAATGCCTCAATCCTTTAATCATAAGTACCTCAAACCCTCAAGATATGATAGGAATACATAAAATTCTAGTTAAATAAAGCATGGAATGATTCAATAAAGAAGTGAGGTGAATGTAAAGAATATGAAAAGAATGGTTCATAATCCTCAAAGTAAAGTGATTTCAAATATAAAGACAGTGAGATGTGTCCTGGAATTCAAAATTCAGTGTACTTTTCATGAAATTACTAAATATTTGAACTTGAAACAAAGTCATTTTCAGCATTCATTAATGCTCAGTTTTATGGGATAGATTGTTTGACTAATTGATATAGATTTCAAATTGGTGATGAGAATCATTTCATCTCAAAAGTTTTAATAACACAGAAAAAATTGAAAAATAAACACACTAAATTTGAAAAACAAATTTTTTTGTATTGATTATTTTGTTTAAAAAAGAAAAACCATTGAAATTACTAAAATAAAATGTTCCCTCCCCCACACTAAAAATATTCCATTGGATCAATGTGGACCCATGAGATGATATATGCACATGAAGTGAATAATTTTAAATAGGACAAATAATATAAAAGTGAAAGGGTTAAGAATAGCCTGATATGCTCAAGTGATGATGGGGGCATGCATTGTGATAAAATACACTACATCAGTAGGAAGTCCCTAAATGTATTTCATAAAAAATTTCCCATTGACAATAAATCTTTTTTCAGTGTACTCTTGTGTGATCACCACTACACCATAAGGAAAAACATTAGTGACAATATAAGGAACTAATCACCTGGAATGCAACTTACCAGGCATCAGCTTCAGCCATGAACTGTAGAGAAGGACTTTCTCTCCAACATAAAACTCCCTTTACTGGATCATTTTTCATGAGATATATTGGATATTTCATTATAGAGCCTTGAGTTATCATATTAAGACAACCAAATCTCCTCAAGCTCTTGAATTTGTAGCTTCCTTTGGATTCAATCTTAGGCCAAATCCATGTTGCATTTTTTTATATCCCAATAATCTCGATGCTCTACTTCCACAGGGAGATGGAACTCTTTCCCATAAAACAATTCGAAATGGGGACATACTGATGGGAGTTTTGTATGTTGTCCTATATTCCCATAGTGCATCATCCAAGCACTACCTCTAATCCTTCCTATTTGGCAACACAGTTTTCTCTAAACTCTATTTCAACTCACGATTTGAAACCTCAGCCTGGACATTTATTTGGGGGTGGTATGGTGTTGATGTTTTGTGTTTCAATCCATAATTTTGAAAGAGGGAATCCAAATTATGATTTCAGAAGTGTGCCCCTTGGTCACTTATGATGGACGTTGGTACTCCAAACCTGCAAAAAATATGTTCTTTGACATAGTCCACACCAACATGAGAATCATCAGTCCTGGTGGCCTTAGCCTTCACCCATTTAATCACATAATCAACCAAAACAAAAATATAAAAAAACCCAAATTAACTAGGAAAATGACCCATTAAATCAATGCCCCACACATCAAAAATATCATAGAATAAATGGGTTATTGAGGCATCTCATGTCTCCTTGAAATGTATCTAGCGTGCTGAAAACGTGAGCATGACTTACAATAAACATGAGAATCACGGAATAAGCTAGGAAAATATAATCCAAGGTCAAAAAATTTCCTAGCTGTCCATTGGGGTCCAAAGTGTCCACCACAACCAAGTGTATGACAAAAATATAAAATAGACTCAAACTCATGATCAGGAACACACCTCCTAATAACATGGTCACTACACATGCGCCAAAAGTATGGATCATCCCAAAAATAAAATATTGACTCACTATTTAATTTTAGGACTTGATGATTATTTAAAATTATATAGATTTCCGAGGAAACAAGGTAGTTAACTAAATATGCATACCATGGATGTGTACCTAAGATGGAATAAAGATGCTCATTGGGGAAAGTGTCTTGAAGTGGTACCTGGTTCATAGTGTCATCCTCTATTGTGTGAGTAAGCTTACTGATGTGGTATACCACTAGTTTTTATGACCCCTTCTTTTCCTTTATCTCAATATCAAATTATTGATGAAGGAGCATCCATCAGATAAGTCTGGGCTTTGCGTCTGGCTTCTTTAAGAGGTACCTTAGAGCTTCATGGTCAGAAAAAAACTACATTAGAGCCCCATAAATATGAAAAAAATTTATACAAAGTAAATATGATTGCATCAAAATCCTTTTCCATGGTTTTTTAGTTTAATTGGGATGAATCTAGTGACCTCGATTCATAGGAAATCACATGTGAACGTCCATGCACCCTCTGAGATATGACAGCTCCAACTGCGATGTTGGAGGAGTCACACATAAGCTCAAAAGGAATATCCCACCGTGGGGGATTTATGGTTGATGGAGTGGATAGACATTTATTTATCTCATTAAAAGATGTCCTAAAAAACCATCAAACACAAAATCAGAATCCTTTTGAAGTAATCGTGACATAGGGAGAGCAATCATACTAAAATCTTTGATGAAGCACTGATAAAATCTTGCATGCCCTAGGAAATATCTAACATCACACAAATATGAAGGATATGGTAAGGATGAAATAATATCTACCTTAGATCTATCAACCTCTATCCCATGTTTTGACACTACATGCCCTAAGATAATTCCATGCTCTACCATGAAATGACACTTTTCAAGTTCCGAACCAGATTCTTCTCAATACAATGATTCAACACCTTTCCAAATATACTTAGACATTCATCAAATGAAGACCCATACACTGTAAAATCATCCATGAATACCTCCATGCGGGTCTCAGTAAAACCTGAAAAAATAATCATCATGCATCTCTAGAAAGTACCTGGGGAGTTGCAAAGTCCAAATGGCGCCCTTTGGTAGGAAAACGTACCGAATGGACAAGTGAATGTTGTCATCTCCTGATCCTCCAGAAAAATAGGAACCTTAAAATATATAGAAAATCCATCCATGAAATAATAATGTGTTTTACCAGTAAGTCTCTAATGCATCTGATCAATAAATGGGAGGGGGAAATAGTCCTTGCGATTAGATTTTTTTGTTTCCTATAATCAATACACACACGCCAACTATTTTTCACCCTCATTCGAACTAACTCATCTTTATCATTTTTAACAATAGTAACACCACTTGTCTTAGGCAAAACCTGAATAGGACATACCCAATGAGAATCTGAAATGGGATTGATTATACCTGCCTCAAGCAATTTTTCATCCTCTTTATAACCAACTACCAGAAGTGTTGGATTGAGTCTCCTCTATGGTTGCCTAATCAGTTTATCCCTATCCTCCAAATGAATCCTATGCATGAAAATATAGGGTCTAATATCATATATGTCAGCCAAGGACCACCAAATATCCATGGTGTTCTCCCTCAAAAGATTCAAAAGTTTTTCTGCACATTCAAAATAGAGATTGTTATCAATGATTACATGTAATTTCTCACTGCTTAACAAGTATTAGTATTTGAGATTTGGTGGCAATAGACTGAGTTCCAGTGAAGGGGGTGGTGTATGGATGGAGACATTGAAGGAACTGAAATATGTTCCCAAAGAGCATCAGTATCAGAGTAGAAATCATCACAATTAGAGAATAAAGCATCAAATCCATAATCATACTCAACAGCCATGTCATAATCATGATTCCAATGATATTATTCCATTTCAAAATCAAATCTAAGATAGTCTTGTGCATTATAAATAGGTGTGGATGTACTCTTAGACATCAAACTAGAAACAATACTCATAATTTCCCTAAGAATTGGACAATAAAATTCCATGGGGTTTTTATTTGGTGTTTCATAATGGGAGATAACAAATATATAATGGTCTTCTTAAGGGTAATTAGTGGAATCCATAACATTAAATATCACAACGCCATCCCCAAATTCCATGGAAAGTGTACCCTCATTAACATTTATGATTTTATTTTCAGTTTTGATGAAGGGTATACCTAAGATAATGGGAGCATGAAAACAAACCTGATTATCTTTCATGTTGAGCATGAATAAATCTTTTGGAAGGATAATGTCTCTTACCCAAACAAGTGCATCCTCAAGGACTCCCGCTGGATATGTTGTAGATCTATTTTCCAACTACACAACTACTCTCGTCAGCTTCTGCTCACTAACCTGCAAATAAGAGAATACAGAGTGAGGCATCACATTTATAGAATCTCTCAAATCACAAAGAGCATCAGAAAATTGAAACTCCCCTATGGTCCATGGGATGGTGAATGTCCCTAGATCCTTGAACATTGTTTGAATTACTAGAGTTGGTGTAATTAGTGCTTACACATTACTTCCAAGATTTATCCTCTCATTTCCCTTAATCCCTCTTCGATTGGTACAAATTTCATTTAATAATTTTTCATACCTTGGGATTTTCTTGATGGCTTCAAGTAGAGGAATATTGATCTGTACACGCCTGAATGTGTCTAAAACATCTTTTATCATTACCTCTTCATCCATATTCTTGGTTTAAAAACCCTATTTGAAAAAATAATTGGTTTAGGAGTAACATAATTAATCTTTTTCTTACATTTATCTTTCTCCTTTGGTAGCACATCAGCTGGTTCTGAATGGGGATTCTCCAGAGTTGAGGTGAATCCTGGTGGAACGATATGTGCAGATGTATTAGTTGTTTTCTTCCCACATATCAATGTGATGGCACTGACTTTACCCTTGTGATTTGGAGTAGATTGGGATGGTATATTTCTTGAATTCTTAATTACTAGTTCATAGAGGGCCGTGGAAATATGGCTCATTTGAGTCTTCAACTCCCTCAGCTCCGAACCTTGACTCTTCATCTCATTATGTTGATTAAAAAAAAATTGTTTCAAAATGTCATTAGTGTTAGAATATAACATGAATCGGGGATTCCCTTGTTGTGGGCTTGTTAATTTTAGGGTTTCAAATCTCATTTGGGGTTTTTGGAAACCCTGGAGGAAAGGCGAAGGCTGATGGATGTTTTGTTGAAAAGGGGGACTTTTTTGTTGTCCAGAGCCATACCTCATGTCTGATTGATCCTTCCACACTTGGATTTATGTTGGAGAAAATGAATCAAACTTCTTTTGGGGGGTATGTCTACTGTTGCTGCTGATGTGGTCTCCATGGGAATACTGCTGCACAATCCTCTGTCTCTTGTAGTTGTGTGCAATAGTATGTTGGGTGGATTATCTCAGTGAAAATTCCACGATCCATTGAATGAGGGGGTTGGGATATCATTGTAGCCAAAGAAATATGCATCACCATAGTTTTCAATTCTTTTTACTTGGTATCAATCAAATTAATCTCAGGAGAAGAAGGACTTACATGATGTAATCCCCTAACATGTGGTGTACCTCGGTCGCCAAATTGTTGGGATATTTGGGCCATTTTGTCGATCAACACACGTGCAGGTACTGGTGTCTTTTCGACCAACGATCCTCCAAACTTGGTATCTACCATTCTCCTCTCCATAGATGCGAGTCCTTCATAGAAGTATTGGATGATGAGTTTTTCACTGATTTGGTGACGTGGGAAGCTTGCACACAACATCTTGAATCACTCCCAGTACTCATATATTGACTCCCCTTAGGCTTGATTAATCCCCAATATCTCTTTATTAATGGATGTGGACCTTGATTCTGGAAAAAATCTCTATAATAAAAGATGTTTCAAATCATTCCAACAAGTTACATCTTTGGGATGTAAATAATACATCCAATCATTCACAGCTCCATCAAGTGAGAATGGGAATGCTCTTAGTTTGATTTGATCTTCAGAAAAATTTATGTGTTTAAGGAATAAGAAAACTAAATTAAATTCTTTCAAATTTTTGTTTGGATCCTCTCCAGATAATCCCTGAAACTTTGGAAGAATATTAATTAACCCAGATTTCAGTTCAAAGTCTGATTCGAGATTCAGATATGCAATGTAATTTGGTTTATAGTTAATATCTAGTATAGCCAATTCTAGGATAGTTATTTTGAGTTCATTTCCATTATTTTCAACCATTGGTTCTTGATTTAAGTTATAATTAGAAGTGTTTCCAATTTCAATGTTCTTGGAGTGGATAAATTCTCTAACTGTTTGAATGTTGAAACTTCCCGTAGATTGAGAATGTCGGATTCGAGACCTAAGGCTATGTTCAATCTCTGGGTCAAGATCAAAGAGATATTAAGGATTAGTTCATGTCATAAATCAAATAGAAATGAAAAGTAATAAATTGGACCATAAAAAATAAAAAATAGAAGTTTGGGTTGATGGTCCAAAAAAGAAGAAGAAAATAAAATAAGAAGAAAAAAATAAATCTAATTGGGTAAAGAAGGATGAAAGAAAAGAGGAAGTGAATAAAATGTAAAATAAAATAAATACCTCAAATTGGTTGAAATAATTACTGGCCTCTTTGGAAACGAGACCTATTTGAATGGTGCTGTCATAGGCTCCCTCAAATGATTATTGGTTTTTGGGTACTTAGGTGAAGTAGAGTGGCTGACAGGGTCGTCTCTCAAAGGAGGAAGTAAATTAAAACAACTTATTAAAGGTATTATAAAAGTAAAACAAATTATAATTAAAAAACTAATTGAAATTATGTGAGGGTGTTTGTTTGTGGTTTATGAAACATAATGAAGTTTTCTGGAAGAATATTTCATTTTTTTTTAATTTTGAAATAATTTTTGATTAAAAAGGCATTACAAGAAGATTTTTTTTAGAAAATATTTTAAAAGGTGTAATCAATAAAACTCTACCTATTAACATACTTATTAATCATTATCATTTAAATCAATATCCACTTAATTATGATCCCCTAATTTTTTTAACCCTCTAACCCTAAAAGAGTTAACTTAACCATGTAGATGAAATTACTTAAACCCTAGGCTTGCTTCGGAACCCGCAATCGCAACACCCTGATTTGATTGTTATTATAAGGTTAGCGTATGGTTAGTGGTTAATTAGAGAACATATCCATTCTGGAAATGTGTTTGAATTTTTTTAGGGATTATATTTTAACGCTACCAATTTATCTTGTGTGGTCTTGTATTACCGATTAAGATCACGCTCTCATAATTCACACAAAATCTCGTCCTCGTGTGTTTTTGTGTTAATTGTTAAATTGCTTTAATAGTTTATGATAATTTAAAAAACAATTCTTGGATCATATTTAATGAATTACAGTAGCTCAATAATTCAAAATAATTAAATGATGAGGGTATAAGATAGATCGATCGCTAAGAAAACCACTCTTCCATGGGTGGTGTGGTAATCGTGGAGACGTTTTGCATTAGCAAGGATTGAAAGGGTAGAACCCAATCTCGTCTCCAATCTTGATTCCAACCCAATTAGTAATATTAAGAGAATAAGAAAAGGGAAGAACAATGAAGATTAATTGAAGAAAAGTTAAGATAAAAACATGAAAGAAATGAAATACAAAAAGAAGGTAAGATATGAGAGCCTTTTTGAAAGAGATGTCTACGCAAATCCTTACTTATTCCAAGAGTTGTGAGGGGATCTCAAGAGACACCCTTTCTTAAACACCTTCCCAAAGACTCGACCAGTCCTCCCAAAGAGTTAACACATCCTTTAAATAGAGTGGGGGAGGGGTAGGGTTATAAAACATTATTAAATGTGAAAGGGAAATTCGGACAAATATTTTAATCCCTCTTTCACCGCATTGTTGACCTCTAAAACGCGTGAATTGGATGGCCTTCTAGAAGGATGATTTGTGAATAATAGTATCCCCAAGCTTCCCTCAATATTTGGGCCCAATCGAATCCTGAATGAAGAATATATGTCCCATATGGTGAGTGATTTCCAATCTGGATAGTTCAGTTCATCTTTGTTTTTGTCGTACATTTAATCCACACAAATGCCCGATCCAGCTCACATTTATTGAATAGAATTTGTATCCCACTAAGTTGGGAACACAATTAATAGATTTTAAGTCATAATAATTTACATAAAAATATTTTTTCTCAAAAATATTACATTGAATTTTAAAAGGGTAAAACTGTTATTTTCATGAAATTTGCAAATGAATGATCTATCCCAAATATTTCATAATTGAACATATTTAGTATAATGTGTGGAAATTATATCAACTATTATCAGTAAAATATTCAATAAAATTGTGTTTTATCAACTCCCCCACACTTACCCATTTGCACTTCTGGGAAAAACCTCATATCAAGTAAATATCAATATCAAATCAAAATGAATTTTAAAACACATATCCCTGAGATCCAACAATTAAACACCATGAAACAAAAGATATCATGCATCACAGAAAAAAATTATTTCAAGTTCTTCATTTATATCATTCAATATATTTCCAATTCATTTATCCTCCCATGCACAAAACACTTATCTCACTTGAATTTTCTCTTATCAGACAAATGTCAATTTTTAGCAATATCTTTATCATCCAAACTCATAGAAGGGTCACCACATGCTTGATAAATTCCTACATCACCACCAAATGTAATTCAATGACTTATGTTTATCATGATGACTTTTCAGGGTTGTTCTGTGGCTTTCAGTTTGTAGGAATTAGATGTGAAAAACCCTGAGGGTGAATGAGGACGGCTTGACTGATTTTAAAGAAAAATTGCACTAATCTAATTTTCACTTAAATATGGTCTCTACATTAATCCGCTTATCATCAATTCAGCTCCATCATCATGAAAAGTCATGGAAAATTTACAAAATTTATCATTTCAGCAACAAAAAATGCCAATCTTTAAATTATATTATCGTGAAAGCTCCAGATAGGCACACCATTCTTTTTTTAGAATCTCCAGAAAGGCATAGCTTCACATATCACGAAAGCTCCAGAAAAGGAAAAACATTCAATAGAATGATTTTTTTTCAGAAACAAACACAACTATTCAGAATTTTAATTTCCTCCCAAAGTATCACAGAATGTCTTCGCACAACCCAAGAAATATTCCCCCACAATTATGTTCAACTAGATTATGCAATTTCACTTCAAGATTTGGTTGGATAGGGAAAATTGGATTCTAATGCGGCTAACCTAATAGGCTATTCATGGAATATAATGGCTAAAAGGATTAAATGTTTAAGGTAGGCCATTATAAAAAATGATTCTTTGAAATATGGGGCTTTAATACCAACAAATTCCTCAATCATTTAAACATATGTCCCTCAAATCCTCATGTTTTGACAGGAATAAATCAAATTCTTGTTAAATCAAGCATGGTTCGGTTCTCTCAAGAAGTGAGGTGAATGTAAAGAATAGGAATAAGATGGTTTGGAATCCTCACAGGAACGTGATTTCTAATATAATGATAGTGATATGTGTCATCGTATTCAAAATTCAGTGTACTTTTCATTAAATTACTAAATATTTGAACTTGAAACAAAGTCATTTTCAACATTCATGTAATCTCAGTTTCTTGGGATAAATTGTTTAACTTATTGATATGGATTTAAAAATGGTGATAAGAATCATTTCAACTCAAAAGTTCCAAAAAACACACCAAAAACTGAAAAATAAACACACAAAATTTGAAACCCACAATTTTTTGTTTTGTTTTTGTTTTTAAAAAAAGGGGAAAAACAATTGAAATTACTAAACTAAAAGGTTCCCTCCCCCACACTTAAAATATTGCATTTTCCTCAATGTGAACCCATGAGATGATATATGCACATGAAATGAGAATTTTATATAGGAAAAATAATATAAAAGTAAAAGGGTTAGGAACAACCTGTTATGCTTAAGTGACGATGGGGTAATGCAGTGTGATAAAATCCACTGTATCAGTAGGAAGTGCCTCAATGTATTTATTCAAACGTTTCCCATTAAATATAAAACTCCTTCCATTGTCCTCTTATGTGATCTCCACTACACCATAAGAAAAAACATTAGTCACAACATTAGGACCTAACCACCTGGAATGCAACTTACCAGGCATTAGCTTTAGTCGTGAACTATAGAGAAGGACTTTCTCTTGAACAATAAACCCCCTTTGTTGGATCATTTTTTCATGAACTACTTTGGATCTATCGTTATCGAGACATTAGTTCTCATATGAATAAAATCAAATATCCTCAAGCTCTTGAATTTTTTTTCTTCCTTTGGATTCTATCTTGGGACAAATCCATGTTGCATTTCATTATATCTCAATAAGCCTGATGCTAAACTTCCACTGGGAGTTGGCACACTTTCCCAAAAACAATACGAAATAGGGACATACTGATGAGAGTTTTGTATGTTGTCCTATATTCCCATAGAGCATCATCCAAGTGCTTGCTCCAATCCTTCTTATTTGGCTACACGGTTTTCTCTAAAATCTGTTTCAACTCATGATTTGAAACCTCAGCCATGACATTTGTTTGGGGTGGTATGTTGTTGATGTTTTTTGTGTCACCCCATACATCCGATGGAGGGAATCCAAATTCCGATTGCAGAAGTGTGCCCCTTGGCAATTGATGATGGCCTTTGGTACTCCAAACCTGCAAAAAAACTTTTCTTTGACAAAGTCCATAACAACATGAGAATCATCTGTCCTGGTGACCTTAGCCTCCACCCATTTACTCACATAATCAACATCAACCAAAATATACAAAACCCCAAATGAACTAGGAAAAGGACCCATAAAATTGATTCCCAGACATCAAAAATCTCACAGAATAATATGGGCTATTGAGGTATCTCATGTCTCGTAGAAATTTTTTCTATGTTTTGACAACGTGAGCACGACTTACAATACACAAGAGAATCATGGAATAAGTTAGGTCAATATAATACATAGTCTAAAACTTTCATAACTGTCCGTTGGGGCCCAAAGTGTCCACCAAAAGAAAGTGTATGACAAAAATGTAAAATAGACTCAAACTGATGATCGGGAACACACATCCTTATAACTTGGTCACTACACATGCGCCATAAGTATGGATCATCCGAAACATTAAATCTTGACTCACACTTTAATTTTTGGACTTGATGTTTGTATAAATTTGCAGGGATTTCAGAGGCAACAAGGTAGTTAACTAATTCTGCATTGCCAGGATGCGTACCTAATATAGAATAAAGATTCTTATCAGGGAAATTGTCTCGAAGTGGTACCTGGTCCATGGTGTCATCCTCTAGTGTGTAAGTATTCCTACTCATGCGGTCCGCCACTAGGTTTTTCAACCCCTTCTAATCCTTTATCTTAATATCAAATTCTTGAAGTAGAAGCATCCATAAGATAAGTCTAGGCTTTGCTTCTGGCTTCTTTAAGAGGTACCTCAGAACTACATGGTCAGAGAAATCAACTACTTTAAAGCACAATAAATATTAACAGAATTTATCAAATGAAAATATGATAGCAAGAAACTCTTTTTTCGTGGTTATGTAGTTTGATTATGCTGAATCCAGTTTCCTCGATGCATAGGCAATCACATGTGAACGTCCCTCCACCCACTGAGATAAGATAGCTCCAACTGCAATGTTGGAGGTGTCATAGATAATCTCAAAAGGAATCTCCCACCTTGGAAGATGTATGATCGGTGGAGTGGTTACACACTTCTTTATCTCGTCAAAGAAAGTCCTACAAGAATCATCAAACAAAAAATTATAATCCTTTTAAAGTAATTGTGACATAGGGAGAGAAATCATAATAAAATCATTGATGAAGTGCCGATAAAATCCTGCATTCCCTAGGAAAGATATAACATCAGGCACACATGAAGGATATGGTAAAGATGAAATAATATATTACTTAGATCTATCAACCTCTATCACATTTTTTTGAAACTACAAGCCCTAAGACAATGCCATGCTCTACCATGAAATGCCACTTTTCAAAGTTCAGGACCAGATTCTTCTCAATACAACGATTCAACACCTTTCTCAAACTACTTAGATATTCATCAAATAAAGACCCATACACTTTAAAATCATCCATGAAGACCTCCATGATGGTCTCAATAAAATCAGAAAAAATACTCACCCTGCATCTCTAGAAGGTACCTTGGGTGTTGAAATGTCCAAATGGAATCCTTCTGTAGGAAAACATACTGAAAGAACAAGTGAAGGTTGTCTTCTCCTAATCCTACATAGCAACTGGAACCTGAAAATATCCAGAAAATCCATCCAAGAAACAATAATGTGTTTTTCCAGAATGTTTGTCAAACATATGATCAATAAATGGGAGGGGGAAATGGTCGTTGTGAGTATATTGATTTAGTTTCCTATAATCAATACACAGACACCAACTGTTTTGCACACTCATTGGAACTAACTCATATTACTTGTTTTTAACAACATTAACACCACTTTTCTTAGGAACAACATGATTAGGACTTACCCACTAAGAATCTAAAATGGGATAGATTATACCTGCCTTGAGAAAATTTTCATCCTCTTTTTTAAAAAACTCTAGAAGGGTTGAATTGAGTCTTCTTTGTGGTTTCCTCACATGTTTAGTCTCATCCTCCAAAATAATCATATACATGAAAATGGAGGGGCTAATACCTGATATATCATCCAAGGTCCACCCAACTTCGCTGATGTTCTCCCTCAAAATATTCAATGGCTTTTCTTCATGTTCAAAAGTGAGATTGTTAGCAATGATAACATGTAATTTCTCAACACTTAACAAGTATGAGTATTTGTGATTTATTGGAAATGGATTGAGTTCTAGTGTAGGGGGTGGTGTATGGATGGAGACATTGAAGGAACTGAAATATGGGGACAAATTGTATCAGAATATAAGTCATCACAATCAGAGAATAAAGCATCAAGTCCATCAACCTACTCAATATCCATGTCATAATCATAGTTCAAATAATATGATTCCATTTGAAAATCAAATCTAAGAGAGTCTTGTGCATTATAAATAAGGGTGGAAGTAGACTTAGAAATAATACTAGAACCAATAATCATATTCTCCTTAAGTATAGGACAATAAAATTCCATGGGGTTTTTATTTGGTGGTTCAAAATGGGAGAAAAAAATGCAGAATAGTCCTCTGAGGGGTATTTCATGGAATCCATAACCTTAAATATCACAACTTAATCCCCAAATTCCATGGGAAGTGTACCTTCATTAACATTTATGGTTTTTTTGTAGTTTTGAGGAAGGGTCTACCTAAGATAATGGGAGCATGAGAACTTACCTGACCGTCTTCCATATTGAGCACATAGAAATCTGATGGAAAGACCATATCTCTTACCCAAACAAGTACATCCTCATGAACTCCCACCTGATATGTTGTAGATGTATTTTCCAACTACATAACTACTGTCGTAGGATTCAGCTCACCAGCCTGCAAAGAAGAGAATACAGAGTGAGGTATCACATTTATGGAATCTCCAAAATCACAAAGATCATTAGAAAAGTGTAACTCCTCTATGGTGCATGGGATGGTTAATGTCCCTAGATCCCTGCACATTGTCAGCATTGCTTGAGTTAGTGTAATAAGTGCTTACACATTCCTTCCAATATTGATCCCCTCATTTCCCTTAATCCCTCTTCGATTGGTACGATGTTCTTTTATTATTTTTATATACCTTGGGATTTGCATGATGGCTTCAAGTAGAGGAATGTTGTTCTCTGCACGCTTGAATATTTCCAAAACCTATTTTATCAGTGCCTATTCAGCAATATTCTTATTTTGAACAACCCTATTTGGAAAAATAAGGGGTTTAGGAGGTACATCATTAATATTATTCTTACCTTTATCTTTCTCCTTGGGTTTCTCATCTGCTGGTTTGGAATGGGGATTCTCCAGAGTTGAGGTGAATCCCGGTGGAATGATATGCGTAGATGTATTAGTTGTTTTCTTCCAACTTCTAAATGTGATGGAACTGACATTCCCCTTAGGATTTGGAGTAGTTTGGGATGGTAGATTTTAAAATTTCCTACTTACAATTTCATGGAGGGAGGTGGTAATCTGGCTTATCTGAGTCTTTAACTCCATCAGCTCTGAACCTTGATCCTTCAGCTCATTCTGTTGAGTAAGAATAATTTGTTTCAAAAGGTCATCAGTTTCAGAATATTACTTGGATATGGTATTCCCTTTTTGTTGGCTTCTTGATGTTTGGGTTTCAAATATCCTTTGGGGTTGTTGAAAACCATGCTATAAAGGCGGCAACTTCTTGAAGTTTATTGGAAATGGAGCCTTTGTTGTTGTCCCGAGCCATACCTTATGTCTGATTGATCCTTCCACCCTTGGTTGTATGTTGGAGAAAATGAATCAAAATTTTTTTGTGGGTATGTCTACTATTGTTGCTGATATGTTCTCCCTAGGAATATTGTTGCGCAATCCTATGTCTCTTGTAGTTGTAGAGAAGAGTAAGTTGGGTGGCTTGTTTCAGTGCAGATGCCACAAGGCCTTGAAAGAGGGGGTTGTGATGTCTTTTGAGCCAAAGAAATATGTCTCACCATATTTTTCAATTCTTCTAACATGGTATAAATCAAATGACTGTAAATAGAATAAGGGCTTACCTGATGTACTCCCCTGACATGCGGTATACCTCGATTGCCAAATTATTGAGAGTTTTGGGCCATTTTGTCGATGAATGCATGTGTAGCTACTGGTGTCTTTTACACCAATGCTCCTCTAGCCACGTCATCCACCATGCACCTCTCCATAGGTGTGAATCCTTCATATAAGTATTGGATGAGGATTTTATCACTGATTTGGTGATGTGGGTAGCTTGCACAAAACTTCTTGAATCGCTCCCAGTACTCATATATTGACTCCCCTCAGGATTGATTAATCACCAATATCTCCTTACGAATGGAAGTGCTCCTTGATGCTGGAAAAAATCTCTGTAAGAAATGATGTTTCAAATTGTTCCAAAAAGTTACATCTTCGGGTTTCAAATAATACATCCAATCCTTCACAGATCCATCAAGTAAGAATGGGAATGCTCTTAGTTTGATTTGATCATTAGAAACATTTCTGTGTTTAAGGGTTGATCAATCCACATTAAATTCTTTCAAATGTTTTTTTGGATCCTCTTCAGATAATCCATGAAACTTTGGAAGTAGATGAATTAAACCAGATTTCATTTTAACGTCTGATTCGAGATTCGGGTATGCAATACAATTTGGTTAATAGTTAATATCTAGTGCAACCAATTATCGAATAGTTATATTCAGTTCGTTTCCATTATTTTCAGCCATTGGATCTTTTTATATGTGGTAGTTAGAAGTGTTTCCAATTTTAATGTTCTTGGAGTGTAGAAATTCTCCAACTGTTTGAATGTTGAAACTATCCGTAGACTGAGAATGTCTGATTCGTTCCCTAAGGTTGTGTTCAATCTCAGGGTCATGATCTACGAGATATTTGGGATTAGTTCATGTCATAAATAAAATAAAAATGAAAATTAGGAAATTATACCATAGTAAAATAAAAATTAGAAGTTTGAGTTGATGGTCCAAAAAGAAGTAGAAGAAAATAAAAGAAGAAGAAAAAAACAATTCAAATTGGGTAAAGATAGAAGAAAGAAAAGTGAAATTGAATATAATGTAAAATAAAATAAATACATGTAATTTCTTGAAATAATTACTTGACTCCCTGAAAATGGTTCCAATTTGAAAGGTGCTGTCATGGGCGCCCTAAAATTGTTAGTGGTTTTTGGGTACTTGGGTGCAGCAGAGTGGCTGAGCAAGGTCGTCTCTCATAGGAGGAAGTAAATTAAAACAACTTCTTAAAGGTATTGTAAAATTAAAACAAAATATAATTAAAAAATTAATTTAATGGATGGGGGTGGTTTTTTATCATTTATAAAACATGAAGAAGTTTTCTGGAAGAAGATTTTTTTTTTGTTTCTAATTTGGAAATAAAGTTTGATTAAAAAGACATGACAAGAAGATATTTTTTTAAAAATATTTTAGAAGTAGTAATCGATGTAACTATACCTCTTCATTTACTTATTAATCATTATCATTTAAATCAATATCCACTTAATAATGATCCCCTAATTTGTTAACCCTTGAACCCTATGAGAGTTAACTTAACCACAATGATGAAATTACTATACGCTAGTCTAGCTTTGGAACATGCAATTTCAGAACCCTACTTTGATTGTTGCTATAGGGTTAAATTATGGTCAGTGGTTAATTAGAGCACATATCCTATCTATAAATGAGTACTAATTGAGTTGAGTGATTATATTTGAACTCTACAAATTTATCCAGTGTGGTCTTGTATTACCGATTAATATCGTGCTCGTACAATTTACACAAAATCTCGACCTCACGTGTTTTTGTGTAAATTGTTCAATTGCTGGCTTAGTTTATTATAATTTAAAAACACAATTCAAGGATCATATTAAGTGAATTATAGTAGCTCAATTATTCAAAATAATTTAATGAAGAGGGTAGAAGATAGATCAATCACTAAGAAAACTACATTTCCATGGGAGTTGTTTTCATCGTTGAGACGTTTTTCATGAGCTTGGATAGAAAGGGTAAAACCCAATATTGTATCCACTATTGATTTTAACCCATTTAGTAAGACAATGAGTAGAAGAAAAGGGAAGTACATAGAAGATTTATTGAAGAAAAAATTAAGATACAAACCTGAGGGAAAATAAATACAAAGAGGTGGTAGGAGAGGAGAGCCTTTTTGGAAGAGAAGTTTGCACATAGCCTTACATCTTCCAAGAGTTGTGAAGGGCTCCCAAGAGACACCCTTTCAGAAAAACCTTCCCAATGCCTCTACCAGACCTCCCAAAGAGTGAAAAAATCCTTTATATAGATTTGGGGAGGGCTAGCGTTACGAATCTTTATTAAATGTGAAAGGGAAATTCAGCCAAATATTTTAATCCCACTTGCACCGAATAGTGGACCTCCAAAATGCATGAATTGACCTTCTTTATAGAATAATGAATGGCGAATAAAAATATTCCCAAGATTTTCTCAAATTTTGGGCTCAATCCAGACCTTTAAGAAGACGATATGGATGAAATGGTGAAGTGATTTCCAATCTGGATAGTTCATTCAATTTTTGTCTTCGTGGTCCATTTACTCCACTCAAATTCCCAATCCATCTCAAATGACCTGAATAGAATTTGTAGCACATTACGTTAGGAATACATTTACAAAATTTTAAGTCAGAAAAAAATACATAAAAATATTTATGCCCAAAATACTACAGTGAATTTTAAAATGGTAAAACTATAACTTTCATAAAATTTGGAAACGAATGATCTAATCCAAAATATTTCATAATTGAACATATTTTACATAATGTGAGGAAATTATATCATCTATTATCAATAAAATATTCAATAAAATTGTGTTTTATGAAAGACCTTGAAATTTTTCTTCCTACACTAGACACTAAGCCACTTTTTCGAGAAGATGATATACCCTACTATGTACCCATAGTTTCACTTACGTTATTCTCAGTAAATAGTGTCTGATTCACTATTTGTTATAGAGTAGTACAATGAAAAATATTAACCTATGATTGTATTTCATACATGAAACCATAATTTAATCTCATAGCTTTCAATAACACATTACTTAAAATAATAGGTGTGAAACATTGGAACTACGTGAAATAAAAAGAATAGTCCATGAATGATCATGTTTCCTATTCCATGTATATAAACACTTTGTCACTATTGGACCTAAATGTATTTGGATAAAAATAGACATCGATGGTTATTCGGAACTACCACCAAGCCATGTTTTGATGACAATATGTTTATGAAATCACATTCATCCATCTATTGGAAGATTCGTGAAGAATATATGTATCAATATTTATATTCATCTTGGTATATTTCTCAAGATTCTCAAAAATAGATAAAATGGATTCAATCCATGACTCTGTAACCTGTTTTCCTCCATCCCCAAAACACAAGGGGGTATTCAACTACTTATTCACACATGAAAACTCTTCCATAATTGTGGTATGTTTGCGTGCTCCCTGAATAGTCTGCATGAAATATAGAAACCCATCTCAGAACTGGGACTCAACAACCATATCAGCTATAGTAGGTGGTTCTATAAGAGGCACTTTTGTAGGTACTACTAGTGGCTTAGGGCCCACCATCTCTGGAGAATGGTCTTCTCCACCATTCTAGCACACAACTAGAGGCCTTTATGGTGAAATATCTCTAAAAATTCTAGAACATGCATCATACAATGTTTAGTAACAACATGATCTCATATATGAAAGAAGGAAAAGAAAAATCCTTCCTAAACAGAAGTCACAACCCAATTCCTACCTCTTAAATCACGGTTTGGGAAACTTATAGATCATAAGATAAGAAATAGAGACTTCCTTTTGGCCAATAATATGTCAGTTCAGGGTTGTGTTCTATGCTATAATTCAAATTCCATGATAAATATAATTTTAATTGTAATTTATTAGAGAATAAACCCTTTATATTTCAATTATAAACCCCATTTAATTGTGACCATTCATTATAGAATTCAATTTTATATTTTAATTTATTCTAATTAAAATAAAATGTTTCTTTTAAATAGTTGAACTATTTCGATCACCACTTCCAATTAATAAGGGCTTATAAACATTATAAATTGAAGTGTGTTTTTTACTTAATCCCAACCATTACTTTATCATGTCCCTATATGAAATTTTATTACTATATCATTGATATAGAGATAAAGAATAAATGTATTCTATAATAAATGCACATAGAAAGTAAACATGGCATTGCCTAATTCATGACATATAAATCTAGAATTTCTTATAATGATTTATGATGATATATTTACTTTCCATATGATACTATGTGAAAAATAATGAATCCTTATAAACATAATAGATCATGTGCATCTTACAATGGGAAAATCCATGAAACTATAATAAGAACAATCCAGAACAACATATCCCATTCTAGGTAACATGGAAATTTCTTATACATATGTTATCTACTCATAAGAACAAATCTTTTCAAAATTTTAACACAATACTAATCTCTGGTCTAATATTCCCAATGTATTTGGAAAAATAGAAGTTTTGATACCATATTTCAATGTCCCAAACATAGTTCACAAAATAGTGAAAAAACACAATTTCCCAAATGTATTTAAGAGTACCTCTATATATGAAATAGGCTACCAAATAGAAGTGAGTGTATGATGTGCAACATTCATGAAATGATACCCACATGTTCATAGTGTAGAAAAATGGTATAACTATATCAATTAATAGTATATGTATTAGAATAACTAATAACATAAAGAATAAATATCAGACATATGAAAAACCAAGTAAATTTTCCAATAATTTCATATAAAATTTATAAAGATGGAATGATACACAAAAGATACGTAAAACATGGAAACAAATATATAATAAGTTATATGGATCAAAATGTAAAAAAACTACAAAAAAGAAACAATCCACTGATTGCATCTCGAGCTCTAGATTGTTCTTATGCTCCCCTACTTTTGTGCCATAATCAGTCAAGAACCAGCAATTAGGAACCCAATCTAAAGCTTATCCCTGGTCTACATAATGAATTATAATATCCTCGTGCATCCACCTACCTGGGAATACCATCAAATTTAAATTTACAAACCTAGTAATTAATCAATTTATATTTTCAATCATCACTATATTTATTAGTATATTAATTACAATTATAGTGTGATTCTAGGGCCTCATAGGATCATTTCAGGTTCTAAGGTGACACTTGTGACCAAAACTACTCAAGTTTACATGCTCCCGCACATGGGTCATTGTTTATTAAGAACCCACTAGGATCCTGAAATCTCAACAACCATGGAAACTCCAAATGGAAACCACTTCCATCCTCACAAGGATAAGAGAACAAGGTTTAATAGAGAATACTAGAGCCAAAGGCTCTAATCCATCTCACACCTAGACATAGAGGAGTCCCAAAAATCCTATAATAAGGAGAACACGGTTAACTGATTTTAATTCACCCATTTCATATGCCCAAAGGTGTTTAAGAAAATATTTTATTTTTAATGATAATGTATCATCTATTTAGTGTTGGTAAATTTGATCTAATGAGGGATGCCCTTAGTGGCATCGAATCTTCAATAATTTAACTCATTGTGGTTATGATTAAATAGAATAATTAATTTTAATTATTTAGTCTCAATCACTTTAAATAGGGTCTACCAACGCAATGGAATGAACACATTATTTATACATTTAATCATTATAACATTATGTTTTCTACCAAGGATCACCTAACTTAATTTCACTACATTTACATTATTAATATATCCTAAAAATTCTTAATGAAACTTTACCAATCACAATCATTCATTGTCAAATCCCATAAGGCCATAAATCACACCAAAAAAAACAAACTGTCAGTTATAGTCCTGTTATAATTAAATTTGAATTTTAACATTAATTAATGCATTAACTCAAATTGGGTGTGAACACCTAACTACTCATGGTGTGATCCCACTACATGTAAAACAGAATAAAATATACTTAAGATGCCTTTTCCATGTTCCTGGCACTAACTTGGGCCAAATCCTTATCAACTGGAACAAAAATATATGTCAAAATATTTCAATTTAATTAAGAAACCAAGAAAACACATATTATAGAATTTCTACACCAAAATAATGGGAGACGACATGAATAAATTACCTAATTATGTCCCTTATAGATGTTGAGAAAAATCCCAAAGAAAAATGGATGATTCGACCATTCTTATGTGGAATCAACTTACGAACCTTAATAAGAAAAATCCAAAATTATGATAAACCAAAGATAAGTAGAAAATAAAGAGGAGGAGGGTGAATCTCACCTTAAATTGATGAAAAATTTATTTTTTGTCTTTCCAAAATGAGGAGGAACAATAGAGGAAGAGGGGAGGGGTTTGGCTGGCTCGTGCACATGTTAGGGAGGGGTAAATAGGGATCCCAACTTAAATATTCATATGGGTAAAAAGGAAAAAATCCACTTTTTAAGAGATACATGATTTTGCCACATGGTTTAACAATCCTTGAACCAACCATGTAGAAGGATCTTTCTAGGAGGGGCCCTATTGAAAGGATGAGCCACATGGTTTTCTAAACTATTTAATAACCTCATGAATCAATAATACCTTAATTTTCAAATTTCATAAGATTTTTCTAAAATTGAGAAAAACTACGTTTAATTCCCAATGTCCCATATAGGCCATATAGGTAACTTTTAGATCCCATATACTTAAATTTATACCATTTTATAACCATATAATGAAACTAGGCACTTTAGAAATTGAATTAGAAACCTCCCCATGACTAGGTTGTCACATGGTTTCTCTTCAACCGTGTTCACCAAAATATGAACCCTAAAGAGAGACCCACCAAAAACATTAATAAACTATAATATAGATTATGAGACACTCCAAATACCCCAAGGTTCATATAGGACATGAAAAAATATAAAAAATCAACTGAAGTCACTCAAACTCTCTAATTATCAATGTGAATCCATGTGCTAAAATGATTCATCCACCAAATTTAATATTTAAATTCACTTTTAATTTAATACCATCCCATACACACATGGTATCCCAAACTACCCATTATAAAACTAATAATATTTGAGACGTCATAGTGGTCATCTAATTACATCACCTTACCTATGTCAGTCATCATTTAAATGCCAAAAGGCCTGATTCCATCCTTAAATTACAATTAACCTCCATAGAACAACTCCAAAAATAAGGTGAACAAGATTCAAAACATGAGACAACTCTTTCCACCCTCAATAAAGTACTAATATGGTGTCTTAATGTACCAGTTAATCTTGATACCTCACCATTTCCCCAACAATTCATCAAATTTTTCATAGTTCTCTCCATTATATAATTTAGATCATATTGTCAATTCTAAATCATAGAACTCCCCATTATTGTATTTTTATTTAATAACACAATTATTCCACACTAATGATATGTTTATTGTGATTCTACATCCTGTGCAACTAATGATATTCAGGGCACTGTTCAACCGTCAATACAAACTATCTTCTCTAAATTCTAGACCACATTAGTAGAGTCCCACCACCCATACGTAGGGGATTTGAATGCACTAACCACATCGAAAATAACCAACCAAACCATTAACCATACGCATCATTCCCAAAATGTTATACCAAACATGGTTCCCAACCCACCACATCCATTTTTTTGAAAAATCACTAGCTTATAATCTTCTAGATGACTATTATTAATAACCCTTGGTTGCACGCATCGATGCACTACTAAAGCACCTGATCATGATACCTTAAACACCAGTGTTATTACTGTATTTTTGGAACACATTTACTATAGTTTGTTATTGAATCTCATGGAGTTTACATGTTTGAACAATCAACCATATCAATTTTCCATTTTAACCGATCTCAATCACACAAATGTCCCCAATCAAAAACATTTTAGCCATATTAAACCATCATAATACATGTGTCCAGGCATAGACTCCACATACTCTGACATAAAAACTCATAATTTTTATTCACCAAGAAATTTGAATGAATTTGGATCCATTCATCCACAAAAATCAAAAATTAATTGTAATAATAAAATAACTAGTCCCAGACATCCCAGATCCCTCTCATCTAAGTTCCATCTCACTAAATATTATATCATACTCCCCACTATTGGATTGTACTTGTCACCACATCACTAGGTCCAAACCATGATCTTAATTGTCCTATCTCATCTGTCACTAAATAAAATGAACATACAAGGATAAAACCTCTCATTCCTAATATTATTCACAAACATCAATTTAATTATCACCCCTATGCCATGGTAACTTCATCCATCACATCTACTGAAATTTATTTTATAACACGGTTAATTATCCTCAATCGGTATCTTGATAATTTCCCACGAAGTGGATTAACATAAACCAGCCATTGAGTGAATCCTTAATTTATTCCACATCAAAAAAAAAACATTATGCTTATCTTGATCCATGCCTACAAGATTCGTTAGATATTTGGCCCATAAGAAGCCAAAACAAACCCCATTCATCCACATACCACCCATAGTTGTTTCTGATTCAATTGTCAATGGGTCCCATTAATGAGATACATGTGTCACCTTAGTCTCTTTCATGGGAAATGGGGGTACAATTCGTACCACCCATTCTATCAACACAAACCACACTTCCATGAGACATAAATCACTAAAACAAGGCGGATGAACCTGGACACTAATCATGCTGCCATATAGGACAGTCTCATGTAATCCTAATTTCCCTCGACACTCCTCTCTTATGATCAATATCCATTCCCAAAAATCACAAGTGTTCATCCATGATCTAACCAAACCCCTAGGAGCATTTCCAAGATACACAGGGTTAGGTATCCTACTGCCCCCACCTTAGAATTCCCACATTGACATCCAAATCACCCAATTTCTTTCACATTCATGATCCACTAAGGAATCAGCATGGCTACATCACATACCAAACAACACATCATACGCTCCAGTCTCAACAAAATGAATCCACATTTTCTACCAATATCTAAGGAGAATACTACATGGGCTTACCCCTCCCATGGGTTACCCCCAACCATATTATATACTACATACCAAATGATCACCCAAATCACATGTTCCATATCAATGGTCAATGGTTTCTTTCAACTCTTTCATAATTAATGAAACAAAAAGGGTGATCAAAACTCTTAATAAATGCTATTGGATCCCTTTTTAGAGGATAAATGGGATCAAATGTGATATAAAACAAACTCTAAGGTCCTGAACAACCACATATCACATCCCACAAAAACATTTTAATTCTACTAGGCACTTATTCTCATAAGAATCCACAAATGAGACTATCTCTCTAGTATCAAACAATTTATATAGTGATCATTGATTCACCACAAAAATCATTCACCCATTCAATGATCAAAATCTCATTAGTCATTTTCATATATTTTCATTTAAGAAAAAATTATCCTAAATGATCCATATACCTTGAATCACACATAAACAGTTTAGTTGAGTAGAATTCCATTATAATATATTGAATAAAAAACCTTAAATGATTTTATTTGAACATTAAATTACCAAAAATATATAAAAAACCCACAATGAGTTTATTTTAATGGGTTATAATGCCCACATCAACCTATTAGGTTAATGAACCTATTATACAAATAAGAATGTGTCTTCATCCTCACTATCATGTGTATGAACATAGACCTACATGACCTTCCATTAGGAAAAATTGTAGATATAATGGTCCATTTTTGTAGAATTACATTGGGAACATATTTGAGAGAACACCGCACATGTTTTTGTTAAATCACTAAATAGCTGGACCCTCATCGTTAGGGAAACCACACACACAAGAAGTCAAATATGACATGTTATCCCTATGTTTCAATAATGATGCATGTATATATGCATCTTACCACTAATAAAATATCCAAAATACCATATAAATAACCATTCAAAAATATGATCATCATGTGCATCACAGGTGGTGAAATCACAAATAACCAAAATAGTGAAAGCCATGAACATCACTCCCATAACAATGGAACACTAGACCTCCACTAGAAAAGGTGTTTGCGATGCACCGGTTTGTTTTCCATCAAAATATTAGAAAAATTCATTTTCTCCTTGCCTACCATATCCAAAAATTGTATGGGAAAAATAACAAAATTGTATTATACAACATTGTAACATCCTATACCAACCCACTACGAATAGTATCCAGACTAGTTACACTATGTGATCTTAGGCACACCTTCTCATACAGTAGAGGCTTTTGAAAAGTATTGGGGTCTAGAGTCATACAATGAGGAGACTATAACCCCTGTATAAATGTTAAAAATGAAAAAAATAACCAAGCATCATCATAACTATAAAATTCAATTAGACATTACAGAAATGAATGAAACATCCCAAAAAAAATAATTTTTGAAAAGGAATAAATATAGTTATAGAATTCATATTTTCTACAAGGATGATCACATATATTGAATATAAAAAATAACAAAGAGGACTTACTACATAACTGATCCAGAAACATCCAAATATCTAGTCCTACTTGATAAAATCTAGCCCAATCATTTTTTATCCTCTTCCCAAAATGAAACTGCAACCAAGGGATAATTTTCTCAGGTACCAAACTGCATTGGTTTCCTAGTCAAGGTGTGAGGATAAGAATTATTTGGGAACCACCAATGTGACTTTTTACAAAAACAAAAGTGAAATAATTTTTTCATGTAACCATCTATGATAAATAGAAAACTTCAAAAAATAAATAATAATAAAACATACATCATCAGTCTTCAGGACTGTGACTCCAATTGAACATACATATATCGGTTTGTGATGGAGTGTCTCTGATCATGGAATATTGACTATTAAAAACATATATTTACCTATAGGTCTTTAACCCTTGTATAAATTAATAACAAACCTTGTCTAAACTCACCACAGTATACATGATAATGACACGGGGATAGATCAATCCCATTATCACAACATGAGGACTACTCGATGCCAATATTTAGTGGTTCTAACTACTATGACCTAGTAGTGAGGAAGACTCAACCATGATCTCTAAAGGACCTAAATACCTGAAAGCTCACATGTGTAAGGAATTATATATTCTACTACGAATCAAAGTAGTCCATGTTATAAATCCAGGGAATTCACACCAAAAATATCAGCAATATCCTCCTAATATTTTTTCATGACATACTTAAAAGAATTTTTTATGACCTCGCGTTGGGAGTATTCAAAACCTATCCATTGGGAGTATTCATGACCTCCCATGAGGTTGTTTTCTATATTAATAATATAAACACTTCCCCATGCAAATTTTCAATTAATTATCGTGAGTGTAGTCAATGAAAATAAAAAATTCTCAATGTCCTGGGCACAAGCCAATACCTAGTCTACCCAAGGAATAATAATCACCAAGGGAATCTACCCTCCCTAGGCCTCTCATCCCATTTACATGTACCATCCTCTTCATTATTCAATTTACCATCCCAATCATCACTCAATTTATTAGTCAATTCATTAAAATTATAACATGACCCCAGTTCCTCATAGGATCAGTTTAGGTTTTAATGTGACATCAGAACCTCCCTTACCCATGGTCTCACCTCCATCACATGGGTCACAATTTAACTAGTACTGACTAGGGTCCTAAAATTTAAAAAAAACATGGACACCGAAAGTGGGATCCGCTTCAATACTCACCATGTCATTCACACAATGTTTAACAGGTCCAATCAGGTCCAAAAGCTATAATACATCACAATACAATACATGTTGGTGTCTCAAAACATCTATACTAGAGGCAACATGGTAAAAATATTTTAAATCAATAATATAATATACCTCAATGGGTTTAAAACACTGTTAACATATTGATGAAAAGGTCTTAATGACCTATTTTCTAGATATTTAATCCAATTCCTATGGCCCTTAGTGGCTTTAACAATTTTTTCATTTTACTCAAAAGTATTTTGAATAAATTAAAAAATTAATTTTAATTAAGGTGTTACAATAATAGTTTCATGACCACATTCCATATGAAAAAATAAAAAATTCATAATACCATGGTGTTATATACAAAGAAAAACATACCTCAATTTCAATCTATAACCATTATTAAAGAATCCAAATATATATTACCAATACTTTCCTAGCCCAAAATGATTATCATCCAATCACCCGAGACCCTAACTCACCACCTACTACCAAAAAGTTAATTATAATAAGGTTAAAAATAATTTTAAAATTTTACACATATTAATTAATTAATTATACTCATGTGTAATATCAAAACTACTCCCCTACTGATCCAGCCACAACTAAACCAAAACAAAATAACTTCATAAGGTCCATTCCATATTAATTACCATGACTCAAACCAAATTCCAATAAACTATAATTGAAAAAATATACAAAAATACTTCAATTTAATAAAAAAATCCTTGAATTATTATTGTACTAGTGGCATTATGCGACTACAGGTGCACCTCTTGATTGTTAGAGGCTTTAGACTTGTAGCAGGGGTATAGGGTTATACTATGAGCAGAGTATACACCTTGTATTAAAGTATGAAATGAGGGAAAAATCCCCAATAATAGTATTAAAAGTAATCATGCATCATAGTATGTAACAATAAATGAAACACCGTAATAATAATAAATAATGATGGTGATGTATATATATAGTCATACAAGTTAACCACACACTAAGCCGTTCCCTTATATAAAATACAAAAAATATAAAATAGGCCCTACTGATTCACCATTCAATGAATATACCAATATCAATTTTTAATTGATATGATCAAGATCAATTAATTACAAGATTTTACTCAACCTGAACCTATAATGATGTGAGTGTTCATAGGTACCCATGTGTAGTGGTGAGCTAAGAAGGGTGTGAGTATAAAACTCCGTTTGGCACCACCATCTCCATTAGATACATAACAAATATTTTAGTGATATTTTCATGTGAGATTCATTTATAAATAGATATCTAATAAAAAAATTAACAACAATCGTAATTTTTCAGGTCTATGATCTCAATTGATCATACCTGCTTCAGGGAGTACCAGAGTGTCTCTAAGCACATTATGATGACTGTGTCAACTAAATACAGACCTATGGATCTTACAACATTGTATACAATGATAATTAATTATGGTAAAACTCACTATGTTATACATGATAATGACATAGGGAATGATCCTTCTCAGTATCAAAACATGAGTAGTGCTTGATCCTAGTATGCATTGATCCTGACAGCTGAGCTCCAGTAGTACAATAGACTAAACCATACTCTGAAAAGGCCCCATAAGATTCAACAGCTCACAACTTATAGGAAAAATGTCTTCTTCCTCGAACCAATGTAATACATACTCAAAATATATGGAATCCCCACAATTATTATCATCAACCCCCCTATAGGGATTTTTGAAGACATTCCCAAAATGAGTTTTTAAAAACATTTTGTATGAAGTATTAAAAACATCTATATATGGATTATTCCGGACCAAACATAAGAGTTTCTTCTATACAAACAATATTGACTACAACCATATTTATTTTCCTATTCCCATTGTGAGCATAGTTGTTGAATATAGATTAAAATCAAGGACCTAGTGGAAATTCCATCCCTAGTTTATTGAAACTATAAGAACCAGTTGGGGAATACACAAATTATGGGCCTCCCAAATCCTTTAACAATCCAAACATATGATTTTTTAGAGAATACATATCTTGAGGAATCAATGTGGTATGATGTACTATATGCCAAGATAATTTCTTCTTACTGGATCAACAAAACTGAGGGGTGGGGGAATACTAGAAAAGGATGTAAAAAAACCATTACGAGTATCCCTTAAAGTAATAAAATCAGAATTTTCACCATCTAATCACATTAATATACCAAACCCATTATTATTAAACTTACCCATTAAATCATCACTCCATTAATTAGTGAGTTCATTACAATTATTACAGACCCCAAGTCCTCAGAGGTTTGGTTCATGTTCTAAGGCGACACCCACAAACCCACTTCCTATTGTTTGACACTCCCTCACATGGGTTATTGTTTACCAGACACCCACTAGAATATTAAAATATCAACAACCATGAACACAACAAGTGGGATCTACTTGAACCCTCACCAGGTCACTCAGTTATGGTTCAATAAGTCATACTAGGGAAAAAGCCTATAATCTGTCATGTTCCCTAACATATATATATACTAGTTATAAAAAATGTTGGAGGAAATGTTAACATGTTCTGATTCACTTAGATTAGACCCAAAAATGGGATTAAAAACAGGGAAAAAGTTAATTATAATTTCTCAACCATTGGTGTCGATGACATTTGAGATAGTGTTCAAGTCCCTTAGCATCCTTAACTCTTTGTTCATTTCACTCATAAGTGGTTGGTAATGTTAAAATTTTCATTTCAATAAAGGCATCCAACATACATTAAAAAAGGTTTTCCACTACAGTGGCGTGGCCACATGACATATGCAACATAGAAAAAGAATACAACTATAGGGTTAGGTACAAAACACTACATACGTTAATTTCAATCAACATACCATATTAAAGTAGCTCAACATATTTCACCAAGACTCATCCATGCCTAATCAGTTGTCATCTAATCACCTAAGGCCCCAAATCACACCTAACAACCAAAAAATTAATTATAATAAATTTATAATTAATTAAAAAAAATTACCAAAAATTAATCGATTAATTACAGTTGTAATAAATTCAGAACAACTAACTAATTTCTCCTACCATACTTAATCCACAACTAAACATCCCCATGAGGTCTATTCCATATTACAGGAACTGAACTAGATCAAATTCATATTTACTAGAATAAACACCATAAAAAATACTTAAATTTAAACTCATACTCTTGAAAAAAACTATTATAGAAGAAAACATCAATAAAAATTAGATGACATCAATACATTGTCTCAAGACATCCACCAGATTGGGTGATAAAAAACTCCTTGAGATATAGTCAATCCACCCATGCACCGATGGAATCATCTCAATATCTCTAACTGAATAAATCCAAAATCATGATAAATCATAGAGAATAAGAAAGGAGGGTGGACGTAACACCCCACGATTTTATGATGTAGTTATTTTTTATTAAATTTTATTTATTTAAATTATTTCTTTACATGGAACACTGAGTTTAAATGATACAATAAATACAATTGAAATATTATTACTTCATTAGATATTTAATACAAAACCATTAGTTTGGAGGACATGAATTGAAATAGAAAAAATTTGAAGAAAAAATATCGTTTAAAAATGTATAAAATGAATTTATTGGATATAAATTTATTATAAATAAAAATAAAAATCATTTAAATGTAATAGATATGTTTTATGGAAGAAATATATTTTTATGCACACAATGAGCTTTTATATTCATAAATTAAATTATTCATCATTGGTGACTTATTTTAAGGAAATTTAAATATTTTATATTCAATAATTTGTTTTCACATTCATCTAATTATTTTTCTATTCGTTGGATAATAATAAATCGAGTTTTATACATAAAATATCACTTTTCATAAAATTTGTTTTCATCTCCTTTGGTGCACTTATTTTAAAATAATTTTTTTACATTTATAGAAATTGAATCACAAAATAGCGATCATATTTTAAGTATAAGAAGATTTAAATTTGATAAATATGTCCCTTTTGTTTTTTCTTTTTATATATTAATTCCTAGGTTAATTTTTGTTACCTCAATAATGGTGAAATGGGTAAAAAGGGTTAAAACTTTGGGTTAAGGAATTAAAATACCTTAAAATATTGACATTATCATATTTTTTGATTTTATATTGACCATTATCATCAACGTGTCGATAATATTACCAATTGGTTCCATTTTTCTTGGATTATGAAAAATATATTATTTTAATAAAAGGGGAAAAATATTAGTTTATTGATATTGATATCTTTTAATTTTAATTATAATGATAAAAAGAATATATGTTTAGTTATAAATGTTTATTTAATGGATAAATTATTATTTTTCATGGTAATTTACTTATAATTTTTATTAATTTAATAATTTCCTTAAATGCTTGTGAAATGCCGACTCAATATTTATTCAATTAATTGGAAAATAAATTTTATCATTTGAGAGAAATATTGTAATAAAATTTTCATGTATTATTATGTTCCATGAATTTTATAAAAAAATATCCCATATTAAGAATAATTGAAAGTTTTATATTTCACTTCATTTTCAATAATTTTTTCATTAATGTGAAATTAAATGAATAATCTCAAAATAGAATTAAAGATATTTTATCATGATTATTATATTTTTAACTTATTCAAAAATTCAGAAAATCATGAATGAGGAAAATTATGATGAGAAAATTTTGAAAATGTCAACCGTTGGCCGTTTATTAGCTAATTTTTTCCTTATAAGTAAATGTATAAGCATTTAATATTAAAGAGTCATTACCTCCATTATGATTAAAATCAGTTAACCAAGGGGTTAAACATAAATATGAGGCTTAAAATGATATAAAAACCTATATAAATTTCACTATGTGATGGTATTTTGACCTTAGAATATTTTTATTTGATTATTTTTCCAATTGGGAAAATTTTACTTGACAATGAATTAATTATATTTTTGTAATTCCAAGTGTGAGATTTCCCTCCCTTATAAAGGTACACCCCTTCTCTATTTCAATTTCCTGAATTTGTACAATCTAGCTCAGAGATAACATAAATAATTCCCCTATTAACTTACATAGAAACATATTATAGATTGTGTTATTCTTAAAATACCATTACAAGGGTTCTTAATAAAGTATCTTATGGTTGTATCCCAAATAAGAGTATGTTAGAGTGCTTTTGATGAAATTAAAATTTTATGCACGATATTTATGTTAAAATCTCATTGTTTATCAGGATTGTTTATTATATAGTTTTATTTGATTTAATTTTATGATCTAGCTCGCAAAAAACTGAATATTTTTCATCTCTTAAGGTTATTTTCTGAGATTACATGTTCTCCTTTCTTTTTATCATTAATAATTTAAGACAGTGAAATAATTTTTTAAAGGTAAATTAGCATTATTTATCTATTCGGTTAAAAGTCAATTTTCATCAATTTCCTTGTTTTCTATAAAAAATTTCCCAAATTTTTGTATTATTCCCCCATGATTATTTAAATTCATATTTACTCATGCTTGAATTTTAAAAAATTTGATTTAATAAAATCTACTTGTAGTTTTACAAATGAGGTACTATAGAATTCATTCCAAAATTTTGAAAATAATTTTTTTAACATATTAGGATTTAATGAAATTTTCTACCGTTATAACTAATAAATTCTTTGAATATTCTTGTACAGGTTTCGAAGGTTATATTTGATGAAAATTTGCCCCAAATATTCAGAAACTTTTCTTATTATAAAGAGGTGATTTCAAACTGAAAATGTAATTATCGTTAAAAAAAATTGCAAGTGATTTGAATGGAATATTTATCTATGGTGACAAACTTTGCTGTTTTTGATGCTTTAATAGGGATACCATACAATGATACCATCCATAATTCATGATAAATATTTTTATGATCTCATGGTATAAATATGACTGGATTTATGATTATGAAAAAAATTGGACCTATAGTATATATGCCTTCAATATTTTAGGTAAATATTAATGTTCTTTGAGATCAAAGAGTACATGGGATATTATATTAAACCTGAATGATTACACACAATAGGTTATTAAAAACCAAAAAAAGGTATACAAGAGGTTATCGAATGCTAAATGTAGGTACATGGGTGGTTATCCAAATACTAACATGTTATGGTTTCCTTGGTGGGAATCCTTGACTGATGATTTCTATGATAATGATTATGACCAAATTTTTAAAACTCTTTTATAACATGGATTAATGATCGTGGATCATATTCTTTGATCCCAATATGATTCAGGTCTTATAAACAACCAAGATTTATTCCATGAATCATGTTTATGATTTATGATTTATTGAGTATGATTTAAAATGGTCTTATTATTCTTCAGATACCCTTTATGAACATTTTCAATTAAAATCATCATTATTATCTCTGTTTTCTACAATTACTAAGCATTCAATCTCACGCTTTAATAAGTTTTATTTTCCTTGGTATATGAAAAAATATATTATGTAATATGTGTCTAAGAAGGGTGAGTGTTCTGGAGAATTAAGTGGGAGAAAATTTAGATGTATTATTTATAATTTGTTTATATATCCATGTTTCCAATAAAAATAATTTTTTTTTCTAGAATGGATCATATTTTTATGTATTGAATAATAATCAAATAATATGGAATATTTCCTTATGAAAATTATAGTCCATTATAGTTTGTATCAAAGAAATGAATCGTTTTAGTTGGAAACTATGATGGGATAAATTTATTGAGAACCATTAGGATAATCCAATGTATATAATAATTCCATATGTTATGGAAACAATAGATTTTGGTTTTCTTAGAAACAATATATGTGGGGATACTACAAGTTAATGTGGTTTTTGAATATATGAATATATTGGTAATAAAATCAAAAGTGTTGGAATAGTATATATCGACCATCATTACTATGAATGGTGACTGTTCCCTTAATGTGAACTTTTTTTGAAACTCTTAGGGGATATGATTAGGTTAATTAAAATTTTCATTATGAACCATCATGAAGCCTTTCAGTCAATGATTATCACGGATAACCTAGAATAAACCAAAGGTTACATAGATTGGAAATAATGTGTCATGATTTAAATATCCTATAAATTATTTTCATTATTATATGGTTTCCCATTATGATAATTATTGTGCACATTATTTATTTGGGATTTATTAAATGTCTATAACCCAAAGTAAAAACTCCAATGATGAATGTGGTAGATAATGGAATGATATTCCTCTTAAGAAACAAAATGTTATGGGATTTGGAATAAAAAATATCACTGCTTTGTTTTCTCAAGCCATAAATCATAAAAATATTCCAAATATAAAAGGAGGGAAAAAATTTATCTTGAGTCCTTCATTGAGAGACATCCACCTTCTTTTAGGGGTTCTTCTAATACACTAGTTTCTATGAAATTTAATTGTAGCATTTAAATTTTATTTTCCATTCTCTGATGTTTAGAGCATGAAAAAATTATTTTTCCATATATCATTTTGAAGGAAATGTAACTCAATGGTGGACTCTCATAAAAAATATGATGCAATAAGAAAAAATAGACACTATAAAGTGGGAGGAGATTAAAATATTATTTTAAAAATTTAATTTCCTCGTATTCTTCATATAAAAATGGTGACAGAATTTTTTAAGATAACACATAAGTTTAACAAATCCATTAGTGTATATGAGGAAATTTTTACAAGACATGAAAGGTATGATTTTGGTATTATCAATAAATTAGAATTTAAAACTGATTTATTATTCACTGAATTAAAATAAACTATCTTAAATGAGTAATACATATGGGACTCAATAGTTATGAAGAAATTTTATGTTTAAAAACCAAGGTAAAAATGGATACTAGAGTTACCCATCAATATCTGGGTTTTAGTAAGAAACGTTAAATGGAATTAAAAGGAAATTCTAACAATAAAAACATTGGAGGGAAAAATATTAGCCTTCCATTATGCTCAGATTATGGAAGAATACATGGAGGAAATTGGATTAATGGGACAAGTAAATGATTTATATTTTGAAAGGAAGGTAATCAGGAAATAGATTTCCAAAGTGATGGGAAAAAGTTATCCAAATCTGGAAGAAAATTTATATATAATTCACCACCCACACTTCATTAATTTAAATGAAATGAATATCAGAATTATAAAAACCATTCCTAAAATCAAAATGTTAATGATAATGTACAATGCTTCAAACTGATTAATCATAAACATAAAGAGAAATATGATGTGATCATTGTTTCTAATGAGGGGTACAATAACAACATGGTGAGTTGCGCACATACAATCAACTCTATAACTAGTAATTTCTTATTTTATTAGGTGTCAACCCACAATTTTATATTTGATGGATTTTATAGGGGTATCATAATACTACCCCAATGATTATATATTGACATAATAGTGAAAACCCATTATTTTTTTATGACCACATCTCAATTCAATTATTCCCCTCTAGTTTATTTTTTTAGGAATGCATTTCCAATAAATATTGTTATTATTTCTCTAGATGAATTTCATGTTATACTAGGAATGGATTGAATTTATTTTAAAAAAACAATATCAATTATCGAGGAAGGAAATTCACAATTTAGATTTTGGACAATCTTATGATCTTATCTAGTAAAATTTTAATTATAAACATCCTATAGAAATCACATCGAATATATGTGTCTTTATTCTTATACAAAATGGATTTTTATCCAGATGGTTAGAGATAAACTCGACATAGATTATATACCTATTATGAGAAATTTTATTGATGAATTTATGAAATTTTTTCATAGTCTTCCACCAAATTTAGAAGTTGTGTTTTCAATATAACTCATACATGGTGCTAAACCTATTTCAACGGAACTATATAGAATATTATAGATTGAGTTAAAGTAATTGAATAAGAAAAAATAGGAAAATATTGACAATGTATTATTTCATCCAAGTGTATCACCATGGGGTATAACAATTATTTTTGATAAGATTAAAGATATATCAATGTGAGTTTTTATTTATTATCAATAATATAACAAGATATAAATCAAGAAAAATTATCATGTACAATATATTGATGACTTGTTTGATCAACTATGAATAGCTCAATAATTTTCTAACACATACCTTTTTTTGGATAATATAAATTAGAAGGAGGATAAAACCAAGAAACAATTCCATAAAAGGTATGGAAACTATGAATTTATATTGATTACATTTGGTCTTACTCTTTCCCCCACTGTCTTAATGGATTTAATGAATAGAGTATTTAGATATTAACTTGATTTGTTTTCGGTAGACTTTATAGATTATATTATTATATATTTAAAGTGAAATTTAGATCCCGAAGATCCCTTGAGGATTTTACTAATTTTTTTGAGGAAGGATAATAATTATGAAAATTTTACAATCTGTTAATTTTCACTATAAGAAGTTTCATTTTTGGTTTATATTATCTCAAGTGGGGGTATATTGTTGGATCCATCGAAGATGGAAGTTATTAAACATTAGCCCAGACTTACTAATTTGATAAATATTAATAGTATTCTTTGTTTGGATGGACAGTACTAATGTTTTGTGGATATGTTTTCATTGAAATAAAACCCACTATCCACATTAACTCAGAAGGGATCCAAGTTTGTTTGGATAGTTGAATGTCATGAAATATTCTAAGAACTAAAGATAAGGTTTGTCAACACACCATTTCTTACATTAACCCATAGTGTATAAGGGTTTGTTATCTATAGTAATGAATAGAAGAAGATATTAGGGTGAATACTCTTGTAGAATTACATGGTGAAATATTATGCCTAATACCAATTAATGGTTCACTAGTAAAATTAACCAGCTCATAATTGGGAGTTATATGTGGCTATTATTTCTTCAAATATATAGAAGAATTATATTTATAGAGAGAGGTGTTATATATATAATTATCATAAATGTTTAATGTATATATTCATTCGAATAGATATTAATATGAAACAAAGAAGATGGTTGGATTTGATTAAGATTACAACTTATCAATACATTAGAACCCTGAGAAAATGAATAAGGTTGATGATTATTTGAGTCAAAAGGATCATTCCATCTTATCAATGATGACAATAAAAAATTATTAAATATTTCTACATATAAAAATGATGGATATAAAAACATAAAGGAATAGGGGAAATATTATAATCTTCAAATAATAATTCAATTATCCATCAATGTGAGGATTAATAAGGAACATAAGAAAGATAAGGAACTGTAGAAGAATTTCATAAATGTTCCTGGGTACAACTTTTATTGAAATTTACTTATAAGGTTCATGAAAAATATATTTGTTATATTTATACTGGACCATAATATTGAGACATTGGGTTAGGCTCACAGTTCATCATTCTATATTCTTCATGGAAGTACAAATATAAATAATGATATGGTATATTATTTCTAGTTGGACAATATAAATAATGATATTTTATTGAATGTATCTCAATTATTGGTATTCTAGCAAGTTAGGGATAAAATATAGATGCCTAAGAGGATTTACAAACCTTTAATATACCAAAATGGAAATGGGACAAAATCACTATGGATTTTATCATTGGACTCTCAGAAGCGTCTGAAGGTATTAAAGATATTTGGGTTGTAGTTGATTTCCTTATGAAGTTAGAACACATAATTTATATTAGAGAATATTTCTCTCTTGACTGTATTTCTAGAATACACATATCTTTTGTGGAAAGGTTTCATGGATTACTATATTCTATTGTATCTGATTAGGATCCATGATTTACCTTGATGTTATGGTGATGTCTTCCATAGGATCTGGATATACCGTTGAGTCTTAGTACTAAATTGCATTCAAAGATAGATGGTCATTATAAGAGCACCATTAAAACAAAATAGTATATGTTTTGATCATTTTATATAGTTTTCAAGGGTTATTTTTTAACCCCTTACTCATTTCAATTTTTCTTATAATAATATATTTCACTAGAGCATTTAGATGGATCCTTATGAATCGATCTATGGAAATAAGTTTAAAAATCTTGTATGATGGGATGAATTTAGATAAAGAAAGATATCAGGACATGATATTTCTAAGGAAATGGAGAATAATGTCAGATCTATTCATTAATATACCAGGGAATCTCAATCTTAATTGAAATATTATGATGAAAATCATTAGTGAAATCTATAATTTGATGTTTTTGATAAGTTATTCCTTTGAATTTATCAATTTATGAAGTTCATGAAATTCATAAAAAATAAAAAATAAAATCTCAATGAATATTTTAAAATTTTATATTATTGACTGTGTAAATAAAAGATCTTATCCTTTGGTGCTTCCACTGAACCTCTCTCAAGTTGAATATGTATTCAATGTATATCTCCTACAGAAGTATATTATTGATCCATCACATGTACATATCTTAGAGGACATACCACTAGTGATTTATCTTTCATTTGAAGATAAATCAGTTAAATTATTATATCATAGAGATAACGTGATGCAGAAAAAGACTACTAACCTAGTTATAGTTCCCTAGAGGAATCAAAAATTTAGCGAAGATACTTGGTAACATGAGGATATGATAAAACATAGATATCCTCATTTTTTCATTAGAGTGAGAATATTTTGAGGGTTAAATTTATTTTATGTGGTAATAATGTAACACTTATGTATTTTATCATATATTTTCCTATAAATAAATTGTATTTCTTTAATTGATATCATTACACCCAACATCGATTTGAAACAAATGACAGTATACTAATAAAATATTATTTAAAATGTGAAAATTATGGAATATACATTGTATTTGTTGGAATGAATATGAATAAATAATAACGTAAAATATAAGGTTTACACATGAATAAAATGAATTAATTGGTTATCAACTAATTAGAAATAAAAAAAATCATTTTAAATTAAAAGATGTGTTTTTGTAAAGAAAATACTTCTTTCATGTAATGTGTTTATATATTTATAAGTTAAATAAATAACTATTAATGATTTTTTATTGAAATTTATCTATTATATATTGAAAAAAAATGTTTTAATATTCATTTATAATTTTTTTATAGTCACAGGATATGAATAAATCTAGTTTCGTACTTATAAATGCATTTTTTAGAAATTATATTTCCTCACTTTTTGGGTAATTATTTGAAAATTAATTTCACACACATATATAAATTTAATAATGAAAAATAATCCAATATTTTTAGTCAATATATTAAAATTTGTAAATATTTCCCTTTTATTTTTTTTCATTATGAATATTTACCATGATAATTTTTTTTCACCTTAGTAAGGGTAGTACATTGTAAGAACATTGGGTTAGGGCTTTAAAATTAATTTAACACTTCAAGATATCTTATTTCACGAGTTCAGTTTGAACATTCTCATCCAAGTTGAAAAAATATGGCCAGTTGATTCAATTTTTCTTTGACTACAAACATTATATAATTTTAAGAAAAGGATAACAACAAAAAGTAACTATATTGACATTTATTGCCCTAATTTTTTTTGTTATAAGGATAAAAGTGAATAAGTTTGGTTGTAAATATTTTTAAAAAATATTATTTCCTATCATGGTAATTTATTTTATATATTTATTTATTGAATAATTACCTTATATTCTTATGTAACACTGAAAACATATTTAATTAATAAATAGAATAATTAAAATAAAGACTTCAAAAATATTGAAAGTAATAAAATTTGTGTTAATTATAGTGTTCCCATAATTTTATTGATAAATTTAACATATTATAAATGTATGAAAGGTTAATATTTTAATTTTTTCAACTAATGTTATTTAATTTGAAATTAAATGAATAGTTTCAAATATTTCATTAATGATATTTTATGTAAAATAATATTTCATTAAGTTATTTAAAAATCATAAAAATATTTCAATAGGAGAAGTGGAATGATAAATATTTAAAAAATTTATCTAATAGAAATTTATGTACAAATTTTTAACCAATAATTAAAATTATGACCCTTTTCTATTAAAAATTCATTACCATGAATAAGATTTAAAATGGTTACCCATGGGGTTAACAAAATGATAAGTATTAAAAAGACACTAAACCCTATCTATATTACAGTCCCGATTATATTTTGATCATTGTATATTTTTCATAAAATATATATCTAGTTAGAATAATTTTTCTTCATAATGACTTAATTATATTTTAATCTTTTTAGTAATTTCAAGTGTTTTATTTCCCCCACTATAAAGGGACACCCCTTCTCCATTTTCATTACACCACTATGATCTATCCAAATTCACAAAATATTGTATCATTATCTTCTTAAAGTACATATAAATAACATATAAGTGACTATGTTCTTGAAATACAATTACACATGTCTTTAGTAATGGTTCAAAATGAGGTATCCTAAAAAGAGGAGGTTAAAGTGCTTTCAAAATAATCTGAACACGAGGTAAGAGATATATGTAACAATATAATTGCATATCATGATTGTTTGTGATTATGGGTTTGATGATGAAATTATAATATCTACTTCTAAATAATATCACGAATTCTCTTCTCCTTAGTTTATTACTAGATATTACATGTTTTCCTTTCATTTTCCTCTCTTTAAGAACTCAAGATACATAAAAAATGATTTTAAAGAAAATTGAATTTATTTCTCTCATTGGTCAGAAGTCATTTTTCTTCCATGTTAATATTTTCCAAAAATGGTTTCATAAATTTTTCTACTATTCTGATATTATTGATTAAAGACAATTTTACCCATTTTTTACTTTGTAAAAACCGAATTAAAAGGAATATTCCTATTATTCCTTGGATCAGGTACTTTTGACTTTTTATTGGAAATGTGAATGAAATATTTGTTTTAACATGCATGGAATGACAGAAATTTTCTACTGCCATAAAATCTAAATTCATTATAGATTAATTTATAAATTTTAATGCTCTTTTCAATGAAATTTTTTTATATAATATTTTTATTTTTATTTTTATTTTAAAATATTTATTTCAATGTAAAAAGGGTATTTTCCTGAATAAATATTCCTTGTGATAATATAAAGGAATTTTAATCTAAATGGAATCCTTTAATGTTACATGTACTTTATTGGGTATATGATCCAATTATACTATCCTTATTGTTTCTCTAGAGGGTTTTATGATTTTTATGATGAAGTATCTATGAAATACATTTTATTTTCAATGTGTTCAGTTATGGTGAATGAATTTATGATCATACCATTACATATGAATAGTTTTTGGATTATGTGATGGGTGGGCCCATAATTATATAGACCTCTATTGAATTCAGTAATGATTATAGTCATATGATTTCAAAGGGTACATGATAGGTTATTCCAATATTGAATGAGGTTAAATGAGAGGTTATCCCATGTCTAAAAGAGAGTATATGAGAGGCTATCCCATTCCATAAGTAGGTACATAAGAGGAGACCCTAATTCTAAAATGTTACGAATTTCTTGGTTTGTAGACTTAACATAATATTTTTACAATTTTTATTATTCTAAAATATATTTCACTCTTATATTACATTATATTATGAAAATTTTATGTTCTCAGGGCTAATGTTATGTGATATATTTATGACTAAAGTATTATGAACTACCAAGATTTATTCCATGACTAATATTTATAATATAAAAATAGACGGGTACAATTTTCAAAGGAAAATATCATGTTCCGATACCCTTTATGTTCATGTTATGTTAAGTAATAATTGATATCTCCCTTCTTTATACATACATAGAATATACGCTCACCCTTTATTATTTTCACTTTTCCCCAGGATATGGAAAACGATTTTAAGAATGTTTTTTTAAGAATGCTTCTAGTTGTGAATAACTAAGTGGGAGATGATGTTGACAACTTATGAATAGAATTTTTTGGATCTATTTTTTCAAATAAATTAATCCTATATGGTTATGTCTTGGATCATAATTTTATGTAATGAATGTTCATCTAATAAGGTTTTATTTTTATGTATGAAAAGTATGGGTTGTTATAGATAATGGAGGTGAATATAACTTAAAATCACATAATAATGCATAATAAATCATACCAAATAGAAGAGGTACAAGGTAAGAATAGTGGAGTGAGTTGGCTGGCCCATGAACATGCACCAGAAAAGAAAGGGGGTCCCACTTTAATTTTTTTGTAGGTGTAAAAAGGTAAAAATACACTTTTAATGAGATATATGGTTTGGACATTGGGTTTTCCAAATTTTTAGCCAACCATGTGGTTGAAAGAATCTAAACATACACTATTATAATTTTAAGACACATGGTTTAACAAACCTTGTCCAACCATGTGAATCAAAATTACCTTAATCTAAACAGTACACATTGTTTGTATGAATCTGCGAGAAAACCATGCACTAAGTCCCAAGTAAAAATAAATATTCATGATTAAGTATGAGATCATAAACTCTTAAACTTAAACTATATTAATATATTATTATCTTTATAAATTTAATTTTAGATCTCCTCATGTTCATGGTTCCACCCATTTTCTTTTAAATTTTGTGCCCCAAACCATGTTCCCTAAACAAAACCCCCAAAAACATTAACAAATTAATCTTGGTCTCCCATGGCTTACCTGAGAACCATAGGAAGCAATTTTTATGAAAACCATATTATGAAACATAAAATTGGTATTCCCAAACTCTAATATTATCAATTATATTCCTAGTTCTCAATACATTCCATCCACAGTTTTCTAAAAAGATTGAGGGTCTAACCCGTTTTTATAAATATAAAAAAGGAAATACCACATTATAATAGGTTAAGTGTGAACCCAATACTTGAATAATATTCCAAATGATATATAGTTCAATATAAAATAGGCCCAAAATCCTATAAATTGTATAATGGACCAAATAATATAGAGGTCCATAAACATTTTCTGGAGGCCCACCACTAGAGGATGCTATAATACTACATCACTCATGCCACCGTAAGTGAAACACCACTCGTAATGCTCCTCATGAAGGAGATAACACAAAGGACCATGAGGTATCATACTTCATTACATTAACCTATTAAATTTCTTAGACCCCTCTAAAAAATCAACTAAACTAGTGATTCTAGTCAAAGATACTATTTTTCCATCCGCCACATTGAGAATGAAAATTCCCTCAAAATTGAAGACCCACCCACACACATAGGTTATTAAAAAAGAACCAAAAAAGGTTTTATATACTTATAAAAGTGTTTTTATATAATTTTTTTTATTAGAAGGCAAGTATACAATTATTTATTTAAATAAAGTTTATGACCCTTTTAAGAGTGAATGGTATGTTTGTCATCAAAAGGGTTTTCTTGGGTTCTAATGTTTTCCAAGAAGCCCTAATGATTATGATGTTTCCATAATTCATAATTATGGAATGTTTTATGAAAAAATGGTAATTAAACACAAATTCTTTAGTAATTAAAAAAATATTTGAGGTAAATGTCAAATATGGAAAAGGGAAAAAATCGCTAATGGATTTAAGTGTTTTTTAAAATTGAATAATGGGTTTCTTTCATTTTTATATATCATAATCAATTTTATGTTTTCATTCATGTTTTTCAATGATTTTAATAGGGACTAAAGAAAACTAAGAAATATATAAATTTATATATCAATACAATTAGGATTATTATTAAATGAAGTAGACATGTTTTTAAAAATACAAGAGTTTAAATGTACGGATGATTTTTTTTGGAAAAGTGAATATTTAGTAGATGTGTCCACTTGTTTTGAAAGGTATTGAAATTTAATATTTTTCCCTAATTATATGAAATTATAAACCTAATAGATCATGGTAATATAAGAAAAATTAATCCTTGATATTAAACTCATAATTTTGAGACTTCAAATGCATGAGTCCTTATAGATAGTATGAGAGAATGGTTTAGATATCATTTGATGTTAAAATGTAATTAAGATATGAAATTTATGTGATTCTAATATATGTATTATAAAACAGTGCGAAATAATTTTGGATTTCTATTTTGCTTCATATAATATATGTATATTTTATAATTTTTTTCTACTAAGAGAACAAGTTGAATAATGGGAAAAGGTTACAGAAGTATAATATCAATCCTAATTAGAATCCCAGAATGGTTTAAAATGGAATAGAGAATTTTGTAGCTATGTTAACAAAGTTTTTATGACTATTAATATTATTATCTATACAGGAGAGAGACCAAACCCTCCATACAGAAAGACATATATATTGATGAATTTTATGAAACTAAACCCTCTAATAATTATTAGAACCTCCTAACCTATGGTAATTGATGGATGCATCAATGAAATAGAAAATATATTTAATGTTTTGGGGTTTTCTAATTATAAAATGAAATTTATTCAATTTATTATATTTCATGGGAAGAAAATTGGTGTTATTTATTGGTTAGAAATACAGGGTAAAAAATATATGTTTGGTGTGACATTGTGGAAAATATCTAAATTTATTTTCGTTAATATTTTTTTCCAAATTTTTTCAAAATGTGATGGATATTAAATTTTTTTAATTGAATAAACTGTAAAATGATTCTACTTCCACATATATATCCAATTTGAGTAGATTGGATATGTATGCAACGAATTTAATTCTAGACCATGATAGTAAAATTGATAGGCTTTACTCTGGATTAAGACAATGTTCACAAATAGTATTGGCCAATATTGTATTGAAAACATTAGAGAATGTTTTGAGGTGTGATGAAATGGATGATTTTTTTTTGAATTTTACAGTAAAAAAGATAAGAAATTTTCCATGTGTAAATTGATGGGGATACACCATTCGAAGAATAATAATGGTAGGATGAGTAAATTTTATTCTTTTGATAAGTGTTGTCTGAAGCATTATGGTGAGCGTTACATGAAATTTTGGATTTTTCATAGATGTGGTAAGTTGGAATATATATCTCATGGATTCATGGTAAAATATAAGGGTAATGGGACAACCAATAATTATAATTAGGAATTATGGTTTTATTATTTTAATGAGATGGGCCATTATGTAAATGTGTGTTAAAATATAAACATGAAAGATGGAAATCATAAATATCATAGAAGAAAAGTGTGGAAAATTCATTTGTGACTACCACATAAAATGTGGGACCATTGAATAAAGTGGTGAAAGGAACACAAATTATTTACTTAGATTATTCTAATTGCATTCTTGATTTAGAGTTTACACATTATTATGTGTTTTAAAGTGACCCTTGTAAACTAGAAATATCACCTCAAGAAATAGAGATATTTTCTTGTAAGAAAATGTTGGAAATATTAAAGATATAGATAATAATATGAATCATACAATGACTATAATTGGGAATTTTTTCCATTAAAGATTATTTTATTTTCCAAATTTGAGTATTATATGATTATAGGTATGGATTGACCTTTAGTTTATCATGTAAAGATAGATTTCGTAATTGAATAAGTTAAATTATTATTATTTTTGAGTGAAATTGAATTTATATAAAATATTGAAATCATACCTCTAATAAAAAATCATGAAGCTATGAAATTGATGAAATATTATTGTGAGAGTTATTTTTGTCATATTTTTAAATTGAATAAATTATATAGATTGGTTATGTGTTAGTACAAAATGAATATATTGATGTTTTTTCTGATGTTTTTTCTAGTATTATCCTTCTTTGAGAGGTTGGACTCGTTATCAATGTAGTTAATAAATATAATATAATTTATCAACCCATTTTTCAAATGAACCCATTAAGTTCATTGGTATTGATATAATAATTTCAAAATTTTTGTAATAAGGGTTTCTTTTTCCCTAAAACTTCAACATTTGGTGCTCCATTTTTGTTATAAAAAATAAGGATAGTTTTATTAGGTTTTTCATTTATTATTTAATACTCAATAACATCACTATTAAAAATAAGTAATTGGTTTATCATATAAATAAAATTGAATGATTTATTTTATAGAGAATAATATTTTTCGGTGATTATTCATGGGTTAGGATATCATCTTCTAAAATTGAAGGAGGATGATTTTCTATATTCAATATGTTATACTAGGGTTCTCTATTATGATATTTGGGTTATTCATTTGAGTTTGATGATTAAAACCATTGTATTTATGGATATCCTGGATAGAGTTTTCAATGAGTATTTAGATAAATTTTTGGTTTTTTTAATTGATAAAAATATATTTTATTATTAAATTTATGAGGAACATGATTAACATATAAAGAATTTTCCAAAAATCTTAATACAAAATAATTTGAATGTTAAATTTAGAATTTTTTTTACTTGTTACAAAAAATAAATTTCCATGGTGATTTGTTATCTGAATATTTAATAATTGTGGATCCCACTAAAACTGAGGTAATGGAAGAGTTGAAAAGACCTACAGATTTCAATAAGAATTAATGTTCTCTCCGATTATTGGGTTAGTACTGATGGATTATTGAAATTTTTTATTGGTTATCTAGTCCGCTAATATTACTAACAGGAAAAGCAGATAAATTCATTATGATAATAAATGATGAGTAATGATTCAATTAATTCAAAAAATATTGGTTAATTCCCCAATGTGAATCCTTATAATAAGAAATGGTGTTTTCTTCATTTATAGAGATGTTTTTTTTTTGATTTTAAATTATTGTGTCTTGATGAAAGATGATTGGGTAATTATATATTATATATATAAAATAAATTTATATTAAGAATAATTTCTATACACATTATCATTAAATATTTTTTTTGGTTTTCAATTTTAATTCTTGGATTTGTCTTTTTTATTGTGTAAAATGTGAAATATTTACTGGAAATAAAAATTTAATGTATATATCCATTAAAAAATTGTTTATTGTGAGAAATGGAAGCTGATTTCTACAAATGAAGGAATATAACTGAAACTTTTAATATAATTTTATAAAATAGAATAATTTATTTAATTTCATGAAGTAAAAATATAATATATAATTATCTATGATATGTTTTTACATGAGACTTTGGTCAATGATTTAGTCAAATAAGGACAATGAATTTTCCATATATGAGGTCAATCACTTTTTTTAGGTGTCATTGTAGTTATCTTTATCAAATATAATAAAAAAATTTAAGAAGAATGATCATTGTTTGAAATAAAGTGTATATTTTAATAAAAATGTTATGTCACTAGAATTAAACATTGAAAAGGAATGTTTTATAAGATTTATAAATAGATTGTGTATTCCAATAGATCCCAAGTTGAAGAAGGAATTTTTTTATTGAAGCTCATATATCTCTATTTTCTTTTCATCTGGACAACACTAATATGTATGGAGACTATTATGAATATGACTATCATGATGGAATGAAAAACGACACTTTTTAATTTACTATGAAGTATTTAAATTCTCAACAGTTTAATATTGATAAAAAACTATTTAAGGGGGTTATTTTCCATTTTCTAGTGCCTAAATGGAAATGAGATAATATATCCCTGTATTTAATCAGGGGATTACCAAATACATCCATAGGTAATATCATTATTTGGGTTATTATTGATTATTAGAAAAAAATATATAAATTTTCCCACTATTTTAGGTATTATTTATTTATATTATCATTCCATAATTTATCTTATTGAGATAGTTAGTTTAAATAATGGTTTTATCACTATTTTAACTGGACATTATCCCATATTTACTTATAATTTTTTGAAAGGAGTCCAAAAGTTATTATGTATTGAATTAAATTTTAATATTAATTTTCATATAAAATCTAATGGATTCTCAATGTGTATATTTCAAATAATGGATGGTATTATTTATCCATTATCATTGTATTACATGGAATGTTGGGATAACCATATTTCTTTAATTTAATTTTCATATAATAATAGTTTAAATTCCAATATTTGATGACACATTTTGAGGAATTAAATTGGAAGATGTTTCATACTATATTTCTTGGATAATTCTACAAAAATGAAGTTGTTGGGACCCGATATAATAGAATAAATGGTTAAGAAGGTAATTGTGATTCAATAGTTCATGTGTGCAGATCAAAGTAAGAAAATGAGTTGCAGAGATAATAGTATGAATTGGATTTCATTTAAGGTAGGTGATCATATATTTCTTAAAATATATCCATCAAATGGTGTAATGTGACTTTATAAAAAGATAAATTTAATCCCATAGTTTATTGGTCTATACAGAATTTTTTAAATTTTGGTATCAGTTTATTATCAGGTGGATTCTGCTTCGAGTATATCTGAGTTACATGATGTGTTTCATTTTTTTCTATTAAGGAAATATATACTTTATTACTCTAATGTTTTGAGTCTTGAGGACTTTTATTTGTATGATAATAACTCATATGAGGAAAACATAGTGAATATTATATATCATAGAGAGAATGTGTTATGGAATAAGTTAACTCACTTGGGTAATTTTTTTTGGAAGAACTATATGATTGAGAAAGCAACATGGGATCTTAAAGAGGGTATGAGGGGAAAATATCCCAACCAGTTTAAGTGATAAATAAAAGAGAGAGTATAAATTTTATTAAGGTGGGAAGGATGTGACATATATTGTAATTTATAAAATAAATAAATTCATGTATTATTTAAATTAAGGATTAGATTTTATATATTAACATTCATTATAATAATTTTATATGATTTCTAAAATCGTAAAAGAAATATATTTATTATAACTAATGGGTTTTCCATGTAATATATGGATTTATATAAAATTCAATTTCATATGTTTTTGAAATTGAATTTGAAAAAATTAATTTCATATTTGATATCATTATATAATATATATAGATTAATATTTTTTTATTCTTTTGTTAAATTATTTCTATTTTGGTGGATAGTGAAAATAAGAATGTTTGTAAAAAACTACATTTATTTTTATGTATTTAAAAATTCTCATTCTATTTTGGATTGGTATTAAATTAAAATTATCCCCATTTTATTGAAAAAAATAAAATTAATTCCAACATATCAACATTATACTTTATTTTGGAATAAATTAATTTTTAGACTTATACCAAAAAAACTGTTTTCATTACATTTTGAAAACATATATAAAAATAATTCTTCCACTTTTATATGTTGAATCATAAAAAATTTGATTAAAATTTTGAATTATTAGTTCAAAATTTTTTAATGAGTTAAATTTTATTTTGGGTCAAAATAACTATTAACCAAGGTAAAACTTTCTCACTATGATAAAGCGTAGAACTGGTTAATTTTGGTGTAAACTGAGTGATAAGGTCATGTAATATAAAATTAAATATTATTTTATAAGGTTATTTTTACCATTAATACCTTATATTTAAAATTATATATTTATTATTTTACAATTTACCATGAATTAGACTTTATATTATTTTAAAACATTCAAAAAATACATGAGTTCAACTCACCTCACTTATAAAAGGTAACCCCATATCTCTCTTATTATAATACATTGAGACATTCACCTCAAAAAATACCTACCCAAATACCATCCAAAAATATTTAACCATTTATTATATATCCTGGTTTCACCTAAATATTAACCTTGATGGCATATGGTGTAATCCAAAATAGGTTTTCAAAAGAAGAGGTATAACTCGTAACTAAGTGTTTTTTTGTTTATTTATTCTTCCAACTCCTTAAAATAATCTATAATCATGATTATATTATAAAATTATTATCTAAAATATACTGATTTTTTATATGGAATAACCATTTTCATCTCCTTTTCCATCCAATGAGAAATGAAGATATCGTTTTTTCATACATGTGTACAACCACCTCCACGAAGTTTTGTGCTTCATTATTGATCACATCCTCACAAGGATGGTTATTTTGATGAATTTAATGAATATATAAGATATTTATTACTTAATTATTATCATATAATGAAAATATAACATTTAACGTCTTACCATTCATTCCGTTGGAAAATGATAACTTCTCTAACAAATATATGGCACTACCACCTCGATTAAGCGATGAGATTCATTTTCAATACCCATATTTCATGGATGATTATAATAATGTTTTTAATATATAAAATAATTATTATTTCTTAAAAAATATTCTAAGGATAAAAATGAACGAGTTTTTATAAGGATAAAATAAAATGAATGGTTTTTTATAAGGATAAAAAATGAAAATGTATATTAAAAATGTAAATAAATAATATATGATTTTTATAAAGGATCTATATAACATATGTGTCATGCCCGACTTGAAGATATGGATTTTTTATCCAAACAAATTTAAATACTTTAATGTTTTAATTTTATTTTTCCTCTATATTTTTGTTGTTGAAAATTATTTTATAATTTTATTAATTTTCATAAATTTATATTTAAATTAATTTTAAACCATGTTTTACTTTATTTATAATGGTTTTATAATAATTATGTTTAACATTTTCCAAATGGGAATTTATTGATATCTTAATAAAAATGTCAATGGAGTATTATTTGACATATACATATTGACTGTAATTTTTCTCAATCGTGACCATTATTCATTAAGAGTATTTATACATATGTTTACATGGGTTTTTGAAGAAAATATTATTTCCAATTGTTCTAGGAGATTTTCACTCAAAGAGTTGTTGATAAAAATGATTGTTATCCGTTTTATAACCTAAATGTCGAAAAGTGACTCTTTATATGTTTTAAACATAATATTGTTAGAGATTTTATGATGTAAATGTAATATAATATGTGTTTTATATATTTTTAGACCCTTTTACATTCATTAGGATAAATATTGAGCCTGATATGGCTCTTTAATGCATTAGGTAATGAATTATTTCTCTAGAAAAATATGATGGAATTAACTATGTAGTTTATTCCATTTGAATGGGTTCATATAAGAATGAAGTTAAGTGTTATATAAATTTAATGTACCAATTCACCTACATGACTTTTCAATTAATTGAAAACAATTTTTAGGGAAATATTTTGATTTTAGAATGTATGAAAACAATCTTACATTTTTTGAATTTATATAATCTATTTAATGGTGAATGGTATCAATTTCGAGAAATTATTTTTATGGGTTCTCTTGTTTTATAAGAAAACAATTATTATTACCCAAAACGCTCAGTCAGAGGTGAGCCTCTAACCATTTATTAATAAAAGAAAAGGCATTCAGCAGTTACACCAAGTCAGAAAAGAAACTACATATCATGAAAATCATATTCATCACCACCCCCCTTAGAGATTATGTCCTCTGTAGTGTCTGTTTCCCACTCTGATGATTCATAATGATTAAGAACCTTGGCATATTTCCTTCTAAGATTCAGCTTCTCCAAAGCTAGAAAATCCTTCGAGGACTGCAAAGCCCAACTTTCCTTTCCAATAGAAGATCTGGTAGACACCGGCCTCAGAAGATAAGAATAATCCTTCCGCGGTTTCTGTCGTGGAGGGCCAATCTTAACAGCAAAATCCTCATGCATCTTCATCCTTTCGCCTTGAACAACAGCACTATAGGATGGCTGGACCACGCGACTATCTTTTTCTTTGTCACTATCCGATATGTCACCCCACTTCCCCAAGATTTTAACCTCCTGTCAACCTCCCTCCAATCCAGAATCCTGCCTGACCTGACTGTTAGAATCCATTTGTTGCTGGTCCACCAGATTCTGCACGACTTCTTCGGTTGCAGAAGCCATCGAAGAATTGGAAAGCTGTAAGAGGCCATCATGCCTTGCATCATTCTCCTCTTCAAGCTAAGCCTCCTCACCTTCAAGCTCTAGGAAACTATTTTAAGTAGTGACCAATGGTCACCAGTCCTACAGCATCAACAACATTCCCACCTTGAGTAGGAACAAGCGGGTCTAGAGAAATTCCCACTGTATCTGACCCCATGCAAGAACTTCCCAAAGAATCAGCATTAACAAGACCAATATCACTCCTCAAGTGATCAAATACATGCTTAACCGTCGGGTTCCATGACCTATTTTCCACCTTATGCAAAGAAATATCATGTACTGTGTTTTCAGAACCAGTATGCATAGCAACCTCAGCCACAGCAGACACAGGAACATCCACCTGTACTGTGTTAACAGGGCCGATATACTCAGCAACCTCAGTCGCAACAAAACCAGAAGCCCCCACCTAGGTGCTCAACATCCCCTCAAAAGCATGGACCTCATCAGCATTATCCCATGACATCCACTTCAGCAAGACTGTTGGAGAAGGCTCATCAACCATTGCAGCGCCATCCAAAGACTCTCGGACCACCCCTTTCGCTGGTGCCACTGACTCCAACACCATTGCACCATCATTTCCTCCCACCTAGACATCCTGTTCAGCAACATCTCCACGTCCACTACATCCAGCATCCTTCCTGATGGCCAGACACTCCCCCACCTCACCCCTTCCTACTGTCGAACCATCTTTATATGGACCCAATCCCAAATCCTTATCCACAACAGTAGCAGCACACCCTCCATTGCGCCTCGTCCCCATCAATTATAAGGATCCAATCACCCTCCCACCATGACAGTTCACATCCAAATGACCACATCGTCTTCAAGACACACAATAATCCATCCAAGACTCAAACACCACCTCTTGCCTTCACCGAAACTCTTTCCCATCTGTAATCCAAACACATCGGACTGGCGACTTTGCAACATCCACTTCCACACATATTCTCAGACAGATAGGGTGACAAACCAAATCAGTCCGCCAATCAGAACAAAGATACCTACATATCATATTCCCAATTGCACACAAGATAGAAGGATTCTGAAATGAGAGAGGAAGCCCTGGAAGACTTACCCAAGTCGCGAAAGTCGAACGATCACGCCGCATGTCAAATTCAAAACTCCAGCGAAACAGGTAGACAGACGCCCCATTGCATCTACGAGTTGCCATGGACCAGACGTAAATCAAATCCTCCTCCGATCCAAATCGAATAATGAAGTGTCGCCGGTCAAGCAGACCAACAACCGCACGCTCCTGAAGCTTCCAGGATTCAGAGACGAAATGATCAAAGGTTTCAACCGAGGGCCGCTGAAGACAGAATCGGGCCACCATTGTGAGCTTGCATAGATCAGAGGCACTGTTAATCTCCGCCGAAATTAGAGAGAGTTGAGGAGCCTCTTGGAATAGGTTGGGGACCTTCGGCGAAATAGGAATCCTCAAAAAGGGAAAAAACGAACCAAGACGCATCCCCTGCGGATGAGATTGCAAGTCTCCCCCCTCCGATCGAGAAGGGGGAAGCAGGATCTGGTGGCATTAGAACTAGGTCATCGGTAGAAGATGGGAACCAGCCGCATCCACGATCCCTCATCCAGAAAAAAAATTATTATTATTATTATTCTGTAATTAATTATTATAAATTATTTATGAAAAACATTGTGCAATAAAGCTGATTTCATACATAATAAAATTAATATTTGAGATCAATGTATATTAGGAAAAAGGGAAATATTTTTTATGGATGTAATAGTTATTCAAATAAAATAATGGTTTACTTTCATATATATATATATATATTATTGATATTATTATAATCGTATTATATTTTAATTTTTTTTCATAATGATTGAGTGTTATTAGTAAATATTTCAAAGTATATCATTCCAATATGGGTATTCATTTTAAAATAGTAGAATATTTTTTTATTAAAATAAGAGTCTAAATATAAGAATATTTTTTTATAGAAAAATAGATATTTTTTTGAATGGGTCAACATTGTTTTTTAAGGGTTTGATATAAATGGGTTTTTCCAAATTTAATAATACTCTAAACCTAAAATATCATGTAAATATAAGAAAATTAAATCCTTACTATTAAACACATAATTACAGGTTTTTAAATGAAAAGGTTATTATACATAACCTATGGACGTCCTTGATCATCACAAAAGGATTCTCTTGTTCATCACATGAGGCATATTGTGCCCTTCACACAAGGAAACCTAGTTTCATCACCTATAGAATCCCTGGCTCATCACTTGAGGAATACTCTTCTTTTCACACAAGGTAACAATATTTTTCTTATAAGCTAAGGGTAGAATGAACATATCTCATGATCCTAAAATAGTTTTATTAGGATAGTCACATAAAGAAATCTTAGGCTCACAACCTAAGGAACCCTAGGTTCTCACATAGGATGGGATCAGATATAGTAAGCTGGGATCTGAATAAACTCATAATATAATAGAGGATAACAGGTTTAGAGTCCAGTGGGGATGGAAGCACAATCCCTCATCACATATGGTGATGCCATATGATAAGAATCTCATGGGTATGGTACCATATATTCTTATAAAATATGGTATGATCAGAAGTTTATATTCTAATAGGGATATTACAACAAACACTTATCCCATGAGAGAATATAATAGTTATAATTTATAATGAGAATGGTGCCAATTACACACATCATGTATAGAATAATCACATGTTTAATGTCAAGTGGGTATGGTATAACCTACCCTCATCATGTGTGGGAAAATAACATGTTTAATATCTAGTGGATACACTTCCTATATACGCTCATAATGTATTGGAATTGTTAATAAGTAAGCATCTAGATGGTGTGGATCTACAATTTGAATTCATGTGGGCACTTTTGGTAGGATGGAGGAGGGGTTATGTATAGTCAATGAAGAAGATCAGGATTTGGAGGTATGCCTTCCAAGGGGTATTGAAATGGTTATAATGTCCATATTAAACCCTAAAAAGTAATCATACTCATTTTCTAGAAGATATGGATTAAAACATATGAATTTTTAGTATACTTTTAAGGTCATATAAAAGGATGATAAAACATAGTTTAATATCATGTGATAAGGATTTATTCATAATGAAAGGGGTGAAAATAAGGGATTTTGCCAGGTTGATTCATTGGGATGCCAAGAATATGGGTTCATATCATGTTCATCTCATCATTCAACATGCCCTCATCACCTGGTTCATCTCAGGCACATCGAATAGAGAATTCTATGATAATCACACAGGGAAATATTTTAGTTTAATGTCATCCGTTGAAGACATAAGTAGTGTTTTACCAACATATTCATAGGATACTATTGTGTGATAGGGGAAACAATGAGCGATGGAGTGGGAATTACATTATAAGATGTATATAAATTGTGTATCATTGGGTGGTCTCCCTTTATTACTTCATAATCGAGGATTACAAAAATTAAGAGTAATATGTTCTAATTGAGAGTTAGGGTGCCATTAGCGGGGCTTACCCACATATTTTGATGCCACAATCTAGCTAGGGAGTAGAAAGGATATTTATGGGGATTAGGAATTGAAACACCATGTATGGTGGGATTCAACTCATTCTCATAACATGTGGAATCTTATGCACATTACATAAGGAATCCTAGGTTTATCGCTTGGGGAAACATGGGTTTCCACCAAATTAATCATATGATTATCTAATTGGGTGGTCCACAATTTAACATCTTCAACTAGGTATCTTTATTTTATAAAAGGGGTGATACTAGGGGATTTAATGGGTCTGGTGAATTATGATACCAAAAAATAATAGGGACTTATCTTGTCATCACAGGGGGAATCTAATGCTCGCTATACAATTTATCATGGGCTTGTTATAAATAGAATCTTATGATCATAAAATATGGTAAGATCATAGTTTAATGTCATGTTATAGGGCCATTAATGTTGTGGAAAGAGAAATTAACAGGTGAAGATTGAGGATTTTGATTTGGTTCTTCCTAAATGATGCATCTATCATTAGGTAGACAATGGCGGTTTCCCTGATGATTCCATGAATGAGGATTAAATCTTGTTGGTGGACCAGGGTCTGTGTAGTTTAACATTTTGTGGTAAGAATTTTTATGTTGTAAAATGAGTGATAAAAAGGATTGAGAGGGGATTAAAGATCATTATTTCTTATATTATACTATAGATAAAGAAGAGTATGTATGAGTCTTATGTGATGACATATTAGAAAATGGGACCACAATTCTGGTTGTTACCATATATCTATATTGAATGAATATGGATTGGGTGGATGTCAGACCCATTAGATATCAACTTTTTTGATATAATGTTAGGTGAAAGTAGGTGAAAAGTGGGATGATGAATATTATCTCCTAAAAATATGGAGTGTCATGAAAATTTAACTTCCTTAAGAAATTTCATATCAAATTGACTTTGGATAACAATATTTTTGATAACAATATAGTTATGTGATCAATTGGATTGAGTGATTCACTGGAAACAATTGTGATTCTGGATAAAAATTTTCACACAACTTTGGAATTTTCTGAAAATTTAACTTTATTGAGACATTGGAATATGGTGTGAATTTTGTTCTATATGTAATGAGGTTGGAAAAAATACCATGGAAGACTTATCAAGGCATTGAAGAGAATTCATGGGTGAATTCGTCATTTTTTTTGTTAATTTTGTGGTTGTGTGATTCATGAAAACCTAAGATATGAAAAAGAGTCCTTATGTGATGGAATCTAGTAGGATCCTTAAAAATGTAGATTTTATGAGAATTTAGATCCTACAATGTGGGTTTTGATCAGTTATTGCATGTTTACACACCTATGAACTTATCCAGTGGTTTGAATTAGGGTTCGCACAACATTTAATTGCATGAAACTCTACCCTTTTCTTCAAAATGTTATATTGAGAAGTTTTCAATCATATAATTGGATAATTTCCTAGATATTTTTATTCCCTATCATTTAACTTTGAGTTGGATTGAAATTTGACCATGTTTCTAAAACCATATCATATGGATTTTTTTTGAAATATAACATTGAATTAGAAAAAAAAAATATCTATAAGTCTATTTGGGATCCTAAAGAAGTAATATAAATGCCTTTGAAATGGGGTATGCTTCTCGATATTGTTTCCCCCTTATAATATATTTTTATAGGACAAAAAGTGTTTGGAAGACCCTAAAATGGTGTTTGGGATTTAACACTTGTTTTTTATAGTAACAAAGGTATCAAATATCTTCCATAGCAAGGCACATGAAATGAATTTTTTAATACCAATATATTCCTCCATGAAATGGATTAGATGGGGAATAATTATTATCAAATTTTTAGTAATGAACCTAAGTCTACCACTTTCACATGTTAATGAAATGAACAACTAAAATCTCTAACTCAACATGAGCCATGGTTGATGTGAGACAAAAGTAATAACATGGGATTGTATGAGTTACATGAGATTATTACACATGAGTGGATGTGTAAGGATAAGAATATTTCATTCATCTCCATTTAAAAACCATGGGGATAAACAAATATATTAGTGTGATTATACGTGTTTTCTTACCTAAACATTTTTAAGAATGCATGATGGTGAAACACAAAGGGATATAAAAATTTTTATGAGAAAATGGAATATTAAGGGATGTAAATTATTACATTGAAAGTCTATAATAATGTAAAGATATGGAAGATGGGTTAAGGATTACCATTAAACACATTAAAAACATGTGTTTTATCATCCTACAACTAAATATGTATCCTTTGGTACTTGTAACAGGAATGTGCTGTGGGAATTTAGAGCATTGTGTTGTCCCAATAGGATAATCTATTCAGATACGATGAGGATGGTTCCACTTGGGCCTATAATCTGGATAAGAGGTGAGTATTTTATGATATATTTAGTTAAAATATAGAGACTGTTTGGATGGTGAGGAAACATATTCAACCAAATCAAGGTAGATAAAGAGTTTTTTTGGAGGAGCAGAATTTAAGAAGAATTATATAACTATTTGGGTTATGCGATCATGCGTCAAGAATGTCTTTGGGGAATATAAATTATAATGATGGTATATAGGAAAGTGATTAAATTAATTACAAATAATGTGAGAGACATAATAATATAAATTGATTATACTTCATGGAGTAGATTAATGACCACCAAATTTTTGTATTTTAAGGTCATATAGCTTCGACCATGATGGTGTAGGTTTTATGATCATGAAACCAGAACAAGGGGTTGGTCCATTTAAGGTCATGTACCCATGAATATGGAAGGAACTACAGAATATTATCATGATACAATTGAAAATATTTGAGTCATTATATATGGAAATGAGGATAATGAAAAACACGATGTGAATTGGGGAGCTCAATGAAACAAAAATAACCTCATAACGGGGAAACACACAACGTATGGTCATGATAAAAGAACCAGGATATTAATTTTTAGTTCATGAATCTTAGACCAAGAGGTCAGGTGGCCTTTAGAAAAATATTATCAAAGAGAAACTAGTATTGTTTTAAATCATGATGTTTATTCATACCACCTCAGGGGAAGGTGTATATTGTTTTTTGTCGTAATGAATACACCAATGGGATTTTGATGTTTAAGGGAATATGCGGTATACCACAAAGGGGGATACTAGTTTATGGTTGTGTATCATGGACTATAAGAACCCAGATCTTCTTTTCAATTATGGATCTTGATTTCAGGTTGTTTTTTAGGAAAAAAGAAGAATTGAGGTTTTTGTGAGTGCATTCCATGTATACACTGTGTACTCGGTTGACGCGTACAGACCTGTATTGGTCATGTAATGGCCGAGAACATGGCTGTTTGATGACCCGAATGACCGATTAAGTCATGGTTCGGTTGAGGCTACTATACAACATGTACATTTATTGAAAGAACTCAAAAAAATTTATATATCAAAGCAGGGTCACATCTCATGTTCAAAACTAATTTCTTCTTCCCATGTTTTGTTCAAGACCACTCAAGAATGACAAACGAAGACAGAACCCCCAATTCTCCAAATGACCTCCAATTGAGACTCCATCGGGTGAATTGGAATCCCACCGGTGAGTTCTCAAGTTCTATAGATACTTTTTTCCTGATTCCTGCAATATCATGAGTTATTTAAGGGTGAGTATTTTTATCATTTCTATATATTTACTCCAATATTTGCTGATTCAGGGGATGCCGTTCAGGTATATCGATCATACGATACCGATGTAGGTGGTATGTGCCTTCCAATGTCATCTTTGGATTATATAAGCTTAATGTGCCGCATAACCACATTTTGGGCATTTAATGATTTGGAATTGAACACTATTTATCACCTTATGTGTTTTATTTACTTTAAAAAGGGCGGTTTCTTATGTTTAATGATGTATACCTTATTTGTGGGTCACCCTGTGGGTGAGTTTCTTTGTTTGTTTGATTATGGCCATTTGGTCTAGGAGTCATGCTGGCTTTACTTGTTTCCCATACCACGTTTTGTTAAGATGGAGATACTAATTATATGAGATTCTTATGTTATGCATTGTGATTATTGACCAATGGGGATTGGACTGTGAGAGGTTCTTAAAGGGATTATACCATGAGAGATACCCAGGTGGTCCTTTATAATTAATTAGGTTAGACCGTGAGAGTTGTCCATGTGATCATTATTTTTTGATTAAATCAATGTTGGACCCCAGGGCATTGATTGTGAGAGCTTCGTCGTGGTCGTTTATATCTTATTTATTCTATGTTGACCAATGGGTATTGACCATGAGAGCTGCCTAGGTGGTCATTTGAAATTGATATATACAATATGGGACCAAAGGGGTTAGACTGTGAGATATTTCCCAGAGGATGATTATTTATTGAATTGATGTTATATTAGACCCGAAGGGTTAGAATATAAAAACATTCCTACAGGGTTATTTATGAATGATTTCATTATTTTTGACAAGTCTTCCAAGCCAAAGCACAAGCGTTGAATCAGTCTTACTAGATTGTTTAGTTGATCTTATGAGACATGTGTTTTGTTACTATTATATAGGGGGATACAGAGCATAGGCTAGATCCTAATATTACATGATTCAATGGATAAATCATAAATGAAATTGAATGTAATTGAAAACAATAGGATTGTTTACTTTTGAGTACGTCATAGTTTACTGCGTCATTTCTGCATATTAGCTATTATATATATTCACAGACAGTTTGGCACCGATCATTTAGTGTCTACCACCTAGGATTCATCTCCCACCATATTTGGGTCACGCTTTAGACCCAAATATATAATATGATTGCATGTATAGCTAAGGGAAATATCCCTTCTTTATCAGGTACTTGATTACTGTTGGAGCTGGAGAGCATGGGGCGAAGCAAAGGTTTGCGATGCTGTTAGAGATTACTTTCTTTTCTATAAACTAGTTTCTTTATTGTATTTCTATCATTTTGAATTTTTTTGATGCTTTCATAGAAAAATGTGATATGAATCATATATATATATATATTCTCCAGTTATTTTATTAATATCAGTCTTCCACTATTTACTTATGTCGTATATTATTACTACTTCCGTTATTGGTGACTTTTTTTCCACTGCGCATACTATTCTAATGAGGGCATAGTTTTCCCATGCTCACACCATGGACCTCACTACTTGTTATAAACCTCTAGAATTTGTAGAAATTCACTTGAGGTTATGTGACCAACCAGTTTCGTGGACCCTTTGGAACGTACATAGATCTAGGTTGTTAAAAATTAGTTTCAAAGAAACTTTTTTTTCTTTTCAAATACTAATTGGATCCAATAGACTAGGATAAGAAAGAAGTTGTTGTTGGTAATAAGAAATTCAAGGTAGTGGAAAAACCGTGTACAGGGAAAATCCAGGTTACCTTGAATATTTCAATTTTTTTTCTAATTGTTATATTTGATTTAATTTCACCGTTGGGTGATTCACCTGTTTTGTACTGCTATGATTGTAATCATTTTGGTTCTATTTAAATTTCAACCCTATGAGTGAGGGTATTCCATCTCATGGATCACATAGTCACTTCTATATATCACATGCGTGGCATTATTTTCATTCCATTTAGGGATTATTACTGAATGCAGGTTGTTGTGATAGATGTTGTCCTAGATATTCTTTTTATTGTGATAAATTCTGGGATAGAATACCATTTATTTTGACAGGGTATTGGTATCTATAAAGTTTCATTGTATGGACACCATGATTTGGTACCTAAGGTGTTTTGGGCCATCTTGTATCAGAATATGGTGGATCATGTTTGAAAATTAAATGAATTATATTACGGAAATATTTGAATAAGGATGCCAAACATTGATTTTCAGAGAGTATGGGCACTCAGGGATTGATGTTTGGCATTCCATGGCAAACAAATTTGGATTTTGGAGGTTCTAGATAAGTTTTAATGGCTCACTATTCGGAACCACAGACAACACATCGTGCGATGTTTATAACACATGCCATGTGTTCGTATATTCTTGAAGAAACAACTTTTCTTAAGTACATGGCGTGTACCATATATACAAACCATGTAGTGGTTTACCATGTGACTGACTATTTGAGTAGAGACATGGGGTTGGTAAATGTTTTTGTAGAACATGTTGTTTGTAGGGAGTACACATCGCGCTGTAAGAGAAAATGTATCTGGGCATGTGGCTAACGACACAGGTGGATGAAAAATGGGTTGTACACGTCATGTATAGATTTTAAAAGTCATGTGGTAATCGACCTTGTAGCCATCCATGTGACTAATGACACCAGTGGATGGAACATTATGATACATGCCATGTCTAGAGCGTCCATGCTTTTTAGTGTTACACTAGGATATAACAATGTAGTTCTAGACATGTAGAAGAATTTGAGAAGGAGTGGATATTCAAGTACATATTGTGTCTCAAGATAAAGACGTAGTGTGTATGGGGTGTTACCCAACAAGTTTGGAAGAGGTACATTCCCATGTTAAGGCTTAGGGGAACATGATATGTAGTGGTTCTACATGCCTTGTAACCTTATTTTGTAAAAATTGAAACCATTCCATCTCATGTTACTTTATTTCACTTTTAATTTTAAGTCCTTGATACTAACGAACTGAGGTGTGCGCTTGACCTTGTAGAGTCATGCCACCAATATGTCCTCTAGTTGTATGCTAGGTATAGGGTGGTAATCAGACACCAGAAATGGTAGATCAAGGACTTCCATAATATACTTCCTTCACGCCTGACTTGTAACAAGCTGTTATACTGAGAACAGGTGCAGAGGCACAGTTCTGTGAAGGATTTTTGATGTTGATCCAGAGTTTTCAGGGAGCAACACATCATTCCCTGACTATGGTAGAGCTTACGCGGGTATTCCAATAGTATCATCCTCAAAAAAAATTAGGTGATGGGGGACCATAGGATACACTGTCATGGTTAGAGGCCATGATTTATATCTTTGTTCATCAAGAGACACATCCTGAGAGGAGAGTGAATCTCAAGACTTACATTCTACGTGATTCAACCAATATATGGTGGGATGCTATCTCACAGGTGGTATTTCATAGGATTATGGATGGAGAAGTTTTTTAGAGAACCATATATGAATACTTCTACCTTGAGACATTGATGGCCAACTATGCCTTGGAGTTCTTTCATTTGGAGTAGGGTGATCTTTTAGTGATGAATTACTCTTCTCACATTATAGAGATTGATAAAACACTATTTTATTGAATATTTTATTGATAATAAATTATATAATTTTCTCACATTGTTTTAAATATGTTTATTTATAAAATATTTGGGATTTGATCATTCATTTGAAAATTTGGTAAAAATTCCAGTTTTACCCTTAATAGTGGACTATAGTATTTCGAATATAAATATTTTTATATTTATTATTTGAATTTTAAATTTTCTAACAGTGTTCCTAACGTAATTATCTATAACTTTTATTCCGGACACTAGATCAAAATAATGCATTTTAATGGGGTAATTGGGCCATAAAGTCAAAGCTGGGCTGGACTCGCCAGAATGGATAAGCTTCTGTATTTCGTCCATAACTCCTACATATGGGCTTGTATTGAGCTCAAATTTGGAGAGGCGATATATGACCCATATAATCACATGTGATCCTTCTGGAAGGCCGTCCAAATCAAGCGTTTTGGTGGCCAAATGGGCGGTGAAATTGTCATTAAAATATTTGGCCGAATTTCCACATTCACATTTGAAACCACTTGTAACCTCTCCTCCCCTACCCTCTATAAAATGGAGTTTTTATCATTTGGAGGGGTTGGGACGTGAATTGGGAAGTTTAGGGAAGAGGAGAAGTGGATCCACTCCAATTCTCCAACCATTTCAATAAGGGTAGCTCTTGAAGCAAGGATCCATTCGACGAAGCCTTCTTCTTCTCCTTCATGTTGTAATGATTTTGTTTATGTAATAAACTTCTTTGTTCTTCTTTTATTTATTCTCTTTTCTTCTGTTTTGTTTAAATTTCTTCTTCCCTCAATCTTCCTAATTGGTCTGGAATTCTTGAGTAGATGCATTATTGGGTTATACCCATTTTAAATCTTTGCACATGCAAAACGCTTCTACGATGATTACGCCACCCATGGAAGAGTAGTTCTTTTTAGTAATCGATCGACCTCTATCCTTTTTCATTCATTTATTTTGAATCAATGAGCTACTGTAATTCACATAATATGATGCATGAATTTTGTATTTAAATTACAAGAAACTAAGAAATCAATTGAACAATTAACACAAAAACACGCGAGGTCGGGATTTTGTGTAAATTGTGAGAGCGCGATCTTAATCGGTAATACAAGACCACACGAGATAAATTTGTAGAGTTCAAATATAATCCCTAAACACAATTCATCCTCATTTCCAGAATGGATATGAGTATTAATTTACCACTGACCATAAGCTAATCTTAGAACATCAATCAAAGCAGGGTGCTGCGATTGCATGTTCCGAAGTTAGCCTAGGGTTAAATTCACATCATCTTCGTGGTAAAGTTAATTCTCATAGGGTTCGGGATTTAACAAATTAAGGGATCATAATTAAGTGAATGTTAATTTAAATGATAATTATTAATAATAAAGTGAATAGGTAGAGTTAGATCGATTACACCTTTTAAATAGATTTCTAAAAAACATCATCTAGTTGTGTCATTTTAATCGAAATTCATTTCAAAAACAAAAACAAAAAAATATACAATCTTCTTCCAGAAAACATCTTCTAGATTCATAAACTATAAAAAAACCCAATTCTTTAAAGTAGTGTTTTTATTTTATTCTCTTTTATTTTATTTTTAGAATACCTCTAATAAGTTGTTAAATTCACTTCCTCCTTTGAGATACGACCTTGGTTAGCCACTCTGCTGCACCTAAGTACCCCAAATCACACTAATAATTTGAGGGTGCCCACGACAGTGCTCTTTCAAATTGGCGCCATTTACAAGGAGGCAATTAATTATTTCAACCAATTATAGGTATTTATTTTATTTTACATTTTATTCTTTTCCTCTCTTATTTCTTCCTTATTTACCCAATCTTATTTTTCTTCTTCTTCTTTTATTTTCTTCTACTTATTTTTGGACCATCAACTGAAACTTGTCATTTTTTTTACTATGGTCCACTTTCTTTCTTTTCATTTTTATTTAATCTATGAAACAAACTAATCCCGAAGATCACTTAGATCTTGACCCTGAGATTGAACGTAGCCTTAGGGCTCGAATCCTAAATTCTCAGTCTACGTGAAGTTTCAATATTCAACTAGTTGGTGAATTCCTCTCTTCTGGAAACATTGAAATTGGAATCTATTCAAATTCAAATATAAAAGAGGAACCAATGGATGAAAAAAATGGAAATGAACTTAATAGAACCATTCTAGATTTGGTTGCACCTGATATTAACTATCAACAAAATTGTATTGCATACCCAAATCTCGAATCGGACTTTGAACTGAAATCTGGGTTAATTAACTTACTTCCAAAGTTTCATGGCCTCTCTGGTGAGGATCCCAATAAACATTTGAAATAATTTAATGTGGTTTGCTCAACCCTTAAACCAAGATATGTTTTTGAAGATCAAATCAAATTAAGAGCATTCCCACTCTCACTTGATGGAGCTGCAAAAGACTGGATGTATTATTTACAACCCGAAGATGTAACCTGTTGGAACGATTTAAAACGTCTTTTCTTGAAGATATTTTTTCCAGCATCAAGGACCACTTCCATTCGTAAGGAGATCTCGTGGATCAAGCAAGCACAAGGGGAGTCAATGTATGAGTATTGGGAGAGATTCAAGAAGTTGTGTGCAAGCTGTCCGCATCACCAAATCAGTGAGAAACTCCTCATCAAATACTTCTCCGAAGGACTCATACCCATGGAGAGGAGAATGGTGGATGATATAGCTGGAGGAGCATTGGTGGACAAGACACCAGCAGCCTCACGTGCATTGATCGACAAGATGGCCCAAGATTCTCAACAATTTGGTGATCGAGGTACACCACATATCCGGGGAGTACATCAGGTAAGTACTTCTTCTCTTGAGAGTCATTTGATTGATACCATGTTAGAAGAATTGAAAAATATGGTGAGGAAAATTTCTTTGGCACAAAAGACATCTCTACCCCCTCCTTCAAGGCCTTGTGGCATTTCCACTGAGACAAGACACCCAACTGACTGTTGCCAATAACTACAAGAGACAGAGGATTACGCTGCAGTATTTCCAGGGAGACCATTTCAGCAGCAACAACAACCATATCACCAAAATTGGTTTGATTCATTTGCTCCAACATACAACCAAGGGTGGAAAGTTCAACCGGGCATGAGGTATGGCTCTGGACAACAAAAAAGGCCCCCTTTTCAACCAAACTTCCAGCAGCCTCCGCCTTACCAGCAGGGTTTCCAACAACCCCAAAAGAGATTTGAAGCCCAAGCATCAGCAAGTCAGCAACAAGGGAATCCTCCACCAAAGGTAGATTCTAATACCGATGATCTTTTGAAGAAAATTTTTCTTAATCAACAGAATGAGATGAAGAGTCAAAGTTCGGAGCTGAGGGAGTTGAAGACTCAAATGAGCCAGATTGCCACCACCCTCCATGAACTTGTAAGTAAGAATTAAGGAAATCTACCTTCCCAACCCACTCCAAATCCAAAGGGGAATGGTAGTTCCATCACATTGAGAAGTGGGAAGCAAATGAACGATACATCTGTACCTACCATTCCACCAGGATTCACCTCAACTCTAGAGAAGCCGCATTCCAAACAAACTGATGAGAAATCCACGAAGAAAGATAAATGTAAGAAAAATATTGATGATGTTCCTCCTAAACCCCTTCCTTTTCCAAACAGGGTTGTTCAAACCAAGAAGATGGCTGAAGAAGCAATGAAAAAGGAGGTTTTGGACACATTCATGCGTGTGGAGATCAACATTCCTCTACTTGAAGCCATTAAGAAAATCCAAAGGTATGCCAAATTCTTAAAATAACTCTGCACCAATCAAAGAGGGCTCAAGGGGAATGATAGGATCAACCTTGGAAGGAATGTATCGGCACTCATTACACCAACTCTAGAAATGACAACAAAGTTCAAGGATCCCGGGACATTCACCATCCCATGTACCATAGGGGAGTTGCACTTCTCTGATGCTCTTTGTGATTTGGGAGCTTCCATAAATGTGATGCCTCACTCTGTATTCTCTTCCTTGCAGGTTGGTGAGTGGAAGCCGACAAGAGTAGTGGTGCAGTTGGCGAATAGAGCTACGGCATATCCAGCGGGAGTTCTTGAGGATGGACTTGTTCGGGTAAGAGACATGATCTTTCTAGAAGACATCTATGTGCTTAACATGGAGGATGATCAGGTAAGTTCTCATGCCCCCATTATCTTAGGTAGTCCCTTCCTCAAGACTGCAAAAACTATCATAAATGTCAATGAGGGTACACTTTCCATGGAGTTTAGAGATGAAGTTGTGATATTTAATGTTATGGATTCCATGAAGTACCCCTCAGAGGACCATTCTGCTTTTGTTATATCCCATTTTGAACCACCAAATAAAAATTCCATAGAATTTGATTGTCCTATGCTTAGGGAGATTATGAATATTGGTTCGAGTTTGATGTCTAAGATCACATCTTCACATGTTGCTGATACACAATCCGATCTTGGATTTGATTTTTATGTGGATTCATATTCTGATTTTGATCATGTTCACTCTGATTATGAAATGGTTGTTGAGTATGCTGATGGATTTGATGCTTTATTCTATGATTTTGATGATGTCTATTCTGATACTGATGCTCTTTGTGCACATATTTCAGTTCCCTCAATGTCTCCGTCCATACAACACCCTCCTTCATTAGAACTCAAGCCATTGCCACCAAATCTGAAATACTCATACTTGTTGAATGGTGAGAGATTACCTGTTATCATTGCTAACAATCTCCCTTTTGAACATGAAGAAATGCTTTTGAATATTTTGAGGGAGAACATCAGGGCAATTGGGTGGACCTTGGCTGACATATCAGGTATTAGCCCCTCCATTTTCTTACATAGGATTCTCTTGGAGGATGGGGATAAACTAGTGAGACAACCACACAGGAGACTCAATCCCACCATCCTGGAAGTTGTTAAAAAGGAATTTGAGAAATTGCTCGAGGTAGGTATAATATTTCCCATTTCATATTCTCAGTGGGTAAGTCCTATTGAGGTTGTGCCTAAGAAAAGTGGTGTTACTGTTTTTAAAAATGAGAAATATGAGTTAGTTCCAATGATGGTGAAAAATAGTTGGCATGTGTGTATTGATTATAGGAAACTAAATCAGTCCACTCGCAAGGACCATTTCCCCCTCCCATTTATTGATCAGATGCTTGAGAGACTAGCTGGGAAGACACACTATTGTTTCTTGGATGGATTTTCTGGATATTTTCAGGTTCCTATAGCTCCGGAGGACCAGGAGAAGACGACATTCACCTGCTCATTCCGTACCTTTGCCTACCGAAGGATTCCATTTGGACTTTGCAACGCCCCAGGTACCTTCCAGAGATGTATGGTGAGTATTTATTCGGATTTTATTGAGACATGCATGGAGGTATTTATGGTTGATTTTACAGTGTATGGATCCTCATTTGATGAATGTCTAAATAGTTTGGGAAAGGTGTTGAATCGTTGTATTGAGAAGAATCTGGTCCTGAACTTTGAAAAGTGTCATTTCGTGGTAGAGCATGACATTGTCTTAGGGCATATAGTGTCAAAACATGGGATAGAGGTTGATAGATCTAAGATAGACATTATTTCATCCTTACCATATCCTTCATGTGTGCGTAATGTTAGATCTTTCCTAGGCCATGCAGGATTTTATCGGCGCTTCATCAAAGATTTTAGTAAGATTGCTCTTCCTATGTCAAGATTACTTCAAAAGGATTCTGATTTTGTGTTTGATGTTTCTTGTAGTAATTCATTTGATGAGCTAAAACAACGTCTGACCACTCCACCTATCATACAGTCCCCACGATGGGAGATTCCTTTTGAGCTTATGTGTGAAGCCTCCAACTTCGCGGTTGGAGCTGTCTTATCTCAGAGGGTGGAAGGACGTTCACATGTGATCACCTATGCATCGAGGACACTGGATTCAACCCAATCAAACTACACTATCACATAAAAGGAGTTTCTTGCTGTCATATTTGCTTTCGATAAATTCCGTTCATATTTATTGGGCTCTAAAGTAGTTTTTTTCCGACCATGTAGCTTTGAGGTACCTCCTAAAGAAGCCAGATGCAAAGCCACAACTTATCTGTTGGATGCTCCTTCTTCAAGAGTTTGACCTTGAGATAAAGGACAAGTAGGGGTCAGAGAATTTGGTGGCAGACCACATCAGTAGGCTTACTCACACACTAGAGGGTGACACCTTGGACCAGGTACCACTTCAGGACACTTTCCCCAATGAGCACCTCTATACCATCTCAGGTAAGCATCCTTGGTATGCTGATTTAGTTAATTACATTGTTGCCTCTGAAATCCCGGTAAATTTGAAGAAGCATCAACTCCAAAAATTAAAACGTGAGTCTAGGTATTATGTGTTGGATGATCCGTACCTCTGGCGCATGTGTAGTGACCAAGTCATTAGGAGGTGTGTTCCTGATCATGAGTTTGAGTCTGTTTTGCATTTCTGTCATACACTTCCTTGTGGTGGACACTTTGGACCCCAACAGACAGCTAGGAAGGTTTTGGACTCTGGATTATATTGGCCTAGCTTGTTCCATGATGCCCATTTGTTTTGTAAGTCATGCTCTCGTTGCCAACACACTAGGAACATTTCTAGGAGACATGAGATGCCCCAACAACCCATACTATTTTGTGAGATTTTTGATGTATGGGGCATCGAATTTATGGTCCTTTTCCTAGTTTATTTGGATTTTTGTATATTTTGGTTGCTGTTGATTATGTGAGTAAATGGGTAGAGGCCAATGCCACCAGGACTGACGATTCTCATGTTGTTGTGGACTTTGTCAAAGCACGGATTTTTTGCAGGTTTGGAGTACCAAATGCCATCATCAGGGACCAAGGGACACAGTTTTTCAATAGGAATTTTTCTTCCCTCCTTCGAAAGTATGGGGTGACACACAAAATATCAACACCAAACCACCCCCAAACAAATGGCCAGGCTGAGGTTTCAAATCGTGAGTTGAAGCAAAGCTTGGAGAAAACCGTGCAGCCAAATAGGAAGGATTGGAGGAAGCGCTTGGATGATGCATTGTGGGCTAATAGGACAACATACAAGACCCCCATTGGTATGCCCCCATTTCGGATTGTTTTTGGGAACGTGTGTCATCTCCCCATGGAAGTCGAGCATCGAGCATATTGGGCTATAAAGAAATGCAACATGGATTTGGCCCAAGCTAGAATTCAAAGGAAGTTGAAAATTCAAGAGCTTTAGGAGAGTCGACTGTCATCATATGAGAACTCAAGGCTCTACAAGTAAAGATCAAAAGCAGCTCATGACAAAATGATCCAAAAAAGGGAGTTTCATGTTGGAGAGAAAGTCCTTCTCTATATTTCACGACTGAAGTTGATGCCTGGTAAGTTGCGTTCCATATGGTTAGGTCCTTATATTGTGTCTAATGTTTTTCCTTATGGTGCAGTGGAGATCACAAAAGAGGAAACTGGAAGGAGCTTTACCATCAATGGGAAACATTTGAAGAGATAAATTGAGGGACATCCTACTGATGCAATGGATTTTATCACACTGCATGACCCCATCATCACTTGATCACATCAGGCTGTTCCTAACCCTTTCACTTTTATATTATTTCTCCTATTTAAAAATTCTGCATTTCATGTGCATATATCATCTCATGGGTTCACATTGAGGACAATGTAATATTTTAAGTGTAGGGGAGGGAACCTTTTAGTTTAGTAATTTCAATTGTTTTCCTGTTTAAAAAAAACCAAAAAATTTGCATGTTTTTCAAAAAAAAATTGTGTGTTTTTCAAATTTTGTGTGTTTATTTTACAATTTTCTGTGTTTTTGAAACATTTTGAGCTAAAATGATTCTCATCACCATTTTGAAATCCATATAAATAAGTGAAACAATTTACCCCATGAAACTAAGCTTAAATGAATGCGGAAATGACTTTGTTTCAAGTTTAAGTATTTAGTAATTTCATGAAAGGTATGCTGAATTTTGAATCCCATGCCAATCTCACTGTCTTTATATTTGAAATCACATTCCTGTGAGGATTCTAAACCATTATTTTCATATTCTTTACATTCACCTCACTTCTTGAGAGAACCAAACCATAGTTGATTTAACTAGAATTTGACCTATTCCTATCAAAACTTGAGTGTTTGAGGTACTTATGTTTAAATGATTGAGGCATTTGTTTGGTATTAAAGCCCCTATTTCAAAGAATCCTTTTTTATAATGGCCTACCTTGAATATTTAATCCTTTTAGCCCTTAAAATCCATGAAAATCCTGTTAGGTTAGCCACATTACAAGCCAATTTTCCCTATCCAACCAACTCTTGAAGTGAAATTGCATAATCTAGTTGAGCTTAAGTGTGGGGGAATTTGTCTTGGGTTTTGCCACAACATTCTGTGATACTTTGGGTGGAAAATTTAATTCTGAAGAGATGTGTTTTCTACTAAAGAATGTCATTATATTGAAAGCTGTGCCTTTTCTGGAGCTTTCGTGACAAGTGAAGCTGTGCCTTTTCTGGATCTTCTAATTGAGGTGGAAAGTTGTGCCCATCTAGAGTTTTCAAGAAAATCATGTTTGAGAAGATTGACATTTTTTTATGCTGAAATGATGAATGGTGTAAAACTTTAATGACTTTTCATGATGATGGAGCTGAATTGATACTATGGGGATTGAAGAGAAGACCATATTTAAGTGAAAATTAGATTAATGCAATTTTTCTTCAAAAGAGTCAAGCCCTCCTCATTCAGCCTCAGAGTATTTCACATCTTAATCCTACCAACCGAAAGCCACAGAACAAACCTGAAAAGTCCTCATGATAAACATATGTCCTTGACTCACATCGGTTAGCTATGTAGGAGTCTATCAAGCCTATGGTGACCCTTGTATGAGTTTGTATGAGAAAGACATTGCAAAAAAATTGATATTTGAGTGATGAGAGAAAATTCAAACGAGGTAAGTGTTTTGTGCATGGGTGGATAAATGAAGTGAAAATATATTTAATAATATAAATGGAGAACTTAAAATAAGGTTTTTTATGAGGCATTATATCTTTTGATTCTTGGTGTGAAATTGATTGATCTTAAGGATATGTGTTTTAAATTTGGTTTTGATTTGATATTGGTGTTTACTTGATATGAGGTTTTGCCCAGGTGTGCAAAAGGGTAAGTGTGGGAGAGTTGATGAAAAACTATTTTATTGAATATTTTATTTATAATAAATGATATAATTTCCTCACATTGTGTTAAAAATGTTTATTTATAAAATATTTGGGATTTGATCATTCATTTGAAAATTTGGTGAAAATTCTAGTTTTACACTTAATAGTTTACTGTAGTATTTCAAATATAAATATTTTTATATTTATTATTTTAATTTGAAAATTTGTAACGGTGTTTCTAACGTAGTTATCTACAACTATTATTCAGGACACTAGATCAAAAGAATGCATTTTAATGGAGTAATTGGGCCATAAAATCAAAGCTGGGCTGGACTCGCCAGAATAGATAAGCTTCTGTACTTTGGCCATAACTCCTACATATGGGATTTTATTGAGCCCAAATTTGTAGAGGAGATAGAAGAACCATATCCTCACATTTGATCCTTCTGGAAGACTGGCCAATTCACGCTTTTTGTGGTCAAATGGGCGGTGAAATATGCATTAAAATATTTTGCCGAATTTCCACATTCACACTTGAAACCACTTGTAACCTCTCCTCCCATCCCCTATATAAATTGGAGTTTTTCTCATTTGGAGGGGTTGGGACGTGCATTGGGAAATTGAGGGCAGAGGAGAAGTGGATCCACTCCAATTCTCTAACCATTTCAATAAGGGTAGCCCTTGAAGCAAGGATCCCTTCGATGAAGCCTTCTTCTTCTTTTTCATGTTGTAATGATTTTGTTTATGTAATAAACTTCTTTGTTATTATTTTATTTATTATCTTTTCTTCTGTTTTGTTTAAATTTCTTCTTCTCTTAATCTTCCTAATTGGGATGTAATTTTTGAGTAGAAGTGTTATTGGTTTATACCCATTTTAAACCTTTGCACATGCAAAATGCTTCTACGATGATTACGCCACCCATGGAAGAGTAGTTCTTTTTAGTAATCGATCGACCTATATCCTTTTTCATTCATTTATTTTGAATCAATGAGATACTTTAATTCAAATAATATGATCCATGAATCATGTTTTTAAATTACACGAAACTAAGCAAGAAATTGAATAATTAACACAAAAACACGCGAGGTCGGGATTTAGTGTAAATTGTGAGAGCGCGATCTTAATCGGTAATACAAGACCACACGGGATAAATTTGTAGAGTTCAAATATAATCCCTAAACACAATTCGTCCTCATTTCCAGAATTTATATGAGTCTTAATTTACCCTTGACCATAAGCTAATCTTAGAACATCAATCAAAGCAGGGTGCTGCGATTGCATGTTCCGAAGTTTGCCTAGGGTTAAATTCACATCATCTTCGTGGTAAAGTTAATTCTCGTAGGGTTCAGTATTTAACAAATTAAGGGATCATAATTAAGTGAATTTTAATTTAAATGATAATGATTAATAATAAAGTGAATAGGTAGAGTTAGATCGATTACGCCTTTTAAATAGATTTCTAAAAAACATCTTCTAGTTGTGTCATTTTAATCGAAATTAATTTCAAAACTAAAAACAAAAAAATATACAATCTTCTTCCAGAAAAATTCTTCTAGATTCATAAACTATAAAAAAAACCCAATCCTTTAATGTAGTGTTTTTATTTTATTCTATTTTATTTTATTTTTAGAATACCTCTAATAACTTGTTAAATTCACTTCCTCCTTTGAGAGACGACCTTGGTCAGCCACTCTGCTGCACCTAAGTACCCCAAATCACACTAATCATTTGAGGGCGCCCACGAAAGCGCTCTTTCAGAGCTTCAGCGGTTCACACATGTTCTGTGGGGTGACGATTTATCACTGGATAAGAAATTTTAAGATGGTATTAGGTATGACATATGATCATAAGAAATTTATTTCAGGATGACTTCGATGACTTTTATAGTGAATCAGGTTCAAATTACCTAGTGAAATCTTAGGTAGTTTGGAGTTGTGAGCCAGGGAGTTTCAACTTTTAGGGCCGTTAATTCTTCATTTATTAGAATGATTCACCAAAGGGAGCCTTCGCGTAGTGACTCCAGTAGCAGGGTTGTATCTTTAGGTAGCTAAGTGGTGTGCTACCAGTGCAAACGGAGTGGGCATACGAGACCACAGTTCTTGAGAGACTAAGTTGAGTTCCAATATTGGGGAAATATGGGTCATCATTACCATTTTTGAATGATTTTCTCACCTATAGTGAGTGATAAGGGATCTGTTATGACTCCATGTTTAGGATTAGGACAACCAGTTTCTCATCAATTAGAAAATTAGAGTTTGGAAGGTTGTTCAAGATGAGGAGGTGGTCATGGTCCTGGTATCCAGATGGTGGGTTTTCAGTAATAGATGGGTGGATTAGTTCAGGGTATCCTGGGAGGGTAGTAGGGCTACTGTACAGGTCATATATTTGAGATGGAACATACCCAGTAGGACCTGGAACTCGGAACCTCTATGGATAGAGGCATGAATCTAGTTTCCTCAGTTTTAGCTTATGCTCTTTTTGATATCTTGGTTTACTGTAGCATTATATCTTTGGTTTTGTGGATAGAATTGTGCTCTTTATCATTACATCTGATGATATTATAAATCTAGACACTCTGTTTGTGATTAGTATGGATATTGTACATCAGTGAAAGTAGTGCCCTCTTGAGGTTGTTGGGTGTCACTTCATATGGGACCTCTATTTTAGAGATATGAAAGGCTTCAAAATAATTTTCAGAATGGACTATTTGGTCCTTTTCCAGGCCTTTGTAGAATACTACTTTCCTGGGGTGAGTTTTACATCACTATAGGGTGGATCTTTTCTACATAAGGGGGAATGTGATGTCCATGCGAGCAGAGATGGACCTGAGTGTCATGGGTTGAGAGGAATTATAGCCCAGATTTCTAGTTTATATCTGGATGTCTAGTGGACTTCACATATGGACTTTCATATATTGGTGGATCATTTTAGAGATGTTTTTCAATATGAATTTTTAGGTTTACATCTATAGAGAGTGGTAAATTTCTTGATTGAGCTTTTTCTAGGACCAACCCCAGTATCCATTCCTCTATATAAGATGGAGACACCATAGTTATAGGAGCTCAAGAATTAACAATAGAAGTTGCAGTCAATGGGTTTCATCCAACCAAGTACTTCCCCTTGGGATTCACCATTCCTTTTTACAAAGAAGGTAGACAGTACAATTAGACATTGTGTGGACTATCAAAAGATGAACTGGTTGATGGTCATGAACTAATATCCCTTGTTGAGGATTGATGCTCTATTTGATCAACTTTGAGGAGTCCAGGTGTTTTCAATGATTAACATGAGATCCAGTTATCATTAGTTTTATATTAGAATATCATATATACCTATTATAACCTTTCAGAGCAGATATGGTCTACAAGAGTACGTGGTTATGCCGTTCTATCTCACGAATGCAATGGAAGTTTTCAAGGCACTGATGAACCGTGTGTTCCATACATACATTGATTATTTTGAGGTAGTCTTCATGGATGATATATTGGTGTACCCTCACACTCTACATGACCATTCCATCCATATTGAGATAATATTGAGTACATTGAGAGATAATTAGTTATATGTTAAGATCCCAAAGTGCCACATTTGGATGGACCATATTCACTTCATGGGTCATGTCATACCAGATACAGGAGTATCAATAGACCTAGGGAAAGGGAGAGCAGTAGTTTACTAAGAGGATCTGAAAAATGTCTTTGAGGTGTGGAGTTTTCTTGTGTGGGATGTTTACTACATGGGTCTTATTCAGGACTTTTCATGTATAACTGCGCCACTGAAGGTACTGTCTAAGAATGGTGAAAATTACTTGTGGATAGATTACTACGTTTCATCATTTTAGGAGATGAAAGGGAGATTGACAACATCACCAAACATGATTTTTATGGAACTGGGAAAGAGTTACACCATCTAATTCGATGCATCGGGTATTGGGATGGGATCAATGATTATATAGAGGGAAGGAGTCATTGGGTATGGGTCTCAGTAGTTGAGTCCAATTGAGAGGAATTACCCTGACGCATGACCTCGAGTTGGATGTAGTTGTGCATGATTTGTGTTGTTGGAGACATTATCTTTTTGGAGACCATTTTAAGGTATACACTAACCACAAAAAATCCTCATTTGTATCTTTAATCAATGGGATTTGAATTTAAGATAGCTTAGGTGGGATGAGAACCTTCAGTATTTTGACTTTGAGCATGCCTACAATCCTAGGAAGGGTAACACAGTGGATGATGTGTTGAGTAGGTGGACCTAGATACCGGAAGTTCAGGAGGCCATTAGTGAGTGGATACATATGTCTCTGTTCTCTAAGATGCATTTGGAGGGTCACAAAATATAAGGGAGGACATTTCTTTCATATATAGTTACTACCCCTACTCTAATAGATCGAGTGCAAATGAGGAAAATTTAAGATTATGAAGTCCTAGTCCTATGGGAGAGTATGTTAGGCAAGACCATACTCCTGGGTGGACCATAAAGGAAGGATGATGATTTGTGTTTCCATGGGTACATATGGGTGTTAGTAAACATACGCAAGGAGATTTTGCGGAATTTTCATTCCTCGTTTTGGCCAGTTAATCCTAGAGTCACCAAGATGTATCAAGACATACATTGTTAGTATTGGTGGTAACGTATAAATAGGTTTGTAGCTAGTATTTTTATGATATGTTCCACCTTCCAGTAGTTGGTGGCAGAGCATCAGTGACCATCAGGGATATTAGAGTAGTTACCTATTCCTGAGTGGAAGTGGAATGATGTCACGATGGGTTTTTTGATTGGCATACTGAGGTCGCCTCAAGGGAATAATGTTGTTTTACTTGTTCATCGATAGACTCACGAAGGATGCACATTCCTTTCCAATCAGGGAATCATTCAGTGTTGATGATCTTGGAATGTTGTATATTTGAGAGATTGTACATTTTCATGGGGTTTGGAACTCTATCATTTCAGAAAGGGATGTTGGATTTACATCTCATTTCTGGAAGAGACTATAGAGGGCTTTGGGTAGACATGTACTTTTGAGTACATTATACCATCCACAGAGATATTCCATATCCAAGTGTACGATTCAGGTTTTAGAGGACATGCTTCGAGCATGCGTCCTAGATTTCAGGGGATCTTGGGAGAGAAACGTACCCCAGGTGGATTTTTCCTATATTAATAGTTTTTGTGAAACGATTCAGATGGAACCTTATGAGGCTTTTTATGGTAGGTCATTCCGATCACCCCTATGTTGGCTAGAGGCAAGAGAGGTAGCTACGCTGGGATATTGGCTTGTCCAGGAGACCATGGAGTAGGTAGAGTTGATTTGGAAGATGATGGCTACTACACTATCTCAAAAGAAATATTATATTGATCGACATAGATGAATTCTGGAGTTTTCAGTTGGAGATCAGGTTTTCCTTTGTGTCACACTGAGGTTGGGACAATGAAATATTAATAGACAGGGGAATATTTCACCAAGATACGTCAGGCAATTTAAGGGTTTGGAGATAGTCAGTCCAATTGTATATCAGTTGATGTTACCTGAGATATACTAGTATATGACTGAATTCTTTCATGTTTCCTAGCTAAAATGTTACTTTTAATACCTGTCTAATGTTTTTTCAACCCGAGGAGGTTGAGTTGGAGGTGGATGCATCCTTCGAGGATCATCCTATTCGGATTTTGGATCATATCATGAAGGTTCTCTGTGGCCAGTCTATTCCTCTGTATAGGTGCTATGGCAACACGAGCTAGTATAGGATGAGACTTGGGAGAGGGAGACCAATGTATATTTTTAGTAGTCAGATTTTTTCGAAGATTCCACTACACCACCATTGGAAGGGAAATTTGGGGATGAATTTCTTTAAGGGAGATGTTATTAAGAAACCAAAGCTTCTTTTCATGTATGGATCTTGATTTTGGATTGTTTTTTGAGGAAAAAAGACGAAATGGGGTTTTTGTGAGTACATGCCATGTAATTCCATATACACATTGTGTACCCAGTTGTTGCATTCATCTTTGTAATGGTCGTTTAATGGTAGAGTACATGGTCATGTGATAACCTGAAAAACCGCTTAAGTTAGGGGAAGGTTAAGGCTACTACACGGTGTGTACATTTAATGAACACGCTGTGTAGTTTTCTTTTAATTTGATATATCAGAGTGGGGTCACATCTCATGTACAGAACTGACTTATTCTTCACGTGTTTTGTACATGAGTTCTCGAGAACGAAAAACAGAGATCGAACCACCGATTATCCATACGACCTCCGATTAAGACACCATTGGGTGATTTTGAATCCCACTAGTGGGATCTCAATTCCTATAGATCCTTTATTCGTGATTCCACCTCTCTCATGAGTTATTCATGGTATATTTTTTTCTCTTTTTTGTAGATCGACGCAAATCTAGGATGATACAAGGGCCGCCGTTTAATTTTATCGATTGTACGATATCGAGGTAGGTGGTTGGTTTATTTCGTTGTTAATATATGGATTTTATATGCTTAAAGTACTGCATATCCATGTCTTGGGTATTTCTTGATTTAAAATTAAACACGATTTATCACCTCATATGGTTTATTTAATTAATAGAGGGTAGTTTCTTATGTTTAAGGTTATATACATTGTTTATGGGACACCTCATGGGTGCATTTATTCGATTGTTTGTTTATTGATGTTTGGTCTTGGATGCCTGTATTCTTGACTTTTTTTCCATGCCTTGTTTTGTTAAAATGGTGTAATTGATGATATGAAATTCATGTGTTATGCATTTTGATTATTTACCAATGGGGATGTGACTATGAGATCTTCCTAATGGGGTTAGACAATGAGATCTACCCAGGTGGTCATTTATAATTAATTGGATTAGACAGTGAGAGTGTCCCAGGTGATCATTATTATTTGATTAAATGAATGTTGGACCATAGGGAATTGGCCGTGAGAGAGGATAGGTGGTCATTTAAATTTTATTGATGATTTTTTGACCATGGGGTGTTGACCATGAGAGTTTCCATGGTGGTCGTTTGAAATTGATCTATACTATATGGGACCAAAGGGGTTAGACCGTGAGATATTTCCCTTAGGGTTATTATGTATTGAATTAATGTTATGTAAGACTAGAGGGGTTATAATATGAGAACATTCCCATAGGGTTGTTTATGAGTCATTGAATGATTGAGAGTCCACAAAGTGAAAGAAAAATATTAGACTCAGTCTTACTGGATTGTTTAGATGGTCATCTAAGACATCTGTTTTGTTACTATAACGCACGGGGATATAGAACCTTGGCTAGATCTCGATATTAATGATTCAAAGGATAAATAATAAATTTAAATGAAAGTAATATAAAACATTAGATTTGTTTATTTTCAGTACTTACTAGTTTATTGTTTCATTTCTGTATATTACGTACTATATGTATTCACTGATAGTTAGGCATAAATATTTTTTTGGTTGCCTATTATGATTCACCTCACACCCTGTTTGGGTTATGCTTTGGACCCAAATAGATTATATGATTTCAGGTATAGATAATGGAAAGAAAATTTCATTATCAGGTACTTGATTTCTATTGGAGCTAGAGAACATTGACCAAGCTAAGTCTTGCGATGATATTAGAGTTTACTTGATTTTTTGTACTTTGGTTTCTTTATTTTATTTCCATCATTTTTACATGTCTGGCTACTTTCCTAAACACATGTGACACACATAATTTATATATATGCTCCAGTTCTTTTATTATTATCAGTCTTCCACTATTTATTTTTATCGTATGGTATTACTACATTTGCTATTGTTTACTATTTGTTTCTGTTTTCCATACTCTTCCAATGAGGGCATTATTTCCTAATTATCACACCTTGGCCCTTTTTGGTAGTTGGTAGCCTCTGGCATTTGGGGAAATGCACTTGAGTTTATGTTACCAATCGGGTTCAGGGCACCTTTGGACAGAACCCAAATCCAGGTCATTTCATGGAAAAGTGACATACATTTTATGGTCATAAAACCAAGATTAAGTGTATTCAATTTTTATGAAATTTATAAAGGATGAATTGGGATTTTGTGGGTTTATTCAGAAACTGTGTGTAGGATGGAAACTAGAATTGAACTGAAATCCCCAATTCAATTATAGATAACCCCAAATACGAGGTCAAACAATTTATGTTTGTGATAATAGAGATGATATATTCATCTACAGATCTGGTTCCTCTATAAGAGAATAAGATGAATGGGTTCTCAGGTGGTGTAGTGGAGAAAATATTACATAAATAGAAGAAATTAATCATCACCTAAACATAACCTAATAAAATCTCCCATTAAGATATGAATCTTACACCCAGGAAAGATAATTATCCTATAATCGGGAAAGGTAGGGGCTCAACATGAGTCTATTGATAATCCTAGGCATTAGGACATAGCGAAGTTAGTGTTTTTTGGATGGGTTTAGAACAATGTTACGATATTTTATAATGTATCCGAAAGGGAAGGAATCAATTAATAGATAGTTTTTTATGGTAGAATGTTAAGAGATAAACACCACATATGGGATTTCCTCTAGGGTAATGATCACAATATCATGATGTTTTATGTTATACTATAGTGAAGATACTGTGTAGGTTAACATCATATGATAAGGATGCTGAAATATTAGTTTAACATCATATTGGGTGGATGAAATAGAGGGAATATCAATAATTATTCTGATAAAACTAATAAAAGTTCATCATCCCATGTGAGTCATGTCTAGTGTGGGAAATAACAAGAAATAGAAGGATAATCGTGCCACAAGAGAGTACCTATGGGATGAATAATCTAGGGTTAAAATGATGAATAATAAAATTATATAACCTTCGAAAATAAAGATACTAGTTATAAATGACTCTATATGAATGTTTCAACTTTCCAACCTACAAAAACATGGTAAAATGAATCACTGAGGGTATTAAGACTCTGTATGAGAAAATATGAGATAATGAAGTTTAATCTTACCTTATAAAATTATATTTGAAAGGGGAGAGACATATAAGAGGAGGATGATAGTAAAACGTATTCAAAACACAAATTTCACTGCTATATCACCAATAAAATTGGAATGAAAATGGTTTTTTACAATTGATAGTGTCTCTAAAAATGAGAACTATCATGTTGTCATTGAGAATCCTATATGACATGTTCCCCTGATGGGAGGTAGTAATATGAAGAATTTTGAAAAAATCATAGGGGATTCCATTTATATTTTTGTGATTATGGGGTAATTCAAACTCTAGTGAAACAATGTATCGATTTGATGGTGAAATATCACAATGATATCCAAGTACCATATGGCTATATGGTCATGAATTGGGCATGTCAAAAAGGTACACTAGGAATGATAGAGTTCCAGAACCACAAGAGAGATAAAAAATATTCAACCACGATTTTAGGAGGATTGGTTGGTCTTTAATACTATAGTGTTTATGGTTATGTAGCCTGGACAATGGGGTTCTTCTAGTTTAGAGTTGTGGAAATTAGACCCTGGGTGAGTTCATTTATATTATATTAGGATGGGGAAAATCTAACATGAATTATAGATCCCAATTTATGTAAGGATAACATGAAAGGTAAAATGCATGATGTTTATAGTTATTATCCATAGACCAAATGTTGGTATGTATATATTCAATAGGAGGGAAGACAAGATGAAATGATTTGAAAAGTAGAATCCATTTTAAACAGACCACAGATAGTATGAACATAGTTTACGGTTGTGATGTGTGTAATACAAGGGTCTTAGAATTAGGGACATTCTACAAGGAACAATGATGTTGCTAGTGTTTAAGGTTGTAAAAATTTTACTAGGGGGTTCCAATATCATATGAACAACAATGGGTAGGGAAAAACCAATGTGAATAAAATGGTATATGTTAATGAATACCATTTCAGAGGCATAGAGAACATAGTTTATGTTATTAATTCTTGGACCAAATGAATATGAATTTTAAGGTCATTAGAATTGGTCTACATGGAATTACAATTTAATTTCATCCTAGTAGTATCTATTATAAAATATTTTAATGATATAAATTTATGAAAAAGAGGGGAATGTGAAATAGGGTTAGAACTAACATTTTCATAGGTTAATGGGTATAATAATATTATAAAGGATTATTATATGGATAGATGGAAAGCCCCACATGATTTATTTATTTTCAATTTGTTATTTAGTCTTTAACTATGTAATTAAAGAGGATGAATAGGTGATAGGATGACTAAATTGTTTCCTAGTTCTGTATTAAGATTTTCATAATGATGATCCTTTTACCCTCATTCAGGGGGGATTTTTAGAGTTAATGAAAATTGACTATTTGAACCATGGTTTACGGTTATACTTATTTGACAAGTAGTTTATTGGGATTTATGTTCATATAGTTTTTTCCATGGAATTTTACCATTTCAGGTTCCTTGTTTTAGATCGATGGTCGGGCAGTCCTCATTACAAAAAAAGGGATAGAACACAATGTAAATTGAAAAGCATGATTCTAAAATGAAAAACAAATTGGGAAAATGTCACATTGTTTATGTTTTTAATTCATGGATCAAGTGAGGTTATCTATAGAGAAGTAAAATTGTGGGAAAAAAAACATAAAAGGATAGAACACACACTATATTAATGAAACCTCTAGGGATAATACACAAAATTTATGTTTATGATACTTCGATTGTGGTGGAGTAGATTTTTTAAGGTTATATAGATTATACTATTTTTTAATAGAGTTGTATCACCCTAAAACACAAAGGTGGAAATAAGATCTGATATAGAAGTTGAAACATCAAGACAATGTTTTAAGGCATGTGATGTGGATTGTGTCATACAATTTAATTTCAAGTGATAAGGACATTGGAAATGATGTTTAATGTTCTATCGTGTGAATGAAAAGGGGTTTATAAAATATAATTCCATATAGAATTGACCAAGAGAAGTGGTAAGATAGTTTTTATATATAGAATGGTATGAAAACCCTAATTTAATTATGGTTCCAAGGAGCCTAGTGATATAAAGTCATCCACATAAGTGGATGCACATAGTTTAAAGTCATGATTCTTAGATAACTGTAAGAAAATATATGATGAAATATGTGAATACATAACTTGAAACTAGTGTAGAAAACCATGGAGGAAAGGGAACATAGTTTTGGATCATGGTTTATAGACCATAGTGGTTAGACTATTTATTTATCTTGTGAAAATATGAAGTAATGTGAAGGGAGGACTAAGGGGATCATTAGTCTTGATGTAATAATAAGTCATCTCAGGAAGAGTAGGGGAATATTGTAGAGACCTGAAACCTGCCGTACATGGACATTACATTACTTTTGTGGAAAACATAATACATAACAAACACATACACAAAAGGACCATAATAGTTTAGTGTATTTGGAAACTCGGAATTTAGTCTTCTAATCGTGGTGAAAGATCTTCAACATTTCCCATAAAGATCTTCCCCTTTTTTTTATTACATAAATCCTCTATTTATATCCTGGGAAAAATAAAACATAAAAAGGGTGAGCTCAAATTCTCAGTAAGGGTAATCCTGGAGAAAATAAAACAAACCATATACATTTTAACATAAAAACATGAACATAATGTTTAAACATCGAAATCTTGAGCAATGACATAAAACATGGAAGTACGTAAGGCATAGATCAAAATAGAACATCAATCATGATAAATTATCTTGTAAATAAAACTTGTAATTGTGGTAGTACATTAATCAAATGATATGATTTCCATAGTAGCCAAGGCATTGCTTCCAAGACCATCTTAGTGGAAAAAGTCCCTTTCTGAATCAAGTTCACTCCTCATTCTAGTCCTGTATTACTGAACAGGATTAACTTACCGTTCCATCCATGTATATATCATGAGATATAAATCTTTACCCAATGAATTGGAGGGATATATAGGTCCCACCCATCTCATAATGAAATCATGCTTACTTGTGCCACAAAATAAACATACATCATTCATAATATCCCAACAAATAAAATGGGTTTCATAAACATCATCCCATCATCACATAATCCATATAAAAGAAATGGATACCATTTCATAATAAGAAAAGTGAAACCATGTAAATCATAGAGACATTATACTTGAAACATACACATATGAAATAATGTCATCTTAGATGGAAAATGGTTTTGATAAACCACTTGAAATGAATTCTTGAGGAAAATATCCTTTCTTCTTCAAAATCAATCTCTTTTACCAAAATGCCATGAACATTTAAATGAAAAGGGTTTTGTTGAAAATAATCATGCAAACTAGTAGATGAAGCTTTATAAAAATGAGGCATTATGATACCGTAAAAATCCATTCACGCCGTATAAGTTAAAAATAACATTCTTCTCGTATGTTTGTCAGAAAAGTCAAAAAGTGCCTTGTATGGTAAAAAAAGAAAGATTTCTTCCAAAACCTTGTGGTAAAAGTAAAAAAGGGTAAAAATGACTTTAAACATACATGGAATAATAATACATTTTATGAAAGAATTTTTAGAAAACATGGTAATGGATGATAAACATAACCCCAATAAATACTTACGAATAAACAATCTCAGATAAGAATGAGATTGGAATAATTATCCCTTAACCTAGATCCGATATGCTTCGCATGTATCCCAAAATCCTGTATAATGATTTAAATAATTTCATTTATTATTATAGAATAATCTTCATTGTTATCATATCATATATGTTTCACTTATGACTTTATATTACCCGTTCTTTAGTAAGTTCCATGTTAAAACAGCGTTTTGGGTAAAATTGTTTTATTTATCGTACATGTTTGGACTTGTTGTTCTTGATATTATTACTTATATCATGATTTACATAATTAGAGAATGTAAAACATGATTTATATGTAATATATAATCAGCATATACATATAAATATATGATATATCGATAAATGGAATGAAATACACCGTTGATGGAGACGGTAGGCCGTACGTACGCATGAACGATGTTTTCGTTTCCTTATTGAATTGAATGGAATTAAGTAGATGACATACATATATATATATATATATAAATCCTGTATCATTATTATGTAATATATTTAATTATTACTTATTATATATACTTTATAATCATTCATGAATGGTTAACTTGGAGAATGAATCTCATCGCGTCGTAGAGACGGTAGTCGGTACGTACGCACGAGCAATGATATCATTCCCATGATCATGGAATTGTATTGATGTGTATGTATAATATATCAGAATCAATATAACTTTACAATAATAATATATAGTTATTTATTTACACCATTATACCCATCCAAGTTGGGTGGTGGTCGAAAACAGATTACACCACGACGTGGAGACGGTATTCTGTACGTACGCATGAGCGGTGATTTCATTTTCCATAGGCTGGATAAATGGTGAAATAGGTTTGTTTCATACTTATAATTACATGTCAGTATATTATTGATACTGATGTTATTACTTCATAATGAAACAACTAAAGAATAATATGTAAAAGAAGAAATAAAGTTGAAAGAATCGGTAACGGACATTACCTCTTCTTTGAAGTGCCTCTTCTTGACCTCCTCTTAGGGCACTAAAGATGGTCTTTGAAGAAGACCAGGACCTATAGGATGTTTCTAGGGAAGTGTATAAGTTAAATTGGTAGGGGTTGGCTGATTTTGAATTCTCAAAGTGGTGTGAGGAAGAGAGGGAGAAGGTTCCCTTTTATAAGGAAGGAGAGGGGCACCTTAGGAAAACATAAAATATTATTTTATTATAAAGTCATATTCAGATTTTAAAATCTAAAAATTGATTTATTTCAAAAATAATGTTTGGATGGGTCTAATTACTCTCATAAAATAGAATTTAGACAAATTTAGGTTTCTATTTTAACCTTATAATTTAGATTTAACTTTATGTTAAATAATTTTTCTTTTACCGTGTCTTCTTGTTTTCTTACACTATAAGGTTAATAAACTTACTATAACAAGCCAAACGAACCTCAAGTTGTTTATTATTAATATATATAACCTTATCTAAGTCATTTTTTGAGACCCTTAGATTTTTAGGAATAAAATAACAATTAATAATATAATAATTGTTTTAAAAACTATTTTATGTCAATTTTGACACTATTTGGTAATTGCTTTTTGTAAAAATCATAACAGAATTATTATTTCTAAAAAAGTTAATTAAATCAATACTAAAATGTCATATTAACATATAAAATTGTTGTAATTCATAAAAGTCTCAAATTAAATTTATTTTGGTATTTATAACATCAATTATTTTAATATTTCATTAATGAGATAATTACTCCATCATCATTGTGTCATAAATAAATTAAATTATTTTATGTCTAAAAATAATAAATAAAATACCATTATGTAGGAAATATTTTTATCTTTCTAATGAATATTAATAGTTGAATTTATTTTATTTATATCCCTATATTAAAAATGTTCTAGTTATTAAACTTTGATTTTAACTATTTTAACTATTCTTTAAGTAGAACAATATTAAATGTCCTAATCTAATCCAAGTGGGCTTTAATGGTCAAATTTTATTCCTAAGATTGTTTTTTGTCGAATTAAACTTATCCAATAGAATTTGGACATGTTTCAGGGTAATATTAATATCATTTTTACCCTTAATTACCATATTTACTTTTAACCGTGGTAAATAAAAGTAAAACGTTACTATTCACCAGAAATTATTTTCATCTCATTGAACCAAATTTTAGTCCTTGATATTAACCATGTCTCTTGGATTTTTGATATTCAATTCAAAAAAGTGGTAAATTTTCATTTAAATGAAAAATTCAGTTTTTTAACTACCACTAAGTGGTTTCACTATTTATCGAAAATTGAAGTTTTTCAGAAAAATACCAAAAATTCAGCCGAAGCATTATTTGATATTCCGAATTCAAAATTGATTTCTATTTTTCCAAATTCAAAACATAGAAGTGGAATTATTTATTTTTAATATTAATTCCTGTTATCAAAACAAATAGAGTGTTTTTAAGAAACAAAAACTATCAAAAGATTGATACTTGTTTATATCCAATTTCAAAGTGAATGTAATTCCAATGAACAACATTGGATTAAATCGTAAAAATATATTATAATTAAACTTTAAAACTAATTAAAAATACAATCTAACCATATAAATTATTGCGATGAAAAAAGTTGTTTTTAATTAAAATATAACGTGTTTTTACTATTCATTTAAATGTGAAAGTTATCGAAATAATATGAAAAATTTATCCAAAGTAAATTTTTTATATCCTGACTCCAAATAAGAATTTTATTTTGACATATTTAACTTATAAACATTTCAAAAACAATATTTAAGGTGGGTGCACCATCAAAAGGCGGGAAAACTGCAATTTTTTAAAAATACATATTTTACACGAAAAATTTATTTTGTTCTCATACCATATTCTAGAAAATGTGTAAGATGAATAATAATGTTATAAAATTCAAAATTTAGTTAATACTATTCTTAACGGCTAGTCTATAATAATATTATAACAATATATCGTTGTTTAGTGAAACACGGTATTGTGTACTACACACGCTATCTAGGTAGGTCGTGATTGCGTGTAATGCAAGCCAAGAATAGTGTTGCATATACTACAAGATAATGCGGTGTTGCATATAGTACAAGCTAATCATGGTGTAGTGTATAATAGAAGACATCAAAGAAATTAAAAATAATATATCTCATAAAATCTCAGGGTGTTACATTCTACCCCCCATAAAATGAATTTCGCCCTCGAAATTCCTTGGGGTTAGAAATGGTTTACTAATAGAAGGTTTCATTCATAGAAACCCACATTGTAAAAAGGCATACTAAAACTTCATTTTAAAAAGGAATGTTATAAATGTAACGGGTACCCAGATTAACTCATCACTGGGTTTCCACATAGGAGAACAAAGGTGGAAATATGGATATAGAATAAAAATATAACCATCAAGTTCTGATGGAGAGTGGTAGAGAACATGGCTATTAAAAATCCAACAATCACAAAGCCATAAATTTTTGATGATCTAAGGTACCATCTGATTCATTGGATATGAGGGCACTAGGACAACATTTTTGGTTTTGAAGATCATTTCCCTAAATTTGATGAATTAAAAGAAATACTTACATGATTTTGGTTCAATCTCACTGTTGTTTGTGCCTTGAACAATTTACATATCATCTTTTAAAGAAATTAAGTTGAATTTGTTATTCGTGATGTGTTATTATATCATGGGATAGAATGACGGGTCATTCCATCTGTCTCAAACAAAAGGTTAGCAAAAGTTATTAATTATACATAAGTCGATTAATCGTATATGGTTCTTAAAATGGACTTATACTTCATATCTCATACCACTTAAAACATTAAAACTAATTTATACTAACCATGGACATCCTATAGGCTAGTGGTAGGCGATAAGGGAATGCCGCACATCAGTTGTGGGTTTTATTCCCACAGCCTTGTCCAACAGGACGGGTTATCGCCCATTCTGCAGGTTGTCCTTTTTTTCTAAAAATACAATATTTTAACTTTCCATCAATAATATTGGAAAAGTTCTAGCCTTAAACAATACTTACTTATGTCCAACATAATCCATTCCAATCTTTAGGCTTATCCAAAATACTGCAGTCCATTCTGATATTATAGTGAAAACGATTACAAGAGAGTTCATATAACAATCATGTTAATACCATCATTGATCCCCATATATTATTAGATATGTCTTGTTGGTCACATTCCAAACATTCGAAGGCCTTAATAATGTATTCTATTTAAAAATGAATACCCATTGAATCTTAGTGAAAACATGAGTGATGTCAAAAGATAACATGTTCCACATACCAAAACCCCGAAATTCTATATACTCAAACCATGATATTACTATTTCCTTATATCAGTCATGAGCTCATGAATACCTTCAAACATTTCATTTTCTCCTTATCCCTTCATTATGTTCATATCATCTTCTTTCCAAAAATATGTCAATCCCTTTCCATGGTCACCGGTACCATAAAAATATTGAAAACCACAATAGACCAATACATAAATATTCCAATATTCCACGATACAATATACAACAATATTTTGGAATCCCATTACATAAACACATAATCATTCCACCACATCGTTTTCATATTCAACATCGCTAATAGTGATTGCATGTGACTTCCCTTGTTCCTTTTCCTTAAGTGGTTTCTCATTTCAATCATCATTAACCCTTGGATTAGGGAATTGATTAATATAATGCCCCATTTCATTTCACATTAAGCATTGAAGTGTTGGCGGTGCGTTCTCTGCATTCTTTTCTTTATTCACATGATTAGCAACCCTTTTCCATTACTTAGAAACTCAACTACTCGATGACCTTCTTTTCCACACTTAAAACATTTTCTAGTACCTTTTAGGGAATCTACACCATGCTTCTTTCCACACTTTGAGTATAAAGAAACATTCATCTTCTTTTCACCATTGTTCTGAGATTTCTCCTTGAACTCCATCTTTCGTTTCTTGTCAAAACCATGAGATGGATATGTAACACCAACATCCATTTATACCTTGATAGCAAAATTCAAAATTTCTTCATAGCTACTGAAGTCTCTTATAGCTAATTCCCTTCAAAGACTTGGTTTTAAGCTATTGAATAATCGATCAACTTTACATTCAGGTTGGGTGATAAAGCCAGATGCATACCATGCAAGCCTTTTAAAATTCACTTCGTATATACCAACAGATTCATCATCCTTTTTCTTTAGTTCAAGAATCTCCTTCTCCATCTTTGTTCAAAGAATACGAGGGAAGTACTTATTGAAAAATAAGTTCTTGAACTCATCCCATTCCATGGACTAAATTTCATCTCTTAGCCTCGTATTCTTGATATGATTCCACCATTGATCAGCTTCACCTTCCAAATGATATACTTCTAAGATGAATTTATCATGTTTAAAACATTGAATAACTGAAAATATCTTTTCAGTGGTACTGATCCATTTTTCAACAACAAGTGGACCAGAAGACCCACTGAAAGAAGGTGGATGTTTCCTCATGAAGGACTCAATAGAATATTGTTCCCTTATCTGCTCATTTGGAAGTCCAAAATGGTTCATAGCTTGTGTAAGTATAGAAATAAAATTTTTCACTCCATCTACCATAACATTGGTTTGGTCATGAGGACAATCATTGCATTTTCCATTATATTGATCAACATAGTTCTTTCGGGTTCCAGCCATCGTCTAAAACCCAAAAAGAATAGTGTGAGAGGCAAAAATCATGCTAGGGAAAACAACATAATAAAGGGGGTGTACCTTCAATATATAACATCTTAGGTTTAATTCTAATATCATTAGCACAATTCTAGGACTATAAACTATATGTATACTTAACCTTAGGGACATCCCTAGACATACCATAGAAATATCTATAGGGATTTAACTAAAGTATTCACATCCTAGTTTCCAAAGGTTAACTAAATCTTTCCTCTGATACCAACTGTAGAGACCCGAAGCCTGACGTACATGGACATTACATTACTTTTGCGGAAAAAATAATACATAACAAACACAGACACACACGGACTGTAATAGTTTAGTGTCTTTGGAAACTCATAATTTAATCTTCTAATCATGGTGAAAGATCTTCAACTTTTCCCATAACGATCTTCCCCTTTTCTTTTCTTCCCTAAAACCTTTCTTTATATCCTGGGGAAAAGAAAACATAAAAAGGGTGAGCTAAATTTCTTATTAAGGGTAATCATGGAAAAAATAAAACAAACCATATACATTTTAATATAAAAACATGAACATAATGTTTAAACATCAAAATCTTGAGCAATGACATAAAACATGGAAGTACGTAAGGCATAGATCAAAATAGAACGTCAATCATGATAAAATATCTTGTAAATAAAACATGTAATTGTGGAAGAACATTAAGAACATGATATTATTTCCATAGTAGCCAAGGCATTTCTTCCAAGACCATCTTAGTGGAAAAATTCCCTTTCTGAATCGAGTTCACTCCTCATTCCAGTCCTGTATTACTGAACCAGATTAACATACCATTCCAGCCATGTCTATCTCAGGAGATATAAATCTTTACCCAATGATTTTGAGGGAGATATAGGTCCCACCAATATCATATTGAAATCATTCTTACTTGTTCCACAAAATAAACATACATCATTCATAATAACCGAATAAATAAAATGGTTTTCATAAACATAATCCCATCATCACATAATACATATAAAAGAAATGGATACCATTTCATAATAAGAAAAGTGAAACCATGTAAATCATAGATACATTATACTTGAAACATACACATATGAAATATTTTCATCTTAGATGGAAATGGTTTTGATAAAACACTTTAAATGAATTCTTGAGGAAAATATCCTTTCTTCTTCAAAATCATTTTCTTTTCACAAAATGCCCTGAACTTTGAAAAGAAAATGGTTTTGTTGAAAATAATCATGAAAATTGGTAGAGGAAGCTTTATGAAAATGAGGCATTATGAAACCGTAAAAATCCATTCACACCGTAAAAGATAAAAATAACATTCTTCTCATACTTTTGTCGGAAAAGTCAAAAAGTACCTTGTATGGTAAACAAAAGAAAGATTTCTTGCAAAACCTTGTGGTAAAAGTCAAAGAAGGGTAAAAATGACTTTAAAAATACATGGAATAATAATAACATGTTATTAAAACATTTTTAGAAAACATGGACATGGACGATAAACATAACCCCAGTAAATACTTACAAATAAACAATCTCGGATAAGAATGAGATAGGAATAATTATCCCTTACCTTAGGTCCGATATGCTTCGTACGTATCCTAAAATCCTGTATAATGATTTAAATAATGTAATTTAATTATTAAAGAATCATATTCATTGTTATGATATCATATATGTTTCACTTATGGCTTTATATTACCTGTTCTTTAGTAAGTTCCATGTTAAAACAATGTTTTGGGTAAAATCGTTTTATTTATCGTACACGTTTGGACTTGTTGTTCTTGATATTATTACTTATATCCTGATTTACTTAATTATAGAATGTAAAACATGATTTATATTTAATATATATTCAGCATATACATATGTATATGATAGATCGATAAATGGATTGAAATACACCGTTAATGGAGACGGTAGGCCGTATGTATGCATGAACGCTGTTTTCATTTCCTTATTGAATTTAATGGAATTAAGTAGATGAAATACATATATATATATAAATAAATATATTATCATTATTATGTCATATATTTCATGATTACTTATTATATATACTTTATAATCATTCATGAATGGTTAACATGGAGAATAAATCTCATCGCGTCGTGGAGACGGTAGTCCGTACGTACGCACGAGCGATGATATCATTCCCATGATCGTGGAATTGTATTTAAGTGTATGTATAATATTACATAATCAATATAAATTTACAATAATCATATATAGTTATTTATTTACACCATTATACCCATCCAAGTAGGGTGGTGGTCGAAAATAGATTACACCACGACGTGGAGACGGTATTCCGTACGTACGCACGCGCGGTGATTTCATATTCCGTAGGATGGATAGATGGTGAAATATGTTTTTTTTCATACATATAATAATATATCAGTATATGAGTGATACTGATTTTATTACTTCATAATGAAAAATCTAAAGAAGAATAAGTAAAATAAGAAATAATGTTGAAAGAATCGGTAATGTACATTACCTCTTCTTTGAAGCACCACTTCTTAACCTCCTCTTAGGGTACTAAAAATTGTATTTGAAGAAGACCAGGACCTCTAGGATGTTTCTAGGGAAATGTAGAAGAGAAATTGTCAGGGGTTGGATGAGATTGAAGGCTCAAAGTGGTGTGCGGAAGAGAGGGAGGAGGTTCCCTTTTATAAGGGAGGAGTGGGGCACCTTAGGAAAACATAAAATATTATTTTATTATAAATTCATATTCGGTTTTTAATAGCTCCAAATTGATTTATTTCGAAGATAAGGTGGGGATGGGTCGAAAGAATCTCATCCAATAGAATTTAGACAAGTTTGGGTTTATATTTTGACCTTATAATTTAGATTTAACTTTAAGTTAAATAATTTTTCTTTTACCGTGTCTTCTTGTTTTCGTACACTATAAGGTTAATAAACTTACTATAACAAGGAAAACGAACCCCAAGTTGTTTATTATTAATATATATAACCTTATTTGGAAAAACCATAGATTTTTAGGAATAAAATAACAATTAATAATATAACATTTGTTTTAAAAACTATTTTATGTCAATTTTGACACTATTTTGGTAAATGATTGTTGTAAAAATCATAATAGCATGATTAGTTCGAAAAAAGTTAATTAAATCAATACTAAAATTTCATATTAACCTATAAAATTAGTGTAATTCATAAAAGTCTCAAATTACATTTATTTTGGTATTTATAACATCAATTATCTTAATATTTCATTAATGAGATAATTACTCCATCATCATTGTGTCATAAATAAATTAAATTATTTTATGTCTAAAAATAATTAATAAAATACAATTATGTAGGAAATATTTTTATATTTCTAATTAATATTTATAATCGAATTAATCTTATGTATATCCCTATATTAAAAATGTTTTAGTTATTAAACATTGATATTAACTATTTTAACTGTTCTTTAAATAAAATAATATTAAATGACCTAATCTAATCCATGTGGGCCTGAATGGTCAAATTTTATTCCTAAGGTTGTTTTTGGTCGAATTAAACTTATCCAATAGAATTTGGACATGTGTCTGTGTAATATTAATATCATTTTTACCCTTAATTACCATATTTACTTTTAACCGTGGTAAATAAAAGTAAAAAGTTACGATTCATCAAAAATTATTTTCATCTCATTGAACCACATTTTAGCCCTTGATATTAACCGTGTCTCTTGGATTTTTGAAATTCAATTCACAGAAGTGGTAAAATTTCATTTAAATGAAATAGTCAGTTTTTTAACTACCACTAAGTGGTTTCACTATTCATCGAAAATTGATGTTTTTCAGAAAAATACTAAAAATTCAGCCTAAGAATTATTTGATATTCCGAATTAAAAATTTATGTCTACCTTTCCAAATTCAAAACATCTAAGTGGAATTATTAATTTTAAAATTAATTTCCGTTATCAAAACAGATAGCGTGTTTTTAAGAAAAAAAACTATCAAAATATTGATACTTGCTTATATCCAATTTCAAAGTGAAATTAATTCCAATGAACAAAATTGGATTAAATGGTAAAAATATATTCTAATTAAACTTTTAAACCAATTAAAAAGATAATCTAACCATATAAATTATTGCGATGAAAAAAGTTGTTTTTAATTAAAATATAACGTGTTTTTACTATTCATTAATATGTGAAAGTTATCAGAATAATATGAAAAATTTATCCAAAGTAAATTTTTATATCATGATTCAAAAGAAGAATTTTATTTTGTAAAATTGAACTTATAGACATGTCAAAAACAAGATTTAAGGTGGGTGCACCATCAAAAGGCGGGAAAACTGCAATTTTTGAAAAATACATATTTTACACGAAAAATTTATTTTGTTCTCATACCATATTCTGGAAAATGTGTAAGATGAATAATAATGTTATAAAATTCAAAATCAATTTAATATTATTCATAACGACTAGTCCATAATAATATTATAACAATATATCGTTATTTAGAGAAACCCGGTATTGCGTACTACACACACTATCTAGGTAGGTCGTGATTGCGTGTAATGCAAGCCAAGAATAGTGTTGCGTATACTACAAGATAATTCAGTGTTGCGTATAGTACAAGCTAATATTAGTGTAGTGTATAATAGAAGATATCAAATAAATTAAAAATAATATATCTCATAAAATGTCAGTGTGTTACACACATAGTTCAGGGACATGATTATTATACCATAGAGGGATTGTGTAGTCTAAATTCATAAAACATGGACCAAAAATCCCTTACCTATAAATATTGAATTATTTAATCATATTTAGAAATAATCAACTAAAATCACTAAGCCCACATGATCCATGCTTAGTGTGGGAAAAAAAGTAGAAGAAATCCACCCTTGTCAAATGAAAGTGAAAAACATGATATGATAGGTTGGGGTTAGAATAACAAATAGGCTACTAGATGTTCCTTTATAAGAGTGGACTCTTGTTATATAACAACTATAAAGGATAAAATTTCATTAGCAATGTTTGGAAATACCTAACAGGGGTAATCAAGTTGACATCTAGTTCCAATAAAATAAAGGGGAAATGGGGGAGTATATCATGAATTCCATGAACGAAATCAATTTGGAGAGATATAAATTGGTAGTGGATGAATGAAAACAAATTCCTTAAAACAGAGGATCCAGTATTATACAATCATGAATGGGAAAAACAATAATTGAACACTATCTATGCATTCCAAACACAATACCAATCATGTTGATACCAATAGTACTTCGAGATGTTGACCCTGGATGGGATGCAGGTGTTTGAGGCGATTCGTTGTCATTGTCATGGAGTATGTTCATATGTGAATGATATATTGGTTCAAAATCGAGGGAGATTCATTGTGTGAGGGTGAATTGAAATTATGTTTAGGTAGAGTTCATCTCTACCGGTGTTACAACACCACACGTTGATGATATCATGAGTTGCTTCCACAAAAGTGAGGGTCAAAATCTTGTCCTATGTGGTTAAATGTTTTGTCATCAGTTGAGGAGAATAAATATAATACTAGGAAACTGATCACCAAGGAACAACTAAGGAAATAGATGATAATGGAATATTCACTCATATTGATGTTTTGTATATCCCCATTAATTATAAGGTATGGGAATCCATATATTCATAGTTCTTGGGGATGGTGGTGTAAGATACTAGAAGAAAACATTGAAGGTTTTGGGAGAGGATTTCACACCCCGACCATGAATGTGCAGGTCTTTGTTTATTTCTCAGTCCCGCTACTTTGGGCAGAGTTCTGTTGGGTCCAAGTTTGACTTTTCTTTGAAGTGTTGATGTTTGATGTTTTGGTGGTCCTCAGGCCAGTGCCTAGTCACCGCACCGCTAGCGGTGATCGTGTGTTTGATCTTAGTGAATGCGTTGTCGGCCGGTCATTCGAATAAATAATAAAATTAGATGAATAAATTAAAATTGACTGAAAAACAAATCTATTTTTTTTATAATGACAAAACATGGTTAATGTTTAACCCATAATCAAAATAATGTTATTGCAAAGATGTAAAATTTTTATTATTATTATTTAATTTGGTAATAATACTAATATCATTAAATTGTTATAAATATAATTATTATTTAAAATAAAACGTAAAAAATTTATCATTTTAATTATCATTTAGTTTTTTATTATTATTATTTTCCTTTCGTTGTTACTAATATTATTATGATCATTTTTAAATTAATATTATTACTATTATTATTTTTGTAACATTCATATTATTGTTATATATATATATATATATTTAAGACCCTAAAGCTACCCATTCCCACACCTCTTCCTAACCCTCGCTGCCTCCCTCTCTTTCTGCTTCTTCCTTTTTCTCCACGCGGTTGTCCCATCTCCCCTGCTACCACTTCCCAGCTCGCCCAGCACCTCCACCTCTTCCCCCTTCATCCTCTACGGCCTTGCCCCAGCCATCACAGTCTCCCCTCCACTTGTAGTGGTTCCCAGCTGATCCCGTCCCCTGGCCAGGTCTCCGCCAGCAGCCCACCACCCCTCCTCTCTGGCCTCTTGCAGCAGCACCCTCCTGCAGCCCGCTCATCACCAACCGCATAACCCTCCTCCTATTTCCTAATCATCCCTCCTGCTTCACTGTCTGACACCCAGCAGCCTCTCGCAGCAGTTCCACCCCGCATCCCTCCTACTTCCTCTGCCTCCAACCACACTCCCACATGACCTGCTCCGACGCACCAGTCTGCGGATGGTCCCTGTGCGGTCGCCCTCCCTGCTCACTCCCAGCGACCCCGCATTCCAGCACCCAGTGTAGAGGCACTCCGTCGCCCATCACCTCTATGCCAGGCCATCCGCCTTCTCCACTGTAGCCGCATTCCCCTCGTCCCGCACGACCCCTGCGGCTCCTACTTCCTCGTAGTGTCACCCGAGCGACCCCCCCCCCCCACCTCCCGCCGCTCCGATTTGTTCTCCACCGCCTCCGCCAGCACGATCTCCCCCTCTTGGTTCAGTCTTTTCCTTCCACCTCTCTGTCTGGTTCCACCCTTGTTAGATGTGACCCTCTACTTGTCTTACATGGCATCCCCCGTCCGTTCGGCTTTCGACCGCCCTCCCCTCGCTGTCCCGTGCATCCGGCCACCTCCGGCCACCTGCAAACTGCACCTCCAGCCTCTTTCTTGCTGTCTGGCCACCCGCAGACTGCATGCCACACCTTTCTCCTTTCTATGTGGACCCACTAGAACTGTAACCATCACTGCTCTGGCGAGCCTTGTCGGTACTATGTGCTTGCCTTTTTGGCTGCCCGCCTTCGCCGGAAACTTCCTTCTTCGCCGTTCATGACCTCACAGGTTTCCTCTTCAGCGCACAACACTCATTTGAGTAGGCGAAGACCTTGTTGGGTTCAGTTCTTGATTTTTACAATGTATGTCATTGAAGAAGAGGTTAGTTCACTTCGATTTGGTTCGCTGTCCCTTTCCGACGGTTGCACAACACCGCTGGTCAAGCGTGTCTCCACGCCAAAGTAAGGTTTGTGCTATTTTTGTTCAAGTGGTAAATAATTATTTTAGCTTTTGTTGTGTTTATTTATTTTGGTGCAATTTTAATTTTCATATAATTGAGTTTTCTATATAAAGTTATGAGTTACTTATTTGGGATGGTTTCATAAATCTTAAAGTGGTTTAGTGATAGTGCAGGAGATACGAGCTTTGTTTTGAAAACATGCTGAGCTGGTTATTTTATGTTGTTTATTCATTAGGATTATTTTAGGTTTTCATTTGTATGTTTTAAGATGTTTTGTGTTGTTGCAGCGCATTGGAGAGGCTTTCCGTGATGTTGCAGTCATCATCAGGTAGCACATACTTTTGCGCGAGTGTGAGACGTGCATCGTCGTCGTAACCGGGCTACAAGTCGACGTAGGTCCCCCACTTAACTCACCATTAAATTTAGAATTTATTAATTTCTTTGTGTTTTATTAATTTTAATAAATGAGAAATAATATAAGATAATTAATTTTTAAAGGATTATTTGGTGTAAAAAGAGCCGTTTATTTTATACATGACACTTTAATCATTTTCTTGATGAGTGGACACCCAGTATTGAAAGAATGCACGTTTTGACTTTAAACATAATTCATGGAATACAATATGTAGTTATAGTTTTATAGATAGATGACTTCTTCTGAACAAGTGTTTTGGGTTTTCTTGAGAAATGAGGTTTTTCTTTAAAATTGGTGAATGCACGTTTGACACTTTAATAAAATAAATTATTTTGGAAAATCCAGTCAGGGGTGATCTTTGGTGTGCGTTGATTGCGTGAGATGTATGTGATGTTTGTTCATCATGACTGATTTATTTACATTGTCAATGAACCCCTTTTTATTGCTTTTGTTGACATGGGAACCTGGCATAGTGAGTGAATCTTTTGAGAACGATTGTCGCACTAGTTTAGATTATGCACTGGATAGTGGCCCCATAGTAGGGGAATACAGAGTTATTGCTGCTATGGGGATGGGGCCCCTCGGTTAGGCCATATAGGGCTATACCAAGCATTAAGGCATTATGTCATCATTGAGTTAGAGAATGCTTTCAGGATGAGTTACATGTAAGGTATGTTCTGGATTGTTCACGATCTTTTAGGTTCGATCCATGTTTCTTTTAGTGTTTTTTTGTATGTAGTGGACGGTTGAGAGGTCTAGTTCGGTTACTGGCCCCTGTGTGCCACGTTTTCCTTTTCCCTTGGAGTGTGTTGTGTGTTATGTATATTTTTTCTTTTTGGCTAATAACTACAGTTTGGTTTTCTAAATTTTTCGTAAAAAAATGTTATAAGATGAAATTCACCTATTCTTTTCAAACATTAAACTAGTTTTTGAATTAAAAAGGGAAATGGACTGTTATGTGTTTTAGAAATGAAATTCCATGTGGAAACTAATATTTTATATCATTTAATTCAAACCTAGAATTAGTAAATTTATTTATTTAAAGGTAGTGCATTGGGAATACTTTGTTGGGAATACCTACTGACTTTTAATACTCACGCCTACAGTTATTTTCTGTTTTCAGTGTTTGTGCAGGCTACAACTTGGGTGTGTTCGCCTTGGGAGACATTTGGTCGTGACTTGGAGAGTGACCCGCGAGGTCACTTAGAGATAATGGTTGTCTCTTTAGGTTAGTTTCATTTTTTTCTTGTTTAGTTACTTTACTTTGTTTATTTATTTTGTGCTACTCTGTTTTATTTCTGCTGCTTTATATATTTATTTTAACTAGGAGAAATCATTCTCACCACCTCTGTTCATGCCCTGGCGCATGTCACTAGCCCGGGAGGATCGGGAACACCTCTCAGGACATGTCGCGAACTAGATCGGATGACCGGTTCAGGGTCGACCCGGGATGGTTCGTGACAAAATGGTATCAGAGGGTGGTTGTCTCTAAGCGGACCTCAGTTTTCAGAGTTCCCTTTGTTATTTGGGATGTTTGGTAGAAGGATATTAGTGTTGGAGTGGGTGGCCTAAAACCAACTACTTTTTACTTTATTCGTTAATAAAATCCTTATCACATCTTGATTATTCATCCGCGTGACAATGCATGTGATAATGTCCTAAGGATAGTTTTTGCATTAATGGTTCATAGAGGATCCCTGGTATGATGAGAACCTAGATGTGCCCTAACACTTTCCTTGAATATATGTTCTATGGCCGGATGACATTATTTGAGGGACACAAATAATATAGGCCATTAGGGGAGAGGGCTCATAAAACATTGAGGCACTATCTCATGGTGTGCGCCCTTGGTAATATCCAGGAGGATATTAAGAGAACGAGACCTGCATGTAGGAAATCCACATTTCATAGTGTCATTGGATGATCCTATCTGCAGACGTCTGTATTGATTTTTAGACTTTCTGATTATTATTAATGGGTATTAAAACTCGCACACTTTGATGTATTGACAAAAACTGTGATGACACACTGTTCACAGCGAGGTAGGATTCGTTGGGTACGTCATGAGTAATAATACATTAAAAGATAATGCGAGAAAATATTTGTCCCTTCTATTCCATAACAGAAGTAGATAACTCCAGCCCTTTGATGGAATTGATATAGCCTAAATAAATCCATGTCCATGATAATGTAGGGTGAGTTCAATTCCGGAATGTCAAATAAAGAATAATCGAGCACATGGGTTGATGGCACTAGCATGCAACCCGCTTGATTAGAAATATCGAGGAAAATGGATTATATGACATGGTAAGTGTTTGTATGAGTTGACATGTCATTGTGGTGATAAATTCTTTCTCTATGGGTGCCTTGGAAAGTTTCTAGATGCTAACCATGGACTTTAGGCAGACTCCGTCTAATGCCACTGAGAAAGAGGCCTAGAGGGTTACACACTAAGTGTGTCCATGTATCTTAGTTAAATATTAATTTAACAAGTTAAATAAATATTATTCTCGACTGTGGTTTAATAATTATTTAAGGATGCCTGATTGAATTTATTTCGACACTTGTTTTTTGAGAAAATATATTGTGGATGAAATAATATTTATTAGCGAGTGATGTAGTTATATATATTTAAGAAATAAATAGCCATTACTCAAGGTCTAATAAATTTGGTGGAGGAAATAAAGAAAAGTTTAAAATAAAATTACACACCGTGTATATTTAATATACACGCCATGTAGTTTTATAGAAAACAAGTACATGCTGTTTATTAATGATTACACGGCATGTAGTTTTTCATGTCAAGATTTTGAGGATATAATATTATTGTATTAAATGATATTTATTATAATCAGTGTGGGAACATGTCAAGGAATTGATAATTCTACATAGGGGATTCCAATAAGAGATTATGAAATAAATAAAACGCGTAACATGTTTATTTATTATCATAACTCTATAAACTGAAACATGATTATAAATATCCTCACAACCCCAACACTTTTCAACAAGAGAATCGTTGTGCACAACAATTCTGATGAATTCCATCAAGCCCGAAATAACTCCTTCCTCCATGAACGCTCTCAAGACCGAGATATCAAGGAAATCATAGGCGGACATCACAAGCAAAGGTTCTTCTATGCTAGCACCCAGAAATCCTTTCGGGGATGTCCGGAGATACATGGCACATGTGTGGATCACCGCTAGAGGAATCCTACACTTGGATTCTACGACACAACGATGGATCACCGAATCATGACCAGACACATCAACGATGAAAGAATCCCACCATGTTAATTCTTGTGAATTAATTAAAGTAATTATAACCAACATATGATGATATTATATCTACGGTTCTGGGATTCCTTTTTTTCATTCATCATTCTATTCTGAAGATCCATCATTTTATATCATGACAGATCTTGGTATGAACATTGTTTAAAGCTAAAATTAAAGTTGGGAAACCCCACCAATGCGCTTTCGTTGTCCCAGGAACCTCTAAGTGGTATCAGAGTGGTCATATCGTTGATTATAATTATTTAGTTTTTTGTTGATGTTTTACACATTTAATAATTTTGTTGTTTCAATTCAAGTTTAATCTTTCTGGAAATATGAATCTTGAGATCTGTTCCTCCTCCCTCGTTTCTCGTTCACCACAAAGAAACAAATTTTTCTTTTAAATTTTAATAAAATAAAATAGAGGAAGTCATCTGGAGGAGTCAAACGTTTCTGGCCATACAACAGCAGAATACATAGAGTGTATTCGGAAGTACACATCATGTATTCTAGGTTCAATGCATTGACTAATCTGGTAAATCAGGCTGTGTATTGGAGTATACCCAAGTAATTTATGACACCGTGTGTTGACCAGGAACAAGTGGCACATGGTTTCCGGATTACACGTCATGTGGTCCAACTGAACATGGCAAGTAGTCCCTTCGGGTTCGGGTTGGACTGTGTACCCCATACATGGCTTTCCCGGATGGAAAATGTGTAACGCGGAAACTACATGACGTGTGTCCCACTGTAAATGTCGTGTACTCCGAAAGGATTACTAAGTACATTAATACGCCCTAACCCCGGGCGTGAACTTCGGATGGATGGTGAAGAAAAGTACACGCCATGTAGTCGGAACAACTTGCCGTGTACTCACCCAAATTATATAGATTTATTAAAATTTATTATTATATTATACAATCCTTTGAGATGTGTACCATAGTGCAGACGTAAAGCTAAGGCACAACTCGTGATATGTGTTTTATATATATGTGTGTTTAATTTGACATATGTGTAATAAATGGGAATTCACTAGGTTTCCTCCAAGGTACAACTTATGTACAAGGATAATTATATATATATTTATTTGTTTAAAATTTAGATGGTTGAGAATATTCAGGAAGTTCAGAAAAGGGTTTGAGATAAAAGGATTGATTAATTATAGATAATTAATTTATTCGATTATGATTTATCTTAAAAAAGAATGATTAAAGAATTGAATTCTAGTTTTATTTATGCATAAATATCGTTGCATTTATGGATGATCATGAGCTAGACTGAGACCTTTGCATGTGAATGGTTTCTTTTAATTTATTTATTTAAATTTCATTTTTTGGCCTACGAACCATCTCCTCATTAATATTTAGGACATGCGCGCCCAAGGATTAATTTATTTAAAAACCCTTTTTACCCCTCACCTACGTGTGAGATAAATGCATATGTAATGGATGGAGCTCCCAAGCTAGTGGAGGCGGCTTTAGTCAGGAGCCAAGGAGAAACCAATCCAAGGAGATACAACGGTGGACTGGTGGAAAGCTGTAAACATGAACCCAAAAGGTTCAAGGTGTTTATCCCCTAGGTCTTGGGTTAGTTTATCAACTACTAGATAAACTAACCAATAGAAATAGATCACGATCATTCCATTTATTTTATTTCTGTCAGTTTAATGGTTTATTTATTGTGGGTGTGTTGTCATGATCACATAATTAATGAATTAAATGAGCATGCAAGATGGAACTAAAATAAAACCGGCTTATACGTAAATATTATCTTAGACATGGTTAATCACTTAAGCATATCCCACATAATATTAAAAATCATGTAATAAAAGATAATAAATTTTAAATTTACGTATAAGGATAAAATCCCTCAAAAGAAATATTAAACTAGTATAGCCTTCCATAATCTTGGTTAGAATCAAACCATAGTTCAAAGTGCTTGACCAACCCTAGTTGGGGTGCTTTCAATTATTGGGGAATTCTAATTCATGGTTTTTGGTGGACTTGACTTCGTTCGCATCAAGGTTTGACTGCCAGAATAGGAATTTGTGTGAATAAGAGGCAAAGGTTGAGTAAATCCAAAATAAAAGGATTTCAGGATTGGGGAGTCCACTTACTGGATCAAGGAGCTGCGAGTTAATTCCGGGGTCATTTGGAATGCCTACCTAAAACCCTTCAAGTTGCGTGACCTACCCTATTTGGGGTAATGCGAAGGGAAATATGGATCCTTTCCACTAGAATATTCAGGCAATAGAATATTCCAAAGTCAATGGTAAGGGCCATTTTATTTCGATAAAATAGTGGGAGACTAATAAGTATTAACTTATTTATTTGTCTCAGTTTTGTAATAAATTACTAAACCTTTGCTCATCTTAATTTGTAGAAACAGAAAGAAAATGACTTCAAACATTTCATTGTGAACCATACTTGAGAAGGAAAACCATCTCACCTGCACCAATTTCTATGAGTGGTAGAGGCATTTATGCATCATCCTTCACCACGAAAGGAAAGTGTATGTGCTAGAAGATCCTATTCCAATTGCACCTGGGAAATAGGCCAGTGATGAGGAATTATCTCTCTATATGAAACACATGGATGATGGCACAGATGTCCAGGGTTTCATGCTATCAGCCATGTCTAATGAGATCTTGAAGAAACATGAAAACATGGACGCATATAGCATGATTTCTCACCTCAAGGATCTCTACCAAGAGAAGGAGATACTGGAGAGGTATGATATCTCCAATAATTTGTTTAAAACTATACATGGAGAGTCTATGGAAGTTGGGCCTCATGTGGTCAAGATTATTGGCTACATTGAACGCCTGGACGTCTTAGGGATTAAATTCTCGGATTAGTTTCGTATAGATCTCATCGTATCATCACAGCCCAAGACTGTCTCTAGCTTCATTGTCAATTATAACATGAGAGACAATGAGAAGAGTCTATTGAAGCTTCTGTACCTGATTCTCCTAGTAGACAAGGACATGGGTAATGACAAACCCGCAGTGCTTATGGTGAACAAGAAAAGGAATGACAAGGAAAAGGGGCCAAAGAATTATAAACAGTATGAAGCTCCCGAACACCGTCCCTCCAAGAAGGGGAAGATCCAAAGGCATGTCAAGGAATGGGAGGTTGTGTGTTTTGCATGTGGCATGAAGGGCCACTAGAAGAGGAACTACACCCAGAAGCATGGCGATGCTAAAGGTGTGTTCATTATCGAGTTTAATATTTACATCTATACACATTGGGTATTAGATATAGCTTGTGGGGATCACATCTGTATTAAAATGCAAGAACCAAGTAGATTTAGAAAAATTTCCAGATAAGAGGTAGATCATCAAGATGCCAATGGCGCAAGGCTGGCTGCATTGGCTATTGGCAATTACCACCTCTCATTGCCAACTAGAATGATTTTGGTTTTACATAACTGTTATTATGTGCCTAGTGTTACCAAGAACATAATTTCTGTATATTGTTTGGATATGGATGGATTTATTTTCTTTTTTGTAAATAAGGGTTGTCTCTTTTATAATAACAATGTATGTTATGGTATGGCACAATTAAATAATAGTTTGCATGTATTAAATTACAAAAACCAAGTATTGGTAATTGATAATGAAACAAACTCACATGACTCATATATCACCATGTCATGGCATCACTGTCTCAGTCATGTAAATGAGAAGCGCTTGAGAAATCTTTGCCAAGATGTTTATTTAGACTCTTCTGAGATAAAACCACTTGATAGATGTCACACTTGTTTACAAGGAAAAATGAACAAGCTGAATTTTGGTGGACAAGGTGAAAGGGCCACAGAGCTTCTAGGATTGGTACACACAGATGTGTGTTGACCATTTCCAGAAGAAGCTAGTAGTGGATATTCTTACTTTATTACATTTTCTAATGATTTGAGTAGATATGGCTATCTCTATTTAATGAGGTATAATTCAGAGGCCTTAGAGTAATTTTATGAATTCAAGAATGAAGTAGAGACTCAGCTTGGAAAGAAGATAAAGAAACTTCGATCGGATCGAGGTGGAGAATATCTGAACCAAGATTTCATCAATCTTCTACAGGAGTTTGGGATTCTATCTCAGCTCACTACTCCTTATACACAACAGTGGGATGGTGTTAGTGAAAGGAGGAACCACACCTTGTTGGACATGGTGAGGTCGATGATGAGTCATGTAGATCTTCCATTATCCTTTTGGGGATATGCATTACAAACTACAACATACACATTAAAACGAGTACCAACTAAGGAGGAAAATGGAATTCCCTCTGAGCTATGGAATGGAAAAAAACCAATTTTGTCGCACACACATGTATGGGGATGCGGGCATTTGTTAAAGCCTCCTCAGGAAAAAAACTATCACCCCGGGGTACGAGGTGTATCTTTATAGGATATACCAAGTAAACAAAAGGATATTACCTATATAACCCTTTATACAAGAAAGTGATTGTCGCCAGACAAGCTATATTTCTTGAGAGGGAGCACATCCTCAAGAAGGATTGTGGGAGCACGATTGACTTCGATGAATTTGATGCTCAAGATACACAGGAGTTGGTACATGAACATATTCCACTGGTCACCATGGAATAGGTTCAAGAAACAAAAGTACTACGTAGGAGCTCAAGAGAGGTAAGGGAATGAGAGAGATTTGGTTTCCTAGTCACCGAGGATGGTGAATCATTATTGTTGGACAATGATGAACCTATCTCCTATAAAGAAGCAGTATAAAGCTCAAAAGCTACAAGATGGCTAGAAGCTATGCATTCTAAGATTGATTCCATGTATCATAACCATGTGTGGGTTATGGTCGATGAGCCAGTTTATGTAAAGCCTGTTGGATACAAATGGGTATTCAATAGAAATCTGGACATGGAAGATCATGTTAGAACCTTTAAAGAATGTCTAGTGGCTAAAGGGTTCAGACAGCGTCAAAGAATTGACTATGATGAAACCTTCTCACCAGTTTCCATGTTTAAATCCTTAAGAATAATACTTTCCATAGCAGATTACCATGACTACGAGGTTTGGAAGATGTATTTCAAAACAAAATTCTATAACGGGAACCTTTAGGAAAGTGTCTATATTACACAACCAGAAGGGTTTGTGACACCATGTGAATCCAAACGGGTTTGCAAGTTTTAGAAATCAATTTATGGATTAAATAAAGCATCCAGGTCATGGAACATTCAATTTGACGAATCCATAAAGTAATTTGGGTTCATTAAGAACAAATGTGAGTCGTGTGTTTATAAGAGGCTTAATGGTAATGCGATCGTTATCCTAGTAGTATATGTTGACGATATATTACTTATTTTAAACGATGTACCATTCTTACAGTCAGTTAAGGACTAGTTGAACAAGTGTTTCTACATGAAGGACATAGGTGAAGCAGCCTACATTCTAGGGATCAAGATCATTCGTGATAGATCCAAGAGGCTGCTTGGACTAAGTCAGAGTACATACATTGACCAGATACTAAAGAGATTTAGTATGGAACAATCCAAGAGGGTATTGGTTCCAATGTCACATGGCCTACATCTTTATAAGAAAATGTGTCCTTAGAGACAACAAGAGAATGATAGAATGAGTAAGATCCCATACGCTTCAGCTATAGGATCCATAATGTATGACATGTTATGTACTAGGCTTGATGTTTCCAATGCACTAAGCATGGTAGGAAGATATCAAGAAGATCTAGGAGAATAGTTTTGGACTGCTGTTAAGACTATCCTTACGTATTTGAGAATAATTAAGGATATGTTCCTGGTGTATGGAGGAGACAAGGAGGTTTTCATTAGTGGGTATGCTGATGCCAGTTTTCAGACAGATCAGAATGATCTGAAGTCGCAATCTGGATATTTTTTCTATCTCAATGGAGGAGATGTGTTCTAGAAGAGTTCAAAGTAGCCAATTATCGCTGATTCTATAGTGGAGTCCGAATAAATAGCGGATTCTAATGTAGCCAATGAAGCTTTCTAGATTTGTAAATTTGTCCCGGAGCCTGATGTGGTGCCTATTAGTAAAGATCCCATTACATTGTATTGTGATAAATCTACAACGGTGGCTCTTGCAAAAGAACCAAGGCCACATCAACAGACAAAGCACATACTCCGAAATTATCACCTCTTGAGGGATTTCTATCAAAGGGGCGAAGTTGAAGTTGGTAGAGTGTCCACATAAGAGAACATGGTTGACCCAATGATTAAATTCTTATCTCAGCATAAGCCTGAATATCATGTGGGAGCTAGCGGGTTAATGGTTGTCAGCAATTGGCTCGAGTCCAAGTGGGAGTGTGTTGGATTTGTTGGCCTAGAACCAACTACATTGTACTTTATTCATTAATAAATGACTTATCACATATTGAATGTTATTCTACGTTACAATGCATGTGATAATTTCCTAAGGATAGCTGTTTCATTAAAGGGTCATAGAGGATCCCTACTGTGATGAGAACCCGGAAGTGCCATAACACTGTCCTTGAATATATGTTCTATGGCCGGATGATATTATTTGAGGAACACAAATAACACATGCCATTAGGGGTGAGGACTCATAAAAAATTTAGGCACCATATCATGGTGTGAACCCTTGGTAATATACAAGAAGATATTATGAGAACGAGACCCGCCAGTAGGAAATACACATTTCATAGTGTCATTGGATGTTCCTATCTGCGGACGTGTGTATTGATCCTTAGACTTTAATATTATTATTAATGGGTATTAAAACTCACAAACATAAATGTATTGACAAAAAATGTGATGAAACACTGTTCACAGTGAGGTAGGGTATGTTGGGTGTGTCACGAGTAATACTACTTTAATAGATAATGCGAGAAAGGATTTGTCACTTTTGATCCATAACGGAAGTCGATATCTCAGGCTCTTAGACTTAATTGATATAGCATTAATAAATCCATGGCCATGGTAAAGTATGGGAGAGTTCAATTTCAGAATGTCAAAGAATGAATAATCGAGCACATGGGTTGATGGCACTAGCATGCAACCCGCTTGATTAGTGATATCGAGGAAAAGGGATTATATTACACGCTAAGAGTTCAAATGAGGTGACACGTCATTGTGGTGTTAAATTTTTTCTCTATGGGTTTCTTGGCATGTTGCTAGAAGCTAACCTTGGACTTTAGGTAGGATCTACGTAATGCCACTGAGAAAGAGGCCTAGAGGGTCACGCACTAAGTGTGTCCATGTATCTCAGTTAAATATTAATTTAAGAAGTTAAATAAATATTATTCTTGACTATGGTTTAATAATTATTTAAGGAGGCCTGATTACATTTATTTCGACACTAGTTATTCGAGAGAATATATTACGGACGAAATAATATTTATTAGCGAGTGATGCAGTTATATTTATTTAAGAAATAAATATCCATTACTCAAGGTCTAATAAATGTGGTGGATGAAATAAAGAAAAGTGGAAAATAAAAGTACACACCGTGTATATTTAATATACACGCCATGTAGTATTATGGAAAACAAGTACGCGCCATGTATTAATGATAACACGGCCTGTATTTTTCCAAGTTGGGATTTTGATGATATAATATTGTTTTATTAAATGATATTTTTTATAATCAGCGTGGGTGCATGTCAAGGAATTATTAATTCAACATGGTGGTTTTCAATAAGAGTTAATGAAATAAATAAAATGCGTAACATGTTTATTTATTATCATAACTCTATATCCTCAAACTCTATTATAAATATCCTCACAACCCCAACACTTTTCAACAAGGGAATCGTTGTGCACAACAATTCCGAAGAATTCTTTCAAGCCCGAAAGAATTCATTCCTCCAAGAACGCTCTCAAGACCGAGAGATCAAGGCGATCAAAGGCAGACATCGCAAGCGAAGGTTCTTCTATGCTAGCACCCAGAGATCCCTTCAGCGACTTCTGTAGATACGTGGAACACATGTGGATCACCAATATAGGAATCATACACTTGGACTCTACGGCACAATGACGGATCGCCGAATTGTGACCAAACACATCAATGAAGAAATAATTCCACCAAGTTAATTCTTGTGAATTAATTAACTTATTTAAAACCAACATATGATGATCCTATATCTATGGTTCCTGGATTCCCTATTTTTTTCTTTCTTCATTCTATTATTAAGATCCGGCGTTTTATATCTCGACGTATCTCGGTTTGAATGTTGTTTAACACTAAAATTAATGTTAGGAAAACCCACCAACATGCTTCCGTTGCACCCAAAACCTATAATTAGGACATTCATGGCTCAGGAGGTAGGTTATGGGTCGGTTCCTGATCACCACCGCTCGTGATGAGACCGGAGTTACCAGGGGTAGTTCGTGATTTGAGTCACTTGTCCTTGGTCATTTTGGATTAAGGGATTATAATGGAGGCGAATCAGTTCACTTTGCGGCCTCACATGGGATGGTGACCCATGTGGAGTACAAGTTCCCAATTTAAGGTCCTCTTAGTGTTATGCCTTACATGGGTCATGGCTCACCACCATGTCGTTGGGTCAGACATGTGAACGAGTTCCTCATTCTAGTGGGTTATTATTTCTTCTATTTTTTTAATCTCAGTTGATTTGAGTGTGCGTTAAAAGTGAATTTGGTTTTGATATGGAAATGTGTTTTTTATAAATTGTTTTGTGAAATTACAAAAGTGGGTTTTTAAAGAGAAGGTTTATCGGTTTGAAAACAAAACTTGTTATGTGTTTGGATTTGGTAAGGAAAACAATTATTTGTACCTTGGAACTCCTTATAGAGGATCACACATGTGTGGGGGCACTTGTTTGCAGGTGATGTGAGAGGGATTGAGTAAACGCAGATGTGACCGTTCATAAAGTTCCATAGGTGTGTTTTTAAAACTACAAATAAATAACGGTTTTGGAAAAGTTATTTCTCCTTTTGTTGTATATGTTTGGATTATGGGCCGGTTTCCCCTTGGATTATGTTGTTTCTTTGATAGAGTTTTGGCTTGATGCCGGTTTTGATGGTGTTCTTTGTGTTTCCATGAGTAGGCTGCCCAGAAAGCCTCCAAAAGTTATTAATGAGTTATGCCCTTTTCTCAGGTCTTTTTTTTTGTGTTTCTTGCATTTTGAGGTAACTGAAGTCTGTTAGAGGTAGTTTTATAGTTCTGAAAGATAGTGTGTCTTCGGGTTGTTGGGAACTTACAGGGTAGTTAATGTTCGTAACGCCCTAGAGTTATTTGAGGGTTAAGTTATGGACTAGTAAAAATTAAATGTCTCATCGCCGTTAGAGTTTTGGGTGTGATTAATGGTGGTTGACTTCTTTGAAGGTTCCCCATCTTGCATGGAGTGTGGGCCGGTGGAACCTGTCCCCCAGAAACCATCCTCGTCGGTACCGACTCCTAGTTCGTCAGACCGCTCCCTTGTGCGCCACTAGTATGCCATGACCAGAAATTCTATGCCATCATGTTTCACCCCTTTGAATGTGTACAACCATAGTGGTTGTTGGAATCATCGGACGGATGGAGTTAGGGACCAGAAGATGCAAATGCCTAACAGTGATGAAGGGGACACTTCAGCCATCAGGTCCCCAGCCATAGGTCTCGGGGTGATGCTCGCACAATGTCAGGAGTTTCTGAAGGTGTGTGGAACCTCGGTCTAGAAAAATGTCTTCAGCTTTGGAATGGAAGTATCCAAAATTTCCCTTGTTCTATTCTCATCATTGTCATAAGCTCATCATTGTTGTGGTGGCGTGATGAGCTTGTTCCCCCACAATCCAGGCAGTCTTATCTGCTCTCAGTGTGGTTCTAAGTTGTTAGGGCTCTATGAATGGTGTGGGCCCTATGAATAAATAGACTTGTTATGTTTTTGAGTTGGATATAGCTATGTTCAATAGGGGAATGTTCATTTCATGAAGTTGATGGGAGGGGTGTGGAGTTAATTTCTCCTCCTGTAGTTGCTGGATGGTTCTGTAACAAGCTTTTCGTCAAGTCATAGGTATGTTGTTCGGTACATGTGGGGAAAATAAATGAGTTCTGTTTGGGATTTCACGTTTTTCCCCCAGGGGATAGTTTGTTCAGGTGTTATGGGTTTTTGTATTATTGAATTATTGTGGTGGGGAGAACCCTCACATGTTCTCCCCTCAATCTAGGGCAGTGGTTTTTCTTGAATTGGTCGGTTGTGATGTTTGTTGGGAATGGTTACCCTGATGCTCTTGGTTCTCTATGATTTTTTCTGGGAATGAACTCAAGTTGTGTCAACTATTTTCTGGGTGACTTTATATGGGCAGAAAGTGTCTGTGGTGGGGAGAATTGTCACACCATGACAACGAACTCTCATGTCTTTATTCTTTTCTCTGTCTCGCGACTTTGGGTAGAGATGTGTTGGGTCTAGGTTTGAATTTTCTTTGAAGCATTGATGTTTGATGTTTTAGTGGGCCTCAGGCCAGTGCGCGGTCACCACACCACTAGCGGTGATCATGCGTTTGGTCGTAGTGAAAGCGTTGTTGCCCGGTCGTTCAAATAGATAATAAAATTAGATGAATAAATTAAAATTGACAGAATAAACAAAGCTAAATAAAATTTTATAATGAAAAAACATGGTTAATGTTTAAACCATAATCAAAATAATATTATTGCGCAGATGATAATTTTTATTATTCTTATTATTTAATTATGTAGTAATACTAATATCATTAATTTTTTATAAATATAATTATTATTTAAAATAAAATGTAATAAAATTATCATTTTAATTATCATTTAGTTTTATTATTATTATTTTCTTTTCATTGTTATTAATATTATTATGAACATTGTGTAATTAATATTATAACTATTATTATTTTTGTATCATTCATATTATTGTTATTATATATATATATATATATATTTATGACCCTAATGCTACCCATTCCTGCACCCCCTCTTAACCATAATTGCCTCCCTCTCTTTCTTCTTCTTCTTTTTTGTCCACGCGGTTGTCCCCTCTCCCCTACTCCCACTTCCTTGCTTTCCCAACACCTCCCCCTCTTCCCCCTTCCTCCTCTCCGGCCTTGCCCCAGTCGTCCCAATCTCCTATCATCTTGCAGTGGTGCCCGACTGATCCAGCGCCCCGACTAGGCCTCCACCAACTACCCACCACCCCTCCTATCCGGCCTCTTACAGCAGCACCCTCCTACAGCCTGCTCACTGCCAACCACATCACCCTCCTCCTATAGCCTGATTGGCCCTCCTGCTTCACTATCTGACACCTAGTAGCCCTGTGCAGTAGTGCCTCATTGTGACTCTGCTACCTCCTCTACCTGCATCCACACTCCCACATGACCTTCTCGGCCGAACCAGTCCACAGACAGTCCTAGCGTGGACTCCCTCCCGGCTAACTCCCAGCAACCCAACGTTCTAGTGCCCTGCGCAGAGCCCCCCCATCGCCCAACACCTCTCTTCCAGGCCTCCTGCATTCTCCCCTGTAGCTACATTCCCCTTGGCCTACACAACCCCTGCATATCCTCCTTCCCAGTAGCATCACTCGGATGACCCCGCTACCTCTCTCCACTCTGCTTCGTCTGGCATGGCCTCCGTCAGCGTGGTCTACCCAACCTGGTCTGATCCATGGCTTCCACCGCTCTGTCCAGTGCCTCCCTTGTCCATCGCAACCCTCTTCTGGTCCTACGCAGCATCCTCTGTCCAGTTGTCTTTCGATCGCCCTCCCCTTACTGTCTTGTGCATCCGGCCACCTCCTGCCAACCCTGTCGGTACAATGTGCTTGCCTTTCCGGCCACCCGCCTTCGCCGGCAGCGGCCTACTCCAGCATGCGCGACCTAACAGGTGCCCTCTTTAGTGTGAAACTCTCATTTGATTAGATGAAGACTCACTTGGGTCTTTTTCATTATTTTTTCAATGTCCACTGTCGAAGATGAGGTGAGTTCACTTCGATTTGGTTCGACGCCTCTTTCCGACGGTCGCGCAACACCGCTCGTCGAGCACATCTCCCCGTCAATGTAAGTTTTGTGCTTATTTTCATCGAGTGGTAAATAATTATTTTAGCATGTGTTGTGATTATTTATTTTTTATGTGATTTTAATTTTGAAATAATTGAGTTTTTCTGTATAAAGTTATGAGTTTCTTTTTGGGGATGGTTTCATAAATCTTAAAGTGGTTTTGTGATAGTGCAGGCGATAGGAGCTTTGATTTGAAAACAATTTGAGCTAGTTATTTTATGTTTTTTATTCATTAGGATTATTTTAGGTTCACATTTGGGTGTTTTTAGATGTTTTTCATTGTTTTTGCACATTGGAGAGGCTTTCCATGATGTTGCGGTCATCAGTAGGTTGCGTGTACTTGTGCGTGAGTGTGAGACGTGCATCGTCGTCGTAACTGGGTTGCGAGTCAAGGTAGGTCCCCCACTACACTCAAAATTAAATTTAGAATTTATTAATTTCTTGATGTTTTATTAATTTTAATAAACAAGAAATAATATAAGATACTTAATTTTTAAATGATTATTTGGTGTAAAAAGAGCCATTTATTTTGTACACGACACATGGAACATTTTCCTGTTGAGCGGACAACCAGTATTGAAAGAATGCCCATTTGGAATTTAAACATAATTCATGGAATATAATTTTTAGTTCTAGATTTAAAGATAAATTATTTATTATAAACAAGTATTTTGGGTTTTATCCAGAAATGAGGTTTTTCATTAAATTAGTGAGGGCCTGTTTGGCACTTTATGAAAATAAATTATTTTAAAAAAACCACTCAGGGGTAATCTTTGGTGTGCGTTGATTGCGTGAGCTGTATGTGATGTTTGTGCATCATGAATGATTGATTTACATTGTGGAAGCACCCCTTTTTATTACTTTTGTTGACATGGGAACCTGACATAGTGAGTGATTCTTCTGAGAATGATTGCTGCACTAGTGTAGATTACGCAATGGGTAGTGGCCCTATAGCAGGGGAATACTGAGTTATTGCTACTATGGGGATTGGGCCCCTCGGATAGGCCTTGTAGGGCTATACCGATAATTAGGGTGTTATGAAGTCATTGAGTTAGAGCATGCTTTCAGGATGAGTCACATGTATGGTATGTTCTGGATTATTCACGTTCTCCATGGTTCGACCCATGTTTCTTTTAGTGTTTTTTTGTATGTGTTGGATGGTTGAGAGGTCTAGTTCGGTTGCTGGCCCCTGTGTGACACTTTTTCCATTTCCATTGGTGTGTGTTGTGTGTTATGTGTATTTTGACATTTTGGATAATAACTAATGTTTGGTTTTCTAAATTGTCTAAAGAACATTTTAAGATGCAATGCACTTGTTCCTTTAAACCATTAAACTTGTTTTTGAATTAAAAAGGGAAATGGACTATTACTTGTTTAGAAATGAAAGTTTGTGTGGAAACTAATATTTTATATCATTTTGTTCAAATCTGGAATTTGTAAATTTCTTTATTTAATGGTAGTGCATTGTGAATAGTTTTTTGGGAACAACTACTGAGTTCTAATACTCACGACTATATTCATTTTCTATTTTTAGGGTTTGTGTAGGCTACAGCTTGGGTGCATTCGCCTTGGGAGAAATTTGATAGAGAGTTGGAAAGTGACCCGCGAGGGCACACATAGACAGTGGTTGTCTCTTTCAGTTAGTTTCATTTTCTTTTTTTCTTGTTTAGATACTTTACATTGTTTATTTATTTTGTGATAATCTGTTATATTTTTGCTGCTTTATTTATTTATTTAAACTGGGAGAAATTGTTCCCACCGCCTCTGTTGATGCCCTGGTGCTTTTCACCAGCCTAAGAGGATCGGGAACGCCTCTCGGGCCATGTTGTGGACCAGCTCCGTTGACCTGTTTAGGGTTGACCCGGGTTGGTTCGTGAGAGAGGATGATGATCCAGTTCAATATTTTTTATTTTTTTATAGAAATAAATTCGATATGTGGTTTAATTTCATGAAACTAGGACACAAATTAGGGTGGTTTACAAAAAAAATTGGTTTTTGGTGATGCAATTTAAATTTATATAATCAGTATGGAACACTCTATACATTAATTTTATATATCTCGGATATCTTAAGATTTGAATTTTAAATTCATGCTTCCAAGACTATAGCCAATATATTTTAATGTCATATGATAAGGATGAATTATGAGTAGTTTGATGTTATACTAAATGAATTGTGGAGTGTTGTATTTATGGGTAGGTAACAATGACCCCAATACAATGCAGGTTGACATCTTTTACCTAGATGTCATGTAATTTGACTTCATATAATATGGACCAAGGTACTATGATGTTTTGTGGTATTAAAACATGGAGCTAGGTTAGTGAGGGTTTAAATATTAATGTGTTTTATGTTTATCACATAGTTTAATGTCATACAACAAGGATGGTGTGGGATGCATATTTTAGAGTCATGATATAAGGAATATGATCATATAGTTTAAGATTATACAGTGAGGATGTTAATTACATAGCTAAAATCATTTTATTAGGATGAAAGAATATGTTGTTTATCATTAAGAAACTAGGATGTTTGGGTGAATTATATCTTATAAAAAATATATGTCTCAATACTATTGAAAAAAGACCATGAACTAAAAACCACACATGAGTACGGATCAGTGAAGGAAGCATATATTAGAAGAGAGTGCACATAATGGGTAGATGGTTAGAAGTCAGAATATCACATTAACCACTGGAAGAGACCCTATAAATGTAGGGGGACATGATTGTGGGACACTTCCATGATGATTTTCACCCCCAATTCATGGTGGTTCATTATGGGTGAATCAATTTTATTCAGTATTCCACCATAACAAAGTGGTATGGTGTGAAATAAATCATGAGTTCCAAAGTCTAAATTGAAAGGATAGGTTAGATGAAATGAGGATGACTGCAGAAGATGTCTTAAAAAAAGATCCACTATAATATAGTATGTAGTAGGAGAAGGAAAATTATTTTTGATGGGTAAAGATGTCTTTGAAAAATGATACCTATCCCTTTTATGCTGAGAATCATTTTGGATATGTTCCCAATATGATATTTGGGTCTATGTATCCTCGAAAGACCTGAACGACTTAATTTTTTATTGATTTTGTTAATCCACCATTAAAGGGGGGATTTGGAACCCTTATAAGTCCTATAGGTGTAAATATTATATGGATCATATGATTTAAGGGAATTCATTTCCCGTAGGCTTCTAACATAACTACAACCCAGACTAACAACTAGGAACTGCTCCACCCCAGCATCTTCATCGTGAAATCAGATCTCTACCTTGTCATGGCTGCTCGGCTAGGCTATCCCGTGCATGCATAGGCTTGTACCGATGGAAGGTTCTATACCCTCTCATTCTTGAAATCCATTTAGCTTCTGCAATGGTGAAAGCTCCTAGATCCTCTTCCTTCTGATTCTTGTTCCTCGTAGGTTGTCTGGTTTCAATCTGCACATAAGGTTTCCCAAAGGCCTTGAGGTGGCCCAAATGCCTTACTTACCGGAAGGCCTAGGTGGTCCGAAGGCCTTAAAGCACTCGAGGACCAAATTGGTGGCTGAAGGTCCAAACGGGGGAATATCCCCGGCTGCTACAGTGCCAAAAAATTCCTTCTACAGTTCTCGCTATAGTACCTGCTACAATACTACTACCGTAACCCGAAAATTGGCCTCCGCCTGGATTTGATCCTGTGTCTCTTGGATTCACTTAAGGATACCTCACCAACTTGGCTGAGGATGATGTGATGTGGGCTTATGTATCATTATGTCATCACTGCATGGGAGTTTTTTTGGGCATTAATGGTGTGGGAGTGATTCAAACTCTAGAAACAAATAACATAGAAGTGAATAGAGAATTATTTCTTATGTAGAGTTTATCTCATTTGAGGATATGTTTTCAAGTGACAATCATTCTAATAGTGAATACTAAAAATAGTTAGGGTCAAACATTTGAGAGACATAATATAGGTTTTGATAATGTCTCTGGGGACTAATGTTATCTCTATGGATTTATAGTTTAGGGTCATATAATTAGGACCATTAAAACTAGTCCAATAATATTAATTTTAGTAACATGAAATAAAAACCAATGATGTGGATTTTAGGTCCCACACTTAGGGATAATTTTTTTCCTTTTTAAGTTGTTCACTCAAAAAAATATGCTCTATAGTTTAGCATTGTGTACCCGGTACAAAGGTTCTACAATTTTTATCATCATGCAACTGGGAAGATCCCATACAGTTTAGTGTCATGATAGAAGGATGTTGTTCCGCATAGTTTAAGTGCATAAAACTCAGAAGAGAGAGAGCCTAATATTGGAAGAAGAGTTAGGAATATGTCTCATGGATAATCATAGGCCTTTAATTATGAATTACTGGGGTTTACATAGTGCTGGTGCACCCAATTTCATATTTGGTGACTATTTGTGAGTTCCCCATGTGTATGGTTCTAAAAATCACATAGATAATACCTACATGAAATGATGTTTTTTCAGAAGGATGACTATCATAGTACAAAATATTGCCATAGGGGGAGACCTCCATAGTTGTTTGTAACCCTTCATTCCTGGGGAGGGACTTCAGGGTGAGGACTACTTCAGTATAGGGAGGCCCACTTTTTGGGTCAATGGTATCATAGGGAGGACCGTAATTGTTATTGGTAATGTGATGTGAACCTCCACAGTTACTGGTATCATCAGTTGGACCTAAAATATTACTAATATCAAAGAGATGACCACCATGATTACTATTTATTATTTTTAAAACCTCCATGATAGAAGATGATAGTGCCAATAATAGGGAGATTTGAACCAACAATGATGCTGGGTGGTGTGGATCTTTATCTAAGCCTCACGTAGAAGCATTACAATGTAGTGTTTATAATTTCATTGGATGTGGTTGTAGTATCCTCAGTTGAGGTAAGTCATGGAACATAGATTACCACCTACCTCATTCATGAAACCGTTGGGAAACAAACAATTACCAGAGATGAAAATAATGTGGTAGAGACTCCAACCAACCACTAGTATGGTGGTGCTACCCCCTATGAGAAACATGATATTTGTTTTTTTTTCTATTAGAGGAACCAATTCATGAACATTGGATCCATAAACTACCTAGAAATCATGTGTGGATAAATATTACATTCCTTTTTATAGCGGGGGATGGGGCTTTGAGATATCTCTTTGTAACACCCCGAGATTTTAGAATATATATTTCATTAGTAAATTCGATGTATTTTATATCTTGTGATTCCTGAAAAAAATAGAAGTGAATAGTGATTTATTACAATGAAAAATTAAATATATAATAATACAAGTAAATGAAACAAATTTATTTAAATCAGTTAATTAATTATAATATGTACTATTAAAATTATTCATGGTTAAATATAAATTTATTATTTACAAAAATTGTTTAATTATATATTTTTCATTTAAAAGACAAATTATCTTATTTAGAGTTTTAAAATTTGGGACAATTTTTTATACATATAAGAAATTTAATACTTATTTATATATGGATTATCAAAAACTTCAATGTTATGATAAAATCATTTGAACATAAAGAGAGTTATTTTTTTAGAAATTTTTTATTTATGAATGAAATGTATTTTATCTTCATAATGTAAAGTGATCACTATTTATAAATGATTTTATTTATATTATTATTAAATATTTTACATAAAATAAATTTACATTAATATAAGGGTTTTTAGTAGTCATGGAATGAGAAAAAAATAATGTTTATTCTTAAAATAATTTTCTCTAAAAAAGTCTATAGCTTTTTTACCTTAGTAATAGAATTAATTTCTATAACCTCGAGTAATTGAAAATTGTAAAAATTAATTAATTATTTAGATTTAGCATAATTAATTTTATGTAATAATTTTGACATAATTTTTCTCTGTAATAAATATTTACCTTGGTAATTTTTACATACTATAAAAATTAAAAGGTTAAATGAAGGGTTAAACTGACAAATAATGAATCAATTACCCGTAAATATTTTCTATATTTGAACAGTTCTATGTATTTCCACCTTAAATTATACTATCTTCGAATATTGGTCCATTCTGTACTACTTTTCCATGAAAATAGACTTATACTATTTTAATGATATTGGTATTTATAATGCTACAAATACCCTTTCTTATAAAAGGATACATCCTATTCTAACATATCAAAAAACATTTATCACATTATTTCAAACATGATCTACCTTAGTTCCTTCCTTACACCCTTTTCCTTGATAGGGAGGTTCTAGTATTCCCAAATTCCATTCCAAGAATCTTTAAGGCGTATTTTAAATGAGATTATCCATGAAATAGGTTTATGGTATTACTAAACATTCTCGAATATTTTTAATCCAAAATAATATAATTTCATCAATATCATTAATATAAAAAATTGTTTTATTTTAATGGGTTTACCATTTTTTATCTCTATTAAAAATCATATAAAATGAAAGAGTTTCTCAAGCATACGTACGACCATCGAATCGATAAAGAAATGATATTACCTTTTAATAAAACCTTCTAATGAATGGTTATAAAGATGGAATTAAAGAATATTTATATCATTTTTATGATATATTTATGGTTCTGGATAGATAAATTATTGTTTATATTCCATTATTTTCATAAAATGAAAAATGAAAATATCACCCATGTGTATGTATGGGCTACCATATCCATGAAGTAATACAATTAATTTTTCATCACTGAATTACTTGGATGGTTGTAAATGATTATATAATAAATAGATATTATATTTATGACATTATTATCATACTATATAGATGAACAGTGTGAAAGGACAAGAAAAAACAAATTGAAATATATGCGGAAAATAAAACAGTTGACAATAAGATATAAATTTTAACGAAGAAGTTTTAAAAAATAGATAATTTGATATTATAAGGAAATGATGCTTAATAATATAAGTATGAATATTTTATATTTATATATGAATAAAAATTAAAAATTTATTATTCATGAGGTTGGAATGTATTTTATTCAAGTAAATAACTGAGGTAAGGGATTATATTACAATCCAGTTTTTATCAATATTTTTAACATTAAATTTTCATTGGGGATATTTTATGTTAATTATCTCCTAAAACATACAAATTGTTTTATTATACGGTTATTTGTATTATATTTATGTTTGATTTCGATTAAACCAACTTTGGTAATTAAAAAGGGTGATTGAATATTTTCTTGAAAAGCAGACATGATTTCTCGTCATTTGGTTGGGAATATTTTTTCTTCTATACGTACATTCTGTAAAACAGTTACTATATGTTTTTATCTATATATAAAAGTTTATTTAATTATTTTTATATTTCATTTAACTTTTCAAAATAATTATCAAAATGAATCTTTTTAAATGTTTTACATGTGACTCACGTTTGATTTATTTTTATAAAAGTGTGAAAATAATTTTTATTAAACCAATATGGTATGAATAGATTTTACCCCATTCATGTCTTTTATTAAAAATTTTAATTATTTTATATGTTTATATTATTTTTAAATGAAAATAATATTCCCATTATTTATGTACTTTTTAGTTTCTAAATGTTATAATTATAAAAGTAAAATTTTTCTTATTTTTCAAATCATATTTTTAATTCTATTATAAATGAATTTTTCATCTATGTGAAAATAATTTAATAATTTTTATGATTTAATGGGTATATAATCATACAATTATATTTACTTCATTTATTTAGATGTCTTATGAGGACAATGTTTAGAGGATATTTTCTTAAATCATGTTTCCTTCCCATGGGTTAGTTATGATATGAAGAAATGATGAATGATTTTTATGATCATAGGTCACAGATATGTATATATTTCATAATGTAAAGGGTGACCATATAATTATATATCCTTTTAATGAATTTAATGAATCTTCATATCACATTAGGTAATAATAAATATAATGGATATTAAATCCAATCCAAGATCAAACACTTTTTAATAATTTTATGGGATGGGGGAGAAAACTCAATCCTTAATTGGACTATGTTTACTATGATAGTATTGGAAATTAAACCATAATAAGGAAATTATTTATATGATTTTCTGTATACCCACAACATATATTATAATCTTATGATATACAGTCACGAATCATGATTGATTATTGATGAATCTTCACCCTTTTGACTCATGTATCATGGTAAAACAACATAATGAAACATGCTCTTCATATAAGGATAATACATAATTTTACAGAATATTTCATACATTTCCTAAACACACACCGAAAGATCATATTAGTTTAGTTCATTTGAAAACATGGAACATCAAAATATACTCTGATGAATGATCATCAATGTTTCCCAAAAATATTTTCCCATTACATACCTTTACCTAAAAGATTTCGTTATAACTTGTGGAAAATAAATCCTAAATAAAATGGTGAGATTAGTTTCTTAGTAAGTGTAATCCAGGGAGATACATAATCATAATAATGAAAATATGGAGACGATAACATGAGCTTAACATTAAATAATCATACCCTACATATCAAAGATCATCTACACAAGTCATTGTAAAAATAATTAACGTTTATGAGACATGAATCATGAGGAAATCAAGGGCATAATATATGAAAGAGAAACATAAGAATAAGATAAGGATGTTGGGGAAGAAACATAATCATGTAATATCCTTCCTTATAAGTCAAGATGCATTGCCAAAACCTAATAGAGAAAATCACAGGGAAAACACCTATTGGGTGGGACACACCATAATCCATAGTCACAATCCTTTCCTTATAAGGGACATTGTCTCCTTATCTTCCAATAGTGGATATGGTTTCCCCATCTTCCTATAGTAAATCTGGTTTCACCATCTTTTTATAGTATATCAGGATTCTCCATATTCTATTAAGGATCATTTCTATCGACCTATTTCTATCATTATCTTGTAAGAAATAAATGAGTACCCAATTTAATGAAGGGATATATATTCCCCACCCATAAAATAATTAAAACCATAAATTTGTGTTCCAATAGAATATATATCATATTACAACCCTTAAAAAGTAGGGTTCATAAACATATAATCTGAACATAACAAATTGAAAAGAAAAAAAATTCTTAAATATTATTCCATTATAAGAATAAAATGTTAAGATAATTAATTATAATGTTATCCTTTGGTTATATCCCCTGTAAAACATAAGTACCAAAAAATAACATTTTCCTAAATGGATAATGATTTTGAAATATCACTTTATATAATTATTGAGAAAAATATCCTATCTATTTTGAACAATGATGTTAAAATAATAAAACCTTTATCAAACCATTTTCATTATAAATAACCTCTAAAAATTATAAAATATTATTTTAAATCATTTCTAAAAATCATTTAAATTATTTTTCCTTAAAAATAATTTTATTATCATTTAGAACACCTTTTATACATTTTTAAAAAACATAGTTTTGAAGGAACATTGAGTTCTGACCAAAGAAAGAATAACATTACATGAAACATAAAATATCATAATGAACTATATTCCTGATAATACATGTAAAATGATATTATATAAACCTCATAAATAAATATATTTCCATAACATAACATGTGTCTTAAGGAAGACCAATTGAGTACAAAATACCTTACCAATTTGGAAATTTTTGAACCATAAATAGCATAAAAGAGATATCACAAAATTGATATGTAAATACTCATAAATTTATTTATATGTATAATATAATACATTCATGGGAATTATTTAAACCAAAATAAAAATAAATAGGTGGTGAAAATGGCATATATCTCACAGAAAATAAAAGTGATACCAAAATCACATACCTTATGTATTGACTCTCTCCGTAATCATTCAAATATCCTGTATAATAATTATAAATTTATTATAAATATTAAAAATTACCATATAAATATATTTAATAACATATATTATTTTATTATGACACTATATTATCTATTTTTAACAATTCCATGATGATGTTATGTTTCAGGTAATATATGTGTCGTTTTTCATATATGTTTTGAAGGATTATTATTGAAACTCTAACATAAATCATGATTTAATTAGTTCAAAAATTTAATACATGATATAAATGTAATATATATTAATTATATAAATATTTATAATAATTTAAAAAAATATACACATAGGAAACAAAATACACGGTTCATGGAGACGATAAACTGTACATACGAATAAACGATGTTTCTATTTTAGTGATGCATTGGAAGAATGAAAGAAAATGAAATATATATATATATATTATCATTATAGTATATTTTTTATTTCATATATATTATATAATTTTACTAAACTCATACTTAATTCATTTAATGTAAAATTTTATCAAATCACATCGCATTGAGGAGGCGGTAATCAACATGTCCACAAACGAATTTATTGTATTCACAAAAAGTAGAATGCATAAATGTATGTTTTATGTTATAATTAAGGTAATATAAATAAATCATAAATATAATATATATCATAAAAATTATTATGTTCATCATAATTCCCACCATGATATATGGTAAAGAAAAAACAGACAATCATTGTTACATGAGGCTGTAGTCTGATGTACACACGAATAATATATTCGTTACCATTTAGATGGAAGTGTGGGTATATGTAGGATGAAACATTATTATAAAAATATCTCATTATATTTATAATACTAAGGTTATTATATAAAAATTTCAATAATAATTGAAAGGGGTTAATGAATAAGTAAAACAAAAAAATGTTTGTTGGTGAACGTTACCACCTCTTTTAGTATCTTCTTTGGATTATCATAAAAGGTCTTCTTTTGTGGTATTAATGCCTGAATTAAGGCTTATAATATGAAGGGTGGTATTTTTTGAGTATATTTGTACATGTTTTGGATGAATCAAATAGGATCTAAATTTTGAAGAGAAGAGAAAGAGAGGGTCCCTTTTATAATAGAGGGAGAGCAACCTTTTGAATTTCTCAAAATATTAATTTATAAAAACATAAATATAAATAAAATTTGCATAAATGGAAATTTATTATAATATTATATAATATAAGGTTTTAATTTAATCAAAAAATATATTTACACATGTTTTGGTGTAGTTTTAAAACATATAATTTTTATTATTCCTTAGTTAATCCATTTTAATTTTAAATATGGTAACAGTACTTTCAATATTAAGTGGGTATATTTTTACATATAAAGTGTCAATGGGACCATAAATAAAAAATTTATGTTATTTTAGACCATATATAATACCATTTTATATATTTAATATATTTAGTATTTTTAAATATTTTAAGAATATATTAATTTTAGATAATATTGTAATTATCAATTTTGATACTGTTCATAAAATAAACTTTAATGAAATTAATACAGCAATATATCATCAAACATAATTCATTAAATCCACTCAAAAATGTAATATTAACCATTAAAATTCTTGTATGTCTTTAATTAAGTCATATTTTATTCATCTTAATATTTGAAATATCGTTTAATTAATGAATTAATCAATTGAATAATCACTACATCATCATTGTGTAATTTTTCAAGATAATTATTTCTCCACAAAAATAATAAAACTAAAATTCCATGGTGAATAAAAACTTTTTATAATTCGTATGAATACAAATAGTCAAGAATATTTTTTATTTAACCCTATATTAAAAATATTATACTTATTAAAATTAAGAGTGTGAATTTTTGTCAGTCTCTTTAATTTTAATAATATCCAAGACATTTTCTTGGAAATATGTCCATTAAAATTTTCAATTTATAACCTTATATGATAATGGTAAACTTAATGTCATAAAATAAAATTTTGGGAATTTTAAGTATAGTTTTATAATATTTATAATATTTTTTTCACCCATAATTTCCATGTTTACCCTTAACCGTGGTAATAAAAAAAATTCATGTTATTAATCATATTGAAAAAAATAAATGGGATAAAATTAAAAAGTGTGTAAATTATAATTAAAAAATATGGAATCCATTTATCACAATTCTAATCATATATTTGAATAAAATTAGTTTAAAATTAATCCCATTGATAAGATAAAAAAAGGGTTTCAATGTGAAAAATTCAAAGCTTTTGAAATATTTTTATATATAATTTCATTGTGAAATTGGTTCCAATGACCTAAATTAAATATTTTTGTGAAATATTTATAATTATACATTATAACCTATTCAATGTATAATTTAACTATATAAATAGGTAATATGAAAATGTTTTTTTAATTAATATTTAATATTTTTTTTATTATTCATCAAAACATGAAGCTTATCAGAAATATACCAAAAATTCAAGCAAATTAATTTTTTATATCACAATTTCACATAAAGAAGTTTATTTTTTTTATATAAAAATTATTAATGTGTCAAGAATTGCATTTAAAGGGGGTCTTGATTAAATTCCATTTAAATTATCCTTTTGAAAAATACATATTTTTATTCCTCCAATTGGATTTATTCTTATCTTATTCCTAGAAAATACATTAGATGAGCCTTTGATTAAATATTTAATATACAAATTTTATTAAAAAAATCATAAAAATTGGGGTTTTTAATTCATTGAGATAAAATAGTTTTTGTACATAGAAAAATCGTTTTCTTTATAAAATCAATATCTTTATTTTGAAATAGTTATTATTTTTATTTATTTCTAATTTAAGACCAAAATATTCATTTTATATACATTTTTGAATAATAGTTTTAATTTTTTTTATTCTTATTTTTTAATTACATTCAAAATGATAAGGTGGTAACAAGAATAATATTTTAATAAAAATATAAATAGTATATTGTAGTTCCGTAAAACTCAGCCTTGTGTGTAACAAAAGATATCAAAAGAACTCGGAATTCTATGTAGCACAAGACTATCATTTTGTTTCATTTACTATAAGCTAATATAACTTTTGGGTGTAGTGAATCCTTGAAATTATTTTGCATAAAAAGAAAAAATAAAATGGTTCTTTTATATAACCCTAGATATTTCTATTATTATGTGAAATGGAAAATATAAAAAAGTTTTAATTAATTTGAAAAAATATATTACACAAAATATCAGGGTGTTACATTCTACCCCATTAAATGAATTTAACCCTTGAAACTAACCTGGTATGCCAATGATTTAATACTTTAAGGTTCGCATAGAAACCCACATCATAACAATAAATACAAAAAAACAATTTATTAAGGGAAATATGGAAACATATTTGTTACCCAAAGTAACTTTTTTCAAAAGATTTGGGCTGAAGAATTATGTTATTATTAAATAAAAGAAATCTTTTGAATAGGTTTCCACATAGAATAAACTAGGTGGAAAGTAGAACCAAAGACATAGAATAGAAATCTAACTACCATGTTTCAATAGAGAGTGATAGAGAACACGGTTAGGATAAAGTTCATGATCAAAAATCTATCACCCAAAGTGACTTGAAAATGGTTGTTGATATCATAAAATATGATTATAACATGAACAATTTATTTCATTACCCTTATCCCAAATGATGAAAAATCGTCCTGAGAAGATATAATTTCATGATTTCAGCACAATATCACCCTTTATTGGGACCTTATCAATTTCAATTAATATTTTATTCCAAGAAATGAAGGTTAATTTTTCATTCCTGATGTATTAGTAGATCATGATATTCAAAAATAGAATGGTAAGCCATTCCATCTGTCCTAATTACAACAAAATTATTATTACAAATTATCCAATATTCAAAAATCCTCATATATAAAGATAATACTTTACTCCCTAAAATGTCATTCTAAATTTAACATTAATCATTCCATAAATGGATAAAAATATAATCCTTCAAAAATATGAAATTCTAATACAGTAGAAATAATGTCACTAAATTTCTTAAAAATAGCTCAGTATTGATACCCCATACAATATAAATTATCTCTTATTTGTCACATACCAGAAATCTGAATACTATCATCATGTATTCTCTTGAAACATGGAAATTAACATATATCCTTATTGAAAAAATATATTCTTTTTTTAATACAAGCATTATTGGATATATTCCTTATGACCACAAATTCCATAAACTAAACATGTGATATCATAAACCACATTATCAACAAATCCATAATGGATTCCAAGGTAATGAGTACCATCCAATTTACTTTTTCAAATCTAATATATCATTATATAATGAAAATTATCTCAACATTAGGGACATATTACGGGCTAAAATTTCCTTAATATTTTGTTTGACATGAATATATCATTTAAATTAATTCCAATTTTTATGTAATCATAACCATTCATCCTATACTTTCCATATCATAATGAAACACTTATACCTATGATACTTATATAGTTCATGATTAGTATAACATAATTTTGGAATTCCAAATTATATACACATCAATCATCCAAATTTAGTTACAAACCATTAATCTAGATTCATCATCTTATTCTTTCCTAGAATTTGAATTATTAATAATTTATTAAGGTGCATAACCCTTAATATAAAAATACTTTTTATTTATAATGAAGAAAATAATGTTAGAACATCCCTTACCTTTTACATGTCATCTAAAATTTCATTATTCTCAATATCATAACCAATACTCATACTTCCTTCCCAATTCTCATCATGAGATTTTCACTTAGTACATTGAATTTTATAATTCCCATAATTTCCACATCAGAAACATTAAATATTAAACCTTTACCTTATTGTTCTGGCAATTGGATAAGACTAAAAATCACAGTGTAAAAACACTTATTATAGAAAAAAATATAATCATGAAAAATTACATATAAGAGACAGAAATCATGATTCTTTCCATTTAAACTATGAAACTATAAGCTCATATTTAGAGACATACATAGAAATATCCTTTGAAATATGCATATGAAGGTAACTGATGTTTTATCATCATTGTTTCCAATAGTTAACTAATACATAGCTCTGATACAAACAATAACGACACATGGATTTCATACATGGATATTACCTCATATTTGTAGAATATTTCATATATTTGACAAACACACGCCCAATTACCATATTATTTTAGTGCCTTTCGAAACATGGAACACAAAGTTATAGTCTGGTGAATGATCCTCAATGCTTCCCACAAATATTTTCACCTTTAAATCACCTACCTAAAACCACTATTTATAACCTAAGGAAAAGAAAAAATAAAAACAGGTGAGCTTAGATGCTCAGTGAGGGAAATAGAGGTAGATACATAAGTATAATCATGAACATATAGGTATGATAACATGGTCTTAAAATTTTAAAATAATACCCCAAATATCAAAGATCATACATATGGGTCATTTTATAAATATTGGAGGTTTATAATACACTAATCATGAAAAAATGAAGATCATAATATGAGAAATAATAAAATAATAATAAGAAATGAAATTTGTGAAAGACACATAAACATGTAATATCATTCCCTATAAGTCAAGGGGAGTCACTGAAACATAATAGGGCCATCATAAGGACAAAACATACTTGGAAGGGAACACCACCATCCCCTGTCACAATCGTTTCCTTATTAGTGATCAGGTTTGCCCATATTCCTATAGTGTATTGGGTTTCCCATCTTCTTATAGTGGATTGAGTTTCCCCATCATCCATAGTGGATCAATCCCAATGACTTGTTTACATCATTATCTCATGAGACATTAAAATTTTCCGAATAAATTAGAGTTAGATATTAGTCCCACCCGTCACATAATGAAAAACATAAATTTTTGTGCCATAAGAATATAAATCATACGAGAGTTCTTAAAAAAATTGGGGTTTATACACTTTTCATCATAAAATTACTATTTTAAAAGAAAAATAATTCATAAATATCAATCCATCATAAATATAAACCATTCATTGAATGAATAATAATTGTATCCTAGGGTATTATCCCCAATAAAACATAAGTAAAAATAAATAACACTGTATTATATTGAAAATAACATTGAATGATCACATGAAAAAAATTCTTGAGTAAAATATCATTTCCATTTAGAAAAATTATATTAAATCATAAAAAATTTTGAAAAAAAATTTCATTTTAAATAAACCTAAACATTATAGAATAATATTTTTAAACAATTTTAAACATATTCAAAACCATTTTTTCTTTAAACTTTCGTAAAAGATCAATTTAAACACATTTAAAGAATTTTGAAGAAATATTGTTTTGAAGGAAGATACATTTATGAACGAAGAGATAACAACATTACATGAAACTTTAAATATCATTAAAATAAATATATTAATTTTACAAAATTTCAAGGGTTTTTATATATACCTCATAAAAGAATATAGGTTCATAACATAACATGTGTCTCAAATAAGGCTAATTAAGACAAAATTACCTTATTCATTTGGTAAATTTTGAACTGTAACCCCCATGATAGATAAATCATATAATTTATATTTAAATAACAGTAAATTTAATTATAATATTCATAGAATATAAACATGGGAATTATATAAATAACACAAAAAATAGGTGATGAATATGGATTATATCTCATATAAAATAAAAGTGAGACAAAAATATCACAGCTTATGTGTTGAATCTCTATATACTTTTTAAAAACACCTATAAAATAAATATAAATATATTATAAATACACCACATACCCATATAAATATATATAATACCATACATTATTTAATTATGACACTATATTTCTCTTTTTTTAACAATTCCATTTTTATTTTACGTTTTAGGTAATATCTAGGCTGTTTTTTATATGTTTTGAATTATTATTCTTGATACTCTTAATTAGATCCTGATTTAAATATTTTATGAATTTAAAAAATGTGCTCAATCTATTATATATTCATTATATAAATATTTATAATAATTTATAAAAGATATAAATATGAAATGGAATACACCGTTCATTGAGGAAGTAAGCCATACGTATGTATGAATGTCGGATCTATTTTATTTATGTATTGATAGAAAGAAAGTAGATGAAATATATAACTTATATTTAGAGTATAATTATTATTTCATGTATTTCATTTAATTTTTCTAAACCCATCCCTAATACATTCCATTTATTGTGTGATCTAATCCCATCACATTGAATAGGCGGTTGTCCACTCATCCACAGATGAAGTTATCATATTTAAAAATGTTAAAATAATGAAGTAAATTTTTATGTAATATTCTAAGAGGAATAAATAAATTATAAATATAATATATATCATGAAAAATATTATTTTCATCAATATTATGACTATGAAATGTGTTAAATGAAAAAATCAATAATAATCACTTTTGCGAGGCGATAGTCTTTCGTACACATGAAGGGTAAGTTCGTTACACAATAGATTAGGGTGCGTAAGTGTAGGTAGATCACTTAATATAAAAAAATCATAGTATATTTAGGATATTGAGTATATTATATAAATATTAAATAGAAATAAATTTACTTGTTTAAGGAAGAAATAAAAAAAATCTTCATTGGTGAATGTTACATTTTCCTTGGGTATATCCTTTTGATTTGCAGAAAGGACACCATTGGTCGGATTTATTACTAAATAAAAGATTCTAGGATTAAGGGGTGGAATTATTGATAGAATTTTGATAGAGTTTCTTTTGAACCAAATAGTTTATAATGTGTGAACAGAAGAGAATGATAAGTTACCTTTTATAAGAGAGGGGGTGGGCACTTTTGGAATGTCTCAAAATTTTAATCTATAAAAAATTAAATATCAAAGGAAAACCTCCAAAATACAATTTATTAGAATATAAGATATTATAAGGTTTTAATATCATCATTCAATATATTTTAGACATGTTTTGGTGTCATTCTAAACCATATCATTTTGATTAATTCTTATTAAGTATTTTTAATTTTTACTATGGTAAAAACATTATTAATATTAAGAGGATAAAATTTTCACATATAATGTTTTAATTGGACCATAAATGGAAAATTTAAGATATTTTTAACCATATGTCATACCATTATCCATTATTAATACAATAGTGATTTGAAATTAATTAAATGATTTATTATTTTTATAAAATATCATAAGTGTAAATTTTGACAATATTCATAACATTAAATTTAAGAAAATAAATACAAAAATCTAACATCAAACAACTTAATTTAATAAACCCAAAAAATATAATATTCATGAATGAAATTATTGGTTCAAAATTATTAAGTCAAATTATATTTATTTTAATATTTCTAATATCATTTAACTGACTATTTTATTTATCGAATAATTATTACATCATTAATTTGTAAAAATTCATGATAATTAATTCTCCACTAAAAATTAAAAATAAAATTACAAGATATAGAAAAAATAGTTAAATTTCATAATAATATACATAGTCGAGAATATATCCTATTGAAATATATATTAAAAATATTATACTTATTGAATATTATAGTGTGGAATTTTGTCATTCTATTTGCTTTTAATATTACCCTAGGAATAATCATCGGAAAAGGCCGACTAAATTATTAAATTTCAATCCTTAGGTGACAAGGTACAAGTAAAATTCATCCAATAACAATAGGAAAATGATTAGGGTAGTATTATAATATTTATAATATTATTTTTACACTTAATTTCCCAGTCTACACCTAGCCATGGAAAAAAAATAATAAATTTAATATTCATATATTACAAAAATAAAAGCGAACTAATCACTAAAATTTGATCTTCAAATTAAAAAAAGGGAAACCTTTTTTAAAAACACTAAAAATAGAACTGGATAAAATTAATTTTAAAATAATTCCATCGACAGAATGAAAAAATGTGGGTTTAAAGTGAAAATTCCAAAATATTGAAATGTTTTTATATCCAATTTCATTGAGAAATTGGTTAAATTGAGCAAAATTAGATTAATTGTTGTAAAATTGTAGTAATTATACTTTAAAAACAACTCAAAGTATATGTTAACTCTATAAATGAGCTATATTAAAATGTTGTTTTCAATAAAAATTTAGTATTCTTTACTATTCATCAAAATATGAAAATTATTAAAAAAAATACCAAAAATTCAACCAAATTAAATTATGATATCCCAATTTAAAAAAATAATTATATTTTTTCATATAAAAATTATTAATCTTTGAATAATTATATTTAAAATTGGTTCACCATTAAATGGTATTAAAATTACCTTTTTGAAAAATAAATCATTTTATACATAAAATTGGATTTATTATTATCTCATGCCTATCAAAATTTTCAAATGAATGTCAAAAAAATTGATTGAATAATTTATATATATATATTTTTTATTATAAAAATTAACCAATAAAGGTAATTTTAATTTATTGAGATAAAATTGTTTTTGTATGTAGAAAATTAGTTTTCATAGATAAAGAATTTTATTATTTTCAAATAGTTCTAACATTAATTTATATATAATTTATGACCCCATGATTCATTTTATATATTTGATTAATTCATATTTTCATTATTTATTTAATATTATTTTCTATTTCCATACCAATGAATAGGGGTAAATATAATAATATTTTAATAATAATATTAATAGTATATTGTAGTTCAATAAAAGTTGGCCTTAAATATAAAACAAGCAATCAATTGAACATGGCATTGTGTGTAACACATGGAAAACATAGTGTTTCATGTAACACAAGCTACTATATGTATTTCATGTAGTAAAACCTCCACATGGTGTTTCATAAAAAGTAATATTAACTTGGTGATTACATAAAACACATGATATATTCATTTTTTTGTGAAATGGAAAACATAAAAAAGATTAAATTTGTTTGAAAAAATATACATTCTAAAATATCTCAGGGTGTAATAGTCACATATTAGTATAATGTTTCATGATTTATATTCCATGACTTATTAGGTATGTTTTTAAGTTATTATCTTGTTATCATACCCTAATACTTATCTTATACACCCTTATAATAATCATTTGATATCTTCCATGATAATCCATATCGAGAATTATATCTCACTATTTATTTTATTTTTATTTCCCTAGGTTATGAAGAAAGATATTAAGTATGATATGACTAAGAAGGAAACTATGTGAGAATAATGTTGTGTAATATATTGATGATATTTTATGATTTATGTTGATTGTGTTTCTAGTCCTTAAATACACCAAACCATTAGGGTTATAGGGTGTCTATTATTGTTAGATTTATTTAATAATTATCTGAAATTATATAGAATGTGAGTGTAAAATGATTAGGTCACCTATTTTGTTATTATATTAGGGTGTAGTTATTTTTAGATATTAAGATACGATGTATAAGAGAATAAAACCTAAAAACCCTATTATAAACTAATTTGATATTGGATGATCCTAAAGTTTCAAACATTGATAAGAAGGTGTCACATTTTATGGAATATTTTGAGTGATTTTTACTATCATATGATTTCTCATTCTAACTATTTCATCTAAATACTCAAACTATTTTTTTATTTTATAAAAATGTTGTAATAAAGAGGAACAAAGATGAAAATTAATGTGAAGAACAATTCCATGATTTTCCCAATGAGAAATAAAATTAGATGTGAGTAGGAGTGAACAAAACTCATGAATATGGTCTCCCCACATTCTCCTGTTATGAATTATTATATAAAACATGTTGAGCTCCTCAAAAGACCATGAAAGGAATAAATTTGTATCCATTTATTTATGAGAAAAAGTATACCATATTTTAGTGGGTCCCCAAATATATTTGTTACTGATAAATGGATTAATTTATTTGGAAATATATTTTATATTATCCAATTATTATTCAATGAGAATGTAATTTTATATTTTTATCATTTGGAAGGTGAAGTTGATCAATGTTGGTCACTTATCAGGAACACGACTCAATCATAGGTGAACAGTTAAATAAGGAATTATTCAATATATATTTCCCTAAGACTCCTTATACTAAAATACAGAGGGAATTTATGGAACTGATAAAAAAGGATGATGAATCCATTTGTACATATGAATAAAATTTCACAAGACATAAAAGGATATATTCTAGTTTATTCATTGACATTGATGGGAATACTGATTGATTCATTAGTATCTTACAACAATGTATCCAAAATTAATTGACTGTAAGAGGATTTGGAATCTATTAATACACCAATCAATGCACTATCAAGGTATAAATTGAGAGTGGAGACTCTCACTATTCTCATTGTTTTCTAAATAAGAATAAACAGATTGAATTTAAAAATAATTATAATAATAAAATCCAGAGGGGAATGTAAGTTAATCTCCCATAATTCCGAAAGTGTTAAATGAAACATTGGGGAAATTTTCATAATGGGAAATGAAATTGATTCATGTGTGGAAAAGAAGTAAATATAGAAAATTAAATTAAAAGGGAAATGAATATGTTGATCAATGAATAGATTTAAGATTAAAAAATGAACTATGACACTAAAATGCCACCATTTCAAGGAGTATGTAACTTACATAAATCAGTGAATGAATACTTGGGTTAATGTTTGAAATAAGCTTCAATAACCTCTTAATTCAATTAAAAAAGGGAAGCCTTAAATAATCTCAAATGATTTTTTGGTTCATGAAAATGATGTAGGGAAAGGTACAATTCCTAGCCCTATTAAACTGAAAAAGCCTTATTTGATTTTGGTTCTACCCACTGATTAAATTATGATGAATTTTCTAATATTATTATATCACAACCTAAATATTGGGATATTTATTTTTTAATGAAAACTCATAATGGTATGATGATTAGATCTATATTCTTTAACTCCACTCTAAAAAAATTTACAGTAATGTCATTAATTCAAATATTAGTGGTATCCCTATAGTAAAATTGGATGATATTTTTTTAAATATATTAGCTCACTCAATATTGATACCATATAGTTTTTTTTAAAAATTGATGTTATATTTGATATTCCAAAATTTTCTATTATTGTTTATTGGTGTGATGAGGGGAATGAACATAAAATAGAAATAAAATCTATTATATGAGTATTACTATGAATTCTTAGGAGAAATTTATTTATAATAGATGGGTGGGGTTAACATTGAGGATATTAATTTTTTTAAGAATATGATTTTGTATTTTAAAAAGAGTTTTTAGTCATCACCTGAGTTGTGAAGTTGATATTTTAATATACCTCATACATGGTGCTATGACTTTTTGAATGTTTTTAGACTGATTTTAGTGATGATATATTAATATACAAATAAAATATATGAGAATATAAAAAATGGAGTAATACACTTCAATGTGATACCATTTGGTGAACCTATTATTTTATTTAAGAGGAAATATATATCAATGTTTCTTTTCATTGAATATCGAGAAAAAAATAAGATCACTATAAAGAACATATGTCCAATGATCCATATTGTCGACCTGTTTGATAAACAAAATAGAACATAATACTTTTCAATTTTTTTTCAAATGATATATCATTACTTACCTGTTAAAATTGATTAAATAACAATGATATACTTGGTATGAAGTACATATAATATATGATTATAATGATTTCATTTGGACTTACCAATTCCCATTCTATCTCCATTGATCTAATGATTGTAGTCTTTATAGATTACCTTGATTAGTTTCTAGTAGTATTTTTTTATGATATTATCATATATTCAAAGGGAAATAAAAATCATATAGATCATATGATGATAGTTTTATATTCCCTGAGGATATATAAGATTTATGAGAAATTTATCATGTGTGAATTATGGATATAAAAAGTATCATTTTTGGATCATTTAATTATAATTAAGGGTATATCATTGGATCCATAAATGATTAAAGTTACTCATAGGTGGTCCAAACCAACCATGGTGATCAAAATTCATTGTTTTAGTGGATTGGATGGATACTAAGGCCATAAAATCCAATAACCAATTTGATGTGGAACGGAGATGAGTTCCTTTGGAGAGATGAATATAATTAAATTTTAGAGAACTCAAGAGAAGTTTGTTCAGTGGACCAATGATTACAGAACCCAATATCGTAGAATGGGTTTTAGTACACTATGATGCACCAAATATGTGAATAATATACTTTCACAAGAAAAAAGATATGGTAATATCGTATGCATCACGCCAATTGAAGATTCATGAACATGATTACCTGAATCATGAATTTTTGTAATCAGTGGTAATATTTTATTTTAAAATGTTGATTCATTGTATTTATGAAAAATTATTTGATAAAAATAATGATTAATAAATGTTTAATTATATAATGCCACATAAATAGTTTAATGTGTTCTAATGGTGATAGTTATATTTGATTGAATATTATGAATGATCAATAAATTACAAACTTGGGATGGAGAAGAAGGTGGTTTATTTACTAAGTCATAAGTATCATGTTAGGTTTTCCATGATTAGAATTGAAAAAATACAATACATAGGGACTTTTAGAGGACATACCTTTCGATTTTTATGGAAGGGGATAAATAATACCTTTCTCAAATTAATGTAAAACCATCCATTAATGAGAATATTAAAGAGAAACATAATAATTATTTTGAGCTATAATAAAATTAAATTATTGTTTCATTGTTAATCCTTAATCATTATTGGGTGATAAGGATTAGAAATTGGATATGCAACCCTTCAATACTATAATTAAAGGATCAATTGGATGAAGCACATTGCTTATTATTTTCAATAAATATTGGAAATAAAAATAAATTTATTTATCTCAAAAATAATTTCATGTGGGATAAAATGAAATATCATATAATAGAGTATTTACCTCTATGCCTATAATTTCAATGAGTTAAGATGAAATGTTATAATTCTGAGGGGATGATGCTACAATTTCCCATATTTATATTTTAATGGGGAAAATAACCATGCATTTTAGTTTAATACTCCAAAATACATCTATTGGTCATAAGTCCATTTATAATTTTTTCAATTTCTTTATGATGTCTATGAATTTTATTACAATAATAGAATATTTATCACATGATCAAATTTCGAGGATATACATTAAGAAGTGGTAAGGGTTTATGGAGTACCACTCTCAGCTGTATCTAATCTATATCCAAGGTTGTCTTAAATGATGAAGAGAAGTATTTATCAACCATTGAGTATGGTATTTAAATTTTACACTACATGTCATCCTCATATATATGGAATGTTTAAGAGGAGCATAAAAATACTAAAATATATTTTGAAGGATTTCATTATGGATTTTATAGGTGGTTTGGATAAACCCCCCAACTCTAGTTGAATATTATTAAAACAAATATTTCAATCAAGAATTAAAATAGATCTTTACGAATAAATTTATATTAAGAAGTGTATAAATATAATATTATTTTATTAAGTTAGAAATTTAATCTATTAGGACCTGATTTTACAAAATAAATGACATATAATTTAAATTTCATTTAGAAAAAAATCAAAGTATCTTAGAGGCTTCAAAAAAGTTATGATAAAAATAGTCAGTTAGATCAAGAGATAGAAGTTTGTGACATGGTATTATTATAAATATCTCCTTGTAATAAGATTATGATATTTGGAAACAAGGGGAAGCTGAGCCTAATATATATTGGTCCATATGATATTTTTTATTGTATCTTTGTGGTATCTAATATCATGAAACTTCCACTGAACCTTCCTCATGTTCATGTTGTGTTCCATGTATATCTTCTGAGAAAGTACTCACCATATCATTCACATGTTATAAAATCAGAGATTATACTATTAGAGAAATATTTTTCTTTTGAGTAAATACCAACAGAGATGATTGAGTAAAGAGATAAAGCTTTCCAAAATGAGAATGCCCAACTCCATAATTTTTTGGAGAGAAATCATAAATTTGAGGAATCTATGTGGGAATAAAATGAAGTAATGAGGCCTAAGTATCCTCATTTTTTTCAAGAGTAATGTAATTTTGAGTCCAAAATTATTATAATTTGGATTAATATAACACCTTTAAATTTTGGAATATATTTAATATTAGTATTTTCAGTGTGTTAAATATGATGATATGAATGCAAAACTAAAAACAAGTGAATAATGATTTATAAAAATGAAAAATATAATAATTAAATGTAAATTATGTTAAACAATATTATTAAAATCAAATAAGTGATTTTAATAAGTACAAATCTAATTATTCTTGGTTAAAGATATATATATTTTCTATTAAAATTACATTATTATATATATGTTTAATTGAAATAATAATTTATATTATTTAGAGTATTAAAATTATTGAAAATTACTTTTTTACAAAAAAAATGAAAACTAATTTATTTATTAATTATTAAATGCTTATAAATAATGATAGAGTCATTTGAGGGAAAATGAGATATTTATTCCTAAAATAATATATTTATATGTGTAATTTATTTTATAATAACAAATTAAATTAATAATTATATAATAATTGTTTTTATGAACTGAATTGATAATATATTCAAATAAATAAATTAACATTTATATAGTGGTCTTTTTCTTGGAAATCAATTAGAATAAAATTGTTTTTATATTTACAGAAACATTTTTTTTTTGAAATTGGTTTTATGGCTTTTATGCATGGATATTAGAAATAATGTATTTAACCTATAGGAATTGAATATTATAAAATTATTTAAATATTTGAAATCAATATAATAAATATTAAGCAATAAGTTTTACTTAATTTATATCCATAATGAATAGTTATCATGGTAAATAAAAGTTCACTAAGGAAAGGGTTAAAATGGTTAACAAGAGGGTTAAACTAAGAGTTATGGATTAAATAATCACTAAAAAATTAATAAATTTGGTTTTTTGAGTATATTTATACCTTATATTATCCTCTTTTTGAATCGTTTTCCATTTTGTTCTAGTCTCCCATGAAAGTGACTTTAATTCTTTTAAACATAGATGTATTTATAGTGGTGACAGTCCCCTCACACATAAAAGGGAACATACCATTATCACCTCTCCAAACCAGTTTATAACCTTATATAATCCAATATACACCCAAATAACATCCCAAAATCTTATAAATGACATAGTTGTCTTTATCTTCACAAAATACTCATCCAATATAATTAAAGTGTTTTTAAGAGTATATTATGCATGAAAGTGGTAAATATTCTCATTGACCTTTTTCAAGAATTCTATAACCATATTAATATATTAAAATATATGTATATTTAATTTAAAAAAATTGTTACTTTGGTAATGATATTACCATTTTTCATATCATTTCCATCTAATTGAAAATAAAAGTGTTTCTCATGCGTACGTGTGGACTACAACCTATATAAAGAAATATAATTCATTTTTCCTCAAAAACTATGAAGGATGGTTATATAGATGAATTTGTTGAATATATTTGAGATTTATGACCAATTTATGATTATATATGTATAAATTATTATTTACCTTTCTTTCTTACCATATATTTTAAAATATAAAATTACATGTGCGTATGTACGGACTATCGTCACCACAATGTGATGTAATTAATTTTTCATTACTACCATATATAGATAGATATAAAAGTGTATATAATAAATAGATATTATATTTATTATATTATAATGATTATGGAACCACGGATATGGAATAATGAAAATAATCAATGAATTGAAACATGTGTGTAAAATAGAGTAGCTAACAACAAAATATTGATTGTAATGAATAGTTCTTAATAAATATGTAATTGTTAATTATAAACAAATGATATGTAATAATATAAGTATTAATATGTATTTTTAATAGATTTATTAAAATTTTAAATTTTTATATAGTATTTTAGAGTTTATATGAATAAAAATAAAACATGTGGTAAGGGTTTATGTTAGAATATCATTTTTTCAATTTTTTTAAGTTTCAATTTACATTAAAAGAATATTATATTATTTCTCTCCTAAGACCCATATATTTTATTATAATATGTTTATTTATATGGTTTGAATTTATTAATCCAATTTTATCTCTATTTGGAACAAAAAATTTTCAAATAAGTTTTTCTAAGAAAAATCGACCATGTTTCTCTTCTTTTGGATGATAATCTTTTTCCTCCAAAACTATTGTCATGACCCGACCCTACCCGGGCTCGAGCCGCAACTACCCCAAGCCCGCCTCCATAGGCCAAGGGCTGGTGACCATCACTGAAGGCACAACAACTCGGGGAGGCCTTTTCCTGAGTACCTGTACACACACACACACACATCACTATCAATTAAAAAGTACAGAGTAAAAAAGAAAAGAAAAATACCAACTTCTATAAATAGACCACTAGAGTGAATCGACCTCTAAATAGTACAAAGTAAAAGCTGAAAAGAAAAGGGGCAAAACACACGCCCAACCAGAAATTTTCCACAACTCGGAAACAGGTAAACAAAAGAAAATAGCTAGAAGGGTCCCCCACCTGGAACCCAACTCTGACCACCGCACGTGGTCCAAGATCCAAAGATCCTAAGCTTATCTGAAGTCACGACCAACCTATCAGTCGTCTGCAAGGTCACACCAAGTATGGGAAAATCCCAAGCAAGGTTGAGTATAAAAATACTCAATAGGTTACCCCGAAGGCTCGAGGGAGCAACAAAGTAGGTACCGAAGGGTGAGCAGTAGATCGAATAGTGAATAGTAAAGGAGTACAACAAGGAGTGAAGTAGAGTAAAAGTAGAGAGTCCAGCTCAACCCAACAAGAGAAAGGAGATAAACTCGTCCATACACAAGGAGCTGGAAATGGTGAGAAGATGAATTTCTTGTTGAGTCTTCGCTACCTTTAGCAGGAGAGTAGACTCGTCCAACCATGAGAAGCTATACACGGAAATAACATGGCAAACCTCGCGCGTCTTTGCCTCTCCTGGAAAGAGAGTAGCCAATACCCAAGGAGTGGGTACTGGAACAAGATATACACTTATCCATATTCTCAATCATGAAGCCCGAACAAGATCATAAGGGGATATCCATCTCGTAGCTCAGCCCAAGAAGGCGAGTAGTCAATAGTCCCAGAAGTAAACTACATCGATGCCCAGCATCATACACGTTTGCTCTGAACTGCAAGTCAAGGGGCTCAAATCACAGCACCTTGATACTATCCACTTTGGGAAGCACTGACTCACCCTCATGGTTTTAGGTCATGTCACAAGGACGTGTCTCGGTGGGGAAAGTGCTCCTCATAATTGAGAGTTCTGGGGGAACGTCAAAACACAACTCGTAACTGCCCCGCAGTCAGGAGGTCTCCTCAAAGTCGACAGGCGACCCCCTGCCTAGCCCCGCTGGAGGGTACCTGGATGTCGATGGGTTCCCACTACAGGGAGACCTGGCAAGAGTCGACGGGTGCCACACTGCCCAGTCCCGTAAAAGGGTAATCCACTAGAGGGCGACCCGGTTAATGTCATCGACGAGTCCCAATGCCCAATCTCATAAAAGGGTACTCCAATGGAGGGAGGATCGGAACCGTCATTGGGGACCACTTCCCATCCCATCTAGAGTTAAACCTAGCATCGGGGACCACTTCCCAGCCCATCTAGAGGTTAACCCGGCATCAGGGACCACTTCCCAGCCCCACTGGAGGTAAACCTGGAACAACTCTAGCCATCCCTGCTAGATGGTACAACTGGAAAGCCATTCTCGAAACAACCTCAACCCTGCTGGAAACAACCTCATCCCTGCTCGAAACAACCTCAGCCCTACTGGAAACATCCTCCTGGGTTGAGGATCGGTGCCCGCGTAAAGTGTTGGTCACACCGAGATCCACAAGAACTGTATTAGGGAACATGAAGGGGTGAGAGAAACACCTCGGGCCTCTTAGGGAGATCACGCTCCAATCCGCTGAGTCACTGTCGGAGCGGACTGAGACAAATCATCCCTAAAAGTGGGAAAACACCCACGCTATATGAGCACACGTAGTCGTAAAAAGTGCCGCAGTCCGGTGAAAGGGCACGGTAATGAAACCCCTCACAACTTGATAAACAGAGGAACCAAACCATCTCTGTTAGACAAACAAGAACAAACCCAGGGGAAAAATCAAACCTGCTGGTCAATAAACAAGAACAGGACCAGGGGAAAACTTAACCCTGCTGGTCAACAAACGAGAACAGGACCAGGGGAAAACTCAACCCTTCTGCTCAAAAAACAAGAACAATGGGACCCTCTACGTCGTGAGAGGTCAAAGGTATGCAAAGCAGAACACAACACGCACATGGGGCCCACACAACTTGTGGCCCCAAGTTAACCCCAACTGAGGACACAAATGTTCTCAGGTACAAACATCCACAAGTATCTCCCAATGATCCCATATACTCCCAGAGTATACCACATCTAGAGCCCAAAGGCTAACATGCACACGACACCCAACGTCATCAAGAATGTGTAACGTAACAACTCCAAATTGCGACCTCATCAGCCCAGGCATGGACAACTACATCTCATCAAGCATTCAATTCACTCTCCCAAGTGTGAACGTGATCACACTCCAAGGGTTCTCTGCAAACACTGTAGGAAGATCCTCCATAGGTACACCTTTCATTCTACCACATTTAATACGATCAAGTAAGAGGCTCCGCTTGCCTAAACAGATTAAACCATTATAATCCTCATAGAAAAACACGCGATATAGACTACTTACTTGCCTCCAACGGATATCCGATGGAAAAGTAACCAACACTGCCTTATGCCCGAACAGTGTCCTGTGGTCCCGAGCCTCGGCCCCGAAAATAGTTGGATGCATCGCACCATTGAGATCTCCTCTGAAAGACACATCAAATTGACTTCTCACTTAAGTGCAACAAATATCTAGAAAAAAGGATGCAATCCGGCGCACCACACACGAGCGGTGCTACGTTAGACCCGCATCCCGGTCCTGAAACACAACGAACGGATCGCTCCGCTGCGATCCTCTCGAAAAAGTACACAAGTTTGACAATTAACTTGTCCAAAACGGAAACCCAGTGACAAATATGGAAATCAAAGTCCACTCCCAAACCGGCCCACGCAGGGCCCGCACCATCGTGCGGAATTAAAGCGGGCGGATTTCGCCATTGCAACGCCCTCGGAAAAACACCCAAAATTGACTGGTCACACGCCCTGAATGGATGACCGAAGAGAAAGTCGCTAAACGCTGCACACAGCTCAAAATATGGATCATGGGGCCCACACCTCAACCTTGGCTTCAACGCCTAAAATCACACTAGAAAACTCCAGCTCGACGCTAGGGTCGCAACGCCACTGACGGCGCTCAAAACATACATCAGATGTGCCCGCATCGTCCAAAACAAGAACTCCCGGAAGAACACTTGTCCACTTAATGGTAATGCCGCACCCCCGAGCCCATCGTACCAGGAATTAAAAATACCCGAGACCACCTCAAAAGTCCGTCTTGTTGATACGGTTCCACTTCCGTAGACGGCATGAAAATCGGACACCCGTAATGAAAAGTAGAGGCGTCCGACGGGGGGGGGGGGGGGGGGGGGGGCGGATCCCCTTGGGCTGGACCGGCCTGGGCGGGCCCGCGCTGGCCGGCCCGGTGCTGAGACGCGGGCCACTGCCGACCGACCCTCATGGGGTCAGTCGTCTCACCATGTGACGTCCCTCCGAAGGTGGGTCTTGTCTACCGCGCGGGGTCGCGCTCCGCGACCCCGCGGTTGCCGCGCCCCGGCGCTCCCCTGCGCCCCGGCGAGCGCCGCCTCACCCCGCCTACGGTCACCACGCCTACCGCCGAAGCCAATTGCCTCGCCGCCTAGAAGAGCAGTCGCCGCCTCCAAGAGGGACCGCTGCCGCCTCAGCCTGCGCCGCCACGCCTCGGACCCCCAGAAGACCCAAAACCAGCTGGAAACTTCAAAAACCCGTGAACTTCGTCAAACAGCTGCGGCCTCCTCCGAACTCGGATTTCAAATCCGAAACAAGAGTTGGAAAGAGAAGAAAATATTATATGCATTAATGTTCATTGTTTGATAAATTGACAGAGTTTTGATACAAAAATTCTAGCTCAATGTAGATGTAGAAAAAAATTTTAAACCGCAACGATCATAACTTGTTCGGCTTCGCCCGATGCTTCACGGAGAGTCCGCTGCCGCGCCGCTGGCTTGCCGGAGGGGAGGAGAAGAGGAGGAGCTTCCTCCTTCGCCATTGTGAGCTGTTACCACTAGGGAAGATGGGGGGGAGTGGAGAGGGGTGAGTTAAGTGTTTAAATAGAAAACACTTAACCACCCGCCCGTCGGCCCGAACCCGAACATCCGGTGGGGTCAAGATTAAGCCTCCCCTGGCGTAAATGCCACGTTCTGAGCGGAATGGCAGTCTTGAAATTTTAATCCGAGGCTCTGTTTGAATGTTATTAAACTTAGGGCCCGAGGTTTCCAAATTACGAAAACACCCAGGGGGCCATTTTTCACTGACGACCCGCGCCCGCAAAACTTATACCCCTAATAGTGTAAACGGCATGCTCCGAACTCAATGGTTCCCTCAGTTTTCCAATCCGAGCCACCATTTAAAAGATACATGAGTTAATCTGGTAAACGAATAAATTAATAATTTAATTTATCCATTCCATGCTCCTATAGAGAGTGAGGGGTCCAAACGTCCCACACCGACATGTTTTATGTCGTTCCTAGGGTAAAACCCCATTCCGGTCCCATCAGTGCACTCAGATCTCTAATCCGATGAACCGTTTAGGAGTTATCCCATTTATTTGGCATGCCTAGTGTGAACGTGCTGAAAATTTAATTCCGGCCACACCATGGCTCAGAATCGCAGGCAGTCTGAAGGAGCTTTTCTAGAATAATATCGAGGATATTCCAAAGTATTTTATAGCTAAAAACCGGGTTCTTTAATCATTCCATCCATTAATATTTTTGTCCTCGAAAACAAAGACCAGGGAACAACTCAAGGTACTAAGCCCATACCTAGCTATCCCGTATCCAGCAGAAGTCACACACAGCTCTGCGCCACCGCACACAGACCAAAGGATTGATCTGTTTCACACAAGGTCTTCCCTTGCTGATGGCGTGCATATAAGCACTCACACATATCCTTAGGTTAGTCAAGAAGGATACGCAATGCACCCAAACTAGCCTTTGGCATTAGGGAAAGATGGTAGGGAACCTTTCCATCCCTTAGCATGGTCTCAATCGGCCTAAAGGACCTCGAGAGTAACTCCCCTCCCCGACCAAACCCTTATGTCGAAGGCCATGAATGGAATCACCGCCTACACCTGGAACAAGGCCCGGTGACTCCATTCTTCAGAATACCCATATAGTGAAACACCCACGGATATGTGGTCACACAAGGTTTCATAGCCAATTTCTCGCAACCAAGACTCTCTTACACGTTCAGAGAGAGAAGGAGTAAACACCATCGACTAAAGAGAAAGGTTACACACCTTCTACTCTAACAACACAGGGTTAGACCCAACGCCCTGCATCACCCTGGTAACACCTCAAACAAGGAGCATGGATAAAACAATTCCATAAACGGAGTCTAAAAATTCTATTTAAAAAAATAAAAGCATTGTAGAGTGTACCTCTTATCACCTCATTCTCTTCAGGATCGTAGACATCCAAAGCTCGCGGCTATCCGCGGTCCCAACTGTCAGCTCCTGGAGCCTGATGTGGACCACCTAGTGGTGATGGGAAGACCTCGTAAGGTCATCCTCCACTTCCATCTCCTCCCGCTCCTTTGCTAGCACCACCTCTCTGGGTACTACTCTGATCATGGAACTTCCTCCGTCGTGGTGGGGCACCTGCTGCCTGCCTGAAGCTCTCCGCATGCCTGGTTGGGCAGTCTCGTGCCAGGTGACCTCGTCCATCGCAAGCATAACACTGACTCTCTATAGGCTGCACTGGTGCCCTCTGGCTCCACTGTGGTGTACGACCACACCCCTGAGTCCGGCTGTCAGAAAGCCACCTGTGTCAAGGTCTTGCTTGTCGACGCCTGTTAGCTACGGTAGACGTCTTGGCTCCAACGTGCCTGCTGCCACCACCAACTATAGAACGTGACAGGAAGCTCTCTATCAATAGCGCCTGATCTAGAACCCCGACATATGTGGAAATGACCAATGGTACTATGACAACACGAATCTCTCTCCGGGGACCCTGCTCAAACTTCCGCGCTCAGATGTTGTCTTTATGGACAAAGTCAGGGTAAAAGCGTTCACGGTCTGCGAAATTAGTCACGTACTCGGCCACCGTCATCCCTCCCTGCTAAAACTTCATGAGCTCTTGAATATGAACAACGCACAATCAGGAGGGGAAAAACTCCTCACGAAACAACAACTGAAAGTCTCCCCACGAAAGTGAAGACTTGTCATGAAACTGAATCACCAGACTCCACCAACGCCAAGATGCTCCACGAAAAAGGTTGGATGCCAAAGCCACTCTCTGATCTTTCGGCATCCGCACAAGCCTGAATAGGAGAACCAATTTCTCTAGCCAAACCTCTACTGCCTGAGGGTATGGATCACCACTGACCCACAGCGGTCTCTGTCGCTGGAACTCACGGAGAACTCTCAACCTGCACTCAAGCTCAGTATGCTCTTCTGAAGCTATTTTCTACTAAACAATTGGGGGTGCTTCTACTGACCCACCCGGAGAAAGGGGCTCGAATGATGGGTCTTGGACTGTGGCCCCTTAGCTCACAGGGTCGTCGTCACGATTCAATGCTAGTATTTGGGCTAGATGTCTTCGTGGAGACATCATGAATATTATCAAGGAGTGTCATGGTCAGAGGAGCATATATGTATATAATCGTAACAACAATGGGGAGTTGTCTCAATAAGGACAGTCAAAGACACAATACTATGTGATGCACGGACCAATTTTCCCTTCAAAAAGTGTCTCAGCATGCCGAGTCGACAAGCGAGTTATCAGTGTCCAGGTGAATGGATACGTCGGTCGCCGCACCATCGCTAGACTCCCTGGCCTAAGAGCCGCTCTTGAGACACGTTAACACTATTTCCCTAAATCCCAACCAATTCGTTTTTAGGGACGTCTGAAAAATTCCCCAAGGAATGAACCTTCATATGATACCACTTTGTTATGACCCGATCCTACCCGGGCTCGAGCCGCCACTACCCCAAGACCGCCTCCATAGGCCAGGGGCTGGTGACCAGTGCCGAAAGCACAACAACTCGGGGAGGCCTTTGCCTGAGTACGTAAACACACACAAACAACACACTCCATGAAAAAGTGCAGTGTAAAAAGAAAAGAAAAATACCAACTGCTATAAATATACCACAAGAGTGCATCAACCTATAAACAGTACAATGTAAAAGCTGAAATGAAAAGGGGAAAAACACAGGCCCAACCAGAAAAGTGCCACAACCTGGCAACAGGTAAAAAAAGAAAACAGCTGGAAGGGTCTCCCACCTGGAACCCGACTCCCAGCACCGCACACGGTTCAAGCTCCCAAGCTCCTAAGCTCCTCTGATGTCATGACCAACCTGTCTGTCATCTACAAGGGCACACCAAGTGCGGGAAAAGCCCAAGTAGGGGTGAGAATAAAAATACTCAGTAGGATAGCCTGAAGGCTTAAAGGAGAAAAAAAGGAGGTACCGAATGGTGAGTAGTAGATCGAACAATGAATATTAAAGGAGTACAACAGGGTGTGCAGTAGAGTAATAGTAGAGAGTCTAGCTCAACCCAATATGTGAAAGGAGATAAACTCGTCCAAACACAAGGAGATGGAAATGGTGAGAAGATGAATTTCTCACCGAGTCTTTGCTACCTTTAGCAGGAGAGTAGACTCGTCCAACCACGAGAATCTAGACACAGAAAGCACGTGGCATACCCCATGCGTCTTCACCACTCTTGGAAGGAGAGTATCCAAAACCCAAGGAGTGGCTACTAGACAATATATACACATATCCATATGAAAAATCATGAAGCACGAATAATATCATAAGGGGATCTCCATCCCTTAGCTCATCCCAAAGAAGGTGAGTAGCCAACAGTCCCAGAAGTAGACTCCATAAATTCCTAGCATCTTGCACGTCTGCCCTGAACTACAAGTCAAGGGGCTCAAATCACCGCACCTTCATACTATACACTTTGGGTGGCACTGACTCGCCCTCACGGTTCTAGGTCGCATCGCAAGGACTTGTCTTGGTGGGGAATGCACTCCTCGTACTTGAGAGTTCTGGGGGAACGTCAAACCACAACTAGTCACCGCCCTGTAGTCAAGTGGTCTCCTCAAAGTTGATAGGCGACCCCCTGCCCAGCCCCACTGGAGGGTCCCTGGAAGTCGACGGGTTCCCACTACAGGGAGACCTGAAAAGAGTCGACGGGTGCCGCACTGCCCAGTCCCCTAAAAGGGTAACCCACTGGAGGGAGACCCGGATATATTCATTGACGATTCCCAATTCTCAGTCCCATAAAAGGGTAATCCACTTGAGGGAGACTCGGAACCGTCATCAGGGACCACTTCCCAGCCCAGCTAGAGGTAAACCCAGCATCGTGGACCACTTCCCAAACTAGCTGGAGGCAAACCCGGCATCAGGGACCACTTCCCAGCCCTGCTGGAGGTAAACCCGGAACCACTCTGGCCATCCCTACTAAATGGTACTACTCGGTGAACACCGCTGTACTAGCCATCCCTGCTGGATGGTAACCCACTGGCCATCCCTGCTGGATGGTACACCTGGAGAGCCCTGCTGGAAACAACCTCAGCCCGGCTGGAAACAACCTCAACCCTACTGGAAATAACCTCAGCCCTGCTAGAAACAACCTCTTGGGTAGAGGATCGGTGCCCGCGTAAAGTGTTGGTCACACCGAGATCAACAAAAACTCTACCAGTGAACACGAAGGGGTAGGAGAAACACCCCGGGCCTCTCAGGGCAATCATGCTCCGATCCGCTGAGTCACTTTCGAAGTGGACTGAGACAAATCATCCCAGAAAGTGGGAAAACACCCACGCTGTACGAGCACTTGTAGTCGTAAACAGTGCCACTGTCCGGTGAAAGGGCACGGTACTGAAACCCTTCATAGATGAAGAAACAGAGGAACCAAACCATCTCTGTTGGCCAAATGAGAACAAAACCAGGGGAAAACTCAACCCTACTAGTCATCAAAAGAGAACAGGACTATGGGATAACTCAACCCTGCTGGTCAACAAACGAGAACAGGACCAGGGGAAATCTCAACCCTGCTTGTCAACAAACGAGAACAAAGGGACCATCTACGTCGTGAGAGGTCAAAGGTACAAAAAGTAGAACACGACACACACATGGGGCCCACACGACGTGTGGCCCCAAGTCAACCCCAACCGAGCGCACAACCATTCTCAGGTACCAAGATCCACAAGTACCTCCCAGCATTCTCGTATACTCCAAGAGTATACCACGTCTCTAGCCCAAAGGCTAACGTGCACGCGACACCCAACATCATCGCGAAGTCGTAACGTAACAACTCCAACATTCCACCACATCGGCCCAGGCACAACCAACTACATCTCTTCAAGCATTCACTTCACTCTCCCAAGAGTGAACGCGATCACACACCAAGGGTTCTCTGCAAACACCGCAGGAAGAACCTCCACTAGTACACCATTCGTGCTTTCACATTTAATAAGATCATGTTACTAGCTCCGCTCACCTAAACAGATTAAAGAATTTTAATCCTCGTGGAAAAGAACGCGAGATAGACTACTTACTTTCCCCTAACGGATATCCGACGAAAAAGTCGCCAACACCGCCTTACGCCTGAACGACGTCCCGGGGTCCCGAGCCTTGGCCCCAAAAATAGTCGGGCGCATCGCAGCATTGAGATCTCCACAGAAAGAGATGCCAAATTGACTAATCACTTGAGTGCAACAGATATCCGTAGAAAAAAATGCATTCAGGTGCATCGCACACGAGCAGTGCTACATGGGACCCGCATCCCGGTCCCGAAACCCAACGAATGGATCTTGACGCTGCGATCCTCTCGAAAAAGTACACAAATTTGACTATTCACTTGCCCAAAACAGACACCCGGTGATAAAGACAGAAATAACCTTCAACTCCTGAAATGGCCCTCGCGGGGGTCCCACACCATCGTTTGGTATTAAAGCGGGCGGATGGCGCCATTTCAACGCCCTCGGAAAAAAACCAAAAAAAGACTGCTCGCACACCCCGAACGGACGAACAAAGAGGAAGTTGCTAAACGCTGCTCGCAGCTCAACAGATGGGTCATGGGGCCCATGCCTCAACTCCGGCTTCAACGCTCGAAACCACACTAGAAAACTCCGGCTCGACGCCTGGGTCTCAACACCACTGACGACGCTCAAAACAGACATCGGATGTGCCCACGTCGTCCAAAACAAGAACTACCGAAAGAACGCTCGTCCACTTAATGGTCGTGTCGCGCCCCCGAGCCCCTAGTCTCTGGAATTAAAAATTCCTGAGATTATCTCAAAAAGTCTGTCTCATTGATACGGTTCCACTACAGCAGATAGCATGCAAATTGGACACCTGTAATGAAAATTAAGGGCGTCCGAAGGGGGGGGACGGATCCCCTTGGGCTGGACCGGCCTGGGCCAGCTCGGCGGTGAGCTGCGGTCCACCGCCGAACGCCCCTCATGGGGTCGGTCGTACCTCTATGTGAAGACCCGCGGAAGGCGGGTCTTGTCTCCCACGCGGGGGTCGCGCGCTGCGACCCCGCGGTCGTCGCGCCCCGGCGCTCCCCTGCGCCCCGCCGAGTGCCGCCTCGCCCAGCCTACGGTCGCCGCACCGACCGCTGAAGCCGAGAACCCAGACATCTAGAAGAGGATCCGTTGTCCCCATGAGAGACCACCACCGCCTCAGCCTGCGCCGCCGCAACTCAGACCGCTAGAACACCCAAAACTGGACGGAAACATCAATAACCCGGGAACATCGTTGAACCGCTACGCCTCCTCCGAACTCGGATTTGAAATCCGAAACAAGCATTGGAAGGAGCAAAAAATCTACTATGCATTCATGTTCATTGTTCGATAATTCGACAGAGGTTTGATAAATAAATTTGAGCTCAATGTAGATGCGGAAATAAAAATTTAAAGCGCAACGATCCTACATTGTTGGGCTTCGCCCGACGCTTCACGGAGAGTCTGCCACCGCGCTGCTGCCTTTCTAGAGGGGTGGAGGAGAGGAGGAGCGTCCTCCTTCATCTTTGGGAGCTGTTGGTGCCAGGGAAAAATGGGAAAGAGGAGAGGGTGGGTTAAGTGTTTAAATAGAAAACAGTTAACCACCCGCCCATCGACTCGAATCTAAACATCTGACGGGGTCGAGATTAAGCATCTGCTGGGGTAAACGCCACATTCTGAGCACTATGGCAGTCTCAGAATTTTAATCCGAGGATCCTTTTAAAAGTTATTGAACTTAGCGTTCGAGGTCGCCAAATTACGAAAATGCCCCTGGGGCCATTTTTCACTGACGGCCCGCGACCGCAAAACATATACCCCTCCTAGGGTAAACGACACGATCTGAAATCAACGGTGCACTCGGTTTTCCAATGAGAGACACCATATAAGAGATACTTGAGTTAAGCCGTTGAACGAATAAGTTAATTATTTAATTTTTCCGTTCCACGCTCTGATAGCGAGCGAGGGGTCCAAACGTCCCGCGCCGACATGTTTTATATCGTTCCTAGGGTAAACACCCCATTACAGACCCATCTGTGTACTCAGATCTCTAATCTGAAGCACCGATTAAGAGTTATCCCATTTATTTGGCGCGCCCAGTTTGAACGCACTGAAAATTTAATTCCAGCCACACCGGGGGTCAGAATGACATGCCGTCTGAAGGCGCTGCTATGGAATAATGTCAAGGATATTCTAAAGTCTATTATAGACAAAAACCGGGTTCTTAGAACTATGTTCTTTAAATTATTTTCTATAATTTTTATCAATACATAAATGTTTTGAAAATGAATTTCCTTGTCCATTTTAATATCATTAAAACGATCAAATGTAATGTTTTGAAAATTTTTTCTATAGAACTCAATTTTTATTTTTTATAATGGAATGAAAATATTGTTATTTTTACATATATATTACATGGATGGATTTTCCCACCATCATGTAATTTATTAATATAATGAATTTTCTTACATGTTTCTTCCATTTTTCATTGAAAATACTAGTCAAATTATTATATCATTGTTTAGTATATTAAATTTTATAGAGAAAAAAATAATATCTCCAGTGACTTTCAAATTATTTTTCTAATGATTTTATAACAGTATTTATACTCTATTTTAATATACATTATGTATTTTTAGGATTCACTAGTGATAAAATCTTATTATATGGTCTACTTCCTTTCTCTGTATGTATTGTGAAATAAGTTTAAAGTAAAATTTTCATGAAGCCTTGTTTTTTCCATTGAGTTAATTAAGCTATGGTGAAATGATAAATTTTTATATTATCTTATAAAATATATATATATATATATGTGTGTGTTTTTAATTATATTATGGCTGGCATTTTAATTATACATTCCTTTAATTAATTGGGCAATTGTTGGTATTTCATGAGATGATATTAAATACAATGGGGAGTAACCCAATATAATATGGGACTCTATCAACTATGTTTATGGAAATGGGTAGAGAAACCAATCCACTACGGTACTTATTCAACTATTATAGTCTTTGAAGTGAGCCATGACTAAGGAAAAAAATTATAGGCTTATATTATTTCTACTAAATTACTTCTTACATGTTAAATATACTCTCATGACCTTTGATGGATTATTTATGATTCCAATCTCTTTTGAATATTGAGATTTGTTATAGAAATGACTTATACCAAGACTCATTACTTATGTTCATTGAGTTATTGGGAGTGTTTTAATAAATTATGATCATGTTATCATGAAATTGTTCTTATATTTTGGTCACCTATGATCACTGGTTGGTATCTCCCATGGTTACCCATACTGAGATTTTGAGATCACCCTTTATTACGCATCAATTTACCAAGGTTATAGAGAATGTTATTTTGTAGGATATGTAAAAATTGTGTACTAGGTGAGAAGAACATTTTGTTATATGTTGGAAAACATTTATCAACCAAGTTGATTATATTTCTAGTCTCTAAAGACCCTAAATGTTTATGGTTATACAACATGAATTATTATGATATGTATTGAATATTTATCTAAAGTTTTGTAATATTTATTTATGAAATAATATTTTTCCTCACTCCAATACAGATTCTCAATTGAGTAAATATAATAGGGGTTTAAAGTAGGGTGGAAGCTGGTTTCACAGTGGAAACAGGGTGTGCGTGCCCATATGACAAGGAATTGTTTTTCATTATAGAAATTGGGTGAAAGTTCCCAAGATCCAGGGATGCCTATTTAACTATAGAAATTGGATGTGGAAAAATAGGATCCCTGGAGGCCTGTTTTCCCATGGAAACCGAGTGATTCTACCAAGGATTCATAGAAGCTTGTTAGTGTGGTTTCGATTGGAGTAGGATTGGAGACCTACCTCTAGTGATAAAATCATTATTCCTTATCCAATGTAGATAGGGAAGGGATACATTTTACATTGAAAGACATGGTTTTAGAATACCTATGTTTATGGTGTCACTAGGTGTTGATATAACTCATTGATGAATCTTAAGTTAATTATAAGTCCACCAATAATACATATATATTAATTGTTTAAGGAGAAGAGATTCATATCGGGATCAACATTTTATTCTACGATGATTTCCACTAGGAAATTGTTTCATGTTGGACAACATCATTGAGTTTTTTTTGTTTCTTATAGGCCCACTTTATAAAGGAAGATGACCTTTCACCACCAGAGGTGATGGAGTTGGAACCTTGAACAAAATAAGATAATGTAATGTACACTCTTCATTGTATAAATTCCATCATTGAACTCATCACCCAATTAGAGTATCACTTGGAAATTGAAGATATGGTCATGAATCCCACTCTTGATTCTATATTCATGTGTACATTTAGTAAATTACCTCACTTACTACCTTAGTAGGGTGAGAAGCTTTATTTGGAGGAAATGAATGTTTTGGCTTCTAAATTCCTCTTTTGGTGTGATGATTATATGTAATATCATCCTTAGGATGTTACAAGAGGGCATACTAGGTATATTTATTAGGGAGTACTAGGTTCTAGAGCCAAGGAATTCTATTATCATCACACAAGGATACTTATTCTTATCAAAAAGGAAACTCAAGATCATGGTCATGGGTAGCCTAGGCTCATCACTAGAGGATACTCATGATCTCCACATGAGTAATTTTGTACTAATCACACAAGGTGCCCTAAGATCATCACCTAAATAATACCTTTTCTTTCACCGGAGGTATCTGTTCATCACCACAGAAGGTAAGAATATTAATATCCTCACTTAAGGGGTGAATGAAGAAGTACCATTCACATCACATATGTTTCATATACTCATCACCTGAGGCAAACTATTATCATCGACAAAGGTTCCCTGGTTCCACCACCTATGGTTGGGTTCTCATGAATTAGGCGGGGTTCCCAATATTCTTGTCCCATAATGGAGGGTCACAAGTTTAGAGTATAGTAGGTTTGGCCCCACATATGATCGTCATATATAGTCCGACCATATGTTTAGTGTCCAGTAGGGATTATTCAACAAATGATCCTCAAGTATGCACTTTTCATATGTTTAAATTCTAGTGAGGATGGTACCACATATCCTCTTCATGTATGGGAAAATCATGTGTTAAATTAATGTGGGGAAAATATCAAATATTATCATAATATATGAGCTAATAATAGGTTTGAAGTCTAGTGGGTTTTCTTTCTATATACTATATCATGTATTAGACCGGTCACAAGTTAACATCCAGTTGGGATGGACGTATAGTTTGAAGTCATTTGGGGGCATACAAAATATTTTATTAGAGGGTATGTACAATCTAGAAATATAATAAGGCTGTAAAGATACCCCCATGAGGGGTAGATAGAATAGTGATAATTGTGGGATTGAAACTCAAAGAGTATAAAAAATTATTAAATAAAGACAGAGACAAAAAGAATTTAGAAAGAGTGAATTTTTTTAGTCATATGACAAGAAAGTACCATGAAGTTTAACATCACATGGTAAGGATTGTTTCACCGAAAATGTGGTAGTAACAAAGGAGAATACTAGTAATATGCTTTGGGATTCTTGGATGATGGGGGTTACCTCATGCTCATCAATTAAGGAATATGAGGCAATTTTCATGGGGAATCATGTACAATTCGCACATAGAATACTATATTAATAATAACACCAGATAAATTTATATGTATTTCATTTGAAATAAACATGAGGTATTCTATTGCTTTACTAACATGAAACACTGAGTTTATACAAAACATGATATATTTAACAATTATTACATAGGCATTAAATTACAATATATGAATAGTAAAAATCACATTATGAGAGGTATATATAAATTATTAAAACAATGAAACATTATGTAATTATGTACAATAAATAATTAATCAATTTTTTGTAAAGTAATTTTATGCTTCAAAAACACGTTCTCTTTAAAATTGATTTTTTCAATTTTTTAACATTAAAATTATAACATGTTTCTAACGTTATTACATATTTTATTTGAGTAAATTTATATTATTTTTTAAATAATCATTTAAATATTTTCTTTGGGTGAATTTTAAGTATTTTTCTAAAAATATTTATTATTCAATAAATATTGAAAAATATTTTTTATATAAAAATGAAATTTTTTATCAAGAAATAATCAAATTATGTTTTTAATTTTATCAAAAAGTAAAATTAGAATTTATTAATTATAAATAATCTAGTTAATTATATATAATCATCATTATAGTTTATTTTAAATTAAGTTCAGTTTTGGGTTGAAAAAACATTTTTCTAAAAAAGATTTTTACACAGGAAATGTGTTTTCATCTTATAATATTATATTAATCACTTCCCATTAAGGTATTTAATAAAATTTATTGAATAAATACCCAATCTAATATTTTAAAATTCAATTCTTCATTACCATGTTCATTTTCGTAATGGGGTTTTTAGATAACTCGTTTGTCTATGTATTCCCTATGTTATACTATAACATTTTAGGATCTCAAAGGGATTTAGGAGCACATTATGGAGATTAAAATATGTAAATTGTGGTTTATATTCATTTTCATTTATCATAATCCTATTATTAAAAACACACTAGGCTTATCAATCCTTTGGTTTCTTTTATTGGATATTTATGTTAAAAAGCATGTAACAATATGAGTAGACGGATTGGGTTGCTATAGATTATCCATACACTGGAAAATATATATAGGTATGGGTTGGACACATGAAAATTTGGTCATTAGTGTCAATGGGAAAATGTGTGAAGTTCATGTTACTGAATATAATAGATAGGGAACTTCCATTTATAATAATACCATCAACAACGCTATCAAGGCATCAAAATCACTATACAATCTCATACCAGTATCTATGGGTGGGTCCTATAACAACATCACTATGGATTGGAAGGGTAAGAAAATCATCCAGATCCTCCAGGGTGATGGTCATATCTCAATCTAGAAAGTAGAATATGCCAGTCTTAGGTCTCTAAATCTCAGTCAGGGTTACAAAGAGGTGATGATATATAGATTTATATTATGATATAGTGATGGAATAAAATACATCATGTCATAGGTAAGTTATAATAGATCTAGAGGTATAATGTGATGATAATGTTGTTCCCTATGCACCCTAACCCACTAAAACTCATGGAAAGCTAAATCCTCCAACAAAACATGTCTATACTACCCATCGAGTATAGGAATACCCTTTATCTCTATTTATAAAAATAAAATAACTAATAATTTAGTATAAAATATAATCATAATATTACAATTAGTAGAATTTTATGATTGGTAGAATCTAGGATATAACATTTATGTTAACAACTTTTTTCGTTATCAATTTGATAACATGGACTGAACTTTTTTTTATTATAGAGACTAATTTACATAATTTCATTTCTATCAAAATCTAAACCCTAGTCTCATAATTTTCCATTGATCATAAACATGAGTCCTTTTATAGAGTTTCAATGTTTAATTAGGTCATTCAATTTATCTAAATTAAAATATTATTAGGAATAAAGTGTAGAATGACACTTGTTTAGTAGACTTTAATAATCACTAGATTTTATTTAGTAAATTCCTATAGATAGTATACAAATTCATATATAATACATTTTCCGAAGGATGATATCCAATCACTAAAACATTTACAGAACCAGAAAAAGAGTATCATGAGGTCAGACCCTAATCCAATTTTAAAAGACTTGGAAAATTACATTATTCATAGGAAATTCATCATCATGGTTTATAATGATAACTTATTCTACTAATATTAGGGAATTAATTATTGTTTTGACCTTCCCTATGAAATATTCTACATATGAGAAATTTTTTATACTCATAATGACAATACATATCATTTTGAATACTTCCAGGGTATTATCAACCATGTGTTCACAACTTGTTGATGTCAGGTGTAAATAATGGATGATTTTCTAGAATTGGTAAATTTAAAAACTCTCCAATAAGAATCTACGGTAAAAAATATCACTTATAAATAGTGTTGACCTGGTACACTTGATGAAAATATGGTTCCCATGAGATATCCATATAGTTACATACCACAAGGGTATGGATGTAGGTAAACTGAAATGCCTAAAGGTTTATACAGTTGCAGTTGTTTTAGTCTAATAACATTACTAAAACTAGACTACTTATACAAGTTATGGTGGATGGAAACACAATAACATTGAATAGAAATTATTCTTAGTAGAAAATTCATACTTGAAAAGAGGAAGCTTCATAAATGTTATTATAAATATATTAATTAATATTTCACTTGTACCACAACTGTTGATGTGTCTCATTAGTAGTCTGCCTTCCTCTTTCTATGAATTACTATACAAAATGATAAAATGTCTTCTAAACTAGGGTGATTATATATAACATGTGAATACCCTTGATGTTGATGTTGATGCACATGACTATGGAATCATTGTGTAATTATATTTCTCATTATATAGATATAATTAGATGTTTAGTAGTTTATGAATATGATTCAAATAATCTAAAGACGATCACCTAAAGAGTGTCAAATCAAGTGTGTAGTTAGGCCTCTTTGTAATGCACTTAGTGACGAATGACTCACTACCCATTTCAAATTTCCCATTGTCATTACCCCTAGGTATTTCAATTCTAGATCCTACACTCACTTTTAGTATACAATCAATTCATTCATTACTAGGATAACCACATGATCTCTAATTTATTGAAATTTTAGATTTTTTTTATATTTCGAATTATCCATAATGTTTTCAACAATGTTGTATAGGAAAATTTTTAATATTATTGAATGATTATATGGATATAAATTAGTTTGTGTTAAGTGGTATAAAGAATATATGAATCATCGAATGAATATCCTACAATAGTGTCAAACATGATGTTTAGTTGGGCCTCTTTTTTCACACTAAGTTATGATTGAGTAAATACAAAATCCATATTTTGGGGTTATTACCCCAAGGAAAATGTATTCTAGAGCCATCATAAACATTTAGTATCCAGATATAGATATCATTTTTTAGATAACAACACCACCAAAACATTATTGTAATTGGAAAATGGTTTCTAATGTTTACACTTATCCACAATGTTTTCACTAAGGTTTCTTAGTAAAATTTTAATATTTCTAATGTGTCAAAAGATGTTAATTAATTTGAGTTTAATGGAGTAAAGAGAATGTGAATAATCTAAATAAAAACCCTAAGAGTGTAAAACTAGATGTATAGTATGGCCTCTTTATTATGCACCATGTGAAGATTGAGTTAATAACCAATCATTCATTTTCAAGATTTTTTCCTCTAGGCACATCTGTGCAAGATCAGACATCGACTAGAAGTATCCATACATGAATTCCATTTATTGGATAAACTCCCATTATTTAATTTATTAATATATTGATAAAAAATATTCACTATTTGGAATAATCATATAGGGATCAAATTGAAAGATTTGTGAAGTTCATTCTTGGTAATAAAGTTATTAAAAATGTTTTTTATGTTATTAGTTACAATGATAGAAATTGTTAGAAAATAATTATTAATTATGTTAGTAATTAATTAATTAATATTTAGTTTTTAATTAATCTCTGGTTAATAATTAGTTAATAATTTGTTAATGATTAGTTATTCATTAATTAATCTATATTTAATCATTAGTCAATCATTGTTTAAGGATTATTTAATCATTATTTATTTAGTAGTTATTCCATAACAGATGAGTATTTAAATTATATGTGATTATTAGTTAATTTATAGTTTATTTTTAGGAAACGAACCAATTTGGTTCAACTAGAAAAGCCACCTCTAATTTTCCTCCACATTATGAGATACACAAAAGACCCAAAAGTCTCCAGAATACCTGATGAAAAATAAAATTAAAACGTTAGATAAATGAATACATATCCAAGAGACATTCAATTCAAGAATAATAGTCCAAACCAGAAATCCAAAACATACCAGACAAAACAAGTCCCCATATGACCATCTATCACCACCAAACCATCCTACTATGATGGCACTGAACAAAAAGTGAACATGAAATAAAACATGATTCCCTTCCATTTACTTGAGACCTTCGAAACAAGGTATACAATTTCCAAAACAATAAATTACTATTTGAGAAAAAAAAATACTAGAAGGGTACAACCAAAGAATCTATATAAGATTAAATATCAATAATTCATAAGTTCTAGATTAAAAAATGAAGTTTATAATGAATTTTCATAAATGAAACACTTCTGAAATAATTCCATTACATTCCATAAATTCAAACCATATTCACTAAATCTAGAAATATAAGAAATATAAAATAAAATTACGTAAGAATAGGAAAAATCATTCATGGAAACCACATGAGATAAATATATGAGCATATATCCATAAATGAAACCATGATGAGATAAATCATGTATAAATGAAATGTAACACCCCAAGAATCCACGGTATGCTTCTGTTTGAATAAAACGTTGAATAATGTAGTAGCATGTGTTGTACATAACTTCGAGTTCTAACACACCACAACCAATCAAAGTAGCTGTTATGAATAGTAATTCCCATTTTTGGAAATTTTATAAATGTTATCTTTCAAAATGGACTTCATTTTGGGATTCATAGTATCGAAATTATCATAGGATGAATTTTTAGTATTTTCTAAAAACATGTAATTTTTGATGAAATAGTTAAAAACACTGAGTTATAGTTTAAAAATGAATTTTTATTTAAATAATTAATTATTTTATTTAAATTTATTTTCGGTCAAAATATTTACATAAAACATATATATGTTCAATATAAATTATTAGATTCAATTTATAATAATTTTAGATATTTAAAAAGTTTATTGAACTTGTCACCGTCTTTTACCCACCTCCAAGTAGAATTTGAAAATTCACATAAAACACAATTTTACCACTTTTGAGAGTGGAATTTAGAAAATATGATAGATACGATTAATATAAATGAGTAAAATGTGGTTAAATAAGATAAAAATAATTTTTGGTGAATATTAACTTTTTAATTTTATTTACCACGGTTAAAAGTAAATAGTGTAATTAAGGGTAAAAATGATATAATTATTACCCTAAAACATGTCATAATTCTATTGGATAAGTATTATTCGACCAAAAACAACCTTAGGAATAAAATATGAACCTTTTTGGTCGACATGGATTAGATTAGGACACTTATTATTATTTTATTTAAAGAAGTGTTAAAAGAGTTAAAATCAATGTTTAATACCTAATTTTTTTAATATAGGGTTATACATAAGATAAATTCGAATATAAATATTCATTAGAAATATGAAAGGATTTCCTAAATAATGGTATTTTATTTATAATTTTTAGACATTAAATAATTTAATTTATTTATGACACAATGATGATGTAGTAATTACATAATTAATGAAATAAAAGAATAATTTATATTATAATTATCCAAATAAATTTAATATGAGACTTATTATGAATTAAACTAATTTTATAGGTTAATAAGACATATTAGGGTTGTTTGGATGAATTATTTTCGAAGAAATAATGCTGTTATGAATTTATCAAAAACAAAATAACAAATAGTGTCAAAATTGAAATAAAAGTGTTTTAAAAACAAATATTATATTTTTAATTGATTTTATATTCCTAAAAATCTAATGTTTGACGAAAAGAATTAAATAATGATATGTGTAGCATTAATGAACCATTTGAGGTTTTCTTGTAAGTATATATTATGTTTATTAACCATATAATATAAAAATACAAAGACACTTGGTAAATGTCAAACTATTTAACTAAAAGATAAATCTAAAAGATAAAGTGAATATAGTGACCCAAACCTATCTAAAACCTATTGGTTGAGTAGTTTTAGACCCATCCTCACCTTATCCTTTATGTAATCCCTTATTTATCCATTAGAAATGGAAAATTATTTTATTATAAAATAATATTTCTATATTTTCCTACGGTGCCCCTCACCCCTCTAATAAAAGGGCACTCCCCATTCTCTATAATTCAAACCTTAAAAGCCATTTGGATCAGCCACACTCAGCCCAAATACACTCTAAACTATTCTCCCTTCAACCTAGAGACATTACATTAGTCAGAAAGAAATCCGAAGAGCCATTTTGATCAAATCAAAAGAAAGAACCCAATGAAGAGGTAAATATTTCATCAGCTCTTTCAAGTTTCTTTCTCCATTCACTTGTTCTTTCTTTGTTATTTCGATTATAAAATAATAACTACAGTATCTTATATATACTGTGATGTTATTATAAATATGGTACAACCATATTCATTAATCTATCCATCCTTTGAATGACATGTCACCATACATGCTTACGTATGGCTTACCATCTCCACGTCATGGTGTAATTGTTATTCAATACATTATTATTTGGATGGGTATAATAATGATTTGTAATTTATTTAAATAATAAATATAACATGATAATTATTAACTATATATTATATACCATCCAATTATATATTATTTTAATATCAAAATAATGATATTGTTGCCAGTGCGTACGTATGGATTACCATCTCCACGAACGCGATGAGATTTATTCCCCATCGTATCCATTCAAGACTAATATTCATTAGATAATTAAAAATAATTTTTAATGACTTGATATAAATATGGATATGAATAAGATACATTCCATCCATAACAAATACGTCGTACATAACAAAGCATATAAAGGAAAACAAATCAGTTAACACCCAAAATGACGATAATACTAAGATATTATTAACAAAGCAATGTTAAATGATCATATGTGATATCATATTAATGTATATGATTCATGTATAATTTAATAGATTTTTTTTACAATTATACCGGAGGATAACCTACCCTAGACCATGATAAAGTACAAGGTAAGGGTTAATTCTACAATCACTTCATTATCCGAGGTTGTTTATACGTAATTATCTACTGGGACCTCTTTATCATCAACATCCATGTTCCTTAAAAATGTATTTCAAAACATTAATAATATTTTATAGACTATGGGTTAAAGTCATTTTTACCCTTGTTTTAATTTTATAAGATTTTTATAAAGTAATATTTCCGTCATTTTCTAAACAAGGACCTTTTTAACCTTTTTGACATAATTAAGGTAAGAATGTCATTTTTTAACTTATACGTCGGGTGAGGCTATTTTCTGCTATTATAAAATCATCATAGTTTCCCTTACAATATTATAAGAATATTTTCAAATTAATTGTTTTTATAATTATGTGACTTTTAAATGATTTCATAAAAAGAGATATTTCTATCAAATAGTTTTGATTTCATCTATGTCAACATCCTTTGATGGATTTTAAGATTATGTGAAGTTGTTTTATTATGATACAAAACATCCATATTGTATTGAAGGTTTTGTGATATGTTTGACTATGGATTTGTTATTTTTAAACCATTCATGGTTTATGGAGAAAGTATTGACATTTCATATGCTAGTTTTAATAAGAATGTTTATGTTATGTTTAAACCTGTTCATATGAGGAATGCACTAGACTTAGTAAGTGACGGGTGGAGCCCGATATAGCACCTCGATGCATCGGTAGGTCTCATGAGCCAGCTAGTGTCTTGTCATAAGGCCTTGAAAAAATCTTATTTGTAGTCTTTGCACAAGGCCTTGACTATGTAGTTATGATAGTCTGGCATTATGCATTCCATAATTATGAAAGTGGTTATTGATATTGCATGTGATTATTCGACTAGTAGAATATCTATGTGAATAAGTAAATTGAATTTTTTCATTTTATTTTTTCCATATTATTATGATGTTAAAGTTTAAAAGGCTTTTGTTTTAGTTATACATTGCCTGAAATTTTTATGCTTATTTATTGAAGTTTCTGCTATATGGTTATCCTTACTGAGCATCTGAGCTCACCACATTCTATGTTTTATTTTTACCTAGATGTGAAGAAGTATTTTATGACTGACCTGTAGGGATATTCTGTGGGGATATGAGTGTGTACTATGGAGACTATGTTGATGTAGTTTTTCACTCTATCATGTAATGTAAGAATTATGAATGTATCTAGTGTTTCCAAGGCTACTAAACTAATTGGTCTTTTGAGACTTGATCTTCTGTGTTCATGCCAATGTTATGTAATAATGCAATGACTCTGGGTAACTGGGGTCAGGGCGTTACATGAAAAATAATGGCATTTTTTCTCTATTATATGGGAATACATATTATATAAAAAATAATCCAAAACTAGTAATATTTTGATTCCAAAAAATATCAATTATTTCCATAGTATATTGATATCAAAATCCCCCAGTGTCATTATTAACACTAAATTGACATGTCCACTTCCAAACACGCATAAGGTTATCAATCTTATATGTATATAAAATAAAATAATTTGGCATCTAGACTATGGGAATAAATACTAGATATAATGGAATGCTAAACCAAGAACATGTTGGTTCCAACCAATATCTAGTTTACAATAGTCTATCAATATCACAAAATGTTTTGTGGTGTTATGCACAATAAAGTGACATATCCATTTTTTGATGATCCCAAAGTTCCCAATGTGCAATGTTTTTAAATAATATTTCGCATTCCATTCTCACATTTAATAAATCCTTTTTATATCAAATAAAAAATGTTTCTAAATCGAAAAAACATTAAAAATCATAATTCATTCAAATAAATCCTCTTTAATCTCATGTAATGAATTTTATATCAATGACCCAATTGAATTGACTAGAAAATATAGGAATACATGAATTAGAACTACTTTCATGGAAACACCTACCTCAATAAAGATGGAAACCATGATTCCTTTGAAAATGGATAATGGAAACTAATAGTTTGGAAATTGAATGATAAGGAATGAATGAAAATAATAGATAATTGATAGAAAAAATCAACCAATAATATTTGGAATAAAAATAACAGACAATTCTACTACCATAACAAGAGTAAATGAATAATAATGTTGAATTATTACTATGAATACACGGCATAACCACTATGTGAGTCAAAAATAAAACGGAGTGATCCAGATGGAGGGAGGTTACCCAACACACCTGTAAATGTTGAGAGGTGAGTCTGTGACTTAGATAAGAAAAGGGTTATGTGTAATGCAAGTCTAAAACCTCTGAACCCAATGAATTTAATTTCTGAATCCCATTTATTATGTGACTTCCAAAAAATTTTAGGTACATCGAAAAAAAATCACATCAAGTTAAATTAAACCATGATCAACCCATTCATAGTTTTTAATGGTTTCGTGGATTATAAATCATCATGTTCTGAATAGGAACCATGAAATCTTCCATGAAGGTAGTTCATTCCATATAACCCATTCATAAAATGAATGCATATAGTAGGTAGTGCATAGTACCATTTCCTATAAAAAATCCACAAACCAGTTCTTGAGGAACTCTAAACCCAAGAAGTACCCTATAAATTTATATTCATATTTATACCTAAAATATATTAATTCAAACATTCATACATCCCTGAGATTTAGGAAATTTTACCTAGAAAATATTCTCTATATCTATGAATATCATAATGCACGCAAAAAAAAGTGAAAAAAACAAATGTAAAATAATACCTAAGGGAAGATAACTTAATTTATAATATCCACACTATAAATTCTTTTTGTCTCTAGAAATTACTCAAGATAACATAATTGAAAATAGTGAAGGTCAATGATAACACATCAATAATTTAAACTCTAATGCATCGTAGATATCATATTTTCACAACAAAAATACATAGACCATATGAATTAATTTAAATTAATAAAACATATCTCAATGATTGATAATATGAACAAGTTTCTCAACTACAATGGTTTCCAGATCAAGATCAACATCATCCAATTCAATCACATTGTAAGGATCCTGTGAAGACATCCTTAGATGGGAACATTAGACATTTCATGGATTGATATTAAATGAGATGGTAAGACCAACTGATATTCCACCATTCCATGTTTACCAATGATCTCAAAGGGGATCATAAACCATTGTTCTACCATACCCTTCTAAATGAAAAAAAAATTTACCAAGAAATGTGAAATTCTAAGAAATACATGATTAACAACCGTAACCTCTAGCAGAAACCAAATATGATCTGTATAATATTTCTGATGACTTTGTTCTATGAATGAGTAATTATGGATAAACATTAAATTTTGCATCATATATTGGACAAAATTCATCCCAACAAACTGAGAGTACCAGCTCAGTATATTCCTTACACTAGGGGGATGAATATGTGTTTGAGACATTGAAATTCAATTCCAGTCTTTTTATCCATGCACCTATTGACCTATTGGGACATTTATTCACTTATTCTCTTTTCCCTATCACATGAAATAATATAAAAGTAGTAAAAATATAAACATGATATTTTTACAAGGTTCAATACTCAATAAGATAAGCTACATCCTTTTTAGACATGGGAATGACCAGTGCATGGATTCTCCATTATAATGTAGATATAGTAATAGTGTATTGGCTAGATAACCAATCCTCTATACAGTGTGAGTCCCTACACTTTTGAGGGGGACGGAATGAAATCCTATATTCTTGAACAAGTGATGACGTAGTCCATGTTTTATATCCTCACTGGTTCTTTATACTTCCTCCCAAGACAATCTTCTCCCAATTGAAAAAGGTTTTTTAACACCAATAAAGTATTCCACCTATTGCGAACTATTTTATTTCATAGTACTTATTTGTTATTCCCTTAATCACTTGTTACATTCCAAGAAGAATGCATGTAACCCTATATTATTATTCTCAACAACAACTATGATAGTTTCCCAATCTTATTCTCCTTATTCTTAAGTACAAAACCAAATTCACTGAAACATCTTATTCTTTCTTGGAGTACAAACATTTTATTTGATTATCAAAACAATGAGGAAAAACATAGCATAGCATCATCACAGTTGTTATAGACTGAAAAACTGAAAATAGATTGGCCAACTTCTTCTTCTTCTTTAACACAATATAATATGGAATAGTGCATTAGTGTCTGAATCTCTTTCTTCAATTATCAACACCAATACAAGAGTATATTGATATACTTCCTTCTTCCTTGGTGTATATATGAGTTTAGTATCACGTTTGGTTCTTCTTCACCTAGAAAACACCCCTGAAAATAGTATGGAATTAAAAAGAAAATAGTAGGGTGATCATCTTTATGATAGAAGTGATCTTTGTTGATTATTTTTTTCACAAAACATAGCAACAATGTTAAAAACCAATCGCGTGAGTGCAATATCTTCTTTTTTCATGTAACCAAATAGTTCAAAAAATTCTCTTCTTTGCGATGCCTCTTTGAAAGTGATTAACACTTTTCAAAGGAATTTCGGAATCCAATCTTTTACACAACCTTTTAGGTCTCGTGTTGGTAAAATTAAAGCTAGAAATTCAATATTTGAATTTTGTCAAGAAACTCGTCTTGGGTGTAACTTCAATCATGTATGCAACACTCTTATTGTGCACAACTTCTCCTTCTTACATGAAAATCTATTTCCTTTTTGGAAATCCATTTACATAAAATTATTCCATGCTTCAGAGATCATGATTTATCTAAGTGTCAAGATTATCAAATTAGAGGGGGTGGCCTCATATTTATAGGCATCTATTACCCCCACATGCAAAAATATTAACGTGTCATGAACGATCCTGACGCGTTGCACAAAACCCATTTGACCTCAATTTGGGAACGTAATTCACTTTAGAACAAACCTCATCTTTCACACACTTCCTGAATATTTTTCAAACATCATGCATTTTCCATATTTTGAGGTTCTGACCTCAAATCATGCCTTGTGAATAACATTACAAACTCCCTTCAATCTTGTGTGAGAAAACCAATATTTCATCCAAATATTTCCTTTGAAATATATTTATGTTTAGATCTTGGAACTCCACTTATGCGCAATATACCATGCCATCCTTAATATTTTTCAAGACATTATTTTCCAAAAGAATATTTCTATATCTCCTGATTTTCAACCCCAAAAATTTTGCAGTAACTGGAATACTACACCACCTTAAAATATACTTCGTTGAGAACACGAATTCTTCTTCATTATCATATGGATTATTCAAAAAAAAACTGATTTAATCACAAACCATATCCACAGTGATATATGTCTTTGATTGAACCCCTTTAGAATTGTTATATTTTCAATGGAATGTACTGCAACTTCCTAGTATTCTAGAAATATCATTCATTCCAATCAAAACTGTATATAATTGGCATCAACTTTTATCTCCATTTCCTTAATAAGGAATGCATCAAATATTCTCAAAACATATGATATTTGGGAAAAATAAATCATCAAATAATCATCTGGTTTCGAAATCTAAGTGCACTCGTGCTTTCTATTTTCCTCTTCATCTTCATCCACAATGCATGGCCATCTTTGAATGCCAAGCCACCACACCCTTTATCTTTTCCTCCTCTTCAATTATTTTGGGAAAATACCTTCCAAAGAACATCTAAAATTGATGATGACTTCCAGAGAACATCAATAATCTTTTCATGGATGATAATTCATCCATCTCAATTGTTATAATCAATTTGTCACATTTGACACAAGTTCTTTGATCATAGGATTAGTGCATCAATCTTCTGATTAATATCATGAATAATTGCACAAGGTTGGCATCCAATGATATGAATCCATAACAATTCTCCATTCTACAACTTACCTTCAACCAATATCCATTAATATGGTTGTCCCATCCTCATATTGATCAACAATAACAACCTATTAAAATCTATTACAAACAATGACAACAATTTAAAAAATACAACTCCTACACAATGTGGTCCCAACAATCTCTGCCTTTGTATTTGTTTGAAATACACAATGTTCTCTTTGAAATTAATATGTCGATGTCAATATGATAATCTTCTCTCTAAGTTCTTTTCTTTCTCTCCATCGTTCAATTTTCAGGAAATCATTCCATTTTCTCTCCCTCATATTGAAAATAAATACAATGTTCATTAAAGAGAAGGTATGAGTCCATACTTATGAAATGTTCCGTCAATAATTTGACTCTATGTTTACTTGAGAAATGATCAGTGTAGAAAACAAGAGGATTTTATTTAAACAATGATGCTTTCCATTATCAATGGATCATAATACCTTATGAGATGAGAACTCATGTAATTATCCTCAAGGGTTTTTTATTCCAGACTATGGTATTAAATGATCAACCTAAAACAGCTACACTCACTTCAACAAATGGATCGAAAATATTCAAGTGAAATGGATTGGATATGCGACATTGGGGGTCCTTCATTCTTCTTATGTGATTTATAGATTTAGTTACTCCCCCATTGTAGAATAATTTTTTTGAGTAACCAAGGTTGAGAGATTGTGAAATCACATAACATTTCCAATGAAATGATCTTTATGAAATATCCAGAGTAATTGAATTTGATACTAATTGAAATAATAACTTTTGAAGCTTCTTCATTTTTCTCCCCCTCAAGGGAAATAGTCCCCACCAACATTATCATAGGTCATTTTTCATCATATTAATATATGAGTATCAGTTGAAGAATATTACTAGGATGGAAACTTATTCAGCTTTGCTATCATGTATTGATAGAACTTTCCAATTCTCAGGTTCTTCCCCAGAGAGCTTTCTTTACCTTCATTTCCCTGTATTAGAAAAACAACCACAATATACAAAATATTTAAGGGAATATGGTAGATACTCCTCTCTTCATCTATGTGAATAGCTAGTTTGATATGGTTTTCCAAACCAAGATTCTCAATTTGTTACACTCACCTAAAATGCATAGTTGATCTTCAATTATTATTTTGGTTTTGTGTATCTTCTCACATCTTCCATTTCATTGTGTGTGAGCTTTATCTCTTAAAGATCATTCAATGAACTAGCATCTCATGGGGAAACATTCATCTTCTTGAGAAATTATTCTTAAGCAGAAATAAGTGTAATGCAATTTTTAACCTAGTGAATAGCCTTGTGGCATCTAATACACAAATTTTCCTTAACATGATTCGAAATATTTTCATTTCGTTTTTCATTAACCTTAACTAGTGCATCTTCCATTTTCCTCATTCTTTCTAAATCATCTGTCCAAATGATCAATATGACATTGGGAACACATGCACCTAGTTTGGATCTTCCACATGAGTTCTGTTGAGTGTCATCCTTCTTTGAAGTTATTTAGGAAGAACTACCCTTCACCTTATTGGATTTAGAATCTAAGGCATTCTCACCTTTCCTTCTTCTAATATTCTTGGGGAATTTTACTTTAAAACATTTTTATGATTTCTTCCCAAGGATTCTTCTTCATTGTTAGCCAGATTTTGTTATCTCCTTTTCCTGTCATCTTTGTATACATGATGAGATAAGAATGTTCCAAACTAGTGACCACATCTATTTCATACAACACAGATGCTTTCAAGAATTCCAAATCTGTATCTAGTGTATAGATTATTCTAGACATGTGGATGTTGATTCTTTCTCTCTAGATTGATCCATGCAAGGTGGGCATACTATGTGCTTTTAAATTCAAATGATTGTGCCAAAAATATGGTGATCAATTCCCAAACCTATTGTATCACCAAAATTGACCCAAAAATCATGACTTCTTGATAACATCATTGAATGTTTGTTGGGTATTATTCATGGTGTGTTGTGTTGTTTTTGGGGAACCACATTACACATTCTAATTCCTATCCACCCTAGTCATGGTGATAGGTTTCTTATCACCTTTCTTCATCCATACAAGTTTATAATTTTCCTTAAAACCTTAATTTATTGTGGAAACACACTTATAATCATGTGTACAAGATGGTTTGTTTGGTACCTTTCTCTTCTCATATTCTTTTGATAGATCATTGAATTAATTAATGATCTTCTTATCACATGTTGAAGGTATTTTGACCTTATATTTCACTAGTGTCCATTGAATACTAGTATGAACTTTCTTTTTATTTTGTGATGCCTCAATATGTGTCTTCTCACGATTGGCCAACTTAGCTTCCATTTCTAGACATTTCATATTGAGAGTGATTTTAAAATATTTTATCATAATGTTCTTATCTTTACAAGACTTCTTTAATATTTCAACTTAATCTTCTTGAAAATTAAATTCTTCTTCCTACAATGAGTCATTTTCATTTATTTTCTTGGAAGTTTCTTCCAAATATAAACCATTAACAACAATGATATTTTCAGATCATCTTCAAGTGCATGGATCTTCTCTTCCAGAGTCTTGTTGAGTCCGTAATTTTCATTCACTTATTTGATCCATTTTTGAGAAACTAATTTCCAATGCACTATTTTTTTATTAAAATGATCCAACTTTTCTGGAGAGATGTAAACATTCACGTTTTTTTGGATAACCTTCTCCAAAACAACATTTTCTCCTTCCAATTGCGTGATATAATTTTGCATGCAATGAAATACTCCATAAAAAAGAGAGAAACTTTCTTCAGGTATAATATACAGAATCATTTTTAATCTATCAACTGATAACACTTATGAGTTTTATATTGATCATCACAACTTGTGATATCATTTTATTCAAGATAATAATTTTAAAATGTGCTAACACATACCTCCTAATAAATAGTTGTAGGAAGGTTATCCATCACTTTGGTGGAAACTTGATCCAACTTCAAATTACTTTCCAAGCATGATGTCTCTTCCTTGTCAGCATGGTATGGATAAACAAAAACTTTATTTTCATTATATTAGAGGGGATTATTCTTCAACTTTATATTATTTTTCTTTTTTACATTCATTATGGTCAAGATATATATATCCTTGTTCTCCAAGATAATTGAATCATCACTGAAACTGCACTTCATATATAAATCATGAAAGAAATTCAACTTTCCAAAATGGAATATCATCAATATAGATTATCCAATAAAGGTAACCTCTGTTACCAATTTAGAAGACCATTTTGGGATAATCATAATAATTAGGGGGGTGAATCAGTGTTCGAGACTTTTAAATTCAATTCTATCATTTTTATCCCTATACCTCTTGACCTATTTTGATCTTGAATCTCTTGTTATCTTTTCCATATCACATTCAACAATAATAAAGCAGTAAAAATATGCACACAATATTTATACAACGTTCACTACTCAATAAGAGTATCTACATTCTTTCAATGCAAGGGAATGACCAGTGCATGGATTCTCCACTATAATGTGGTAACATTTACAATGGTTTGGCTATGGAAACAATACTATGGCTAGTGTGAGTCCCTACAATTTAGAGGGGGAAGGGAAACAATCTAGTCTTCCTGAACTGGTGATGACCTAGTCCAACATGTAGCTCTTCACAAGTTCTTTATACTGCCTCCCAATACGGTCTTCTCACAGCTGAAACGTTGTTTGTAACTTCAATAAAGTATTCCAATTATTGATACCTATTGGATGTCATAGTAATTATTTGTTCTATCTTTATTCACTTGTTACTTTCCTAGAAGCATGAAAGTAACCATACATTCTTTTTCATAGAAGCAACCTTCATAGCTACACAATATTTTTCTCCAACATCTTCAGTATTAAAAAAACTGCACTAAAACTTATTCTTCTTCTTTCTAGGATCACAAAATCCCTTTGTGATATTCCAAAAAATTATGACCAGATTAGCTTAGAATCATCACAGTTTTTATGGCCGGAATAACTGAAAATAGATTGGACATTCTCTTCTTCATATTTAACAAAATATAATATTGAATAGTGTAGTAGTGTCTTAATCTCATTCCTCAATTCTCAACAACAACACAAGAGTGCAATAGTATTCTTCATCTTCATCTTGGTGAATATGAGTTTAGTTATATATCTGGTTCTTCTTCACATAGACAACACCCCTGCAAATAGTAAAAAATTTATGTTCTAATAGGAGGGTGATTATCTACGTTCAAGTAGTGAGGTTCATGGATTATTTTCTTTGCGAAACATAGCAAGGGAATTGGACACCTATTGTGTTAGTGTGGCATCTTCTTATCTTAATGTAACAAAATAGTTTACAAGATTCTCTTCTCTGAAAATACACTTGGAGATTTCATAACACTTTTTAAAGGATTGTGGGACTCTAATATTTCACGCATCATTTTTATTGTCTTGTGAAAAACATTCATTCCACATGCACAAGATTTTCCTTTTCTCAGGAAACACCTATTGCGTGCAACTTCAATCTTGCATGAAAATCTCTTTTTGAATGAAGCTTATTTTTCATACACATAACTCTATTTCCTTTGTGAAACTTCAATTACATAAAATTCTTCCATTATTCAGATCTTGGGATATCTCTATGTGTCAAGCTAATCAAATGAGAGGGTTTCACCAATTATTTATAGGCATCACAAACCCCCGTACCCAAAAACCATGATGCGTCGTGCATGATCCTTATGAGTTGCGCAAAACCAATTTGACATCGCATTGGGCACGTATGTCTCTTTTCCACCAAAATCAACTTTTGTGCACATCTTTAATCATCCACACACTTAATGAAATTTTCGTGTTTTGATGTTTATACCATAAATCATGACTTCTGTGCAACATTCCATACCCCCTTCAACCTTGCGCACAAAAACCAATCATTCATGAGGATCTTTTATTTGCCTAATTTCGATGATCAGATATTGTAACTCCACTTCCACACAACATACCAAGAAATATTCAAAGTTTCCTACAATATTATTTTCCAAAAGAACATTTCACTATCTTCTAATTTTCCACCCCTAAAATTTGGAAGACATTGGAAAATGGTTCCATCTTAAAATCTAGTTTGACAGGAACACCAATGATGATTCATTTTCATTTGGATTATTCATAAAAAAACTAAATTCATCATGAAACATATCTACTATGATATATAGTCTTTGATCGAACACCTTTAGCATCATCATATTTTCAATGGAAAGTACTATAACTTCTCTATCATCCAAAAACATCATTCCTTCCAATCAAAACTGAATATGATTGCCATCACCTTTTCTCACCATTTCCTTCATAAGGATTACATCACATGTGCTAAAAACTTATGATATTTGGGGAAAATGAAACAGATAGCCATTAACTTGTTTGTAAATCTATGATCATACATGATTTCTCTTTTCCTCTTCATCTTTAACCATAATTCATAGCCATATTTGAATGCCAGGAAATTGAACCCTGTCTATTTTCCTCTTTTTGTATTATTTTTGGAACACGAATTCCAAAGAACATCCCACATGGATGATGACATCCAATGAAATTCAATCATCATCACATGGATGATACTTCATCAATCTTCCTTATTCTAAATAGTGTGCCACCTTTGACCTAAGTTATTTGAACGTAGGATCAGTGCATCGACCATCTGATTTAACATCATGAAGAATTTTTCAAGTGTGGAATTAAATTATATGAATCCATAAAAATTCCCTATACTACATCTTCCCTTCATCTAATCTCCATTAACTTGGGAGTTCCTTCCTCATTTTTATAAATAATGACAACCATTGACAATCTGTGAAAATCATTGAAAATCATTGAAAACCATTGAAATAAAACAAAAATCAAACACAAAGTTGTCCAAACAAAATCCTCCATTGTTTTTATGGGTAATAAAAAAAGTTATCTCTAAAATTAATATGTCATTTTCAATATTGGAATCCTCTCTCTCAGTTATTTTATTTCTCTCCACCATTCAATTTTCAAACATTGATTTAAAATTCTCTACCCATTATTGAGAAGAATTAAAAAGATCATGGAAGAGAGGGTATAGGTCCATACTTATGAAATGTTCCACAAATCATTTCACTCTAAGTATGTAAGAGAAATTATTGTTGTAGAGAACATGAGGAATATATTTAGACAACAATGCTGTCCATTATCCACTAATCATGACACCTTATGAGATTAGGACTCAAGTAATTGAATTAATGTTTTTTTAATTCCACGATGTGATATGAAATGTTCCACCTGAAACTACTACACTCACTTCAACAAATGGATCAAAAACATTCAAGTGCAATGGACATGATAACTGATGTTGAGGCACTTCCATTCTTCTTATGCCAATGAGTGATTTAGTTACTCTGCCTTTGTAGAATAATTTTTATTTTGAGTAACCAAGGATGGGTGCTGAAGAAATGACATACCTTTTCCAATGACATGATCTTCATTCATTTTAGAGAGTTATTTATTTTGATACCGATTGAAATAATAACTATGGTAGCCTCTTCATTTGTCTCCCCCTTAAGGGAAACAATCCTCATCATCTTCATCATAGGTGATCCTTCGTCATATTAATATTTGAATATAAATTAAATAATCATCCGAGGATGGAAACTTCTTTAGATTTGTTATCATGTGTTTACAACACTCAATAATTCTCAAGTTCACCCCTTAAATCTTTCTTCACCTTCAATTCCCTGTATTAGAAACACAAATACAATACAAAATATATATAAGGGAATAAAGTGGATCCTCATTTCCTCATAAATGTGAAAATCTATGTTTAGATTGGTTTCCCAACCAAGATTCTCCATTTTCTTCACTCATTTCACATGAACACTTGATCTTCAATTCTGATTGTGGTTGTGTTTATATTCTCAATTATTCCATTTCATTGTGTGTGATACTTCTCTCTTCAAGATAATTTAAAGAAATATCATATCTTTACGAAAATGTTATCTTCATGAGAAATTATTATTGAAAAAGAATAATTGTAATGTAATTTTTAACAGTGTGACCATCATTGTTAAACCTCACACACATATCTTCTTTGTCCTCATGTGTAATAATTTCATATCTTTTTGCCATATCCTTAACTTGTACATCTTATATTTTCCTAATTATTTTGAAATCTTTTATCTAGATAACCATTATGCCATTAAAATTCATGGAATTAGGTTTGGATATTCTACATGGGTTCTTATGAGTGTCATACTTCATAGAATTTCTTTTAAATGGTCTTCCTTTCACCTTCTTGGATTTATAATCCAAGGTCTTCTCTCCTTTACTCCTTGGAATCTTCCTGGGGGAATTTTTCTTTACAACATTCTTCTGATTTTTTACCAAGGTAGATTCTTCATTCTTAGCCATATTTTGTGATGTACCTTTCTTATCAGCTTTAGATACATGTTGAGATGTGAATACACCATCCTTGTGTCTACTTCCATTGCATACATCATAGATGATGTCACGAATTTGAAATCTGTTTTCACTATACAGATGCTTTTGGAACTATGGTTGTTTCTTCATTCTCTCTGGCTTTCTCCCCCTTGAGATGAGAATCTATTATGCTATTACATTGAAAGGATTGTTCTAGAAATATAGTGAAAAATACCCAAATTTTGCAGCACCAACATTGAACCACAAAACTTGACATCCTGATATCTCCTTTTAATATTTGTCAGGTCTTCTTCAAGGTGTTTTGTGCACTCTCTAGGGAACCACCTTCTACATTCATCTTCATATCCACCATAGTCATGGTGGTAGGTTTCATATGACCTTTATTCATCCATACTTGTTTAAAATTTTTATTCCAACATCCATTTCATGTGAAATAACATTTAGAATCATGAGTATAAGATGGTTTGGATGGTACATTTTTCTTCTCAACTTCTTGTGATAAATCATTGAATGAATTCATGATCTTGTTATCCGATGTTGAAGTTATTTCAATCTTAGAGTCCTCTAGTGTCCATTGAATACCAATAGTGATTGTCTCATTCATTTATGAAGCAAAAATACGTGCCTTTTCATGAAAGGCCAACTGAGATTACGTTTTTGTAAATTTCATATTGCGATTGATTTTCTGATTTTAAACCACAATTATCTTCTGTTCAAATTAATTAATTTTTCTTACAACTTCATCTTCATGAAAATTAACTTTTTTTGTTATAAAGAGTCCAGCTCCTTGTTCTTCGAGGAATATTCTTCCAAATCTAAACCCTTGACTTCAATGATCTTCTTCATCTCATCTTCAAGTGCATAGATCTTCTCTTCCAGAGTTTGTTTGACTCCATCCTTTTCATAGACTTCTTTAATCCATTTTGAAGTACTCATTTCATGTTACCTCTCCAACTTGTCGAGGGATATTTAAACATTCAAAAATTATTTTTGTAATCCCCTATCCAAGAAATCATATTTTTCCTCCAGTTGGGTGATATAATATTTCATGTATTTATATACTCAACAAATAAGTGAAACACTTTCTTTTGGGATACTATGAAAACCTTGATCTTTTTTTACACAATTAAACATTATTTATTACATAAACTTCACTTGATACAACAGAGAAGATCTAGAGGTCTAGTGTATTTTTGGATTAGGATAATTAAATATATAACAATATAAAATATTAAATACAACATCTTTATTGAAAATTTCATTTACATGACCACTGCATTCCCTCGTACTTAGCATTTCATGGGATAACCTGGGGACATGCATAAGAAAAGGGTGATCTATAAAGCTGAGTAAGGGAATAATCATTGAATAACATGAAGAATACAATACATGTTAGAAAATAGGCATATAAATAGAGCACAAGAGAAGCATAAAAATAAAGGCATGATAAAGCATGATAATCATAATATGGAAATGTGGCAACAACACTTAACATGGAATTAGTATGAGCCAAGTCTCACTGAACATAGAGAATGAGTAAAACCTCATTCCACATAAAGCTCGGGTAAACCCTAGTTGCACTTGAATTAGCATGATTCAACAACCATTTCACATGAAGTATCATGATACTATACTTTACCCAATGCATTGGATCTCTATCAGGGTGCACCCTTCTAAAAAATTTCATTTCATGTATAAGTGTGCCACATGGATCATAAAACATTGAATCACTCAACATAATAATTTATTCCAAGATAAAAAAATGTGTAATACATACATGAAACTCATTATACAATAATTAAATGTACATAAAGGTTAATATCCTTGATTGAGAAATGGGAATGGTATTCACTACACAATGACTTTGGCTTGGAAAAGTGTGGTGCAATTTCGCGAGCATAACACCATGACATAAGAACTCATAAAAATGGATGATGAGAGAGAAAGGGGTGTCCTATCATATTTAAATGACATGTACAGTAAGGGGTTCATATAGATACACTTCCCAACATATTTAATGGAATTTAGATTCATGATACAAAATAATTACTTGAATGTAAATGAGGAGAGAGAAATTCCTTTCGGAATTTCGGCATAGTAACGGGTGTACATGGGAGGAATTTAATGAGGGATAAAGGGTTATAACATCCTTAAAACATAAATAGGGAAGTATGGGGGAGGTGAAAAATCATACCCCAACATTTATATTTGAAATTAAAAGGGATTAAAAATTTAAAGAATATTGGACAAAAATGAGAATTGAAGAAAAACCCTTACTTGGAAGTGTGCTTCCAAAGGCTCGAGAGAGGCTTGAGAGTGGCTTTTTATGATCTTGGGGAACCTTGGGAGGATTATATTGAGTGGGGGTCATAGGTTGGACGAACTAAAAAAGCTTTGAGTGAGGAGGAAGTGGGAGCTTGGGTGGATTTATATAGGAAATGTGAGAATTTTTTTTATTATTTTGATTTGGGACACCTTACATTAAGATAATCCCAACCACAAACCAGACCATGGTTTTTGACCTTGGTTTTTGGAAAAGGGATGTGTAAAAAAATATTTTATAAGGACAAAGTACGATCTTCTTGAAAAAATGGGTTTGCTTATGTGTAAGTGAGTCATACTCCCAAGGAAAGGAATTTAAAAAGGAAAAATGTTTAATAAGTCTTTAGGGATCTACTAATTCTTTTTAAAATAAATCAAACAAACGCAAAATCAAATTTTTTAATGGTAAAACATATATTGGCCTAAAATAATGTTTATTCTATTTTATTACATAACTATTGGGTCATTATGATGTCATAAAACACATTATATACTCAAACGATATTTAAATTTTACCCAAAAAAATTGATTGTCATAGAAAATAATGAAAATTTTACCATTGGATAATTTCGACATCCTGACTCCAAAAATAATATTCCTTTTATCTAAATAATTTTATAAGTATTTCAATTTTCACTTTTAAAATAAAAACTGACATTTATCGATAATTCTTGGGTATTGACAACAATGGCTTTCAAACCTTAATAAAAATTAAAATTGCATTCCTAAAATGATAAGATAATTTATATTTAATAAAAATTAATTTAATAATAATAATATTATTTTATGAAAATATTATTTAATTAAAAAATCCATTAATTCAGCAAAATAGATTTCTAAGTTGAACATTAACTAAAAAAACTATTTGTGCTTTAAAAACAATTTACAAGGTAATAATAATAAAATGAAAGTGTATTCATTATTATATAAAACAATAATGTACATAACCATAGCACTAATTTATTCTTACATAGCCCATTATAACACCTGCATAATACCGAAGTGTAAGGTTTGTGATGGTGACAGACTCTAGGGGTGGCTCAGATAACATTGTTCGGGTGGTAATCTCTATCAACTTCAACTTCTCTCATAGGTGGTCCCACTCGAGCATAAAATATTCAAGCTCGGCTTGGGATTGGTCAATAGAGAAGCCCAAATATGCGACCTCATTTCCGATCTCTGAGAAATGGGCTCTTTATGGGGAACGTCTACTGGATGAGGCCATCACTTCCTTTGTCTGAGTAAATTGGATTTGTTAATGCTCTATATTTATAATAATTATGTGATCACTGTTCAATGACTATATTAGCAAAGATCACAATTCTTAAAAGTATTTTAAAATTAAAAAACATAAAACCAAATAATTTGATATTTTATATAAACATTTTACATAAAGATACATTTAATTAGATCAAAAGGGATTTCCATTAATGAAAGTTTGGGTCGTTACAATCTTCCACCCCTTAAGAAATTTTTCCCTCGAAATATTTTTCCCACCCTAAAACAGATTTGGGTAACTCTGCTTCATCATTTCCTCCAATTACCATGTCACTTATTCAAACTTTTGGTTTCACCACAACACCTTGATGAGGGTCATTGTCTTATTTCGTAGAACTTTTTCTCTACGATCTTATATCTTCACCGGTTTCTCCTCATAATAAAGATCATCCTCTAACTGTACCTCCTCTGAAGAGAGTACAAGTAAAGGGTCTAGTATGTACATCCTTAAGAGGGATACATGAAAGGCATGATGTACTTTGGCCATGGTAGGTGGAAGTGCTAGTCGATAGGCCACAACCCTGACATGACCAAAAATCCTAAAGGGGAGGATGTACCTTGGACTTAACTTTCCTTTCTTTCCAAACCTCATTACCCTCTTCCATAGAGATATGCATAAAAATACAACGTATATAACTTTAAACTCAAGGTCTCATTGATTGTTATAGACATAAATCATCTGTCGACTCTGGGATGCGTTGATATGCTGCTGAATGGTTTTAACCTTCTCCACCATTTATTCAACCATTTCTGGTCCAAGCAGCTTACGGTCACCGATCTCATCCCAACATGCTAGTGTTCTTCACCTGTAACGCCTCGACCCTAGATTCCCTGAGTTAGTGCATTATTTTAGTATATTATCATGATTACATGGAATCATGTCCCGAATGACCGATCAATTTAGCAGTCATGGAAAATAGATTACATACATGAACGTTACATTACAATTTCAAACATACAACAAAAAAACAATCCTTTTAGAATGAAATTGTTCCTTTGGCTTAACCCTGAATCTAAAACATAAAACACTTCTTGGGATCCTTTGAAAATAAAACATAAGAAAGAGGTGAGCTCAGATGCTCAATAAGTGTAAATAATTTAGTAGAAGCTATAAACTTTTAAGGCAAGATGTGTAATAAAAACAATATCCTTTTAAACATAAACATGAAAAAAAAATTACCATATAAACATAAAGATAGATATTATACTAGTAGAATAATCACATGTAATAAATAATTTCATACTGAGGGAATGTATAGTTCCAGAAAATAGTTTTTGTGTCAAGGCCTCTTGCTAGGACCTATGGGCTAACTGTAACCGGACCCAAACCTGGAGAGCCTCTGTAACCAGACTCCATTCCTGAGAGCCTCTGTAACCGGACTCTAACTCGGAGAGCCTATGTAACTGGACTCCAACCCGGAGGGTCTACTGTAACCAGTCCCCAACTCAGAGGGCTTACTTTTACAAGTCCCTAACTCGAAACATACTAGTCCAATACATTCATCATAAGAAAAGGTTGAAGTATAATATAATAATTCATATTAAAACTAACATAATAAATGTCAATAATTTATCCATAAACCATGAATGGTATAAAAATAACACATCCATAGTCAAACATATAAAAAAAATTCAATAAATTATGGATGATTTGTATAATAATATATCAAGTTCAAACAAGCGTAAAATTTATCAAAGGATGTTGACATAGATGAAATCAAAACAATTTGAGAGAAATATCTTGTTCTAATTTGAAATCAATTAAGAGTCTCAGAATTATAGAGAAAAAAAATTTATTTTGAAAATATTTTTATAAGCTTGTAAGGGAATATTTGATGATGTTATAAAGGTGGAAAATAGCCACACCCACCGTATAAGTAATAAAAAACATTCTTACATTAGTATTTTCAAAAAGTTCATAATGTTACTTGTTTGGAAAACGATGGAAGGATTTAATTATAAACATATACAGTCAAATAAGGGTATAAATGAATTTAAACCATTTTCTAGTAAATAGTAAAATGGATTGAAATAAATTTTATTAATAAGACATGGATGTGGATGATAAAGAGGCCCTAGTAGATAATTACTTATAAAAAACTTCACATAATAAAGAGATTGTAGAATAAACCCTTACATGATACTTTTCCTTTGGATGAGGGTACATTTATCTTTATGTGTAATGACAATAGTATGTTATTAAATTATTCCAGAACCATATTCATATTTATTATATCATACATGACTCATTTATGAATTTATACTAACCATTTGATAAAAATTTCCATGTTGAATTAATATTTGGGGTAAATTCAGTTTCTTTTTCCTACGTAGTTTAACTTGTTATTCGTGATCATATCATTTAGATCATATGCATAAACGTTGTTTCTGTTTTCATATCATATTGAATGAAAGTAGTGATTGATATGAATGTGTATATATATATATACTTTGAATAGAATTATTATATCATATATAACATAGCTATTAATAATATATATTTTTATAATCATCGTTGAATGGTGAACGTTGAAATGACTCTCTTCACGTCATGGAGATGGTAATCTGTATGTATACATGAGCGAAAATATCATAATATTGATGATGATATTGTATGAAATTGGATTTTATATCATATATAAATAATCATTAACATTTTATATTTAATATTTACATCAATTATACTCATTATTATATCCATCCAAACAGTAAATTGTTGAATGAAAAACTACACCACGACATGGAGATAGTAAGCCGTACGTATGGACATATGGTGAATTTTTCATTTATAGGATGGAAATAATAACGAATATAGTTGATCCATATTTATAATAATGTCAAAGTATATAAAAGGTACTGGAGTTATTACTTTATTATAGTAACGAAAAATAAAGAAGAAATGGGAGAAGAAAAGTAAATGAAAGAGGGTAGTGAAATTATTACCTATTCTTCGGGTGTTTCCTTTTGGGTTGATCAAAAGGGATCCTTAGGTTGGATTTCTGACCAATGTAAGGCCTCTAGATTGAAGTGAGAGAAGTTGGAAGGATATTTGGGCAGGGGTTGGATGAGCCAAATGGATTTCGGGGTGTGAATTTTAGATAAGGGGAAGTTCCCATTTATAAGAGGGGTGAGGGGAACCTTAGAATAAACTTATAACATTATTTTATTATAAAATCATTTTCGGTTTATAATGGATCCAAATTAATTTATTTGGAAGATAAGGTGGGGATGGGTCGAAATCCTCTCAACCAATAGGTTTTAGACAAGTATAAGTTACCATTCTAACCATATCACTTCGAAAAAAAAAATCGTATCAACCCTAACATGTCATATTAGCATAGAAAATTAGTTTAATTCATCAGATGTTTTAAATTATACCTATTTGGATATTAATAAAATCAATTATTTTAATCATTCATTAATAAGGTAATTACTGCATCATAATTGTGTCATTAATAAATTCAATTATTTAATGTCTAATTTTTTTAAATAAAATACCATTATGTAATAAATCTTTTTATATTTCTAAGTAATATTTATAGTCGAATTTATCTTATGTATAACCTTATATTAAAATGATTTAGTTATGAAAACATGAATTTAACACTTTTAACTCTTCATTAAGTTAAATAATAATAAATTTCCTAATCTAATACAAGTGGACCTAAAGTGTCATATTTTATTTCTAAGGTTGTTTTTGGTCTAATTAAACTTATCCAATTGAATTAGTATATGTGTAAGTGTAATTATAATATCATTTTTACCCTTAATTACCCTATTTAATTTTAACCGCGGTAAGTAAAAGTAAAACATTATTATTAACGAAATATTATTTCATCTTCTTGAACCACATTTTACATACTGAGTTCAACAATGTCTCTCTAATTTTTGAAATTCAACTCCCATAAGCGGTAAAATTAAGTTATATGCAGATTTTCAAATGCCCCATGAAGGTGGGTAAAAGACGGTAAAAAGTTCAATAAAATTTTTTATATCAAAACTTATTATAAAATGACTCCAATGAATTAAATTGAACATATATAGGTATTGTGTATCTATTTTTACCTAAAAAAATTTAAATAAAATAATTAATTATTTAAAAAAATTAGGTTTTAAACAACAACATAGTTTTTTCACTATTCATAAAAAATTGAATGTTTTTTAGAAAAATACCAAAACTGAACCTAAGATAATTTCGATATTCTGAATTCAAAAATGAATTCTATTTTACCATTTTCAAAACATATAAGTTTCATTAATTAATTTAAAATTAATTCCCTTTGTCAAAACCAAGAAGCGTATTTTTATGAAATAATAACTATCAAAAGATTGACACTTGTTTATGACCAATTTCAAAGTGAAATTACTTCTAATGACCAAAATTGGATTAAATGGTGAAAATATAATCAAATTATACTTCCAAACCATTATAATTTATAATTTAATACTATAAATTATTTTTATTTAAAAATTTGTTTCAGTTAAAATATAGTATTGTTCACTATTCTCCCAAATATGAAAGTTATCAGAAAAACACCAAAAATTTATTGAAACTAAATATTTATATCCTGATTCTAAATAAGAAGTTTATTTTGTCAAATTGAGTATATAAAAGTTTCAGATAGTCGATTAAAATTGGTTCTCCATTAAAAGGTGTTAAAATTACATTTTAAAAAAAATACTTATTTCATCTGAAAAAATGAATTTGTTCTTAAATTATGTCTAAGATACTCATAATATGGAATCTAAAATTATAAGCATCATATAAATTTCAAAATCCAGTGAATACTATTCATAACCGCTTTTGAACGTCTAGTTTGGTATGTCATGGTGCGTTTGAACTCGGTGTTGCATGTAGTTAATGTTATTGAATTACTTTGAAGAAATAATGTACTATGAAATCTTGGGGTGTTACATTCTCATCTCCTTCAATAAATTTCACCCTCACAATTCGAAACTGTTCTTCAAAAAAAGGTCGAAAATAGAAAATACCTTTGTGGAAAACCCACATAAAAAATTGGGTTAATAAAATTTAGTCTTAAAAAGAGTGAAAGGTAAACAAAAGAGTCACCCCCAATTTATGATCTCGATTAGGAGATCATTGGTGGAAATTATAGACACATAATTGGAGTAAAAACAAAAATATTTACAGGGAGTGATTGAGGTCATCAATCAAAAACTATTTTAAAATTGATGGCATGAAATCCATCAATCTATGATGATTTAAAATACAATCAGTTCAATAAATAATAAGGTATTAGGATAACACATTTTTGGTTTTAAGATCCCTTCCCTAAAATTTATGAATTAATTTATCCATAAAATAAGAATAAAAATTTATATATTTATATACATGAAAATTATAGTTTATCCTTCAACAAATTCTGCCACAAACTCATCTTTCACACTAAAATATTTCAAAAAAATATTCTATTTATCCTAATTGTATAGAGTTCAAAAAACAATGAATTTATAATTCCATTATCAGAAATTTTAAAAAAGAAACTACATTATACAATCTAGGTTATCACGTAGGCTAGTGGTAGGTGATGCACCCTTATATCCCTTCGTTTGTGGGTTCAAGTCTCACAACCTTGCCGGACGTGACTGGTTGTCACCCGAAATCTGGGGTGTACTTTTTATAACAATCCAAAAATAAACTTAACAATAGTATCCAATTTAAAACTTAATCCATTGTAACATTTATACTTATCCAAAATAATTATCTCCAAACTCACAGTCCAAAATTTATAAGGAAGTTAAACACAATGAAGATATTTTTTCCCACGTAATAACATGTGAACACCTTCATCATGTATTCTATTAAAACATGGAAACACCCTGAATTATCATTAAAACATATTGATTATATTCATGATCCATTTTTCTTTATAGAATACTGGATATATTCCTTATATCAAAAAATTTTGAATATCCCCACAATGATGAAATAAAAAAACTATTAATCAGTTCAAAGGAAGTCAAGAATATCCAATATAATTTACCCAAATCAGCCAACTATTATTCCAAAATATCTACCTCATTATCAGAACCATATTAAGGATTAGATTTCCATCAACCATGTATTTTTCAAAAGGTGTAGTTTACTATTTTGTCACTTTTCTTAGAAACATATAATCCCAAATCGTCAATAAAATAGTACAGTAGTGAAATCCTTATTTATCTCCATAATTCATATAACCAGTATATTGTTGATAAAACAATCAAATTAAATGATTCTATAATAACAACATAATAAGACTAGTCATTCCACTTTATATGAGGTAGTATCATAACATTATTATTATCCAATAGCATCATTTACGGTATACTCTGATGACTGGTACATTGATTCGCGTAGTGTCCCAACACGTTATAGATGAAGAATTTTACATCTGAAAGATTTTTCTTACCCTTGAAATAACATACATGGTGTCCTTTTTTCTCCACACTTATAAAACACACACATTCCTTTCAATAATTTACCCAGGTGATTATTTCTACATTTATCACATATGGGAAAATCCTTCTTTCCCCTCTTCCCTTTATCTATCTTTATCTCTACCATCCTTTTCATTTATTGCTTCCCTTCAAAGCCATAAGACTTAGATAATTCATTACTTATATTAATAAAACACGATATTATATCTTAATATGTTGAGAATACATGGGAGACTATTTCCTTTCTAAATGTTGTCTTAATACCATGAATGATATGATCCTTCTTACTCTTTGGATCATACATATTACTGGAGTTCTCATTCATTCTAATGGGCTCCATTTTTACACAATGGCATACACTAGGTCATTTTATAAATCACAATGAATAATTCTGACATCTAAAATACCTAATATAAATTGAACAGTTTATGGATATAATATGTAATCATAAAAAATATCTTTTTTGAGGAGGTATATACTAAAAAATCCTTCATAATGATTTGTAACGAAAATGAGAATTATCCTAAGCATATCCCCCAGGAGTGTCATAACTAGGAGTGAAGCATGACCTATTATCGTGCAGCAGTTCCCGTTTGAGTATATCTCAAAGCGGTGTTTTCAAGTTTACACCTAGGTAAATCTATTACAGAGCCGCCTCTACCTCCTCATATCCAGATAGGAATGTATTTTCTTGGAAAACTCACAAAATATCTACATTAAAAAATTCAAGGAAGTTCTTCTATATAAATCCTCAAAGTATATGTTAGGGTAATTTTCTCTAATCAAAGTTTATCTAAATCTAGTTTCTAGGGTTATTACTAAACTTCATCTAATACCAACTGTAATGCCCCGACCCTAGATTTCCAAAGTCGGTGCATTATTTTAATACATTGGCTTGATTAGAAGGAATCAAATCTAGAAAGACCGATCACATTAGCAGTCTTGGAAAATAGATTACATACATGAAGATTACATTATACTTTATAACATACAACAAAAAAATAATAATCATTTGAGAATTCCATTATTCCCTTTGCATAACCCTACATCTCAAACATAAAACACTTATTAGGATCCTATAAAAACAAAACATTAGAAAGGGGTGAGCTCAGATGCTTATTAAGGGTGACTAATTTTGCGGAAGCTATAAAATTTTAATGAAAGGTGTTTAATAAACACAATAGCCTTTTAAACATAAACTTGAACATAATAAAAATAAATCAAACATTACCATATAAACATGAACATTGATATTCTACTAGTCGAATAATCACATGTAAAAACTAATTTAATAATTAGGGAATGTATAGTACCAAACTTTAATTTCTGTGTCAAGGCCTCGTGCCATGACCTTTGGGCTAACTGTAACCGGAACCAAACCCAGAGAGCCTCTGTAATCAGACATCATCCCGAAGAGCCTCTATAACCAGACTCTAACCCGGAGGGCCTCTGAAAACATACTCCAACTCGGAGGGTCTTCTATAACCGGACCCCAACCCAGAGGTCTTACTTTTAATGGTAGCCAACATGGAACATACTAGTCCAATACATTCATCATAATAAATGGTTGAAATATAACATAAACATCCGCATTAAAACTATCAGACGAAATGTCAATACATTATCCCTAAACCATGAATGGTATAAAAATAACACATCCACAATCAAACATATCACAAAACATTAAATACATTATGAAAGATTGTATTAATAATAAATCAACTTCAAAAAAGCATAAAATTTATCAAAGTATGTTTACATAGATGAAATCAAAACTATTTGGGAGAAATATCTCTTTCCATTTGGAAATCATTTAAGAGTCACATAATTACAATGAAAAAATTTATTTTGAAAATATTCATATATTCTTGTATGGGAAGATTTAATGATGCTATAATGGTGGAAAATTGCCACACCCAACGTATAAGTAATAAAAAAAATTCTTACATTAATATTTTCTAAATGGTCATAAAGTTACTTGTTTGAAAAAAGATTGAAAGATTACATTATAAACATATAAGTTCAAATAAGGGAATAAATGACGTTAAACCATTATAAAGTAAATATTATATTTTTTTCAAATTTTTTTTAAGAAGACATGGATGTGGATGATAAAGAGGTCTTAGTAGATAATTACGTATAAACAACCTCAGATAATGAAGAGACTATAGAATTAACCCTTACCTAGTACTTTTCCTTTGGTTGAGGGTATGTTTAACCTCCTGTATAATGACAATAGTACATTACTAAATTATACTAGAACCATATTAATATTTATTATATCATTCATTATTCATTTATGACATTATACTACCCATTTAATAAAAATTACCATGTTAAATTAATATTTCGGTAATAATCGCTTTCTTTTTCGTACGTAGTTTAACATATTATTCTTGATCGTATCATTTAGATCATAATTTAAATAAATAAAGAATATATAAATGATTTATATATCATATATATTTATAATATAAATATGTATAATATAAAGATATATGAAATGGAAAACATGGTTTATGGAGATGGTAGGCCGTACATACACAAAACGCTGTTTCTGTTTTCATATCATATTGAATGAAAGTAAGTGAATGATATGAATGTAAATATATATATATTACCAGTAGCATTATTATTTAATATATTACTTACTTATTAATAATATATATTTTTATAACCATCATTGAATGGTGAATGTGGAAATGAATCTCATCGCTTCATGAAGACCATAATCCGTACATACGCACAAGCGGAAATATCATTATATTGATGATTAAATTGTTTGAAATTGGATGGTATATCATATTTAAAGAATAATTAACATTTTATATTAATTATTTACATCAATTATAATCATTATTATACACATCAAAATAGTAAATTGTAGAATGAAAAACTACACCACGTCGTGGAGATGGTAAGCCGTACGTTCACACGTATGGTGAATTTGTCATTTATATGATGGAGAGAATAAAAAATATTTTAGTACCATATTTATAATAACACCAAAGTATGTATAAGGTAATATAGTTATTACTTTATCATGGAAACAACAATGAATGATGAAGTGTAAGAAGAAAAAAACATATAAGAGGGTAGTGAGATTATTACCTCTTCTCTGGGTGTTTCCTTTTTAGTTGATCAAAATGGCTCCATAGGTTGGATTTTTGACCAAAGTAAGGCCTCTAGGTTGAAGTGAGGGAAGGTGGGAGTATATTTGGACAGAGGTTGGCTGATCGAAATGGTATTTAAGTTGTGAATTTTAGAGAAGGGGATGTTTCGTTTTATAAGAGGGGTGAGGGGCACCTTAGGAAAAATGTAAAATATTATTTTATTATAAAATCATTTTCAGTTTATAATGGTTCCAAATTGATTTATTTTGAATCTAAGGTGTGGATGGGTCAAAATCATCTCAACCAATAGGTTTTAGACAAGTTTAGGTTACTATTTTAACCTTATCACTTTGAACAAAATTTATCTAATCAACCCTAAAATGTCATATTAACCTAGAAAATTAGTTTAATTATTCAAAAGTTTCAAATTAAATTTATTTGGATATTTATAATATCTATAATTTTAATCTTTCATTAATAAGGTAATTACTGCATCATCATTGTGTCATAAATAAATTAAATTGTTGATATTCTAAAAATTATAACTAAATAATCCTTATATAGAAAATAATTTTATCTTGGTAATGAATATTTATAATCAAATTTATCTTATGTATAACCCTATATTAAAATGTTTTAGTTATGAAAAATTGATGTTATCAGTTTTAACTCTTCTTTAAATTAAATAATAACAAATATCCAAATCTATTCCAGGTGGACCTAAAGGGTCATATTCTATTCCTAAGGTTTTTTTGTTAAATTACACTTAACCAATAGAATTGGGACACGTTTTAGGGTAATTATAAAACCATTTTACCTTTAATTACCTTATTAACATTTAACCGTGGTAAATAAATGTAAAAAGTTACTATTCACCAAAAAATATTTTCATCTTATTGAACCAAAACTTACTTACTGAGGTTAACTGTTTCTATGAGATTTTTGAAATTAAAGTCACAGAAGCTGTAAAATTATGCTTTATGCAAATTTTTAAATGCTTCTAGAAGGTGGGTAAAAGACGGTAAAAAGAACAATAAAAATTTATATATCTAAACTTATTATAAAATGAATCCAATTAATTAAGTTGAACATATATAGGTATTATGTATCTATTTTGACATAAACTAAATTTAAATAAAATTATTAATTATTTAAATAAAAATTTGGTTTTAAACAGCAACATAGTTTTTTTCACTATTCATCAAAAATTGAAAGTTTTCAGAAATATTCAAAAAATTCACCCTAAGATAATTTTGATATTCTGAATTAAAAACTAATTTCAATTTTAAAAATTTCAAAACATAGAATTTGCATTAATTAATTTGAAATTAATTCCCGTTGTCAAAACCAAAAGGCGTATTCTTAAGAAATAATCACTATCAAAATATTGACACTTGTTTTTGTCCAATTTCAACGTGAAATTACTTACAATAACCAACATTGGATTAAATGGTAAAAATATAATCTACTTATACATCCAAAACATTAAAATTTATAATTGAACACTATAAATTATTTTTATTAAAAAATTTGTTTTCAGTTAAAATATAGTATTTTTCACTATTCACGCAAATGTGAAAGTTATTAGAAAAACACCAAAAATTTATTGAAACTAAATTTTTATGTTCTGATTCTAAAGAAGAAGTTGATTTTTTCAAATCAAATATATAAAAGTTTCAAATATTGGATTAAAAATGGCTCCCCATTAAAAGGTGGTAAAAATTACATTTTTTGAAAAATACTTCTTCTTTATGAAAATAGTTAATTTGTTCTTACATTATGTCTAAGATAATCAGAATATGGATTCTAAAATTATAAGGATTATATAAAGTTAAAAATTCAGTTAATATTATTAATAACTGATCCTAAACGACTAGTTTGGTAAGTCGTGGTGCGCATGAACTCAGTGTTGCGTGTAGTGAATGTTATTAAATTACTTTGATGAAATAACATACTATGAAATCTTGGGGTGTTACATGACCACTTCCCATAAAGTGATTCATATGGTTCCGTTTGGATTCTCGAGTGGAATGTATTATTATAAGATAACTCAATCAGAGGAAGATGTTGATCCCATCCTTCTTTAAAGTCCATTGAGCATGCTCTCAACACGTCTCAAGTGTTTGGATCGTCAGATCGGATTGGTCATCAGTTTGAAGATGAATGGTCATACTAAAATTCAGTTCAGTACTCAGAGCATGTTGAAGACTCTTCCAAAACATAGAGGTGAATCTTGGTTCTCAATCAGACAAAAATTACAGTGGTACTCCATGCAGCTTTACCACTTCCCTTATATATATCCATGCTAGTTGATCCAATGAGAAATCCTCACGAATAGAAATGTAGTGTGCCACCTTTGTAAGATGATCCACAACAACCTTGATTTCATTATTGCCTTTGGTTGTCTTTATAAGATTAGTGAAAAAGTCCATGGTGTTGTTCTTCTATTTCTATTCTGGTATGGGCAATGGTTTCATCACCCCCTTAGACTTTTGCCTCTCTTCCTTCACATGAAGACACACCAGGAACTTTGATGTATTTTCAGCGATCTCCTTCTACATATTATGCCAAAAATAATGATCTTGGAGATCTCGATACATCTCTGTGTTTCCTGGGTGAATAGAGAAATTTGAACTATGTGCATCATCCAAAAGTACCTTCTTCAGCTCCGGACTTGATGGAAAACAATGTCCTTTAACAAATCTCCCAATTCATTCTTCATTAACGTTAAACACCGAGGATTTCACTTTTCTTATAGGTTCCAATATTTCTTGAATTCCTACGTTATCCTTTTGAGCATCCTTTATCCTTTCAAAAAGTGATGATTGAGAAATCATTTGTGGAGGGTTTGATGATGTTCCCTTATTTATGATTCTCATGTACATATTCATCAAATCTTACAAGATTGGATTCTATTCAACTGCAATCAATGATATAATTGGTAGGTCCATTATAGATAGGGCTTCCACCACATTTTTTACATTCACAGTGTGGTAATGGATTGAGCAGTCATATTCTTTAATCATATCTAACAATCTTCATTGGTGCATGTTCATCTCTTTTTCTGTAAATATATACATGAGGCTTTTGTGGTCTGTATATATTTCACACTTCTCCCCAAATAGAAAATGGTACCAAATTTTTAAAGAGAAGATCACTAAAGCCAACTCAAGGCCATTTGTCGGATAGTTCTGTTCCTGAAATTTCAATTACCTTGAAGCATAGGCAATGACTTTGTCATTTTGCATCAACACACATCCCAGGCCCTTCTACAAAGCATAACTGAATAGAAAAAAAATTTCTCTACTTGTGGGTAATGTGAGCACTGGTTCTATGATAAGCCTTCATTTCAACTCTTTGAAGCTTTCTTCTCATTCATCGCTCCATAAAATCTTTAATCCCTTCCAAGATATCTTGGTAAGAGGGTTGGACAATCGTGAGATTTTTTTTCAGAAATTGTCGATAATATCTAGCTAACCCCAAGAAGCTATGTATATCCATTACAGATGTTGGACTCAACCATCCCCCAATTGCATCTATTTTGGAGGGATCCATAAATATCCCATTGCTTGTGATGGTATGGCCTATAAATTAGACATCTTTCAACCATAACTCACACTTGTTATACTTTTTATAGAGTTTATCCTTCTGAAAGGTCTCTAGTACTGTTCTTAGATTCTCTTAATGATCCTCCTAGGTTTCAAAGTATATCAAAATATCATCTATAAAGACTACCACAAATTTGTTGAGGTAATATATAAAGACTCTATTCATCAAGTCCATAAAGATTGCTGGATCATTAGTGGGTCTGAAAGGCATTACTATGAATACATAGTTCCTATATCCTTTATGAAAACAAGCCTTGGAGATATCTTCATTTTTCAACCTTACATGATAATATCCCAACTGCGATTCCACATTGGAGAATTATTGTGCTCCAGAAATCTAATTTAACATGTCATTAATTCATGGGAGAGGATACTTGTTATTTATAGTAATTTTGTTAATCTTCTGATAATCGATGCAAAGGCACATTGACCCATCCTTCTTCTTGATGAAGAGGACTGGTCCACCCCATGGTGAAGCACTTGTTTGTATAAACCCTTTATCCAGATTCTCTTGTAGTTGTTTCTTCATCTCCTCAAGCTCCACAACAGCCATTCTATACAGATTCTTTGATATTGGGAATGGCCCAGGTATAAGATCAATTAATAATTCAACATCCCCTCTAGGAGGAAGACTAGGCAATTCCATAGAAAACACATCAGAGAGTTCCCTCACAATAGGAATGTCTTCTCAGATGGTTTCCTCCTTTGAATAAATCATCTAAGCCAGATACGCATTCTTATAGTGTAGTAATATCCACACTTGAGATGATGGAGCTAAAGAATATTCTTCTTCCTCCTTGCACTTGTAATGAATCAGGGGTATATTCTCCACATTGAGAGTGATTTTCCTCTCACGGAAATTTATGTTGGCTATATATAAAGAAATCTAATCCATGCCAATAATTATATCAAATTTCACCATAGGGAGTATGACGAGGTTCACCGTGAAGTTTAATCCACAGATTATGATAGGAGAGGAGATATATTCACGGGATTCAATGATTTCCCCATTTTCCATACTCACCGATATCATCACTTTCAAGAGTTGTCGTGGTTCTTGGATTGCTCTACAAAACATTTTAGGTAGAAAAGAATGCGTAGAAAACTGAATAAAAAATTATGTTCTCTATTCTTGAATGAATAACTACCGTACCTGTCACCACTTCATTGTCGGTGTTCACTTCGGAAGTAGTGATGGAAAATTCTCACCCTTAATGCCTTGGAGGTTGTTGGTTGCCTTAAAAAAACCTTGGCATAGGGAAGTGATTTGCAAGATTCCCTGGTTCTTTGCAGTGGTAGAAATGAACCATGCGTTGATGTTCAAATGGAGTGTTCCTCTCATCTTTTGCAGCCGTGAGTCTTTCTTTTAGATAGTAAATAGCCAGGTGCCCTTATCTTCCACACCTAAAGCATTTCCTCATCCCCTTCCTCCAATTTCAGGGGTTCTTCATTTTGCACCTTTGGAATGTGGGGTGATGGATCTTCATAGAACCATTGGATTTATCCATCATACCACTAACATTTAATTCCACCTTATGATTCTTATCCCTATGATACCCCTGAGATTCCCCGACCTCTATTTTTACCTTGAGGGCATACCCGACAATTTCCACATAGTTTTCGAAGTCACAGATCTCCAGCTCTTTCCGTAGGCTAGGTTTCATCCCAATATAGAATTGATCAACCTTGAATTCTGGGGTAACGACAAATCTGGAAGCGTATCACGTAAGCCTTGTGAAGTATTCCTCATACACTCCAATAAATTCATCATCTTTTTTCTTGAGGGCAAGTAAGTCCCTTTTAATCTTATGCCGGAGTGTGCGTGGAAATTTTTTATCAAAAAAAATCTTTCAGAAATCCATCCATTCCAACGCCTTGATTTCCTCCTCAAGCATTGTATTTTTGATCAATTCCCATCATAGATCAGCTTCACCCTACATACAATAATCAACTAGGATAACCTTCTATTTTTCATAACAATGAATTATGGAGCATATGTTTTCAATGGAGTTGATCCATTGTTTGGCGATTGATGGATTATTTGATAAATTAAATATAGGAGGCCTTTGTCTCATGAGACTCTCGATAGAGAATTGATCTTTCTCAGGGGGGGGGGTGTGAACGTTATTCTTGACCCATTTTTCAATTCAATGCTCGAGTTAGCTGAGAGATAAGCATGACCAATTTTGCGTTTCCCCCTCCCATTGGATTGGGCATCTCATTAGTACATTCATCACATTGATCATCACATCAGTTGTTACCCCGAGTCCTCCTATTACTGGACATTGGTTGGAATGAATGGAAAGTTAGGGGTAACACATAAAGGGTAATCCAAGGATAATATTGATGATTTATAAAAAACTTTTATTTCCATAACATAGGAATATATTGGCTTCAGTCTATGTTATTCATGTTCTACTTTCTAATATATATTATTAGTTAATTTTGTTCCCTTAATAATGGTTCATACGATGCTTGTGAATTTACAAAAGCATATCCCTTGGGAGTGTCATAACTAAGACTACAGAAAAGCCTTTTGTCATTAACCATCTCCTATTTGAGTCTAGCTCAATGTGGTGTTTTGAGGTTTTACCGCACAGATAATCTGTGCTAGAGCCACCTCTACCTGCTCATATCTATAAATGGATGTATTTTCTTGATAAACCACTTAATAAAAACTCACCAAAACATAGGTATTTTTTTATTACACTTAGTCTTATCTCTATGGCTTTAGTATGGTTTTCTAATCCTAATTCAAAAAATAACTAAACCTATCCTCTGATACTAACTACGAAAACCATGATGTTTTATTACACAATTAAAAATAATTTATTACATAAAATTCACTTGTTACAACAAAGAAGATCGAGCGGTCCAGTGTATTTGGGGCTTAGAATCAATACATAAAAACTTAAAGCATTAAATACAACATCTTTATTGGAATCTTCCTTTACATGGACACTACATTCCCTCGTAATTAGCATTGCATGGCATACCCTGAGGACATGCATAAGAAAAGGGTGAGCTATAAATCCCAGTAAGGGAATAATCATGGAATAACATGAGTAATACAATACATGGTAGAAAATAGGCATATAAATAGAGAAAAAGTGAAGCATAAACATAAAGGAATGATAAATCATGATAATCATAACATGCAAATGTGGCAACAACACGTAACATGGAATTAGCATGAGCCAAGGCTCATTGCACATAGAGCCTAAGTAAACCCTCATTGCACATGAAGCATGAGTAAACCCTCATTGAACATTGAATTAGCATGATTAAACACCCATTTCACATGATTAATCATGATACTACACTTTACCCAATGCTTTGGAGCGCTATCAGGGCACACCTTTCTTAAACATTTCATTTCATGCATAAGTGTGCCACATGGATCATAAAACATTGAATTATTCAACATAATCATTTATTCCATGATATATGAATGTAAAATACATAATGGAACTATTTAAATGAAATGTAAATGTGCATAAAGGTGAATACCCTTGATAGAGAAATGGGCATGGTATTCACTACACAATGACTTTGGCTTGGAAAAGCATGGTGCAATTTTGGCAGCATCACGACGTAACATAAGAACTCATAAAAATAGTTGATGATAGAGAAAGGGGTGCCTCATCATATTTAAATGACATGTAAATTAAGGGGTTCATATTGATACATGTCCCACCAAATTTAATTGAATTTAGATTCATGATAAAAAATAATTTCTTGAATGTAAATGAGGAGAGTGAAATTCCTTTCAGAATTTTGGCAGAGTAACGAGTGTACATGGGAGGAATTTAATGAGAGAGAATGGGGTCTCCCATCATTCAGAAATAAACCGGGAAGTATGGTAGAGGTGATAAACCATACCCCAAAATTTATAATTGAAATAAAAAGGGTATAAAAATTTAAAGAATATTGGATATAAATGAGAAAGGTAGAAAAACCCTTACTTGGAAGTGTGCTTCCAAAGGCTTGAGAGAGGCTTGAGAGAGGCTTATTGGGAACTTGGGGCACCTTTGTAGGATTATAGAGAGAGGAGGAAAGAGTTTATACGAACTAAAAAGGCTTTGAGTGAGGAGGAAGTGGGATCTTGGGTGGGTTTATATAGGAAATGTGAGGAAATTCTATATTATTTAGGTTTGGGACACCTCACATTAAACTAATTCAAACCACAAACCATCCATTGGTGTAAGCCCTTGGTTTTTGGAAATTGAAAGTGGGAATAAATATTTTATAAGTCCAAAGTCTGAACTTCTTAAAATAATGGGGTTGCTTATGTGGAGGGGAGTCGTACACCCATGGACAACAATTTAAAAAGACAAAATGTTTAATAAGTCTTGAAGGGTCCACTAAAGCTTTGTAAAATAAATCAATCAAACCCAAAATCAAATTATTTTAATGTTAAAACATATATTGGTAGAGAATAAAGTTTATAGTATTTTATTACATCACTATTGGATCATTATGATTTCATAAAGCACAGTATATATTTAAATGGTATTTAATTTTTACCCAAAAATTTGGCTGACTCAGAAAATTATGAAAAAATCACCATTGGATAATTTTGACATCCTGATTATAGAAATAATATTCATTTTATCTAAATAATTTTTTAAATGTGTTAATTTTTATTTTTAAAATAAAAACCGACATTTATTGAAAATTCATGGGTTTTGACAAAAATTGCTTTCAAACCATAATAAAAATTACAATCATATTCCTAAAATTATACTATCATTTATATTTAATAAAAATTAATATAATAATAATAATAATAATAATATTTTAGTAAATTATTATTTAATTGAAAAATACATTATTTCATTAATATATATTTCTTATTTGAACATTAACTAAAAATAATATTTATGTTTTAATAACTATTTACAAGGTAACAATAATAAAATAAAAGTATATTCATGATTAGATACAAAAATAATGTACATAACCATAGTGCTAAGATCTTGTTACATAACCCATTATAAAACCCGTATAAGACCAAAGAGTAAGGTTTGTAATGGTGACAAACTCTTGGGGTGGCTCAGATAATATTGATCGGGTGGTAATCTCTATCAACTTCCACATCTCTCAAAGACAGTTCTCCTCGAGCTTAACATATTCAAGTTAGTCTTGGGCTAGGTCAAGAGTGAATCCCAAAGATGCATCCTCCTTTCCGAGCTCTCACAAATGGGCTTCGTATGGGGAACATCTACTAGATGAAGTCATCGCTTCCTTTGTCCGAGTAAATTGGATTTGTTAACGGATTATATTTATACTAATCATGTGATCACTGTTCAATTAATATATTAGCAACATTAAAAATTATTAACAGTATTTTAAAATCCAAAAACATAAAACCAAATAAGTTGACATTTTATAAAAACATTTTACATAAAGATACATTTAATTAGATCATGAGGGATATCCATTAATGATTGTTTAGGTCGTTACAGATACTATGTACAATCATTCTTAATCTACCAACTAATAACTCATGAGAGTTTTTAGATTGATTATCACCACATGAGGTAACATTTTGATCAATAGAAAAATTTTAAAATGTGAAAACACATACCTCTTAATCACTAGATGTAGGAATTCTATTCATATTCTTTGTGGAAACATGAGTCACCTTCTCATTTCTTTCCAAGCCTGACGTGTCTACATTGTCATAAAGGTATGGAGAACCAGATACATCCTTTTATTTATATAAGGGGGAATTATTATTTAAATTTATCTTATCTTTATTTTTCCAATTCATCAGGGTCATGATATATATAGCCTTCTTCTTAGAGATAACCGAATATTTACTAAAGCTTTACTTCATTGATAAATCAGGAAAGAAACTCAGATAATCAATATAGAATATATTCCACGTATAGAATTATAAAGAGGTGAATCAATCCCTCTGATACAAATTTAGAGGACCCACTTTGGATATTCCTAACACTGAGAGGTGGGGGGGGGGGGGTGAATCAGTGTTTGAGACTTTTAAATTCAATTCTATAGTTTTTATCCCTATACCTCTTGACCTATTAGGATCTTTATTCTATTGTTTAGTTTTCCCTATCACATGAAATAATATCATAGCATTAAAAATATGTACACAATATTTTTACAAGGTTCACTACTCAATAAGAGAAGTTACATCCTTTCCATACATGGGAATGACCCGTTCCTAGATTCTCCACTATATTGTCGTAACAATTATTGTTGTTTTTCTATGAAAGCAATCCAATAGCATGTGTGAGTCCCTATAATTTAGAGGGGGAAGGGAAAAGATATTGTCTTCCTAAACTGGTGATGACCTAGTCCAACCTATAGCTCCTCATTGGTCATTTATACTAATTCCCAATATAGTCTTATCCCTATTAAAAAATGGATTGTAACCCCAATAATGTTTTCCACCTATTGAGATCTGTTGGATGTAACATTACTGCATTGTTATTCCTTTCATCACTGGTTACTTAATTACCAATATAAAAGTAACCCTACTTTCATCTTCACAACAAAAATACCGATAGCTACAAAATGGTCTTCTCCTTATTCTTCAGTAGAAAATGAACTACACTAAAACATCTTTTTCTTAATTCTAGGATCACAAAATCCCATTGTGATTTTCAAAACATTGAGGACCACCTCATCTTTTCATCATAATTGTTGGTTTGGCCTGAATACGTGAAAATATATTAGACACCCACTTCTTCTACATTAACAAAATATAATATGGAATATTATACTAATGTGTTAATCTGTTTATTAAATTATCAACACCAACACATGAGTGTGTCAGTATAATTCATTCTTCCTTTATAAAAATATGACTGTAGTTACACGTATGGCTATTTTTCACAAAGACAACACCCCTACAAATATTATGAAATTAATGATAAAACAATAGGGTGATCATCTTCATGCATGTAATGGGGTTCACAAATTAGTTTCTTTGTGAAACATAATGATCATGTTAAACACTATTCTTGTGAGTGTGGAATCTGCTTCCCTTCATGTAACAGAATTGTTCACAAGATTATATTCTTTGCAACAACACTTTGAGAGTATTTAACACTTCTCAATGCCTGGTGGGAATATAATACTTTTCATAACATTTTAGGAACCTTTCATGCAAAATTCATGCAATGCATGCAAGATTTAACTTTTTTGTGAAACACTTCTTTCAAAAAAAATCAATCTTGTGAAAAACTCTCATCATATATGAAAAATTAGATTCTATTGTGAAACTCTATTTCCATCATGAAATTTCCTTTACATAATATTCTTTACGATATAGAGATCGATATTTCTTTAGGGGTTGAGATTTTCAAATGAAAGGGGGTCACCTCTTATTTATAGGCATCGTCGACCCCCACGCCCAAAAACCCTGATGTGTTGCACAAGATCCTGAAGCCTTGTGAAAAAACTAATTTGAAATAACATTGGGAGAAAAAGTATCTTTCATTCTAACCTCATCTTCCATATAGTTATTGAATATTTCATGCACATCATGACTTTTCCATATTTTGATGTTCTGTCCTTGAATCATTCCTTGCATCCAACATTCCAAACACTCTTCAATATTAAACAAAAAAAATCTTTCGTGTGGGTATTTACATTGAAATATTTTGATCTTAAGATCTTATTACTCCAATTTAGTGAAAGATACCAATCCATCTGTAAACATGTGCCCAGAATTATTTTCCATAAGAAAAGTTTTTCATCTCCCGATTTTCAACCGTAAAAATTTGGCAGACACTGGAATATAGTGCCACTTTAAAATATATTTTTGCAAGAACACCAATGTTGCTTCATTTTAATCTGGCTTATTCAACGAACACATAATTTCAACATGAAGCTTATCTACCATGATATATATTCTTTGATCAAACTATTTTTCATCATCCTATTTTCAATGAAAAGTCTTGAAACTTCCCTATCTTCCTGTAATATCATTCATTCCAATCAAAACTGAATATGAATGGAATAACTTTTTCTCCCTCTTTCCTTCATAAGGATTGCAACACAAGTTCTCAAAAAATATCATATTTTGGAAATATAAATCATAAAATCATTGTATGGTTTTGAAATATAAGAACATGCATGCTTTATAATTTCCTCTGCATCTTCAACCACCATGAATGGAAATATTCGATTTCTATGCCAATGCACCATTTCTCTTTTCCCAATTTTCTATTATTTTTGGAAAATGGCTATAAGAGAAATTATCACATAGATTTTGACTTCAAAAGAACTGTAATCATGCTGACATGGATGATACATTTTCCATCTTAATTATTGTAAACAATGTGTCACCATTGACATTGGTTCTTTGATCATAAGATCAGTGCATGAATCATCTGATTTAACATCATGAAGAATTGATCATGTGTGACATCCAATGCTATACATCAATATTAATTATCTATACTACAACTTCCCTTTATCTAATCTTCATTATCTATTTTGTTTCTTCCTTATATTGATCAGCACTATCAACCTTTGACAATCTCTGACAATCATTGATGATCGTTGACAACCATTGACAAATATATAACTCATATAGAAAGTGGTCCCAAAACCAAAAACATATCTCCTAACTCTTCCAAGCACAATGTATATCTACATGTGTTCCCATAAAAGGCCTTACATGTCTAAATTTTGATCAAGTCATTATAACCATTGTTGTAGGAAAATTCAACTTAAGAAAAATAATTTTCCTGAGAACCACCAAAATCATGCACCCAAGCCAAGAGAATATCCTCAATACCCTTGAAAGTCCACTATGTATGTCCATTAATTTTTGGATGATATATTGTATTGAATTTAATATGGTCACCCATAAACTCTAACAAACCATTCAAAAACTAGTATGTGAAACTCAATACTCTATTAGTAAGAATTGTAGAGGGAACCCCCTGATGGTTGAAAATTTCATGAACATACAATTCCTTATACCATTCTACTTTCTTCATCTCCCAGATAGGGGGGAAATGGTATAATATCATGTGTTGATCAAATATCACATGAATAACATCCTTACCACTATTATTCCATGGAAAAATAATGATGAAATCAATGGAAATATTTTCACATTTTTATATGATAATGGGTAAGGGATGGAAAAAACCATCTGGTATTTAGTGATTCACATTAATTCTCTATGAAGAAATATACCATGATAAAAAATCTAAAATAGACCATCTCATCATTGGCCACCAATATAAACATCTCAAATAAATATTCACCTTGGTAGTACCTTGGTGTATATATCAACATGAATAGTTTACACTATACATCAACTCATTCATTATAGAAAAAAAGAACAACCATACTATTTCAAAAACATGAAACATCAATGGGAGATAAAGCCCACTCACATTAAGTATCCTCACTATAAATGATTTTAATAAATCCCTAACACATGGGGTTAGATATAATCTCAATATGAAATTGCTCAAAAAATGATGTTTAGCTCTTAATCAAATCAAAACATTCCTTCCCACCATCTTTTTACATTATCAAGCTCATATTAGAATAAAAACTCATCTGATACCACTCCTTATACTTGTGCCGCTAATATCTTACTATACACAATAGTGACCACATTATTATTCTCAAGAGTATAAGCAACATCAAAATCTAATGTCAAGAGGTACTCCACCTACCATATTTGTCTCATGTTCAAATCCCAATGATTGAAACTATACCTCAAGATTTTTGAATCAGAATATATTGTAAATTTCTTCCTAAAGAGATAGTGGAAGCATATTTTGAGTTCATTCGTAACTGCTACCAACTGATGATCATGGTTAGGGTAGTTCTTCAATGTAAGGATGTTACTTGCGAGAGCCATATTATTCCAACCATGTGCCCTAAATCATGAAACAACCCAAACCCATGGTAGAAGAATCCAAGGAATCATATTAACCCAAAATTGGTTATGAAAAAATAAAATAGAGTTTAAATCAATATCACCTTCAGTTAATCAATATATGTCTGACATTTTTCATTCCTTCCAAACTTGACACCTATCTAGGTTAATGTTGTAATCATAGATGCATGCATAGGAATGTACCAAACAAACCCAATATATTTACCAGATAAACCCTAGAATCTTTATATATCAAGAACATTCATTTCATCTCACAATACATAACTGCCTATAACTTTTAGTGATTCATTGAGATTCCCTATCAGATATATCATACCCAATGAACAATATTTTTTAAAATAAAAATTCACATTTGGAAATATTACCAAATAAGGGATGTTACCTCAAATTTATAATAATGGAATTTGAGTGGTCCATGTGATCGTCTTTTGACATTGAATAAACCAAAATATCATCCATGAACATAAAGAAATAGGTCATAAACTGATGAAATATCTAGTTCAAGAAATCCATATACAATACAAGAGATTTTTTATGATAGAACATAATAAAAAGAAATAATAAATTCCCATAATCTCTCAAAAAATTTATTATATGTATATCCTCTTCAAAAAAAATATAAATTGGAGGTACCCTAACTGAAGTTCAATCTTTCAAAACAAATGACCCCCTTTAAGCTAATAATATAGATCATTAATCTTAGGAAAAGGGATATTTTTTCTTATCAGTCACCTAATTTGGCATTCATGCATAAATAAAAATTTTGAGGAACCCATATTCCATCTTAATAAAGACGACATGTGATGCACATGGTGGAATACTAGGATGAATAAATCCTTAAGCCTTGAGATTCGCAACCCAGACCTAAATATCTACCATCTCTTCTAGTTTCATATGATAAGATGATAGAGAAATGGACACCTTTCCAGGAAGTAGGTCTTTGGTAAACATGACCCCACTCTATGGTGTTAACCCTGAAAAATACTTTAGAAGGAAATTAGGGTACACATACACCCACCATAAGAAGTAGTCTAGTAAAACAAGAATCAATAACATCATGGATCAATTCTGGAAACTGAAATTATTTCACCCCAGTTTAAGCAACAATAAGACCCACTCTCCCAAACTAGGATCCCACTCAACCAAAAATTCATGTATGATTACATATAAAAATAGATAATGAACTCGAAAATGATAACAATAAATATGGTCCTAAATGTTGATCATTTAATAAATTACAATAACACGGTCAAAGACATCATGATCAACCACCAAGAATTACCACTCCACCTCATGGTCTATTATAATTAATCGAATTTTTGGTGACATGAGACATTTTTTGGACAACTTTTCCATAGGTGTGTAAAGATATAAAATTAATGGAATTATCTACGAAAATAATCCCAACACCTCCACTAATATTGAAGATATAAAATAACGAGTAACACTTATATCTAGAAAATCTATCACCATATAAGAATAATGAAATAATCTATATATAACTATATTCGTAATTGATTTTGAATCATCTAGTGCATACTCCATGAAATAAACATTATATCACTACCCCTCCCTAAACATTCAAATAAACATGAACTTCCCCCTTATCATGAGGGTCAGATTCACCACCCTTGGAAGAATTCGTATAAACCTATGAACCCTAGTATAGAGTGGATCCGACTTTACTTCCTTTGGACATCATTTTACAAAAATTATTTAGTTGGATAGATTGACCACAATGATGACCAACCTTGGGAGCTTCTTGTAATCATCGTGGTATGAATATTGTAATGACCAAAAATTAAATTAATGAAATTTATCTTCTTATAATTAATCGATAAATTATATATCACATAAAATCTATTAAAGGACACAATAAAAACATTATAAATGAAGATGAAGGAAATAATAAGTCTTTCTAGAACATAAAGAACTCATAACGATGAAATAATCACTTTACCTTATGAGTAATATATGAAACTTATGAATAGTAAACCGGAAAAATGAATAGTAACCTCAACCATGAATGTACAAATATTATTTTTATCTACATTAAATTAAAATAATGATCTAAATACATCATAGTATAATAAAATAAATATTTTAAAAAATTTATTTGTTAATATTTGGTATTTTGTATATCATAAATATTTAATTTCCATTTTATAATTAATAAAATTATTTCAATGAATATTTATTTTCCTAAACTAATATTTTCTTGTATTAGGATTTTAAGATAATTTTATGAGATATTTCTTAATTTTTGAAATTGTTATAAAATCTGTTATAATTTTAAATTTTTTTGAGTAAATGATGCTTTTAATTAAAAATTAAAATTATGATTTTATGAAAAATATCTTCATAAAATTTATTTCATTTTTTAATTATAAATGTCAAAAAATGGATTGGGTGAATTTTTGGTATTTTTTTGAAATACATGAATTTTTTATTAGTAATAAAATATTACAATTTACTGTATAAATACATTATAAGTTAAATAAATTATTTAGTGATTCATTGATGATGTAAGAACCATAATCACGAACATACCTTAAATACATTAATTATTTTTTATAATTATGAATTTATTCATAGTCTTGAGGAAAAATAAGAAAATCTAATGAGTAAAATAATGAGAGAACACCCCTCTCATCCTTTATAAATACCACCCTCAAAAAATCATTTCTTTTCACCTTATAATCATTGATCCTTATAAAATTTGTCCACAATACTCTTCCCAACCCATCCACCATGTTAAGGTGCCTTTAGTTTGAAAAAAAGTCCAAAACCATTGTCATAAGGAGGTTCTTAAGGAGGAGAAATTCAAGAGGGTAAAACCACTTTCATTTTCTATTAATTTCTATTTATGTTATTTTATTTTATTTTATTCTTTTCACCTATGTATGTCTTAGTTGACTGATAACTCAAATATCATTTATATACTATAATTATATCACGTTAATGGAAGAAACATCATCAAATTACTTTTTCTCTCTTTTTTATTATATAAAATAAACCATCGTCCTTGATGTGTCAATTTACTGACATCCTAAACGATGCATTTTCATTTTCAACAAACCCCTTCAAGGATGGGCATAAAATTATTTTTTGTAACACCATGAGATATTATGAGATAGATTCTATTAAATTATTTGATGTCTTGTGTTATAAGAGACACCAATATTAAATTGTGATATATGAAACACCATATTATCAGGCAGTACACGCAACACCGACTTGGCTTGTGTTACACACAAGAGCGACAATCCCTGATAGCTTACATCGAACGCAATACCGAGTTTCACTACACAATGATATATTATTAAAATATTATATAATATAGATTTTATTAATATTATTAACCAAATTATTAATTTTATATAATATTAAGATTAATATTAGGTATTTTCTAGAAAATAATATAAGAATAAATTCAATTTTCCTGTGAAAAGAAGAATTAAAAAAAATGAAGTTTTCCAGCCTTTTTATGGCTCACTAATTTTATATCTATTTCGTAAAACTTTTATATGTTATATTTGACACAATAAAATTCTTCTTTGGAAGAGGGACATAAAAATGTTCTTTTTTTGAATTAATAGAATTTTTTTGATAAAATTAATATTTTAATGAATGGGTAAAAATACTGAATTTTAAATCAACTTTTCATTTTCATCTAATTTATATATATAGTTAGTTTTTCTATTTAAATTGGATTAAATAAAAATTGTATAAGTTTTTTTGTTTAATACAATTTTGGTCATTTAAAATAATTTCACTTTTAAATTGGAAATAAACACATGTTATTATTTTTATAGTTATTATTTCATAAAAACAAGCTTTTTGGTTTTGACAGTGGAAATTAATTTTAAATTAATTACAATAAATTCTGTGCTTTGAATTTGTAAAAATGTATTCCATATTTGTAATCAAACGGTTCAAATTATGTAAATAGGTACCTTTTATTTTTTTGAATTATGAATAGTAACTTCGGTAAATATTATATTTACCATGGTTAAAGTGTAAATATGGTAAATAAGGGTAAAAAACAATATTATAATAATATTTAACTACCCTAACACATGTATAAATACAATTTTATGAGATATTTATGACCATGGGCATCGTTGTGTCTATTTTGGGACCCCATGGAACCACTTGGATGTGAAAATGAGATTTTATAATAATTAATTTACTGGAAACAGAATTGTGACATAAACATATATCTTTTTAATAACAAAATTTTAATATAGGGTAATATAGAAGATAAATTCAACAATAAATATTAATTGGAAATATACAACTATTTACTATATCATGGTATTATATTTATAATTTTTAGTCACCATATAAATATATTTATTTATGACACAATGATGATATAGTTATTACCTAATTAATGACTGATTTAAAAAAAATGGGATTATAAATTTTAAAATAAATTTATTTTAAAAAATTGTATGAAATACACAAATTTTATGGATTATTATGACTTGTTATATTTTAATTAATTACCTTTTTAAAAAATTGAGTTGTTATGGACTTTTAATAATCATGTTATGAGTAGTATAAAAAATGACATTAATGAGTTTTTAAAACAAATACTATTGTATTAGATGATAAAATAGTTACAATAATTGGGGATTCATCCAAATGAATTATATAGTGTTAAAAATTTCATTAATGTACCACTTGAGGTACTATTAAAATTTTATAGGTAATATATTAACCATATAGTATGAAAATACAAGAAGACATGGTAAGAGTTAAATGAGTTAACTAAGAGTTAAAGCTAAAATATAAGGTTGAATTTGAGACCTAAACTTGTATAAAACCTATTGGTTGAGCGGATTTAAAAAACATCTCAACATATCTTCTAATTAAATTAATTTTTTACATTTTTCAAAACTAAAATAATTGTATAATATAATAATATTTTAAGATTTCCCCTAAAGTACCCCTCAGCTCACTTTTAAAGGGCACAACCCGTTATCTTTAACTCACACCTCTAAAGCATTTTTTTCGGACAAAAAAGTACAATTTCTCCTTGAAACCTCTCTAAATTCACCCCAGAGGCCTAACATTGGGTATATATCCATTCTAAGGATCACTTTTGTTCAAACGAAAAGGAAACTCATGATAAAGAGGCAATCGTTTAATCCCTTCTTTCAAAGTTATTTTCTTCTTCTACACCCTATTTCTATGTTGATTTCATAATAAAGTAATAAATACAGTATATTATACCTAATGATATGTTATTATAATTATCATACAACCTTATACCTCATTTCATGAATCCTATGAATAACAGTACCACCATGGGTGTGTACGTACAACTTACCGTCTCCACACCATGGTGTAATTTGTTATTCCACATTATATAATTTCGATAGGTATAATGATGAGTATAAGGGATTTAAATAATGAAATAACATGATAATTATTCTATATAATTAATATAACATCCAATTACAAACCATTTAACCATTAATATAATGATATCGTCGCTCGTGCGTACACACGACCTACCGTCTCCACGATGCGATGAGATTTATTCTCCACATTAACCATCCAAGAATGATTATAAAAAATATTTTATTATTAATTATTAAATATAGGAAATAATAAGTATAATGTAATGATATATATATATGTAAATATACACTATTCACTTACTTTCATTCAATACGATAAGAAAACATAAACAACTTTCATGCGTACATACGACCTACCGTCTCCATTAAAGGTGTATTACATTTCATATATATATATCAATTATATATATATATTTTTTCTGAATATATATGATATATAAATCATATTATACATTTTTTAAGTAAGTAAATCATTATCTATGTAATATGATTAAGAATAACATGTCAAAAACTTATGATAAAGAAAGCGATTATTACCCGATATGTTTCACTAACTTAGAAATTATTAACAAAATCGAAATATAAAATCATAAAAGAATCATATATGATATCATAAATATTATTACTATTCATATATAAGTCAATAATATGTTTAAAAAATTTATACAGTAGTTTCAAACACATATAGAGAGTATCAGACCTAAGGTAAGAGATAATTTTTCAATCTCATTTTTATCTGAGATTGTTTATAAATAAGTATTTTCTGGGGGTATATTTATCATCCATGGTTTCTAAAAATATTTTGATAAAATTTTTACAATTATTTTAAGCATGTTTAATGTAATTTTTACCCCTTTTTACTTTTTTTACGTGGTATATATGGAGTTTTTTTTAACATACGAGATACATTTTGACTTTTCTAGAAGGAGTATAGGAGAATGTTTTTACACTTATACAACATTAAGATGTTTTTACATATTCATAATGACTTATTTCCATTAATAATACAATACACATTTTCAAGTGTATTTTCAACTAATTTTTTTCTTTTAAAATTGCACGACATTTTGATAAAAGAAATCATTTTTGAAAAAGAAATGATATTTTCCTTATGAAATAAGTTCATGTGTTTTTTCAAAAATATTTTCCATCAACGATGAAATAGGGTTTTGTTTATATCCCTATTTTTAAATTGATTTTATTGTGTTTATTATGGATTTATTCTTATAAAATCCATTTATTTTATATGGATTTTGATGGAAGGATGTTGATGAAACCCATTTTATTTCATGATTTGCGCAATGATGAATGATTTATGTTTTTGTGCCACATTTAAGAATGATTACATTATGTGATGATTGGGACCTATATCCCCTTCAAATGAATTGGTTAAAGATTTATATCTCAGGAGATAGACATGAATGTAATGGAAATTAAATCTAGTTCAATAACACTTGGCTAGAACAAAAAGCAATCCCAGTTCAGTAATGGACTTCATCCACTATGATGGTCTTGGAAGCAATGCCTTGGATACTATGAAAATGAAATTATGTGCTTATTATTTCTCCATAATTACATATTTTTAGTCAATTCAATTCGATCATGGTTAATGTTCCTTTATGATCTATTCCTTACGTACTGCAAATATTTATTTCATTACTCAAGATTTTGATATTTAAACTTTATGTTCAAGTTTTTATATTTTAAATGTTTATGATTTGTTTTATGTTCTCAATGTTTAACTTTACTGAGAATTTTTTTCACACCCTTTTTATGATTTATTTTCCCCATGATATAAAGAATGGTTTTAGGTATGAAAACTAATGGGGTTTATATTTATGTAATATGTTGAAGGTCTTTCCCCATACATGAAGAATGTGTTCTGAGTTTCTAAAGACACTAAACCAATATGATCTTTTGGTGTTGGTTTGTGTCATGTATTAATTATTCTGAAAAAGAAATGTAATGTCCATGTACATAAATCTTGGGTTATTAGAGTTAGTATTAGATCAAAGGTTTAATCAACCTTTGAATCTAGGATATGAAAACATTACTGAGATACGTAGAGATATTTCTAAGGTATGTCTAGGGATGTCCCTAAGGGTAATCTTAATATTGGTTACACTACTAGAATTTTGATAACAATCAAGAATTTCCTAGGATAAAACTTAAGACATTAGAGATTGAATGTACTCCGCCTTGATTATATTGTTTTTCCGAGTATGATTATTTCCTCTCACAATATTCATTTTTGGTTTTAGAAAATATCCATAGACAAGAGGATTCATGTTAATAGAGAATATTATGGAGAATGAAATGATATTTTCCATGATAAACCAAATTAAATGGAATTTTTAAGGTCTAACATCATTTTATTCCTAATCATAAATCTTGTAATATGAACAATAATCTCAACTTTGTTTAGTTTCTTGATGCAAATAATAATAGAAATATGAAGTTTCATGGTGAGCATAGAGGAATGAAAGTTCAATTTTCCACATGTAAATTATGTGGGGATAGGCCTCACGGAGAATGTTTCAAAGGAACATGAATATTATTTTGTTGTGGAAATGAAGGAAACAAAGACAATAATTTAAATGTAGAGGTTCAGTTAACACAATGGATAAGAATAATCGTACTTCTAAGACATCAATAATAGTTAAATGTTTTAAATGTGGAAAGTATGTTCATTTTTAAAATCTATTCCTTAATGGAATATCTCATTAATTGAATCCATAAGGTCGTATGGGTAGTATTTATGATGATAACGATGAAGAGACTAAAAATTATATATGGTACAAAAGAAGAGTTGAGGAGTAAAACAATGAAGCTCGATCAATGGTTTAAGAAGACAGTGGAATGATTGCATGTCTATCGTGAATAATGTATGGTAATCATGAAAAGTTACAATGATATTCTCACAAGACACATGATATGTTAATAATGATGGGATAAGTAGATATAGAGTTTTTTAGTAGTATTAATGACCTCAGGACTGATATGAGGATAAAGTGATATCATGGTTTGAGTATATAGTATTATTAGTATTTTTGTTATGTGTAAATACTTATCTTTTTATATCATTCATGTTTTCACTAAAATAATTTGGTAATTCATGTTTCAAGAGAATGCATGATTAAGGTATTCACATGTTTGGAATGTGACAACCAAGAACTACCTTATGAGATATGGGAGGAAAATGTTTAGAAGATTTAGTTCACTTATTTATAAGGTTTTATATTTTCAATTTTTGGAAGGATTGTAATGTTATCAACATATAGATGGTATAAGTTATATTTTGGTTGAAGTTTGTACTATCTCACTATTGGTGGCATTATACATATTTTATAACCTATGCTGACCTTTTAGTTGAGACATATGGATTGGCCTATCATTCGATCACATGATCTACTAACACTTAAATTATAAAAAATTCAACATAATTTATTTAAGTAAAATATGATGGGTAAATTCTTCAAGTCATGAACAACAACGTTATTGTACCAAAATCTAGTAGGTATTTATTATCATGCGATATTCTTCAACTTTAAGAAAAGAATCTTGAAACCAAAAATGTTATCCTAATACCTTCTTATCAGATGAATAAAACGGTCTATTAAATCATCAAAGATTTATGGATTTCTAGTAGTTAACATTCTCTATACCTTACTCTCTATCACTATCCATCAAAACAGGATGGTTATATATCTCTTCCATATCCATGTTTTTAGTTCCCACCTATGTTCTCTCGTATGAAAACCTAGTGATGAGTTACATTGGGTAACCATTTTTTTTATAAAATTGATTTTTAAAATTTGGTTTTAGTAATCCATTATACAATGAGTGTTTCTATGAAAGAAACATCGAAGTAGTAAACCATTTATAATCCCAATGAATTTTGAGGGAAAAATTATTTTAAGGGGGGTAGAATGTATCACCCCAATATTTTATGAGATAGATTATTTTAATTTCATTGATGTATTGTGTTTTACTCTATAACAAGATAATATAGAACTATACGTAACATTGTATTTGATTTCTGTACATGGATCACTGACCTGGATTGCGTTTCATGCAAGAGCTACCTTTCTTGATATATTGTATTATACGCAATACTGAGTTTTACTAAAAACAATATATTATTAATATATTATTTTAACTAGCCATTATGAATAGTATTAACCACATTTTTAATTTTATATAACATTAAAATTCATCTTATTAATTTTCTAGAACATGATATAAGAAAAAATTGAATTTTTTGAATAAAAGATTTATTTTTTATGAAATTTAGTTTTCCCACATTTTGATGGCGCACCAATTTAAAATAATTTATTATGTTTTTTATATATTATATTTGGAAAAATAAATTACTCATTTGGAAGCTGGAGATAAAAAATTACTTTTGATGAATTTTTTGTATTTTTATGATTAAATACATATTTTAGTGAACAGTGAAAAATACTACAATTTATTTCAAAGCTACCTTTTCATGTAATCAATTTATATAATTATATTATATTGTAATTTTTCATGAAAGTGTAATTGAATTATTATATTATCATTTAATTAACTTTTTTTCATTGGAAGTAATTTCACTTTTAAATTAGACTTAAACACATATCAATATTTTGGTAGTTATTATGTAGAGACCTGAAGCCTGATGTACATGGACATTACATTACTTTTTCGGAATACTTAGTACATAACAAAAACACACACACAAGGATCGTAATAGTTTAGTGTCTTTGGAAACTCGGAATATAATCTTCTAATCGTGGTGAAAGATCTTCAACATATCCCATAAAGATCTTCATTATTTTTTTACCTAAAAACTTTGTTTATATCCTGGGGAAAAGAAAACATAAAATGGTGAGCTCAAATGCTCAGTAAGGGTAAAAAAAATATCAATCACATCATATTCATAAGAACATAACATTTTGGGAATCTTAACCTGCAAAAGAGAGCATAATTTCATAACATGGGAAAAATCATAGTAGTGAAATGAAATCCAAATAATCATAACTTAAAACATGAAACTTTGTGGAATACACACACAATCATAGAGAATAATTTCTTATTAGTCATGACTCATTGCCAAGACTATCTTAGTGGACAAAGTCCATTTCTGAACCGAGTCACCCTCGTTTCAGTCCTGTTTCACTGAACCGGTATAACCTATCGTTCCAGCCATGTCTATCTCATGAGATATAAAATATTTACCCAATGCATTGGAGGGAGATATAGGTCCCACCCATATCATAATGATACCATTCTTATGTGTTCCACAAAATCATAAATCATACATCATTGCATAACCCATGTAATAAAAATGGGATTTTTGAACAACATGACATCATAAAACAATTCATATAAGATAAAGGAATTTATAAAAACAATTAAATCACAAGATAATCAAATCAATGTAATAATAGGGATATAAAGAGAGACCTATATTATCTTAGATGGTAAATAATTTTGATAAAACACTTGAACTCCATTCTTGAGGAGAATATCCTTTCTACTTCAAAAACACTTTTCCTTTATTAACATGGCATTCAATTTTAAACTAAAAGAAGTTGATTAAAAATAAACTTGAAAACATGTAAAGGAAGCTTCTTGGAAATAATGTTCTAAAAATCCATTCATGCCGTATAAGTTAAAAATATCATTCTCCTCGTACTTTTGTTGGAAAAGTCAAAATGTACTTCGTATGAAAAACGACAAAAGATTACTTTCATATATTTTACTAAAAACTCACCGAAGGGTAAAATTGGATTTAAAAAATTTTAGGTGGATAGAAATAATATGAAATATTTATGAAACATGGATGTGGAAGATAAAATACACCCCAGTAAATACCAAAGTATAAACAATCTCGGATAAAAATGAGATTGTGATATTTTCCCTTACATTTGGTCCGATTTGCTTCGTAAGTGTCCGAACCTCCTGTATAATAATTTAAATAATGTTATTGACTTATTACAGAATCATACTAATTGTTATGATATCATACATGGTTCACTTATGACTTTATATTACCCGTTCTTTTGTAAATTCCATGTTAAAGAGCGTTTTGGGTAAAATTGTTTCATTTGTCATCCGTGTTTTGACTTGTAATTATTCACATGATTACATAGATCATGATTACATAATTACAGAATATAAAACATGATTTATATCTAATATAAATTCAGAATATACATATATATAATAAATCAGTAAATGGAAAGAAATACACAGTTCATGGAGACGGTAGGTCGTACGTACGCATGAACGCTGTTTTCGTTTCCTTATTTAGTTAAATGGAATTAAGTAGATGACATACACATATATACAAATAAATCCAGTATCATTATTATGTCATATATTTCATGATTAATTATTATATACACTTTATAATCATTCATGAATGGTTAAAGTGGAGAATGAATCTCATCGCGTCGTGGAGACGGTAGTCCGTACATACGCACGAGCGATGATATCATTCTCATGATCGTGGGACTATATTTGAGTGTATGTATACTATTTCAGAATCAATATCACATTAAAATAATCATATATAGTTATTATTTACACCATTATACACATCCAAGTAAGGTGGTGGCGGAAAATAGATTACACCACGGCGTGGAGACGGTATTCCGTACGTACGCACGCGCGGTGATTTCCTTCTTCCGTAGGATGGATATAAGGTTAATTAGAGTTATTTCATATTTATAATAACATATCAGTATATAAGAAATACTTATGTTATTACATTATCATGAAACAACTAAAGAAGAAGAATTTTAAGAAGAATGAAATTGAAAAAGATCGGTAATGTATATTACCTATTTTTGACGCGCCTTTTCTTATCCTCCACTTAATGAACTAAGGATTGTCTTTGAAGAAGACCAGGACCTATAGGATGGTTATAGGGAAGTGGATAAGAGATTTTGGTAGGGGTTTTATGATCGTGAATGCTCAAATTGGTGTGAGGAGGAGAGGGAGGAGGTGCCCTTTTATAAGGGAGGAGAGGGGCACCTTAGGAAAATCTCAAAATATTATTTTATATTAAGGTCAAATTCGGTTTATAATGGTTCCAAAGGGTCTTATTTCGAAACTAAAGTGGGGATGGGTCTACATACTCTCATCCAATATGATTTAGACAAGTTTAGGTTATTATTTTAACCTTATCAATTAGATTTAACTCTAAGTTAAATAATTTAACTTTTACCGTGTCTTGTTGTTTTCTTACACTATATGGTTAATAAAATTACTATATCAAGAAAAAAGAACCCCAAGATGTTTATTATTAATATATATAATCTTATCTAAGTAATTTGGCCGAACTTTAGATTTTTAGGAATAAAATAACAATTAATAATATAATATTTGTTTTAAAATCTAATTTATGTCAATTTTGACACTATTTGGTACATGATTTTTATGAAATTCAGAACAGAATGATAAGTTCGAAACAAGTTACTTAAATCAACAATAACATGTCATATTAACCTATAAAATTAGTGTAAGTCATGAAAAGTCTCAAATTACATTTATTTGGGCATTTATAACGTCAATTATGTCAATATTTCATTAATAAGACAATTACTACATCATCTTTGTGTCATAATAAATGAATCTTATTTACTCCCTAAAAATTATAAATAAATTCTATGATGTAGATAATTGTATTATAATTTTGGAGACTATTCATGTTATAAGTTTCATGTAGTTTATCACTAGATTAAAATTATTATACATCTAATATTTAAGAAAGTGACATGTTGTCACATTCTTTGGTTTTACTAATAATTAAATTATTTTCATTTACAAAATTTAATTAAATGAACCTAATCCGACCCTTTGGTGATATGGGTCGACTTTTAGTCATCCAATAGGATTTTGACATTTGTTAGGGTAATTTTAAAATATTATATTTACCCTTAATTACCCGATTTACCTTTAACTATGGTAAATAAAATTTACCGTTGTTACTATTCATAATTCCCAAAAATAAGAAGTAGCTTATTATCATAATTTGGATCCACTGATTCCAAATATGGAATCCATTTTTCCAAATTCAATACAAAAAAGTTGCATAAATTAAATTAAAATTAATCCCATTGTCGAAAGAAAACGGGGTTTTCTTTAAAACATTGCAAAAGATTGAATTGATTTAACCTACGAATTCAAGGTAAAATCAATGCTAATGACATACATTATATTAAATGGTAAAAATATATTCTATTTATACTTTAAAAACATTCAATTTTATAATTTAACTACATAATATATTACAATGAAAAAGTTGTTTTTAATTAAAATATAGCGTGTTTTTACTATTCATTAAAATATGAAAGTTATCATAAAAATATCAAAACATTATCTAATGTAAATTTTTATATCCTGATTCAAAAGAAGAAATTTATTTTGTCCAATTTAACTAATAAACATTTAAAAAACTAGATTTAATGTGGGTGCACCATCAAAAGGCGGCAAAACTGCATTTTTTTTAAAATACTTATTTTACCTGAAAAATTTATTTTGTTCTTATACCATGTTCTAGAAATGTGTAAGATGAATAATAATATTATAAAATTCAAAATTAAATTAACACTATTCATAACGGCTAGTTCATAACAATATTATAATAATATATCGCTGTTTAGTAAAACCCAGTATTGCGTACAACACACACTATCGTGGAAGGTCGCGATTGCGTATAATGCAAGCCAAGTCAGGGTTGCATGTTGCGCAAGAATCCTTCATTGTTTCGTATAAAAGAATCCAAATATATTTTATTTATACATTGAATATATATATATATATATACTCAATGTTTCGTAGAATAACTATTATCAAAATTGTGTGTAACACGATCCGAAAACAATGTTGCGTATACTGCAAGCTAATACGGTGTTGCGTATAGTGCAAGGTAATCATGGTGTAGCACAAGACATTAATGAAATTAAAAGAATATTTTTCATAAAATCTCAGGGTGTAACATTCTACCCCCCTTAAAATGAATTTCTCCCTTTTAAATTCGTCGGGGTTATAAATGGTTTACTACTCAAAAGATTGTTTAATAGAAACCCACATCGTAAATACGAATACCAAAACATGGATTTTAAAAACTAAAGTATGAAATGTAACGGTTACCCAAATTAACTCATCACGAGGTTTCCACGTAGGAGAACATACGTGAAAATATGGATATGGAAGAAAAATCTAACCATCAAGTTCTGATGGAGAGTGGTAGAGAACATGGCTATGAAAAAGCCAACAATCAAAAAGCTATTGATTTGTGATGATCTAAGGTACCATCTGATTAATCGGATATAAGGGAACTGGGACAACCTTTTTGGTTTTCAAGATCATTTCCCTAAAGTTAATGAATTAAAAGAAATACTTGCATGATTTTGGTACAATCTCATTGTTGTTCATGAATTGAACAATTTCCACTGCATCCCTTAAATAAATGAAGTTGAATTTGTTATTCGTGATGTTTTAGCAGATCATGTGATTGAATGATGGGTCATTCTATCTCTTTCAAACAAAAGGTTATAAAAAGTTATAAGTCCATCTTATGGTTAGATTAATCGTATATGGTTCCAAAAATGAACTTATACTTCATATATCATACCGTTTAATAAAATAAAACTAGTTTATACTAACCAGGGACTTCCTATAGGCCAGTGGTAGGCGATAAAGGCCAGTCGCACTTCAGTTGTGGGTTCGATTCCTACAACCTTGTCCGACACGATGTGCTGTCGCCCGTCCTGCAGGTTGTCCTTTTTCTAAAACTATATTACTATAACATCCCATCAATAATATCAAAAAAAACTTCTATCGTTAAACAATACTAACTTATGTTTAACATAATCCATTCCAATCTTTAGGCTTATCCATAATACTGCAGTCCATTCTCATAATATAGTGAAAACGATTACCAGATATTTAATACCATCGTTGATCCCCATATATCATAAGATATATCTTGTTAGTCACATTCCAAACATTCAAAGGCCTTAATAATGTACTCTCTTGAATACCCATTGAACCTTAGTGAAAACATGAATGCAGATAAAAGTTAACACTTTCCACATACCAAAATCCTCAAAATTCTATATACTCAAACCATGATATCACTTAGTCCTTATATCAATCATGAGCTCATGAATACTATCAAACATATTAGATTCTCTATATCCCTTCATTATGTGCATATCATCTACTTTCCAAAAATATTTCAATCACTTTTCATGGTTACCGATGCCATAAAATTATTGAAAACCATAATAGACTAATACATAAATATTCCAATATTCCACGATACTATATACAACTTTATTTTGGAATCCCATTACATAAACACTTAATCATTCCACCACATCGTTGTCATATTCAACATCTCCAATGGTGATCGCGTGTGAATTCCCTTTGTCCTTTGCCTTAAGTGGTTGCTCATGTCGATCATCACTAACCATTGGATTAGGGAATTTATTAGCATAATGCCCCATTTCCTTGCACTTGAAGCATTGAAGTGTAGTAGGTTCATTCTCTGTATCCCTTCCTTTGTTTGCATCATTAGACTTCTTCTTCCCATCATTGCGGCATTCAAATGCCTGATGAACTTCTTTTCCACATTTGAAACATTTACTTGTCCCTTTAAGACAATCTCCACCATGCTTCTTTCCACACTTTGAGCATAAGGAAACATTCATCTTCTTTTCACAATTATTCTGAGATTTCTCCTTGAACTCCATCTTTCGTTTCTTGTCAAAACTATGAGATGGATAAGTAACACCAAATTCTATTTCTACCATGATATCACAACGCACAATTTCTTCATAGCTACTGAAGTCTCTTATAGCTAACGCCCTTCGAAGATTTGGTTTTAAGCCACTGAAGAATCGATCAACATTACTTTCAGGTTGGATGATAAATCCAGATGCATACCTTGCAAGCCTTGTAAAATTCTCTTCGTATATACAAACAGATTCATCATCCTTTTGCTTTAGTTCAGGAAACTCCTTCTCCATCTTTGTTCGAAGAATACGAGGGAAGTACTTATCGAAAAATAAGTTCTTGAACTCGTCCCATTCCATGGACTCAATTTCATCTCTTGGCCTCGTATTCTTGATAAGATTATTGCATTGATCAGATTCACCTTCCAAACGATATACCGCTAAGATGACTTTATCATGTTCAGAACATTGAAGAACAGAAAATATCTTTTCAGTAGTACTGATCCATTGTTTAGCAACAAGTGGATCATAAGACCCACTGAAAGAAGGTGGACGTTGCCTCATAAAGGACTCAATAGAATATTGTTCCCTTATCTGCTCATTTAGAAGTCTAGAATGATTCATAGCTTGTGTAAGTATAGAAATAAGATTTTTCACTCCATCTCCCATAACATTTGTTTGTTCAGGAGGAAATCATGGCATTGTCTATTGCATTTATCAACACGGTTCCTTCGGGTTCCATCCATCGTCTAAAACCCAAAAAAAATAGTGTGAGAGGAAAAAATAATGCTAGGGAAAACAACATAGTAAATGGGGAGTACCCTTAATATCTAACATCTTAGGTTATATTCTAATATCGTTATCATAGTTCTAGGACTATATCTTCTACGTATACTTATCTTTAGGGACATCCCTAGACATACCTTAGAAATTTCTCTAGGGATATCACTAACATTCTCACATCCTAGTTTCCAAAGGTTGACTAAACCTTTCCTCTAATACCAACTATAGAGACCCGAAGCCTGATGTACATGGACATTACATTACTTTTGCGGAATACTTAGTACATAACAAAAACACACACACAAGGATCGTAATAGTTTAGTGTCTTTAGAAACTCGGAATATAATCTTCTAATCGTGGTGAAAGATCTTCAACATCTCCCATAAAGATCTTCCTTATTTTTTTTTACCTAAAACATTTCTTTATATCCTGGGGAAAAGAAAACATAAAAGGGTGAGCTCAAATGCTCAGTAAGGGTAAACAAAAAAAATATCAGTCACATCATATTCATAAGAACATAACATTTTGGGAATCTTAACCTACAAAAGAGAGCATAATTTCATAACATGGGATAAATCATAGTAGTGAAATGAAATCCCAATAATCATAACTTAAAACATGAAACTTTGTGTAATACACACACAATCATAGAGAATCATTTCTTATTAGTCAAGACTCATTTCCAAGACTATCTTAGTGGACAAAGTCCATTTCTGAACCGAGTCACCCTCGTTTCAGTCCTGTTTCAATGAACCGGTATAACCTACCATTCCAGCCATGTCTATCTCATGAGATATAAAATCTTTACCCAATGCATTGGAGGGAGATATAGGTCCCACCCATCTCATAATTATACCATTCTTATGTGTGCCACAAAATCACAAATCATACATCATTGCAAAACCCATGTAATAAAAATGGGATTCTTAAACAACATGACATCATAAAACAATTCATATAAGATAATGGAATTCATAAAAATAATTCCATCACAACATAATAAAATCAATGTAATAATAGGGATATAAACAGAACCTTATATTATCTTAGATGGAAAATAATTTTGATAAAACACTTGAACTCCATTTTTGAGGAAAATATCCTTTCTACTTCAAAAACACTTTTCCTTTCTTAACATGTCATACAATTTTAAACTAAAAGAAGTTGATTAAAAATATTCTTGAAAACTTGTAAAGGAAGCTACTTGGAAATAATGTTTTAAAAATCCATTCATGCCGTATAAGTTAAAAATATCATTCTCCTCATAGTTTTGTCAGAAAAGTCAAAAAGTACCTCATATGAAAAACGACAAAATATTTCTTTCATATATTTTACTAAAACCTCACCAAAGGGTAAAATTGGATTTAAACAATTGTAGGTGGATGGAAATAATATGACATATTGAGGAAACATGGATGTGTATGATAAAATACAGCCCATTAAATACCAAAGTATATACAATCTCAGATAAAAATGAGATTGTGATATTTTCCCTTACCTTTGGTCCGATTTTCTTCTTAAGTGTCCAAACCTCCTGTATAATGATTTAAATAATGTTATTGACTTATTACAGAATGATACTCATTGTTATGATATCATATATGGTTCACTTATGACTTTATATTACCCGCTCTTTTGTAAATTCCATGTTAAAAAGTGTTTTGGGTAAAATTGTTTAATTTGTCGTCCGTGTTTTGACTTATAATTATTCATATGATTACTTAGATCATGATTACTTAATTCCAGAATATAAAACATGATATATATCTACTATATATTCAGAATATACATATATATAATGAATCAGTAAATGGAAAGAAATACACCGTTCATGAAGACGGTAGGTCGTACGTACGCATGAACGCTGTTTTTGTTTCCTTATTGAGTTGAATGGAATTAAGTAGATGACATACACATATATACAAATAAATCTAGTATCATTATTATGTCATATATTTCATGATTACTTATTATATACACTTTATAATCATTCATAAATGGTTAAAGTGGAGAATGAATCTCATCACGTCGTGGAGAAGGTAGTCCGTACGTACGCACGAGCGATGCTATCGTTCTCATGATCGTGGGACTGTATTGGAGTGTATGTATAATATTTCAGAATCACTATCACTTTAAAATAATCATATATAGTTATTATTTACACCATTATACCCATCCATGTAAGGTGGTGGCGGAAAATAGATTTCACAACGGCGTGGAGACGTTATTCCGTACGTACGCACGCGCGGTGATTTCCTTTTTCCGTAGGATGGATAAGAGGTTAATTAGAGTTGTTTCATATTTATAATAACATATCAGTATATAATAAATAATGATGTTATTACTTTATCATGAAAAAACTAAAGAAGAAGAAGTTGAAGAAGAAAGAAATTGAAAAAGATCGGTAATGGATATTACTTCTTTTTTACGCACCATTTCTTAACCTCCACTTAAAGAACTAAGGATGGTCTTTGAAGAAGACCAGGACCTCTATGATGGTACTAGGGATGTTTAGAAGACATTTTGGCAGGGGTAGGACGAGCTTGAATGCTCAAATTGGTGTGAGGAGGAGAGGGAGGAGGTTCCCTTTCATAATGGAGGAGAGGGGCACCTTAGGAAAATCTCAAAATAATATTTTATATTAAGGTCAAATTCGGTTTATAATGGTTCCAAAGGGTCTTATTTTGAAGCTAAAGTGGGGAGGGGTCGCAATCCTCTCATCCAATAGGATTTAGACAAGTTTAGGTTATTATTTTAACCTTATCAATTAGATTTAACTCTAAGTTAAATAATTTAACTTTTACCGTGTCTTTTTGTTTTCTTACACTATATGGTTAATAAACTTACTATATCAAGCCAAACGAACCCCAAGTTGTTTATTATTAATATATATAATCATATATAAGTCATTTGGCCGAACCATAGATTTTTAGGAATAAAATAACAATTAATAATATAATATTTGTTTTAAAAACTAATTTTTGTCAAATTTGACACTATTTGGTACATGATTTTTATGAAATTAATAACAGAATGATAACTTCGAAACAAGTAACTTAAATCAACAATAACATGTCATATTAACCTATAAAATTATTTTAAGTCATAAAAAGTCTCAAATTACATTTATTTTGGCATTTATAACGTCGATTATGTCAATATTTCATTAATAAGATAATTACTCCATCATATTTGTGTCATAATAAATGATCATTATTTAATCCCTAAAAATTCTAAATAAATTCCTATGATGTGGATAATTGTATTATCTTTCTGGAGAATATTCATGTTTGAAGTTTCATTAAGTTTATCAATAGATTAAAATTATTATACTTATAAGATTTAAGAAAGTTACATGTTGTCACATTCTTTGGTTTTAATAATAGTTAAATAATTTTCATTGAAAAAATTTAATTAAATGAATCTAATCCGACCCTTAGGTGATATGGGTCGAATTTTAGTCATCCAATAGGATTTTTAAATTTGTTAGGGTAATTTTAAAATATTATATTTACCCTTAATTACCCGATTTACCTTTAACTATGGTAAATAAAATTTACCGTAGTTACTATTCATAATTACCAAAAATAAAAATTAGCTTATTAACATAATTTGGATCCACTGATTCCAAATATGGAATCAATTTTTCCAAATTCAATACACAAAAGTTGCAGAAATTAAATTGAAATTAATCTCGTTGTCGAAGGAAAACGGGTTTTTCTTTAAAACATTGCAAACGATTGAATTGATTTAACCTACGAATTCAAGGTAAAATCAATGATAATGACATACATTATATTAAATGGTAAAAATATATTATATATATACTTTAAAAAAATTCAATATTATAATTTAACCACATAAGATATTACGATGAAAAAAGTTGTTTGTAATTAAAATATAGTGTGTTTTTACTATTAATTAAAATATGAAAGTTATCGGAAAAATATCGAAACATTATCTAATGTAAATTTGTATATCCTTATTTAAAAGAAGAAATTTATTTTGTCAAATTTAACTTATAAACATGTCAAAAACTATATTTAAAGTGGGTGCGCCATCAAAAGGCGGCAGATCTGCATTTTTTAAAAAATACTTATTTTACCCGAAAAATTTATTTTGTTCTTATACCATGTTCTAGAAATGTGTAAGATAAATAATAATGTCATAAAATTTAAAATTTAGTTAACACTATTCATAACGGCTAGTTCATAACTATATTATAATAATATATCGTTGTTTAGTAAAATCCAGTATTGCGTACAACACACACTATCGTGGAAGGTCGCGATTGCATGTAGTGCAAGCCAAGTCAGGGTTGCATGTTGCGAAAGAATCCTTCGTTGTTTCGTATAAAAGAATCCAACCATATTTCATTTATACATTGAATATATATATATATATATACTCAATGTTGTGTGAAATAACTATTATCAAAATTGTGTGTAACACGATCCAAGAATAGTGTTGTGTATACTGCAAGTTAATACGGTGTTGCATATAACGCAAGGTAATCTTGGTGTAGCACAAGAAATTAATGAAATTAAAAGAATATTTTTCATAAAATCTTGGGGTGCTACATTTTACATTTTAAAAACCTGTTTTTTAGTTTTTACTACAGAAACTAATTTGAAATTAATTAATACAAATTTTGTGATTTCAGTTTTTAGAAATGAATTCCATATTTATAATCAGAAGGATTTAATTGTGTAAATAGGTACCTTTTATTTTTTGTACATTATGAATTGCAATTTCAGTAAATATTTTATTTACCATGGTTAAAAAAATCTTGTAAATAAGGGAAAAAAATTATAATAAAATTTGACTACCATAACACAAGTCCTAATCTAATTTTATGAGATATTTCCAACCATGGGAATCCTTGGGTCAACTTTGGGACCCCATGGAACCACATGAATGTGAAAATGACATTTTATAATAATTAATTTAAAGTACATAGAAATATGAGATAAATTGTATCTTATTAAAAAAAAAATTTAATATGGGGTTATAATTAAATTAAATTCGAAAATAAATAGTAATTGGAAATATAAAATGATTTTATAAATCAAGGTATTTTCTTTGTAATTTTTAGACACCAAACTAATAAATTTATTTATGACACAATGATGATGTGGTGATTACCTTATTAATGATTTATTTAAATAAATAAGATTATAAATGTTAAAATAAATTCATTTGGATGTTTTTATGCCATAAATGAATTTTAAGGATTATTATGACTTGATATCTTTGAAATAATAATGTTTTTTTAAATAATCATGTTATGAATTTTTAAAAAGTCATGATATGAATAGTATAAAATTGAAAAAATGTGTTCTAAAATCAATACTATTTTATAAAATGATATAATAGTCATAAAAATATATTTTTAATCCAAATGACTTATATAATGTTTAAAATATCAATAATGAACCACATGGGGTTCTAGTTTTATTTTATAGTAACTATATTAACCATATAATATGAAATACAAGAAGACGTGATAAGAGTTAAATTAGTTAACTAAGGGTTAAAGCTAAAATAAAATGTAATCATTGAGACATAAACATATCTAAAACCTATTGGTTAAGAGGATTTGAAACAATAATCAACTTATATTCAATTTAAATGATTTTTTTTCATTTTTAAACTAAAAATAATTTTATAATAAAATAATATTTTCAGATTTTTTCAGATGTACCCCTCACCCAACTTATTAAAGGGAACCTCCCTATCTCTTTATCTCACACCTATAAGTCCTTTTCGTTCAGCTAGAACCTGACCATGTCTCCAATAAAACTCCCTCACTTCATCTTAGAAGCATTAAATTGGGTATAAATCTATCCTAAGGAGCCATGTTGCTAAAATAAAAAAAACACATGAATTAGAGGTAATCGTTTTATCCCTTCTTTCAAAGTTCTTTTCTTCTTATACTTAATATTTCTATGTTGATTCCATTATAAAATAATAAATACAGTATATTATACATTTTTATATGTTATTCTAATAATGGGACAACCTTATGCCTCTTTTTATCTATCCTACGAATAACAATATCACCATGCGTGTGTGGGTACGACTTACTGTCTCCAGGCCATGGTGTAATTGGCAATTCCACATTAACTTATTTGGATATGTATAATTATGAGAATAATGGATTTAAATAATTAATATAACATGATTATTATTCTATATAATTAATATACAATCCGATTACATCCCATTTATCCATCAATAGAATGATATCGTCATTGTACATACGGCCTACCGTCTACACGATGCGATTAAATTCATTCTCCACTTCAACCATCCAAGAAAGATTATATATATATATATATATATATTATTCATAATTATAAAATATATGACATAATAATAATATTTTAATGATTTATATATATACATGAACATATATTTCATTCACTTACTTCCATTCAATATGATAAGAAAACGGAAACATCGTTCATGCATACGTACGACCTACCGTCTCCATGAACGGTGTATTCTATTTCATACATCACTCTATTATATATATTTATGCTATTAATATATAATATATAAATAATATTATAAATAATTGAAGTAATTAAATCATGATCTAAGTAATATGATCTAGAATAACAAGTCAAAAACGTACGATAAACAAAGCGATTATTACCGGAAATGTTGCATTAACTTTGAATTGTTAATAAAAGGGAAATATAAAGTAATAAAAGAATCATATATGATATCATAAATATTTTAATGATTTTATATAAATAAATAATATTTTCAATAACATTATAATTTTTTTTCAGACACATACATTGAGTATCATACCTAAGGTAAGTGATACTTTTTCAATCTCATTTTAATCCGAGATTGTTTATACATAAGTATTTAATGGAGGTATTTTTATATTCCATGTTTTTTAAAAATGTTTTCATAAATGTTTTCAATTATTCTATGTGTTTTTAATGTACTTTTTACCCCTTTTGACAGTTTTAACATGGAATGGAAGGAATATTTTTCTTTTTTACCATACGAGGTAATTTTTGACTTTTTCGGATAAAGTACGATGAAAATGGTTTTTTAACTTATACAGAATGAATGTGTTTTTACATCTTTTTAAAAATTATTTAAATGATGCTTCCAATACCCATATACAAGCGTATTTTCATCTAAATTATCTTCCTTAAAAATTTCATGTCATTTTGAGAAAAGATAACAATTTTGAAAAAGAAGGGATATTTTCCTCAAGAAGTAAGTTCAAATGTTTTATCAAAGTTATTTTCAATCTATGATGACATCGGGTTATTTTTCTATATAAATTACCAATTTTATTTTGTTTTTGATTATTATGGATTTATTTTAATTAAATCCAGTTATTTTATATGGATTTTGATGGAATGATGTTTAAGAAACACATTTTATTTCATGGGTTATGCTATGAGGAATGATTTATGTTTTTGTGGCACATGTAATAATGATTTCATTATGAGATGGGTAGGACCAATATCTCCCTCTAATTTATTGTGTAAATATTTATATATAATGAGATTAAAATGACTACAATGGAATTTAAATCTAGTTTAGTAATATATTCCAAGAACAGTAAGCAAACCCGGTTTAGTAATGGGATTTTTCTACTGTGACTGTCTTGGAAGAAATGCCTTGGATTCTATGGAAATCGAATTGTGTGCTTATTAGTTCTCCAAAATCACATGTTTTAGGTAAATTTTATTTTATCATGGCTAATTTTACTTTATGGTCTATGCCTTACGTACTGCCAAGATTTATTTCAGGACTAAATATTTTGATATTTAAACATTATGTTCATGTTTTTACATTCTAGTGTTTATGGTTGGTTTTAGGTTCTCAATATTTTCTTTTTCTAAGAATTTTAGTTCACCCTTTTTTTGTTTTATTTTACCTAAGATATAAAGAATGTTTTTAAGAATGAAAATAATGGGGAATATATTTTTTGGTGATGTTTAAGATCTTTCATTATTCTAGAAGAATGTGTTCTGAGTTTCCAATGACACTAAACTAATATCGTCTTTCGGCGTTGGTTTGTTTCATATATATTGTATTCCGCTAAAGAAATTTAATTACCATGTATATAAAGAATTCATTCGTAATATTATTGTGGGTAAGATAAATTATAATATATGTATTATATCCTTTGTAATGTTCCTTTACCATGATATACAAATTATGTTAATTAATAAAACTAAACTAATTTGTGATGATTGAAAAACTGGAAAAATAATCTAAACGATTATCACTATCGTCTATTATAATAATTAAACCTTGCCACAAATAATAAAATGACTTATATAGGAATTATATCATATCGATGTTATTTAATAATATATAACTTTAATTCTAGATATTTATTCCCATTTTACATGAACTTCTATACTCATATATGAGTAAACTGATCATGAAAGCCAGGGAAAGGAACACAATCGAATGATAAAATTGAATCTTATAACTCATTAAAAATTACATAAATTAACTTAATAAAATTATTCCAAATAAAATAAATGTATAAATATTATTAATTATTTCATTAATGTATTCAATTTGATTATCTACGACGTTAGGTACAAGTGAAGAACACTTTTGAACATAAAGTAAGGGTTTCTTCCCAAACCTCCATTTTTATTCGGTTTATGTTTTCTACCGATTGAAATCAATTGAATTATTCAATATTTTTATATAATTTATATAAATTTCATTTATATATTTCAAACTCTTATATTCAAATAATTTAAACTTTTGTTTATTGGAGATACATGTTTTACAAGGATCCTTCTCAATTCTTCTTCATATTCATGCTAGATTAAAGGGAATGTCTCGATTTCTTACCCATTTCTAATACAATACATATTATTTTTAAGACCCCATTATTTTTCAAAATTAATTAAATTTTCTTGAAGAAAAATATTTATTCATTTATGATTTAAGATAAACAATTATGATAAATAAAAATGGTTTCCCCAAATAATTATTCCTTCCAAACTAAATGGGGTATTTCTTTCAAGAATTCATCATGGATTTTATTAGTGTATTTCTATATATTTCAAAAAAATATAATTAATTTTGTGATTTATTCAAACTGATCTCTAATTATTATCATCTACAATATTTTATTAAATGTTTTATTATCCTTTTTATTGTGGATGTTATATCTTGATACAATTCACCATACTACTCAGAATGGTAAGTGATTATGTTTACAGTTTAGGGAAAGTTATTTATATTACATATTTATATGTTTTATATGTTTAAACCCATTAAAATTATAAATTCATTTAACATAGTAAGTTACATGTGTGGCATGCTATAAACCTTCGAAGTATCAGTAGGTATCATGAGACAAAATAGATATGGGTTAGTTTGAGGACATAACTATTTATTTTTGGATTTTTTCACAGAGGCCTTAATGTTATGTTTCAGTTGTCCGAAATTTGAATCCTGTCATTATGTTATTAGTAATATATTATCCATGTTAATATTCAACTAGTAAAATGTGAATTATTATGCTTCTTTCTCATGTTATTATTTATATGCCACTATTTATTAAACTTTTATTCTTTCCATATTATTCTCAATATTATGTTCTAATGGAATATGTTTTTAGTAATTCATCTTGAATTATTTTTTATATTAGCTTCTTATTTATTAAATTCCTTTACTGAGCATCTGAGATCACCTATTTCATATGTTTTATTTTTTCCCAGGATTTGATGATGTATATTATGAATGACATGTGTAGATAATCATGGATTTTATGGATATTTCCAATCGATTTTCAATGATTTATATCATTTATAGTTTTAATATACTTTTTATATATGTAATAAATATTCCAAAACATCTAAATGGATCATTACATTGGGATTCATGTCCTGTATATACGTCAACATAAATAAGGCACTGACTATGGGAAACTGGGGTTGGCGTCTCTACAGTTTGTATCCAAGGTTGTTTAGTATAATCCTCGGAAACAAGATTTAGATAATATAGATTATGGAGCATAAAACTAAGACATAATTTGAGGTTAATCATAGAATTAGATCATATAATTATGGTAAAGATGAGATTATGTGGGTATTCCTAAAAATGCATCCTTGTCTGGATACTTCAAGTGGATGTGGTTTTAGAACATATGTACCTAGGGGTAAGAAATCCAAACAGATTTAATGGGAAAGAATTTTGGTTACTAGGTACACAATAATGGGCCTTACCGCACACTTATTTGAACACTCATAGGGGATATACTCATGATAATTCGCATTTTCTATAAGCCTATTATGAAGGATTTAAAAGTAAATATGTCCGTAATGAACCATGTTTATGATTGTGATATTAGATGTGAATTAAATTTCAATTTATGTTATGTGTTTTTATTATTTGAAATTAGGTATGATGATTCATAACCTAATTTAGTGTATGAGATTATTTAGAAATGGAACCTAGTGGAAGTAATGGAAATCGTATCAATGCATGTATCGCATGCTGGGATTTCCCTCCTATGAAAGAAATTGATGTTGGTACTGGAGATGCATCTGGTGAGAAGAAACTTATAAATATATTAGGAAATATTACTCAGGATATGAAGAATAACCATACCCATATAGATCATCCCGATCAACAACATGGAGGAGAAATGTTAGACCGCTTTATGAGACAACAACCTTCATCATTTAATGGGAATACAATCCTATTTGTAGAGGATAAGTGGATATGTTCCATATAGTATATATTTATCACTTTGGGAAGTAATGAATGGAAGAAGATTATCATTGTTATTTATTATATCTTATGATATGCTGATCAATTGTGGTCATTGATTCAAAACAAAAGGGAGAGGAACAAGATTCAAATATGAAATGGAAGGATTTAATGGTAATTTCTTTGAGAAATATTTGCTTCATGATTTGTGAGAGGATATAGAGATTAAATTATTGAGTCTGAGATTGAAATAAGTTAAAAATGTGGACAAATATGAACATCATTTATCAAGGTTATCAAGGAATTCCATGTACAATATACGTAATCCTAGGAGAAAGATTGATTAGTTCTTTGATGGATTAAAACCATTCCTCCCAAGGTCACTAGTCTCCCAAAATATATCAGCATATGAAGATATAGTCTCAGGTTTTATCAAGACAAATAAATAATTATCTAATTCTTCAGAATTTAACGAATAAACATGAGAAGAATATGGTGGAAGATTAAATAGCGGATAAATGGAAGAATAAAAAAGGTAATTTTCTAATGTGAGATACTTATGAAAGGAAACACCATTATGTTTGATTAAAATGAAAAGGAGTCTATAAGATGTGTGGAGAAAAATTCCACCAAAACCATGATGGTAAGGGAATGAATGAAGATACCAATGTTCAACTCGATGATTGTAGTGAGATAGGAAACTATGAAAAATATCTTCAAAAGGATCAAGGAAACTTACCTAGAAAAGTAAATGGGAGAAAGGACAAGCTTATGTGATCACAACTGTAGAGGATGAAGTTCCCAATGATGTGGGGGATTGTGCATTAATCATTTCATAAAATTTAGCCATTGATTTATTGTATTCTGGATCATCACATTCATTTATATTCACACATTTTCCAAGAATTTTAGACATTCCCCTTTTTAGATAATAAAAGAGTTTTCTATTAAAACTATTAAGGAAAGTATCATTACAACAAAGATGTGTTGGCCAGTTAAAATTTATAAAACATAAATTTGTCTAGTTGAAAACCTTATCATTATACCAATTTTTGATTTTTGATGTAATCCTTGGTATGTATTGTATTTTAAAATAAGATTTGAAAATATATTGTAAGAAAAAGGAAGACACAATTCCCGAGGAATATGTAGAATCCTGTATCTCTATATTTGAAATGTCATCATCTAGTTTTTAACCATATCCACTACTAGTAGCTCTTCTAAATGAAAATAATGAGGAGGAAGATAAAACATCAAATATGTAACTTCCCGACCCGGATCACCTCTACGACGGTGGTCAGACTAGTGGGTCACATGACCTCAAGCTATCTCCCCAAATGCCATAGGCTATAGACTAGAAGTGAGGGCCTAAGGTGTGTCTATGGGGAGACTATTACCTCATAGATTAGAATTTTATAATGGTAAAAAATATTAAAATCAAATGGAAAAATGGAAGGAGTAAATAAATAATTTGACAAATAGAAGAAGGTAATACCTAAAAATTTTATAGAAGTGCTCAACACCAAATTATACAACTGATAAATGTATTTCATTGTGATGATACATAACTCAGTTAAGAATATAACATGACTGAGGAAACTATGTAATAATAATAGAAAACAATGCCACATGGGTGATCTCTATGACTATCTTGAGCTCCAGATGAGTCCCTTGATCCAAAACTCCCAAATACAAGTAGCATAGCATAAGTAATCAATCATGGTCTACAGTCCAACAAACAAGAATGGTATACTTGGGTAGCCCAATGCAATATACACCTAAGTAGGATGTGAGATATAAATATCAGTAGGCTTGTACAACAAGTGTCTAACCCAATATAGAAAATGTATGGTAAATTAAGATGTGTTCTATATAAACTAAATGGTGATTGATAAAAAATGTAAAATAGAAACATTGTCAGGGTTTCTAAATGAAAAAACTTCCTATAAATCACGCTTTAGCCTATTCCAAGAATCTAAAATGAGTACCTATAATAAGTAGGATTTCCGTATACAAAATTCTAGAAACCATATGGCATATAAAGGAAACATAACCCAAAGCTTGTGCTTTAGCTTCATGTCTAAATTTTAAATCAACAAAGAGTATCATAGGACATCAAATAGGAATCATAATTCATAAGGTAAAATCAAAGGATGCATAAATAAATACTTTCCACACACATTATTATTATTATTATTATGTTTATGTTGTAGAGTTGGAGTCTGATATTGTATCGAAGGTATTGAAATAGTACATCATTTAATTAATACAATTCCACTGAGTCCATCCAAGGAATTCTTTAAAAACACCAAATATTTCTTGAGGAATGGATTTATTGTGAGTCTGTCCTGATCTCACACAGAATGAGTTGAGTACCTCCTGAGGTTTGGCATAACCACTTTTCTAATGGGGTTTACCTCGATGATACCTTTTGGAATTAGAGTCACAAAAAATTATATAGAAGGAATGGGGAATTTCATTTTTTCTTTGAAAATCCTATGACATACCCCCCAACGTGTAAATGTAACCAGTTAGGAATGATGATTCCAAACCCAAGTCCTTAATATAGAATCTGCGTTATCTCACCACACTGAATTTAACTAAATTTTACAGAAAATATATCATAGAGTGGAATTTATAATTGAAATATAATAGTATAAGTAACTCAACCACAATCAATTTTCATTTAAAAAGACTAGTTATAACAACAACAATTTATCAACAAAAGCAATAAAAACGCACACATCACTTTGATAAAGGAAAAAAAAGATAATAATTGAACAAAAAATAAAATAATTAGGCTATAATTAACCAACAAAACCAATGGTTCATTGATCTCAATTATTCAAAAATAATTTATTTAATTAAAACTAACCAAAATAGATCACACAACATTTTCAATTAATTAATTTAATTTATTCAAGGATAATAAAATATATGCCGAGAATGTCGACACTTCCAAATGTGCATCAAACAATGGTGAAACAATTTAAATAGGATATATTTCCTTATTAAAATGTGTGAAGGTAATAAAAATTAGTTTATTTAATTTATAAAGTTTAATAATAGGCTTGGACTGTAGGTACCAATGAGAGGCACAATGTGAGATTTAAAAAATGCAATGAAATAAGTGGAAAGAGAGTAGACACCTTTCTTTGTAAACATTGAGGATCCTATGATCCACAATGATCATTGAATTGATCTAAATTGAATGAAATGAGACGCTTTTAGAAAAAAATCCAATTTAAGGTAAAAAACACATGTGAAATATCGTTTGATAGATTTAAAATGATATCAAATGATTCTTGGTGCATGAGGTTAGCCTTAATAAGTGCTTCACAACGCTCTAGATGACCTAAAAATTGGAGGAGAAATGAATGTGTAATGGGTTTCTGATGCAGAGGAAAGGGAGGAGGAACACCAACAAGGTGGCGCTATAGGGGCGACTCATAGGGAGAGGGAGGAGAGAAAGGAAAGAAAAAGGAAATAAAGAAAAGAATATATGATAAAAAAATAAAGGAAAGGAAAGAAATAAATTAATAAAATAAAAATAGTTTAAGAAATGAAACAATTAATTAAAATTATTTTACACGATTTTAATTATTTTTTAATTTATCTCCTACAATTTTTATTTTATTAATAAATTTTATCTCTTTTAAAATTACATTAATTTTATTTAAAGACTTTTTATTCCATTTTAACAGATTTTCAAAAAAAAACTGGCCTAAACTCAGTGCTAGAGAGTGATGTAAAAATTGTACATGATGACTAAGCAATTATTTTATTAGTATCAATGGCTTACCGAAACCCCAATTAGGCATGTAGACACTTGACTTGGGTCTCTCTAGGAATTTGGAATAAAAATTTAATCAATCTATAACTTGGTTTAAATTGATATGTTTTAAGAATTTATGTGGACAATTAATAATATTTTATCTAACCCAACAATAAAAATCCACACATATATATACATGTATATATATATACACACATCTGTATATCCATATATATATACCGACACATGTATATATAATTATATATATATTTAATCCCCCTATATGTATACATCATATATATATACACCACTATTTTTATCCCAAACGAATAATAATAAAAATAATTAAATAATTATTTTTTAATAAAGGTAATCAATGAAACCAATAATAATTTTAATGTAACAAATATTGAAAAAAGGATAATTTTTTTTAAATTAATATTGATTACGCATTAGTATTTAATTGAAACAATTAATAATATCACATTTATTACATTGCCATGTTAATATTTATCCTGAGACCCAATTTATTAATTGAGGAAGTAAATTTTCATTCATTTTATTCAACGCAAATAATAATATTAATAATAATATTATTCTTATTATTTCTAACTACCCAATAAAATATATATAAAACTGAATTAAATTATCTCTGTGCGCGATCTGACAAAATGTCTAATGCTCGCAAAAGTTATACCTTGCCTAGGGTAAACCCCACAACTAGGAACTATCAGTGGTCTCAGCCTTCTCATTCAAGACACCCTTAGTGAAAAAATAATTATTTATTATATAAAAAATGGAATAAGAAATTAATTAAAAATAATGTTGTTATTATCACATATGAGGTTTTCAAAAACTTGATTTTCATCAAATCTATACCCTTCCTATGATAAAAGCAGTATTTTGGTCTTAATGGTGATCTTAGATTTCTCATACGATGCACCGTATGAGAGTAATTTCAATTTTTTTAAAACAAACACACACATATATGAATAAAATAAATTTAATATTTTTATTCTATCATGTCAAGGGTCTACGGATCTCCGAATCCCATGCCGACTCAACGTCTAACTTTGATAGTATTTCATAAAATATTTCAATGTGTTGCAGAAGGATTTTACACTTCATTTAATTTATTCCATTGTAATTTTTAATCTAATTAGATTAATAAAATTATTTAAAAGAAATAACATAGTTTCAACTATCGGAAATAAAATGCTTCAATGCACAATTTTAAAACTGGCCTACCCAGTTAACAAATAAATTTAATTTCCTTTAGTCTTCCATTTGGCTAAAAAATGGGATGTTTAAACCAAGTTGCCATAGAACTTCTCATCCCTCAGAATCCTTCGGGAACAACGTAACACTGACCTTCTCTAGAGGGTCTTGAAGTCTCATAAAAAATTTTGTGTTGTGTATCAAAACGACCAATGCACATTAAAAAATTGGTTAGGAAAGTGGAACCAATGTCATTAAGATATGATCTAATTCTCATTTTCTAATTGAAACATCAATAAGGTACTTATCCAACTCCTTTAGCTAGAGAAATTACCATGTCATCATCTCATTAAATATCTGGTCAAATTTACAACCCACCTTTCGATTTAATGTTATAATGGTGAAAAATTCATTTCACGATACCTTCCACTATCACAAAGGTTTACCAAACACTCCCATAAGATTTATGGTGATGCTTATTGCATGATTTCCAAAATAAAAAATGGTATATTCCTCATTTCCCTAAAATCCTAAGTCGTTCTATCTTTTTATGAAAATATCAAGATGACAAAAACCAAACATGTTTCGTCAAAGGATGTTCTAGAGATAGTTCTTTAATGATCACTCCATTGAATGAGAGAGACAACTAGTCAATCCACTCTGGATGACTATTCAAGAAGACGCTCGACCGAGACTGACAAAATTTTAATAAACTAAACTTTGATATCTTCATCAAGTTTTCTAGGATTCACCAAGTCTATTTCAACTAAAGTGATATGATGGTACAAAGCCAAAACGTCTCCATTAATGCATTTGATGATCCCATAGAGGCATCGGATTGGAATTCAATTTAGGTGAAATGGTTGGTGTTCAAGAGATCTTCCGATGAATTCTTATATAGGAATCCAAGGGTCACCCATGAAAAACCAAGCTTTGATAAGAACCACACATTTACCATGAAACACTGAGAGACCACTAAATCCACCAAATAACATTCAACGCTTTAGTATGGCGTAAGACCAATGCTCCCTTAGAGAATCAAGAATGAAGGAATGATAGGGGAAATTCTTGTCACTTATGGAAGAGTGTACTAACATGATTAGGAGATTACTAGAAAGAAAATGTTTTAAATATTTTCATGAAAACCAAAACTAAACTAACCGACATGAAAAACAACCGAGTCATTGGAAGTCATCATGAGAATTTGTACGAACTTGATTTATTTTAGACAAAAATCACTCTACTAAGGAGATGACCCGGAATGTATTTAACAGTGTAAGGCTTGATGATTAAATTGAAGTCATAGAGTTTCTTATAGCATTAATCACTCGACAGGAACCACGTTGGTGAACACATACTACCATGAGGTGATAAAATAGAAATATGAATTTTAACTCAGATGGAGATATACCGAGTCATAAATCATTGTAAAGAAGGGAGATTCTGATGATTTATGAAGCAGTTGACCATGCCCAAGGAATGTCCAACCAGCTGAAAAATGAGCATTACCTGATTCTCAGGCATGAAACAATAGTAAAGGAAAACGTGACCACCCATTCGAAAAAGGGAGTCATTTTAAGAAGGGGAGTCCGATTAAGGAATAGGTCACTTGAAGGAGACCAAATGTGTACAAAACTGACAGAATTAGTATGGATTTTATGCCCAAAGGGTACTACCTACCATGGTCTAGCCCCTAACGAAGAACAAGTGTTGAACCTAAAATAACGTCATTCTAAAGGACGTCACTAGGTTAAAATGACGATCATTAAAGACATTGTTAAAAAAGGGAACCTATGGAAAATGATCACACATGCCCCCAAAAGAAAACTCAAGGATTATTTATCTACCCTTACACGAGGGTCTTAAATAGAGGACGCCAATAAATGATTCATTTCTAATCCCTTTACATTTAAACATATTTCATAATAAAACATACACGTATTCAGCAGTCCAGTCATATGGGTGCCCATCTACCAATCCATAAAACCCCCAAACAATATACAGGTGGTATTTGGATCCAATTTAATTGGAACCAATAAATTTTTGTAATATCAACCTATTACATATCAACTAATCTAGCATGTCACTAAAAGAAGTTAACTGAGAGAAACATGTTTAAATCCAAGAAGCATGACATTTTAATCATAGATGCATGCTAATAAACACAGAAGCGTGATACATGGAAAATATTATAGTAAATTAGAATAAAATAAATAGGATGTCATGCTAAATATATCACCAAAAAATGGTATCTAAATAGACATGATATTTAAATACAAGACATGGAATGGAATTCAAATCACTCAATCATATCCGCATGCAATATATGAATGCAGCTACATGTAATGGCATATGCATGAAATGTGAATCCATATGTGCCTGTTATGATGTATTTAATGCTTCATACTTGCCTTAACAAGCCATGAGAAAAATACCATAAACCCTATAAATCCACAAGCAATGGATCTTTACACCAGTCACTCGAGGTGAAATCATATCAACAGTAATATCAAGAAACATGAACATCAATTCTTAGCCCTAGCCACTTGGTCATTTCCCGTACATGGGGTAATATGTCCAAGGTGTGGCTATTAACTAACTGCCAAAACATACATAGTCTCCTTTCTGCCAACCAAAAATATTTTGAGAAAGGAATATAAACCACCTTTGATACCACACTGTACCATCCCAACCCATGTCACCTCTAAGATGGTGGTCAGACCGGTGGGTCACATGACTTCATGCACATCTCCCTGAATGTTAGAGGCTGCTGACTAGAAGTGAGGGGCTAGGGTGTATCTGTGGGGATACAATTCTCTCATACATAAAAGTTTCACAATGGTAAAAAAAGGTAAACGAAAATGGAAATAGTGGAAGTAGTAAATAAATAACCGACAAAATAGTGAATGTAAATATTTAACAATTTTATAGAATTGGATAATGCCATATTATGAAATTGATAAATGCATTGTATAGTGACTATACATAACTTAGTAAAAAAATATAACATGCTTGATCATATGGTGAAATAATAATGGAGAAAAAATCCACATAGGTGATCTCCATGAGCATCTTGAGCTCCATCTCGGTCCCTTTCTCCTAACTCCCAGATAAAAACAACATAGAGTAAGAAATCAATCATGGTCCATAGATATACAAAAAAGAATGGTCTACTTGGGCACCGCTATGACATGTAGGCCTGAGTAGGGTGTGAGATATAAATCTCAATAGGTTGACACCACTGGTGTCCATCCAAATCCAAATAATGAAAGTAAAATTAATAGTGTTCCATATAAATTAATTGGTGAGTGATGAGAAATGTAATAAATAACTTGGTCCAGGTTCCAAAATGGACACCCTTTCCATACCTTAATCTTTAACCAAATCCAGGAATCTGAAATGAGTGCCTGCAATAAGTAGGATTCATATATATAAAAGGCTAGAAATCAGATGGAAGAAAAAAAAACAAAACCCAATTCTTGTGCTTTATATTTGGATCTAAATAAGGTATCATCAAAGAGTGTCACATTACATTAGAAAGGAATCACAATATACAATGTAAAATCAAGGGATTCATAAATAAACACATTCAATGCATTATTATTATTATTATTATTATTATCTTCTAGTTGTAGGGTTGGAGTTTGAGCCCATCAGAAAGGTATCGCTACTGCACATCCTTCAATTATTCCAATACCACCATGCCCATCCTAGGTATTCTTTCTGAATACCATGTATCAATTGATGCACAACACTACCATGAGTCTCTATTGATCTTGCATAGAAGAAGTTGAGTATCACCCAAGGATTGGCATAGCCACATTGCAAATAGGTCTATCCTCGATGAAATCATTGGGAACTGGTGTCACCCAAAAGTATATAGAGGGTTTGGGGAAGTCCTTTTCTGGAAAAGACTATGACATCGCCTCCCCAGCATGTAAAGGTAATTAGTAAGGAATGATGAGTCCAAGCCGGGGTCCTTAATACAGAACCCCCATTCTGTCACCACCATAAATATAATTACAATTCCTAGAATAGATATTACATAGTTACATTTGAAATTGCTACTAAGTAGTATAAGTAACTCAGCCACAACAAATGATCATTTGAACCAAGAAATTATTTCTAAAAGAATTTATCAGCAAAAGTAATAAAAACACACACATTACTTTTTAAAGGAAAAATAGGATAATAATTGAACAAGGAAGAAAATAATTATCCAATAATTAACGAACACAACCAAAGGTTTATTATTCACAATTATCCAAAATAATTTATTCAATTAAAACTCATAAAATTATATCCCACAACATGTGAAATTAATTAATTTAATTAATTTGGGGAAAACAGAAAATAGGCCAAGAACACTGGCACATTCAAAGGGTTATCCAATGATCTTTCAAAAAATTTATAAAGGTTATATTTTCTCACGAAAAGGTGATAAGGTTAAGAGAAGTAGTTTATTTAATTTATAATGTGTAAAAATAGACAGAGATGATATGCACCGATGAGTAGCACAATATTTGATTTAAAATACACGACAAAATTAGGGGAAAGAGTGTAGATTCTCTACCTTGTACTTCTATATGATCATATGCTCCATAGTGATATTTAATTCGAAGTAAAAGGAAAGAAATAAAATGATTTTACAAAACCCCCAATTTCAAGTAAAAACATCCCGTATAAGATCATGTGAAGGATTTAGAACAAGATCAAATGATTCTTGGTGCATGAGGTTAGCCATATCGAGAGCTTTACAACACACTATAGATCATCAAAACTATAGGAGAAATGAGACCACAATAGGGTTCTTGAAAAGAGAGGGAATGAAGGAGGTGCACCACATAGTGAGGCTCTACCATGGTGACACATAGGTGGAGGGAGGAGATAATGAATAGAAAAAAGAAAAGAAATGATGAAAAAGAATTTAGAATAAAATAAAAAGGAATGAATTAAATAAATAAATAAAATTAAAATAGTGTAAGAAATGAAACAATTCATTAATATGGTTTTCCCCAATTTTCATTATTTTTAATTTCTATCCAACCATTTCTATTTTATTATTCACTTTTATCCATTTTTTAATTACATTACTTTTCTTTAAATTCTTTTTTATTCCTTTTAACCCATTTAAATAATTTGATAGCCCAAAAACCGCACTAGAGAGCAACATAAAAAATGTTCATAAAGTCAAAGAAATTATTTAATTAATATTAATAGCTTCCCAGAACCTAGAATAGGGTACGCAGGCATGTGCCCTGGGTCACATTATGAATTTCGAATAAAAATTTAAATAGTCTGCACCTTGGTTTAAAACGAGACATTAGAAGAATTTATGTAGAAAATTAATAATATTTTATCCAAGCCAAAAATAAATATCCACCCATATATATACATGTTATATATACACGCACACATCTATATATTTATATATATAGGCCTTCACATGTATATATAAATAAATATATATTTAATCCGTCTATATATATACATCATATATATATATATATCAATATTTTTGTGCCAAACTAATAGTAATATCAACAATTAAAATTATTGTTATTTAATATAACTAATCAAAGAAAACATTAACTATAAAAAAAATCCATTAAAAAAGGATAACATTTATTAATTTAATATTGATTGTGCTTTTTTATTTAATTGAAACAACTAATAATAACATATTTATTGCATTTCCAATTTATTATTTACCCTGAGACACAATTTATAAATTGTGGAAGTACGTATTATTATTTTTTTTTTCAATTAAAATAATAATATTAAAATTAAAATTATTCCTATTATTCCTAATTCCCAAAAAAAATATTTATTACCCAATTAAATTATATTTCGGTGAAATTTGACAAAATGCCGGACGATCGCAATGTTTATACCCTTCCTTGAGTAAACCCAACATCCAAGAACTATCGGTGGTTTCATATTTCTCATTCAGTGCACCATTGGTGAGAAAATAATTATTTTTTATAGAAGAAATGGAATAACAAATTAATTAAAAATTAAGTGGGTATTATCAAATGAGAGGTTTCCAAACACCCAACGCGCAAAAAATTTATACCCTTCCTAGGGTAAACCGGGTGTTATGGACCTAATGACGGTCTTAGATTTCTAATACGATGCACCATTTTAGAGTCATTTCATTTTTTTAAAAGAAAACACACATGCATAAGAATAAAATAAATTTTTTATTTATATTTTATCATGTAGAGGGTCTAGAGACATTAGAATCCCCCATTGACTTAGTACCTACCTCTAAAAATATTTCATAGAACATATCAAACATTAAATGAATGATTTTACACATCAATTAATTTATTCAATTTTCATTTTTAATATAATTACTTTAATAAAATTTATTTAAAAGACATATCGCAGTGACAACTATCGAAAACAAAAAGTTGTGATGATCGGTTTTAAAATCGGCATGCCCAGCTAACGAAAAATTTTAATTTACATCACTTTTTAATTTAGTTAAAAACACGAGATGTTACAATACATATGAGAGGAAAAAACATTCACATTGAAGTTATACCTATTGTGAAAAAACATATTGATTTATTTTCTAGTGGACTTAATTGGACATCCTCCAAAGAAGAATGTTGAGTTCCCTATTGATTTAATTCATGGTGTAAGACCAATATCAATGAATCTCTATAGAATGTCCACAAAAGAATTTGTGGAGATGAAGTAAAAACTAGTGGAATTGAGTTAAAAGGTATCTATTCACTCTAGAGTTTCTCCATGGGGATCCCATGTTCACTTTGTCAAGAAGAAAAATTGATCTATGAGGTTTTTCATTGATTATAATGAAATCAATGTTTTTACAATATAGATTATATATCCTCTGCCTCACATTGATGATTTATTTGATAAAATTACTAGAGATAAATATTTTTTCCAAGACTTACCTTTGATATGGAAATCATTAATTGCATGTGCGGAAGAAACATATTCTAATTAAAACATTTTAAACCTGCTACAAACATTATGAGTTTACAGTAATGCCATTTAGACTGACTAATACACCTTTGGTTTTCATGAATCTAATGAATATAATTATCAAGGAATATATTGATGAATTATTTGTTGTATTTATTGATGTTATATTATAAAATATATGGGGATAATGGGAACTAATTTATGGTTATTCTGGAGACTCATAGAAGAATATAGTAATACATGATGTTTTCAATGTGTGAGTTTTGGCATCAAATATTTTCCTTTCATAAAAATATTGTATATAAGGATAGAATCATAGAAGATCATATGAATAAAAAAGGTTTTTGGAATGGATTACACTAATGAACATAACTAAGGTACATATTTTCATTGGTTTAACAGGTCACTGTCGACATTTCATTTATAATGTTCCCTGATTAGCTAACCTGTTAACCAAGCATAACCATAAAGGGGTAATGTTCGTATATAAAAATTAATGTGAAGAATGTTTTGTAGAATTGAATTAAATATTAGTGATTGATACGATCTTGAATCCACCCTTTGGAAATGGTGGATTTATGGTTTAATGTGATGCATCAAAGAAAGGACTTAGATGTGTCCTTATAAATAATGACATAGTTATTTTCTATCTGTCAAGGTAATAAAAAACTCATGAAAAAACTATTCAACACATTATCTTGGGTTTTTATCAATAATGTTTTCTCTGAAAATATGGAGACATTATCTCTATAGAAAAAGGTGTGAGATATATAAAGATAACAAGATGTTGAAAAATATATTATCATAGGAATAACTAAACATAAATGATATGATATGGATTGAGCTACACACATATTATGATTATATAATACACTATTACCCATGGAAGTACAACAATGTACTAGATTCCTTGAGAATCAAGGATAAAATTATTCTAAGAAATTAGGATCGAAAGAGATTCTATGCATATAGATATAATAAAGATGGATATTGGAATTATCAAAGAAGGTTAAAAATCATTACTTTTTCAATTGGTTTTGTAAACCATATTTATTGGAAAGAATTAATAGTTCTCAATCTAATAATGAAAATATTCAATGGAAAATTAATGTTGTGAAATATGGTAAGTTGTAAGATATCGTGTATGGGGATGGAATTCTGATATTTTGGAAAATGATTGTGTTCACATTATAACCAAGCTATAGAGGGAGTTATTCGATGATTCCCACAACTCAAATATTTATATAGACCCTTTTATTATTAAGATTTATAATGTTTTGATGGATCATTTCTAGTTGGATAATATGAAGCAGAAATTACTAATTGTGTATAAAGATATTAGTCTTTCAACACTTGATGGATGAACAATAACACCATAGAGGTGTCATTAAAACAATTCATATTACTATGTAGAAATGAGGTGACATTACTATGGATTTTGTCAATATATTACACAGGAATCCATGAAATGATGATGTGATATGGTTAATTTTTGATCAACTTAGAATATTTATAAATTTTCTCACTATAAGAGAGGAATTTACAGTGGAGTTCCTTACATGACTCTACATTAATGAAGTGGTAAGAATTCATGGAGAACCTCGTTAAATTGTATCTAATCATGATCTAAAATTAACATCAAAATTATGGAAAATTATTTATAAATCATTGGATACTAAGCTTCATTTGAGTAATTCTTATCACCATGAATATTATGGGAAGTCTGAAAGGACCATTGAAACATTAGAAGACATTTTGAGATCATGTTCACATGAATTTCAAGGTATGTGGGATTAATATTTACCATTGGTATTTTTTCCCTAAATTAATATTTTACATTAATTTATATTCATGGAACTATATGAAGCATTGTATGGAATGATATTTCTCATACCATATTGTTGAGATGAAGATGGTGAAAGGATTGTTATAGTCCCAGAGCTTATAGAGGAAACAACAGAAAAGGTAAATACTTTTGAAACCCATATCAAAGTTAATCATAGTAGTAAAAAGAGGTATTTCAATAATATAAAGAAACATTTATTATTTCAAGTGGGAGATCATGGTTTAATAAATGTATCACCATGGAAGGCTGTCGTAAGGTTCAGTAAGTAATGAAAACTTAGCTCTAGGTACATTAGACCTTTCAAAACTCTGGAGAGAATTGGATTTGTGGACTATTATTTTGAAATTACACCAAACCTTTCCATTGTTCATGATTTTGTATACATATCTTTGTTAATGAAGCACATGTAATACCCAAAACATGTTCTCACTTCTGAAAAAATTCAATTGGAACCAAATTTATCTTACTGTTACTAGCCTATCCAGATTATGGCCACTAAAAAGTATGTGTTGTTGAATTTGAGGACTTAGATGGCTATGGTACTTTATTAAAGTCATATAATTGAAGAGGTGACATGGGGACTAGAGGACATAATGATGAATAACTATCCAAATATTTTTATGAGGTGATATTTTGAAAATTTTGTGGATGTAAATTTTGTAGGAGGGAAAAACGTAACAACCCAGAATACTATCAATGAAATTTCCATTATTATATTTATTTTATATAGTATAAATCAAATTAAATGACTTATATAACATAATAAAAACTATATAAATGAAGAATTAATGAAATAAGATGTATTTTCAGATGTTAAGGAAATTATAATTTTTAAATGGTAACATGACCTTATGAATAGTATATGATGCTTATAAATAGTATACCAGCTAAATAAATAGTATCATCACCCATGAAATTATAAAAAAATTAAGACTACTTATTAAGGAAATTATTATATAATTATATCATAATAAAATTTAAAAAAGTTTTTTTAGAAAATAAATTATTAAGAGTCGGTATTTTTTTAAATCATAAAAATTTAATTAAAATTTATCAGTTAATAATATGAATTAAAAGAAAATTTATTTTCATAAAATGTATTCACAAATAAATATTGTGTTTCCATGTGATTTTAATCTAATTTTATAACACGTAGTTAATTTTCAAATGTGTTATAAAATCAATTATAATATTAAAATCTCTATTTTTATGAAAATGATAATTTTAATTAAAAATTTAATTTCTCATAATTATACAATTATATTAATAACTTGGAGTTCATTTTTTATTGTAAACAGTGAAAAATAGTTGTCATTATTATTAGGGATTTTTATAAAATACATGATTTTTTTGTGAATAATAAATTATTATAATTTATGGTATAAATAAGTTATATGTAAAATATTATATTAATTAATTCATCTATGATGTAAGAGACATAATCTAGAACATAAATACATTATTATAATATATTTTTTGGTAACTCTTATTCTATTCATAGTCTTGAGGTAAAATAATAAACTAATGAATAAAATAAAGAAAAAACACCCTTCTACTCCATTATCAATACCATCTACCACCACATATTCTCCTCCCACCTTCCATGATTTTAACTGTGTCCAATTTATACACAATAATATTACTGATACCCTCCACCACTTCTACGATAATTGGGTCTCAAAAAATGACAAAAACCATTTTCCTAAGGAGGTTTTCAAGGAAGTGAAATTGAAGAGGTAAAAACCACATTATTTTTCTCTTAATTTTTTCTAATGTTAATTTCTTTTATTATCATATCCTCACCTCCCCATGTGAAAGTGCATTGATTACTACAGTATCATTTATATATTTTAATTATATAATTTTAATTGAATATTGATCATTAAACTTATTTCTCTCTTATTTTTATTCTATAAATGAAAACATCACCCGTGATGTGTCAATTTTCCGATATAATGAACGATTCATTTTAATTTTCCATTAAATCATTCTAGAATGTTCTTATAGAAAATATGATTAAAATAAGTATAATATATGTGTTACAGAATATTTAATGTTATGTGACCATTATATACACATTATTTTAATTAATATAACAAAACTAGTTTGTGTTGGTCAAAAAACCTCTAAAATAATCTAAACGATTATCACTGACATCTTATCAAATACATTTTCCTAAAATACAATAAATAAATGAAATATCTAAAAATTTAATCATATATATGTTCATTAATAACATATAAATTAAATTTTTTACATCTATTCTCGTTTTGTGTGACCTTCCAAACTCATATTCAAGCAAATCGATCATGAAAACCAAGGAAATAAACACTCACAAATGGAGAAACTGAATAATATATCCCATTAAAAAGGAAATAAATGAACATTAAAAAGTCATAAAAATTAAATACATGTATAAAATTCACTTAAATAATTAATTAATGTATTTAATTTTATTATCCATGATGTTAGGTACAAGTGCAGAATGATTTTGGACATAAGGCAAGGGTATCTTTCAAAAACTCCATTTTCATTCAAGTGTTTTTCATCCTATTTACAGTAAATTAATTCTTCATTATTTTAAAATAAATTTTATAAATTATGTTTATATGTTCCGAACTTAGGTATATATATCATTTTATCTTTCTATTAGGGGAAATAAATGTTTTATGAGGTTCTATTCTCAATTCTTCCAGATATAAAGGCCCGGTTAGTGGGAATGTATCGATTTCATTCCCAAATTAGAATACCATTAATAATATATTAAAAGAAACCTTTATTTATATAAAATAAGTTCTCATTTTATAATAAACTATATTTTTCCATTTATATTATTATAGAAAACATTGTTTCAAACATAAATGATTTTTCTAAAATAAGTCTTATATTCAATGTTAAAGGGGTATTTCTCTCAATATTTTTTCAATGATTTTATTAGAGTATTTACCTGTATTTAAAAACACCTATTGAATTATATTATTTGTTATGATTGATCGATTATGATTATAATATACCATATTTTATTAAATGGTTAATGATCAGTTTGACTATGTAGGTGTTATCTCGATGCCATTCACCATACAACATACAATGGTTAGTGATTGTGCATAAAAATTAGGGATGGTTATTTAAATTTTATATCTATATGTTGTTTATGATTAAAACCATTATTATGAGGAACAAATTGGAATTATTAAGTGATGGGTGGGACCTTTTTTACCCCCTTGATGCATTAGTAGGTCTCATGAGTGAAAAAAATGTTGTTTTGGATGAGGCCTTAACCATTTGATTTCAGATGTCTTGGTTGAGGCCTCGATAGTATATTTCATATGACTGTAATATTTATTCCCTCATTAAAATATAAATAATTAATTATCCAGGTGAATATTCAACTATTATAATATCCATGGATATTCATCTATCTCATGTGATTATTTATATGGAATTATTTATTCAGCTTTTATTATTTCCATATTATTCCCATGATTATATGCTAATGGAATATGTTTTTAGTCATTCATTATTCCATATTGTCTATATTATCTTTCTCTAAATTAATTAACCATAATTATAATCTTATCTCACCCATTTCTTATGTTTTTTTTCACCAAGATGTAAAGGTGTATATGATGAATGACTTGCATGGATAATCTAGGAGGTATGGGTGTTTTTAATGGAATTTATATGTTGTATTTCATTTAATGTTGTAATTTAATTTTCATGTATGAAATCAAGATTTCAAAACTACTAAATTTATCGACCCCTTAGGATTCTTGTCTAGTATCTATTCCAACGTAATAAATTAAGTCATAGGCTATGATCTACTTGGTTTGATGCCTTTTAAAAATAGGCTTTGCATAATGATAACAAACAACCTTCCTCTATCCTAATGAATCCCATGGATCTATCGCAAAATAAAACTGGGTAACATTATTTTTTTTATACTGAGGATACAAGTTGGATAACAATATTAAAAAAAAAGCTCATCCCAAACCTATTTTCTAGGTACTTCTACCTCTTTCAAAAATACCATATAAACTACCTTTATAAAGGTTATAAGTAAAATGATAATAAAAAATTATATAATATCATCACTCAGCCACAACTCTATCCTTATATCCTTTTGGTATTCATTGTATACTAAATACGATTATAAGTGCACTAACTCAGAAAAATGAGTGGAATACAGTAGAATGTTATGATCTAATTTATATGAGGATAAAAACTTATAGGTATTATCCCCTTGAAATGTCGGAGGACAAAACTTATGACTGAATATTTTCATTAAACATACCCTAGTGGTATCGTCATGAATCATAGTTTGAACAGAAGAGTCCCACCATATACATCTTGATACCTAAAGAATATAAATGATAAAAACCACTATAGTGTCCTTCTATGTATAAAAAAGTTTGATGATCCGGTAAATATTTAAAATTCGTTATTTATATTCATTATTTCGTGTGTCACCTTGGACGAGAGGTGGATAATACATAGTAAATTTTGATTTATCATCCACCACTTATCCTAGGTTCCCAATATATTCTTATCATAGAGTCTTAATAGTAGAGACTAGAGTTTCTACCAAAGTTTTGTACATCAGAGTATTTTCCTATAGAACCAATACAATATATTACCCCTTCATATTTAGAATATCATTTCCTAGATTAATTTTTTAATCATCCTACGAAAAAACATATCTATCATGAAAAGATTCCAAAATAACATGACTATGTTTAGGTATGAACAAAAATGATTTAAAAAAATATGAATTTAATTAATTTTTTAATTATTAAAAAAATAATCAAAAATAAGGAACATTCCCATTTTAATAATCCCCATATCTAGTTCATTCAAATACCCTTCACCACCGATCATATAGAAAATCACTATTTATTTTCACTCTTATATCAAAATATTAAATAGATTTTGTATCAAAAATTAAAAAACTAATAACAAATTAAATTTTCAGGATTTATTCAATTATATTGTTTTAATAATTATTAAAAATGTAAATTTCACTTTTTTGATGTTTTCATTGTAGTTGGAGGTGATTTGGAGGGCTTGTGATGAAGTTCAAATAAAATGGGCCAAACTGTGCAAGATTGCAAGAACACCTGTGGATTAAGCAGCCTTATTCTACTAACAAAAGATTCCAATTTGTATTATATTTGTTATAATGATCCAAAATTCAGTGGGAAACCGTTTTTATGAAGGAACCCATTCCCAATTATTTAATCTTAAGGCCCAAACAAACCGATCTATCAAAGACACAAAATCAGTACAAAGTCAATAGTAGTGTAATACGTTTCATCCTTATATCTGGATGTAGGCCTCAAAATGATTCCCCATTATTATAGGAGAAATAAAATAAACTAATAATAATTTATTCGGTTTTTTCAAAATCACGATAATACTATATCGATGTTGACATGCATGGTCCAACTGGTTTTATGAAATCTGAGTGCCTGAAACCAACTTCCAATATGCTTATAAAATGCGACATTGTGCTTTCCATTTTTAAGTTAGACCACAGAGTGAAGGGATAAAATTTTGGAGTTCCATATGAGTCATTTATTGATCCAATATTTTTTGGATTCCCCTGTCCTCATTGGGGGATCATCAATGAAGATGAAGAACCACCCGAGCTTCATACTCCTCTCAATGCTGAGCTAAATAGTGGGTGCTAATTATGAGGGAGCTACTGAAATTTCAAGGGAGTTCCAACATATACATTATCTAACAGTTTAGAGTAAATTTTGTGTTAAAAATTTTCATTTCATTTATTTTACATTATTTCATCTTTTAATTCTTGTTCAGTTACAAGTGATTCATATGTACTTAACTTCTAACCGATTCGTGTGAGGTTTTGAGTGTGTAACTTATGTTGTTCCTATTGGAAACTCAAGAAACATTTTTTCGAACTTTATTTATATTTAAATCTTATTTATAAGATCTTATTCCATGTATAAGTTCTAGACATTGATGGTACTATTTTTTCATGGTTTGGTTCTTCAAGAACTGAAATAAAAGATTTGGCATTAATCAGGATTTCAATTAATTTCAAACCTTTAATTAATAAAAAATTAAACTCTAAAAATAATGAATATTAAATATTCATTGGGAAATATAAATGACCCATTTATCTCATATTTTTTAAAATCAACATTCTTTTTCAAAATTTAAAATCCTTAAATTATGTTATTTTATTAAAAAAAATTCAAAACCACCCCCTCTTTTATTAATTTTTATTAAAAATACACACTCTAAACATATCAATTATCAATGTGAGATGACATAGGGTATTAAAAAGACTATAAATATACATTAAAAATGTAATAAATTTTATGTTTCACAATAAATAAGTCATATATTTGCACCGTTTCCAGAGTGCGATTTTGTTTTTATTATGCATTTAAAAATGTTTTTTATTTTGTAAATATATGTGTTGTTACTTTATTAATATAAATTTTATTTATTTTCTAAAAATTTTCTTTTATATGTATGGTGCATGATGTGTTCTTTATTAGAGGAAAAACATCCTTTAAAACTTGAATTGGAGAGGATCTTGCATCATCGACACCAGGAAGCACCGAACGTTCCATGGAAAGAAGACACACAATACATCGACACACTTCTCAATTTTTATTGTTCTTCTAGAACACCCTTAAAACTGAAATAAACTTGTATTTTATGGCTAAAAATAACCTTTCATTAAATCAAAAAACCACAAAAAATGTAGGGATCCATCCCACAAACAATCAAATACAAGGCGAAACACAATATTTTGAACTAAATTTTTGATTAACTCACTTATTACCAAGATTTCATGGACTCATGAGAGTTGATCCACATAATAATTTAAAATAATTTCATAATGTGTATTTTAAAGTAAAACCTACTAATGTGGATTAAGAACATGTTAATCTTAGGTTATTACCTTTTTCATTATAAGTAACTATAAATGATTGGCTATATTATATTAATTCCTCTAGTAGAGTCTGGGTGGACATTGAAAAAAATTTTCATGAAAAATAATTTATAGCCTCTCGAACTGAAATTATAAGAAAAGAAATTATTGGTATAAGGAAACCATAAAGAAAAACATTTCATGAATATTTTGAAAAGTGACGAACCAAAACTGGTCAACACCAAAATCGGCACCAAACTCGGCCCATGACATGGACCGAAGGGCGTTCCCAGTCCCCAAGGGTTGGCACATGTGACTGGGAATCATAAACTAAATTGGGAACAATTTACCCATGTTTATAAACATAAAACAACAAATGAATCCAATAAAAAAGGAATATGGATTTTTCAATCCTAAAAATATTTTTCAAAAATTAAGAATTGAATTACATAGTATAAAACAACTCACAAATACTATAAAAATGTACAAAACCAAATATAAATTGCCAATGAACCCTCATGGAAAGAGGAACTGCCCACACACCATCTCCAGAAGACATCTCCACCAATAACCTCCTAGAAACCTAAACCACTGGCACAATAAACTATACCGAACCTGCAACATCAAAAAAAAACGAAGTCTACATACACCCAATTGTGAAATTAGGGGGTGAGAAAAATCCTAGTAGGATACCAAAACTATGATATTCCATGGGATAAACATTCAATGATGGAAATCCTGGATGTTTTCAAAAACATGTAATTTCTAGTTACAATTTCTAAAAGATGAAACATGAAAAAAGAATCGGTTTTCTAGTGGGATAATTTAAAGAATATAAAGTTTTAAAATAAATGACCAAGATAATTAATTTTCCATCCAAATATACCATATGACGATGGTAAGTATAAATGATCTAATGAGCACAAGCAATAGGAAATAACCACTAGGAACTAAATAGATGTGGGTCCCAGGTACCTCGTATCTCGAGGACAGTAACCATCACAATTATTTGTTCACATGCACGAGCCACTAGTAGGGAACATACCCATAAGATATTGGTCCCCAATCATCATAATCATAGTTCAGTTAGAGTTGTAGGCGTCAACATTGCTATGTGGAACTGAGGCCAAACCCCACAGATTCCCTAGCATACTAGTACACGTCCACCCACCTAGATAACCGGGTTTTCTCCCTATGCTCAAACAGGTTCAACAAGTCAAGAAATATACTTTTCACATGAAAATATCATTTCCACATCAAAAATTCACCAAACATCCATGATGTATACAAAAAAAGTCAAAAAAGATGACTTTTCGTTCAAATTGATTTTAAAACTTGACTCACACTAAAATAGCCCACATCACTTTTCACTTTTCATTAACACTTCCACAAATACATTATACAATTTTATAATACCATTAAAAGATATTCCGTCTCACATAACATCTCACTCAATTTTTACATAACTCCCTTTTCATAACCAAAATCCATTTTTCACATCACACACACACAAATCAATCAACATCACTTTCACATCACTTACATACATTAGTAAATCCATAAAAAAATTTTATAAAACATTACCATGATGGAACACATCACAAAAAAACACATTTCACATTTACAATGTACCATTTCAAAATATACACACTCTAAAATGGAATTCTAATATTGTTTCACCTCTTAGACAATTCATTAAATCATTCAAATTGTTCATAAAACACTTTTAAAGAGTATACCGAAAATTTTCTCATAAAACCCATTTCAAAACCATATTTCAAGGAAAAAAACACACCAAATCACTCCCAATGTAGGATTTTCGTCCCCAGAGACATTTATTAAACCACTTTCAAGTGTTATAAAATCACCTCGAATAATACCATGAAAGATACAAATGAAAATATGCATTTTCATAAAATACTCTCAAGAAGTATAAAAAAGTATTTCACAGAAAATATATTCCAGAAACCCCATTACATGGCCCAAATGACACTAAAGAATTAACAAAACAGGATTTTCAGCCACTTTCAACAACTAATAAATAAATGTCATATTTTATAAAACTACCCAAAAAGATACTATATGTGTTATATTCAAAAAGTTCACTACTTCAAAAAAATGAAATTATAAAATTAAATGCTTAACCAAATCCCTCAAAAATGGTTTTTGTACCACACACATCATACAGGGAACATGAAAAACAAGAAAAACAAGAAAAACAAGAAAACTAACTCATCAAGGAATTATTAACCATGGAATCATCTAATATAGGAGTCGAAAGCCTCAAATCTTGGTGCGAAACATCAAGAACCCCACCATCACACCACATGAAAGTGAACAGAAACCTAAAATCTCAAGATTACACCCAAAATACACCATGTCAATCTTTAGGATTAAACCATAACTTCTGGACACAATTGAAAATCATGAAAGGGGGATGAAACCCTAAGTAAATGGAATAAATGGAAGGGATGAACGCTTACTTGATATAATATTTGATAAATATCCCTAAATCCACCAATATTTGAATTTTCAAATAGCCAAAAATCAAGGGGGGTTCGAACAAGGATGCGTAGATCATGTAGGAATAGGTTTGGTGAAAAAACAGTGAGAAATGGCAGAGTTATGAAGGAATCAAATTACATCTTCAAATATGGGAGATTTGAAAAATCCAGAGAAGTTTTGCCTAAATTCTCGATGCCAATGATATCTAAAGTGGGTAGGAGAGCATGGTAGAGCGCATCAGGTTAGTGGGCTCGGGTGGGAATTGGAATCAAAAAATGAACTTAAAAAAATACATTGAGATATTAAAGAATTTAAAAATATTTTTAATGTAGGAAATGGTCTCTCGGGCTAGCTCACCTCCTTAATAAAGAACCCAAATCCATCATTATTATGGATTCTTATGGATTGAAAATTGATATGGTGATTTTAATACAGATTCGTTTTATTGGATTCATAAGTTGTTTTACATTTATAAACTCAGGTAAATCATTACCAATTCCTATTTTATAATACCCAAGAACTTTTGTGAGCTCGTGGAGATCTAGAACGCCCTTTGGTCCGTATCACAAGCCATGTTTAGAGTTGGTTTCGGTGGTGACCAGATTTGGTTCATGACAAAATGTTATAAAAGGAGGTTTATGTTAACTGTTTGTGTCATGTTATTTGGGGAATAGTTGGGATAGTTAAAAGTTAGGATTGTTGGGACTTGGAATTCTTGTTCTGGGTAGTGTGCCTGATGTCCACAGCTCATTATGGGATTCAAGTCACCATGGGAGATCAAGAATTATCTAATTCCTTTGGATTTGTTTCGTTTGATGATGATTAAGGGAAATGAAAAGAGAGTTGGGTAATGGTCTCAGTGAGATCCTCGGCCTTGGGAATCCATGTGGATTCAGGGATATTTCCCTAGAACACTCTCCGTGATAGTGAGGTGATTGGTGTATGGCCGCCAACAATATGTCCATGTCACCCACCAAAGCATGCCCCCCCTTGCATCGTGTTGTGTTCTTTTGTTTTGAAATCTTGGAACATAGTTTTTAATGTTACTTTCTTTTAAGAATCATAATGTTTTTTTAAAATTATTTTCAAATAATGAGGTAATCGTTGAATTTATGAAATGGTGGAACAGAATTTTTAGAATTGCTTTGAAATGGAAAATAGTGTGCTTAAACATATTTTGAAAGTTGGAACTATATTGAAGTTGGTTTTGAAAAAGTGTTTCCAATAGAGTTTTCTAAATAATAAAAGTATGTTTTAATTAGATGAGATGTTTTGAAATTGATGTGAATAACTTGAAAGTGAGTTTTTTTCTAATTTGTTGTGTTTTTTTTTGAAAAGTTTTGTATGATGTGAATTGGGATTTTGATCCAATGGCCAGTTTATTTGAGAAAAAGGACGTGTTTGTCGACTTTTTTGGTTTTTAAAAGAGGGAAAAAATTTATTTTAAACTTAGGTATTTCTTTGAGAGACCACAGGAATGGGGCTATATGGGATGATGGATGGTTTATGACAAGAATGGACGAGTTTCAGGACAGATATGATGAGGGTGCTTAGTGGGGCACAAAAACATGCATGTGTGAGGCCCATGTGGTACCATTGGTGGATACACGAACCACCAAACCATTTTTTTCAAAGAAATGTTTTTAAAGGGAAACATGATGTATTGATGAATATTTTGGGATGGTTTATGTTATTTTTTTTTGTAAAATGTTGATGTTGTGGGATGTTTTGAGTTCATGAACCACTCTTGTTCGAACCGTGTTTTGGGTTTGTGTTTCGTAGGTAAACTGGGTAGAAGTACTGGTTAGTAGTCTCTTTTGAGATATGTTTTAGGACACCTTTATCATGGTTCCCTTCATGTGTTTGGATTTGGTTTTTTGCATGTATTGACCAATGTACAAGCTTAGTTGGGTCCTTGGGTTCTCATATTGGATATGGTACAACCCCACTAAGGGTTAATGCACAACTAAAGTGAAACCCTGATTGTTTCGCCGTTGAATAAAATCCTCCATTTTATCAATCTAAGGAATATTTTATCAATCATTGTTGATTGAGTCTACACCCATTCCTTTCATTGATATCTAGATCCTATTATAGCAGGAGAGTTATCGATGAATGTTGAAAGAGACCTTGGTTTCATAAGATTCCTGATTCGTCTAAGGTGGAAGTGTTCCGGGGTTGTTATTGTGGATTAGTGTCTCGATGGTGTCTACGAGGGACTCTTGGTTTTTCATAGTTATTTTGAAACATGAGTTCATGTTAAGCCACCTGTTTTGGGAATATGGTTAAGAGAAGCTATTGTGGCCACATTCTGGACATGTGTGTTGTTTACAGGCTTGGCATAAGGTATCGTTCCATGTATTGTTTCTATCAGTTGCAATGTTCATGTTCAGTGATTCCATGTGAAGTCATGTGCTTGTTTTACTGTAATGGTGAAGGTTGTGCAATACTCTGAGAGCCTCTGTTATGTTGGGAGTATGTCTCCCTCGGAAAAATGTCAAATTATTCTATTTCAGAGGACAATTTTTTATGTGACCTTTTCTTTTTTTGTTTATCACCTGATGAAACAAGGTGTGATGTGTGTGCATCTTATAAGACATTGTTTTAGTGAAATGTTGGGTTAGGGTAAATTGAGTTTTGATTGTGTTTTGTCTTGGTAATCTTATCAAGGATTGTGGTGTTGTTTTTTGTATCACTAGAATAATATGTTTGGTTCAGGTGGTTTCTAAATCCTAACTACGTGGGAAATGATTCTTCAATCACTTGATCTCCGACCATAGGTCCCAGAGTGAAGATGAAACATAGTCAGTGGAAATCCTAGGGGTTTTCAAACCCTTTTACAATGTCATATCCTTAGTATAAATGATATGAAGAGTTTAAACCTCTGGTGTCATCATCTTGTCCCAGTTGTTCCCATTTGGTCGTAGTGGTGGGAGGAACCCATTTTCATGTTGTATCCTGAGTTCATACATTCCCCCTTTGGTTTCTACTGAGTATTAGGATAAAGGTTTCATGTTTGGAAAGATAGTTTGATCACATGGTTTGTACATGGTTAGTAGTGATCATTCCCCTGAAAACCATGTAGATAGAAGGATCCCCCCAGTTAGCACAATGTTTACCAAACTGTGTGGACTAACTGTATGACTGTCCCAACTCTTTAAATTTGGGGATATTTCTGTACCATCTTATGATAGTCAGTTAAGAAGGATGATCATATATTGGGGAGACCCACTATGAGCATTATATAATTTCTTTTGTAAAGGTCCGATGGAAGTCTACCACTTAAATAGGGTGTCTGTTTAGGCCTCCACTATTAGTGTCCTGAATCTATCATGGGATAATTTAAATTTCCTTTTATGGTGGGGAGCCTATTTGTGTCTCCCCATACTAGTAACTCAGATTGGTCCTTAATCTTGGCCTGGAAAGAGGTAGTCTCATTCGGAGCTATCTAACTACCAAAAACATCCTAGGGTAAACATTGGGATTGGAGAGTGTCCAATGGTTATGTTGAAGCAAAGTAATTGTAACCTTGTTCGTTGTTGGTTTTCGTCTGGGTAGATTACTTGAGTCTTGTTCATATAGTGTTTTAGGAGTATTCATTTGGGGATAAAGTCTAAATTTTATTGACTATTTTATGAAATTGATGTATGTTCTGTTTTTTGAGATTATTCTTTCCTTAATTGATCAATGGAGGTGCTATGTACTTTTGGGGGCAGACTGAAATTGGGGAAGGATTACCTTTCTGGACAATCTATTGGGTTTGGTTTTTTCTTTTGGCCTTATTGTGGACTTCCGGAGGTAGAGAGTTTTATTATGGGGAGAAATCTCACATCCATGAATTATTTTAAAGTCATTTTTCATTATATTTTCATATATTCTATGTTTTGGGGGTTTACTAGACATTTTTGTGGAAATGGTGGGTTTTCGAAATTTGGGCCAAACCATAAGCCCATTTTCTGATTTAAAAATTTTAATCAGGAAATGGGCTTATGGTTTGGCCCAAATTTGGAAAACCCCCCATTTTCACCCAAATGCATGGTAAACCCCACCAAAAAAGATAGGATGAAAATTAAATGAAAAATGCCTTTAAAAGATGTCATGGAAGTGATAAGAGAGATTTAAAAGGACTCATTCTAGTTTCCAACACCACCAAATAAGTGATCATATTTTTATATAATATTTTTAGGAAGGTTTAATTTCTATTGATCATAACATAGATGATGTCATTATAGGTTGTGGGTTATTTAAAATAACCTCAATTTCTACAAGGACCCTCTTTGAGAACCAGGAAAAAAAACTCCAAAATTCTATTCGACGTATAGTGTAGACATTTAATATGTTCTTGAGGTAAAAATTACCAATTCAAGAAGAAGGTGGAAATAAAGATTGAAGAGGTAAGTACCCTTATTTGGAAACTTTATATTTACCATGGTAAATCCCAATACCCTACTCACATCTGTTGTGGTATCTTTTCTTCCCACAACCACTTTTCTGACCAATTTTCTCAACTAAGAGAAACATCTAATATTTTTGAGGAAATACTTCTAGGCCACCCCTATAACCAACCATTTATACAAGAACATAACTATACATCCAACCTATGGTGTAACTAAAACCAATCCTATATGAAAGGGGTTATTCAATCCAACCTCAAAAACCACTGAACCAAATAGGGTAGATTAGTCATCCACCACCACCTCCTAGAAATCATCTACCACCATAAGGCCTTTTCTATAACCACCTAAAAAACTCTTTCCTAGACATAAAGACATTATGAAACAAATGGCTTACAATAATCTCAAATTCCAAAAAAACCACCCAACCTTCCTTACAATACCTAAACCCCCAATTAGGCCATCTCTCTAACTCTGTGTGGGGGGGGGGATCAATTGTCATAGGTTTGGTAAAAACCCCCTCTAAACTACTTATAACCCCTAGATATAATTGAAATGTTAGTTCCACCACCCTTTGGAGTGTAAAAAACATAAAATCTAGATTAATCCTTTATTAATATCATACCCACCTAGGGAAACCAAAATCCCAACAACTGAAGATGGGTTAAGAGTATAAAATATGTATCTTGAGAGAAATATCACTAAAGGAATGAGTGTGTCTATTGATTTACCATGTAGACAAACCATTCAATATCCATTTATGAAAATATCCACCAATCCAAAAAACAATATGAAATATAACATGATAATGAAATCGTGGAAACATTCAAAAATTAGTTGGTTAACATCGCCTTGATTGATTACATGAAGAAAATTCAACGATACAACAACTTTATGAAGGAGATGTGTACACAATAAAGGAGAATTCATGGTGATGAAAACGTGAGTTTGGGGAGGAAAATATCAGTATTGATAGAACCATCTCCTTCTAGAAAATGAAACTATTTCAGAACATTTTCCATTCTATGCATCATTGGGGAGTATTCCTTTTCCGATGTAATGATTGATTTGTGCGCCTCTATTAATTTGATCCTCATAGTATTTTTTCTACATTATAGGTTAGGTTATTTAATACCATTATAATTTATGTGATACTAGAAAATTGGAGTACAACTCACCCCACAGGTGTATCAATGTATGTTCCTGTGAGAGTGAAAATTTTAATTTTTCCTACAGATTTTTATTTTCATTAAATTAATGATGATTCGATGAATGGACTCACCCCAATTTTATTGGGGATTAATTTATTGAAAACATACAAAACCATAATAAATGTCCAAAATGATATATTATCTATAGATTTTAGCTGTGAAATTTTCCATTTTAACATCCTTGATTCCCAAAAGCACCACTTAGATGAACTTCCCTCACATTAAGTTAACTCTATTGATGTTATCCCTTAAAATGAAAAATACACAATTTATTTCTCCTAACCCCTTCTAATTTTTCATCATTAATAGACATTCTAGGTAAGGATACATGCATTGAATATTTTACTAGTTTAGATAAATGTCAAGCATGTTTGTTAATTGATGATTTCTTGTTCACCAAGGATCCCATAACCAGAGATGATACTGTTAAGCTAATGAAATCTCATTCTTTATCTATGTATGTCACCATTGAGAAGTTATACGTGATTAGTGACCTATCCCTTACACATTCACTCCCATATGTCAAATTTATATATAAATTAGAACATAAAAAATTGCCTCAAGATTTAAAATATTCAGATATTGAAAATAGAAACCAGATGCTTGTCATAATTACTATTTTAATACCTCTAGAGCATGAATTGTGACTGCTTGAACATTTGAGGGAGTGTGAAAATGAATTTGTATGGAGAGCTGCTGATATTCGTAGTATTATCCCATCAATTTACACAAATGATATATAGTTAAATGATGAGGTTTAACCAGTGAGGATGGAGCAATGTCGACTAAACCTAATTATCCTAGGTATTTTTAAGAAGAGGTAAAAAATTTATTCGCTGATGGAATCATTTAACTCATCTCTGATATTCAGTGTGTCTGTATTGTGTATGTTTTTCATAAAATATCATCTAATATGGAAAGTAAAAATGAAAATAATTAATAGGTTCCAACCCATGTGTAGAATAGTTTGTGTTTTTATAGACTATCACTGACTAAACCAACAAAATAGGAAGAACCATTTCCCATTACTATTCATTGATCAAATTATAGAGATACAAGTAGGGAATTCCCACTACTATCTATTTTATGGGTATTATATAAGATTTTTTATGAATATTTCCCATAAAGATCATAAATAGAAATCCATTACATTCCCCTTTTTACATTTTCCTATAAAAATATTGAATTTTGTATGTGTATTTATCTAGGTACTTTACAATAATTCATGGTTAGTATATTTTTAGATTACCTAGATGGTTAAATGGAATTTTTCTTAGATGATTTCATATTATATCATTCTTCATTTGACCAATGTTTGAGTAGTCTTGGTTTATTTCTATTTAGCAATATTGAAAAGAGTGTCATATTAAATTATCAAAAATTCCATTTCATTGTGTGAAAAGGTACAATACTTTGGAATGTTATCTCTCGGGATGGTATCTAAGTAGATAAATCAAATACTGATTTCATTTATTCCCTACCATTCCCCAAAATTTTGTGGGATGTGCAACATTTTTAGGTCAATATGGATTTTATCTTTGTTTTAATCATGATATTATTATGTTTACGGTCCCCCTCTCCCACTTACTCTAAAAAAATTATTTTATTTTGATGAAGAATGTGAGGAAGCTTTTAACATGTTGAAATGGAGTCTCAATTCACCCCTTTAATGTGAACACCTGGGGGATTTTCTATTTGAGCACATCTGTCATGCATCTAACTATGCAGTTCAGGATGTTCTATCACAATGGGTTTCAGGAGCACCAAATATTATTTCCTTTTTCCGATGCACACATGACCCTACCCAAGAAAAATACAACACAACCGAACAAAAATTACATTTCCATTTTTTTCCTTAAATAAATTCAAATCATATTTTTTGTGTCAAAATTCATTGTTTTCTAAATCCATGAAACCCTTTTGTATCTCCTTATGAAATCAAAATCCAACCCACCTCTCATTCATTTGATTCTATGAATTTACAAATGTAATCAAGAAATTTGAGAAAATAAGGGGAAAAAGATGTGGTGGATGACAATATCTATCTGATCCTCTTGTCCTAGAACATTGAATCATCCCCTATATTCTCATAAATGAAATTTGATTTATACGAAATTGTACCGAGTGTAAAATGATATTCCATGGAATTCTAAAATTTAAAAATTATTTGGTAGCATATTAATTTTCTAAAAACTTCAACAAAATACTAGTTGAACGACTCAAACCAAAATTTCATTGATATATTTGGGATTACCCCAAAAAAAATTTCACATGTAGTGATCAATTCCTTATGCATTGTGTTTCGGATGGAGAGTTTCCAATTGCCATTAGGTTACGCCACACTCTTTCTTTTGGGGACCACATTAGTCCCCAACTGACTTCTCATAAGGTTCTTGATTATTTTCCCTTTTGGGAAACATTATTTTAATACATCGATGAATTTTCTAAATCTTTTCCTCTATATCAAAGAATAGGGAATTTATTTAAATGAAATAAATTTCCCCAACAACTATTTCTATACCATGACATTTTTGATGTTTGGGGCACTGAAATTATGGGGCCATTTCACAATTAATTTGGAAACTTGTATGTTCATATAGAAGATGATTACACAAAAAATTGGGTAGAGGAACAAGCCACGTTGATAGATGATTCCATGATAGTAGTAGAATTTTTTAGAATCCCAATCTACTGTAGGTTTGGATTATGTAGGTTCATTATTAGAGACCAGGATTCTAATTTTCGCAACCGCACAATAAAATCACAATTTAATCAGTATAGTTTTAGGATTTTAGACTCTACTACATATCACACACAAACCTATGATCAAAATGAGGTATCAAATTGAGAGGTAAAAAAAATTCATGAAAAAATGGTATAATTCAACTGAAAATATTGCAGTCTTAGCCACATGGATTCATTATGGGATAACCGTACAACCTTTAAAACACCCATTTTCATGTCACAATATCAGATAGCTTTTGGAAAGAGTTTTCACCTCTACATTGAGATAGTGCATCCAGCCTACCGAGTCATTAAAAAATGCATATCTAATCTTTTTTGTGTAGGTTCTCAAAGGATGTTACTGATTCTAGAGCTGAAGGAAATGAAAAGAGATTATTATGAGAACTCTCAAAACTACAAGGAGAAAACCAAGGTTTCCCATGATCGTCTCATTCTTCATCATCATTTTCACAGTGGTAAGAAGATAATAATTTATAGTGAAGGGTTTACGTTAAATCTTTATAATCTTCGTTCCCACTGGTTTTTACTATAAACAATTACTAATTTATATTCATTTGGTGTTGTCCAGGTTCAAAATGAAGAAACAAAACAAAAAATCACTGTCAATTGGTAGTGGTTAAATCGATTTCATAAAGACATTCCAGAGTCCTTGATGGAGGAAATCTATATTCAAGAAGAATCTTACAGAAGACACTCACCATATTTTATCCTTCCAATATTCTCATTTATTATAGTGAGGACACTGTATACTCTGGGTGTGGGGGTGGATGTTTATATTCCTTGGATAGTTAGGAATTTCCATCATCATCATCATTATTTTTTCATGTTGAATTATATTATTCCATTCCCCTCCCCCCTAATTTTTTGTGATAATATTCTTTCTTAATCACAAATATTCTTGGAAAATAATTCCTACTTCATCAAGGAAATTATTTAACCTTAATGAAGAATTTCCATATTTCAAGTTGTTTTATCATTGAAAAAAATAAATCACTAAGAAAAATTGTATTTAAAAATTAATTTAACACTGCAGTGTGTCCTTTTTATGAAATATTGGTTGTTTTTTTATTATATAAATTGTTGTATCACTTTGAGCTTTTGAGAAGAAATGTACCATTTTGTGAGTAGTTTATGCGAAAATTGATCCACTTATTTCTTCACACTTTTTTTCACCAAACCATGAGGTGTGAATATTTCATACTCAATAGAAGGTAAATTTATATCAGTTTAATATTTATCATCTTTACAAAATGATTTTTCCCTATGATCATTCTATATCTGATCTATTTCATTAATATACTATATTGATGTATTTTTATATACCTATTATAAGACTATTGTATGCCCAAAAAAAATAAAAAGATAATAATAATTAATAAAATAAAACAATGAAAGCATGTTTTATTTATTGTTAAGGTTATAAACAACTCTTCTTCTACATTTAATAATGTTATAACAATTATAATTAGTGTTGTGAAGAGATAAAACAAGGGTATAATGATCAATGTGATATTTGTTCCAAGTTCAACTAAAAAACAAAAATAATAAAAGAGGGGTGTGATAAAATTTAAAACATATGGGGATATCTCTATTGGGAGTGTAATTTTTTACATTAAGGAATTATTACCAAATTTGGGTTTGAAATTTGATTGCAATGGAAAAAGGGAAGGTTTTATGGAGAGAATCATTTAATCCATTTTTTAGAAATAACCTATATTTACTAGATAGTCAATTGAAAGACTAGAATGAAATGGCTTTAACACGCACAGATGTAGATATAGTGAAAATTTTTACTTTTTAATTATATTCTCAAATTGGTATCATTTATCTCCTAGAATTTCATTCTAATTCAATTTATGAGACCCATTTTCCCCGGGTAACTAAGAATAACCCCTTGGTGTGTTTTTTCTTTGATAATAATTATGTCATGAATTAAATTTTCTATGTTAATTCATAAGGATGTTTGGAATATCTCAATGTATAATTTTTGGAATTTTACTTTTCCTTAGAGTTAAAATGATTAGGCATGGGGGTGTTACCGGGTAACGATTCACTATTCACTTTCAGTCACACATCAATGTGTTAAACATATTTTGTATAAAAAATTTAATATTTAATAACAAATTTTACTTCATGTTTGATTAAATTATTTTGTGTTAATCACTGTTAAAAAGTTTTATTTTACTTGTTTTTATGTTTTCATTGTAGTTGGAGGTGATTTGGAGGACCTGTGTTGAAGTTGATGAAAAAATGGCCAAACTCTACAAGATTCCAAGAACCCCAGTGGGATAAACCGCCCATTTCTACTATTATATGAATCCATATTGGCTTGTATTTTTTAGAATGATCCAAAATTAAGTGGAATAATCTTTTCTTAAGTAATCCAGGCCTAATTCGACCCACTAAAGGCCGAAACAGACTATTATATCAAATAAACTGAATATGCCTGAAGTCAACAATGGTGTGTTGTGTTTCATCCATATCTAATTTTTAGGCATCGAAATGATGAAAAATATTCAATGTTGATATTGATGTTTTGAGGAAACATATTAGTAATTTTTTCAAAGAAAAAGATAAGTCTATATTGATGCCGAAAACCAAGGGAAAGTGGTTTTATGAAATATGTTTGACCAAAAACACATTCCACTTTTCCTATAAAATGGAACCATGGGAACCCAATCGGTACATTTGAGCATGGAGTGAATTGATGCCATTTTGGAGTTCCATATGAGTCTCATACTTATTCTAGATTTTCGGGAGGCCTCTATTCTCATAGGTGGTTCAAGGATTAAGAAGGAGATCCACCCTAGCTTCATCCTCCTCTCGATGTTGGGAAAAACAGTGGGAGTTCATTGGGCGGGAGCTACACACATGTCAATGGAGTTCTGAAACATATATTAGATAATGTTTTTGAGTAATTTGGGTGTTAAAATATTTTCATCCATTTATATTAAATTATGAAATATTATAATTCTTGTTTTGATAAATGTGAAAGAAATGCTCTTAATTTATAACTGATTATTATGAGGTTTTGAGTACACGACTTGTGTTGTTATGATTGGAAAACAATAAAACAATTTTCATACCATATTTTTTACAGTTCAATCTTATTTGAATGTTTTTGTTCCATGTATAAGTTCTGGAACATGGAAATATGATTATTTATTCAATGTTTAGTTCTTCAAGCATTGAAATAAAATTTTAGTAATTAATTTAAATTCTAATTAATATGAACCAACGAATTACTAAAAAATTGCATTAATATCAAGGAAAAATTTACTTTAATTGTTTTTAGGGAAGTCATAATGAACCCATTAACTCATATTTTTCAATATACACTTGGTTCTTCAATTGTTGAACTCTTAAATTTAATATATATTTTTTAAAACTATGTTCAAAACCACCCCATATTTTAGTACATTTTATAAGAAACACACACTCTAAACCAATAAATTCTACATGAGATTTTACCAAGGGTTTTACATAGACTATAAATCAACTTTAAAAAAATAATATATTCGATATGACATGACAACACAGTCAACCACCATGTCTAGAGATTAGGAAAAATTCCTGACCACCCATATGGTAATAATGATTCTGACATTAAAGTGAAATAGAGAGGGCCCTTTTCCTAACATACTATCCTAATTACGATTTTCCTAACTCATGTCTACAAAATAACTGAACCAATCCTAGGTCATGTTAATAATTATTCAGGTTGGTTACTCCCTTTGATACCAATTTTTAATTATCCAACCCAATTTAACTATACAAGCCACCCTGAATTGTTTTCCACAAGGTGAGATACAGAAAAGGACGACAAGGATCATGAATAACTATATAAAGGTCAAATTAAATCATGGAACAAATTAAAATATATCCCAATGACATAGTAGTCAATCCAAATAGGATAAACCAAAAATATAAAATAGACATGGCTAAATAGGTCTCCATGTGACCATCCATCACCACCAAACCATCCCACTACGAAGGAGACAAATGATAAGAGAACCCAACCTGGTATATGATTCCCTCCCCTTTACCAGATTCCTATAGAACAATGTACAAAACTATCCAAAGAAAAAAGCATTCTGTTATTAAAAATCATTTTAGGGTACCACCAAAGAATCTATATAGGTTATAATATAATGAATTCAAAATTTATAGCTTTAAAAAAATTCTAGTTTGAAAAGAATTTTGATAAATGAAATCCTTTTGTGAACATTCATATATCTTCCATAAATGAATACCTTGTTTACATAATCAGTAAATATAAAATATATAAAATAAAATAAGGTAAGAGTAGGGAAAACTAATCATGCATAAACAATTTAATAAATATCTGAGAAAATATCCCTATAATAAAACACTAGGGGATATACCAGGTAAAACGAAAACATCACACTATTTAGGATCTAGCCACTGAGGAAATGAACTAGAAATAAAATTAGAGTAACTAATCATATATTGGGTTCAAAAAATATAATTTCTTTCTATTTTTATTTAATATTACAAAACCTATAGTGGCATTGTTCACACTAAAGTGACATGTCTATTTCTCGATGAACATGAGGTTATCAGTGTGCTATGATTGAAAAAGTACACCATTTAGTCTCTGGACTATGGGAATGCATACTAGATAAAAAATAATCCCAATACATCTATATTTTTTTTCAACTGATATCGAGTCCTTCAACAATATTTCAATATTAAAAAAACACTAGTGGCATTATACACATTAATGTGACATATCCATTTCCTGATGCACCCATGTTTCCCAATTTACTAATTTTTTTAAAAGAGTTTCATAATAATTGATCGATATTAATAAAAACCATTCAAATCAAATAAAATATATTTTTAATGCTAAAACCCTTTAAAAATATGAATCCTTTCAAATAAATCATTTCAAATGTCAAATCATGAATTTCAATTCAATAAATCAAAGGAATTGAAAATAATATATCGAAATACAATAATTATAAATACTCACATAGATAAATCTACAATAAGAACAATGGAAACCAAGCCTCCATCAATAATGTTGATTGGAAACCAAGAGACAATCCATCATAAGGCATTTCATAAAAGAAAAATGAAATTTGAATTTGGAAAACAGCAATAGATCCCAATCTAAATCACTAATGTAGTAAATAAAGATTCTATGAACAGAGGTAATGAAGAGGTAGGAATACCACTTACCAGATATATATTAAACAATCTCCACAAGATTCAAATTCTAAATGGAGAGATCGAGAAGGATGGAGATCACCCAAAATTTCCTAAAATCCCCAAAAATATGGAGAGTGATATATGTACACTAGATAAAAAAGGGTTATGCCCAAATATTTGTTAAGAATAATTAACAAGAATAATTCACATCATGATACCCTTTTATGGAAGTAATTTTATGAATTTCATAAGCACCGAAAACGCCTCCGCTTGGGTTAAATTAAATATTGACCAACCATTCTGTAACATGTAATAGGTTGATAGATTGTAAATTATCTCTTTCTAATCAAGACTGAAGATATTTTCCCTAGAATAGGTTCATGTCATGTAACCAATTTATTATGTCAATTATTCTAATAGGTAGTGTACAATCCAATTTATTATAAAAAATCTCTAATACAATTATCCCGACTCTCTGTACCTATATAGAACCCTTTAAATCTATTTAAAAGTTTATAATAGGAATCCAATAATTCTAAAAACAAACACATCCACGGACATAAGTTAATTTAACCCCAGTGGTTACCCATCCCCGAGAAGCCAACAATGCAACCAAACAAAAATGGAAAACCAAAACAGGGGTCAAGACATACCTGAAAGATGTTTAAACAATGATACATGGTTGTTAAATGATAATTAATCATTTTTAATCCTATTTTAATCATTTGGTAATGAATATTTAATCAATTTTTAATCATTCAAAAATCATTCATTAATAATTCATTAATTAGATGTTAATAATAAGTTAATGAGTTGTTAATTAATAGTTAATTATGAGTTACTAATTAGTAAATCATTAGTCAATGATTAGTAAAATATTATTTAATGATTAGCTAATTGTTACTTAATTAGTAGTTAATTAGTAGTTAATCATTATTTAACAAATTATTTATTGAACAATTAATTAATATTTTATCATTAGTTAATTAATAGTTTGCTTATATTTTATTTGTAGTTAATTATTAGTAAATTAGTAGCTAATCATTATTTAATAGTTATCTAATCAGTATTTAATTATTCATTAATAATTCATTAATAATTTTTTAATAATTTGTTAAATAATATAAAATTAATAGTTTTTAAGTAGTTCATTACTAGTGACTCACCAGTTAGTCATTAAGTAATGATTTGTTAATTAATAGTTACTTATCACTTAATTTATAGTTACTTATTAGTTAATTTTAGATACTTATTACTTAATTATCATTTAATTGTTATGTAATTAATAAAATATCATTATTTATTCATTATTTAATCATTAGTTAACTAATATTTTTTCATAATATAATGAATATTAATTAATAAATAATATGTAATTAATTACTAGTTAATTATTAGTTAATAATTACTTAATTTTTCAAAAATTATTGGTTTATACTCAGTTCATTATTAGTTAATTAATATCTAATCAATGGTTATTGAATATTAGTTAACAAATAATATGTAGTAAACTATTATTCAACTACTTGTATAATATTAGTTAATTATTGGTTAATTTTTTAAAATTAATTATTAGTATCTTACTTACTTATATATTATTTAATTACGTAACTATTTATTAGTTCATAATTATTAGTTAATTAATTATCTAGTAGTAAATTGGTTATGTTTACTAATTATTATAAACAAATAAGTGATATTAAAAAACAATCATTTCATAATAATTATTAAATTACTAACTAATACTAATTACTAATTAATTAAAAAATTATCTTTTTTATCACTATATTCTCATATAGAAATCCAGTTGTTCATAATAATTAATAGTCAAAAATAAATTATAATTAGACCATATGAACTATATTGGGGAGTCACAGAAAAGAACTACAAGGATCATGAATAACTATATAAAGGTCAAATTAAATCGTGGAAGAAATTAATATATGTCCCCGAGACATAGTAGTAAAGTCATATATGATTAACCAAAAAGATAAAATAAACAAGAATAAATAGGCCTCCATGTGACCATCCATCACCACCAAACCATCCCACTACGAAGGAGAAAAATGATAAGAGAACCCAACATAATATATGATTCCATCTCCTTTACCATATTCTTATAGAAAAATGTACAAAACCTCCCAAAGGAAAAATTATGTTGTTCGTAAAAATATTTTTAGGGTACCACCAACGAATATATATATGTTCTAATATCAACAATTCAAAATTTCTAGCTTTAAAACAAAATCTAGTTTCAAAATGATTTTCATAAATGATATCTTTTTGTGAACATTTATATATTTTCCATAAATTAATACATTGTTTACATAATATATAAATATAAAATATATAAAAGAAAATAAGGTAAAAATAGGGAAAACCAATCATTGATACACAATTTAATAAACATGTGAGAAAATATACATATTCTAAAACACCATGGGATATACCAGGTAAAACGGAAACATCACACTATTTGGGATCTAGCCACTGAGGAAATGAACTATAAATAAAATTAGAGTAACTAATCATATGTTTTTTATAATAAATATAATTTCCTTCTATTTTTAGTTAATATCACAAAACCTATAGTGGCATTATGCACACTAAAGTGACATGTCT